>OY728146.1:2001364836-2002564836 GCA_963277665.1 Viscum album | reverse complement strand
TAGTTGAAAGAAGAAATAAAATACTTCAAGAGATAACTAGAACCATGTTGAGTGAATATTCTATAGCTAGACATTTCTGGGCTGAAGCTGTAAGTACTACTTGTTATACTATAAATCAAGTTTTGATTAGACCTTTTCTTAATAAAACTCCTTATGAGTTATGGAATGATAGAAAACCTAGACTTTCCTACTTTAAGGTTTTTGGATGCAAAGTATTCATTCTAAATACTAAAGATAACTTACACAAATTTGCACCAAAATCTGATGAAGGAATTTTCTTAGGCCACTCCACAACTTCTAAGGCTTATAGAGTTTTCAACAAAAACACTTGCACTGTTGAAGAAACAGTGCATGTAAAATTCGATGAATCTGATCCTTTTGTTTTTAAATCATCCCAACCTACATCCTCAGATGTGTTTTCAAAAACTGATTATCAACCTTTGTTAGAAGATCCTTCTGATAAGGAAAATGTTCAAGAAAATATTTCTGAAACATTTACCCCAAAAGACTTTCTACCCTATGTTGATGAACAAGTTTTACAAAACCCAAGTCAGGTGTTTCAAAAGAATCATACCGGTGATAGTATCATTGGTGATGCCAATATACCTGTAAGGACTAGAAGTTCCTTAAGAAATGAAGTAGAGCATCTAGCATTCCTTTCCCAATTGGAACCAAAAAGCACTGATGAAGCTTTAGGTGATGATGATTGGATAAAAGCCATGCAAGATGAACTAAACGAATTTGAAAGGAATAGAGTATGAACCTTGGTTGAAAGACCTAAGGAAACTTCTGTTATTGGAGTAAAATGGGTCTTTAGAAATAAGTGTGATGAAAATGGAGTTATTGTTAGAAATAAAGCTAGACTAGTTGCTAAAGGCTATAATCAGCAAGAGGGAATAAACTATGAAGAAACCTATGCTCCAGTAGCTAGACTTGAACCTATTCATATTTTACTTGCCTTTGCAGCATTCTTTAATTTTAAACTTTTTCAAATGGATGTGAAATGTGCTTTTCTTAACGGTTATGTTCAAGAGGAAGTTTTTGTTGAACAACCTCCTGGATTTGAAGACACAAAATATTCTGATCATGTTTTTAGACTTACCAAAGCTTTGTATGGTCTTAAACAAGCCCCACGAGCTTGGTATGATAGACTTACAGGATTTTTGTTTCAAAATAACTATGTTAAGGGAAATGCAGACCCAACCCTTTTTATAAAGAAAGACAAGAAAAATGTTTTGATTGTTCAAATATATGTTGATGACATCATATTTGGTTCAACTCAATAATCTTTAACTGATTCCTTTGCAAGTCTAATGAAATCTGAGTTTGAAATGAGTATGATGAGTGAGTTAACATTTTTCCTTGGTTTTCAAATTTCTCAAAAACCAGAATGAAACTATATATCTCAACATAAGTATATTAAAGATATTATTAAAAAGTATGTATTTGACAATACTAAAAGTATTAGTACTCCCATTGGTACCTTAAACACACCTGATCTTGATGATGTTGAGAAACCAGTAGATCAAACATCTTTTAGAGGTATGATAGGAAGCCTACTATACTTGATAGCTAGTCGTCCAGACTTAATGTTTTCAGTGTGCTTATGTGCCAGATATCAATCCAATCCTAAGTAATCTCATTTAAAGACAGTGAAAAGAATTTTTCGCTACTTAAAGGGAACTATGGATCTAGGATTATTTTATACTTATGGAAATGATTTTATCTTAAAGAGTTTTTCAAATGCTGACTTTGGTGGGTGTAGAATGGATAGAAAAAGTACATATGGAACTTGTCATTTCCTAGGAGATTCATTAGCTTCTTGGTCCTGCAAGAAGCAACACTCAGTAGCACTCTCCACTGCTGAAGCTGAATATGTAGCAGCTGGAAGTTGTTGTGCTCAAGTGTTGTGGATGCAACACACACTCACAGACTATGACTTGAGTTTTAATAAGACTCAAATTTTGTGTGATAACACAAGTGCCACTGACCTTAGTAAAAATCCCGCACATCACTCTCATGAAAAACACATAGATATTAGGCATCACTTTCTCAGGGATCACACACTAAAAGGAGATATTATTCTTCAATTTATCGGAATGCAAGATCAACTTGTTGACATTTTCACAAAATCTTTACTGTAACACCCAGGTAAATAAAGAATATGAAATTTTTATATTTATCTCTATTTGTGAAAAAAATAATGTTTTAAAGGGAACTCTATGCTCGATGGCGTACCCAATACGCAACAACGAGTTTCTTGGGAATCTTACATTGCACTCTAATAATAAAATAATATTATTTTAAATGGTAGTTAATGCCTAGCCGTTGTAATGGCGGGAATGAACAGAACTAACTAAAAAATGATTATATATGTTTGTCAAATATTTTTACTTTTTACAATAAATGTTAGAGGATTAAAAATGTGAATGAATTCAATTTTTAAGCGTAAACATTCTAATGTTCTTTAGAAGGTCGATTAATCGCCTTTTGATGGCGAACCTCTTTTAAATCCACTTTTTGAAAATTTTATGTGTTATATTTGACAAAATAAAATTCTTCTTTAGAATAGAGACATCAAAATTTACTTTGTGTAAATTTTTGGTATCTTTCCGATACAGTTCATTTTTTAATGAATAGTGAAAAATGTTGTATTTTAATTCAAAACCTCTTTTTAATCTAATTTATTTACATGATTAGATTATCTTTTGAATTGTTTTTAAAGTAAAATTAGAATATATTTTTACCATTTAATCCAATAGTGGTCATTGAAATTAATTTCACTTTGAAATTGGACTTAAACTAGTGTCAATCTTTTAACAGATATTGTTTCATAAAAACACGCTATTTGTTTTGACAGCGGGAATTAATTATTAAATTAATTAATGCAACTTATATGTTTTTAATTTTGTAAAATAGACATCATTTTTGAGTTCGGAATATCAAATATAGCTTAGGGTGAATTTTTGGTATTTTTCTGAAAAACTTCAATTTTTGATGAATAGTGAAACCACTAAGTGGTTGTTAAAAAAACTGATTTTTCGTTTAAATAAAACTTTGCCACCTCTGTGTTTTGAATTTCAAAAATCCGACATACATGGTTGTCATTAGGAAGTAAAATGTGGTTCAATGGGATTAAAATATTTTTTTGGTGAATAGTAACTTTTATGTTCTTAATTGCGATTAGAGGTAATTAGTGTAATTTAAGGTAAAAATAATGTTTTAATAATGTGAAATGACCTAGACACATGTCCTACCCTCATTGGATGTGTCATGACCGACCAAGACAATCCATGGGTCAACTTGGGGACCCCATGGAGCCACTTTGGTTGGAAAATGACATAAATAACTTTTTATTTAAAGTTAAAATAAAAATGTCACAAGCATGAGATGTTTCACTAAAACAATTTTTTAAATGGAGTTATACAAGTCATATTTTTGACTATAAATATTCATTAGAAATCTAAAAAGATTTCATACATCATGATATTTTTTTTTATAATTTTTATACATTAAATAAATTAAATTATTTATGACATCATGATGATGCAACGATTACCTCATTAATAAAGGATTTAAATAAAATGAAAATATAATGTTAAAACTATAACTTACACTTGTCAAAAACCTATTGGATGAGTATATTTTGAACCCTTACCACCTTATCCTCAAAATACATCAATGTGGGACCTTTAAAATCCGAAACTCATTTGAAAATAAAGTAACATTTTGTAACTTTACAAGAGTGCCCCTCCTCTCCTCTTATAAAAGGCCCTCACCTCTACCACCTTACCCACACCTCTCAAGCCTTTGGCTCGGCCAAAACCTGCTCATTTTGACTATCCACATACCTCTCTTACTACTATAATCCTCACTTTGGGAATAAGTCTTCCCAAGAAAGCCTTTGAGCTCAAATCAAAAAGAGTTACCCAATTTTAAGGTAATGTCTTCACTTGTGTTCTTTTGTTTTATTTTGCTTCTCCAACCCCCTAAACTCTTTTTATTCATTTATTTTGTAACAAATCTAGTATCTTCAATATACTAGGATGTTGTTACAAGAAGAATTATATCTACACTTACACACACCTACATCAAATGGTTAAAGAACATACTGTTTCTGTGGATGGCGAATTTCTGCCTCACGAAACGATGATTGTTCAACACTCATATAACACCTTAAAAGGTGGACATTAAGATGTCACTATTTTTATATATGATATATAATATGTTTATGTTTTACTTAAGCTTCTGTATTTTTCTTTTGTGGCATACCTTTATGGTTTCCATTGTGGGTAAACACGATAATTTC
Source organism: Viscum album (assembly GCA_963277665.1). NCBI lineage: Eukaryota > Viridiplantae > Streptophyta > Magnoliopsida > Santalales > Viscaceae > Viscum > Viscum album. The sequence continues at coordinate 2,002,560,527 of OY728146.1, read as the reverse complement.
ATTTCAGGAAGTGCGGACTACCGCCCCCTCAAAGTGATTTGATTCGTTAATGCCATATGTGGGATGTATAAAGGATGTATTTAAAGTTATTATATATGATTTATGTTACATATAAATGATTAATATAATTCTTGAATTAAAATATACATACCTCTCATTTAGTTTTAATTCCATTAATATGACATAGAAATGAAAGTAGCGTTCATGCGTACGTACGACTTACCGTCTCCATGAACGGTGCATTTCATTTCTTACCTCTAAATGATTATGTAATATTATAAATACATGTATATTCTGGATATATATGATATATATGATATCCAAATCATGAATATCATTCTGGATATAATGAACCTTTGACCACACGAACAACATGTAATTGTAAGAAGTCCACTTTCGACTTAAGAACCAAATATCGACAAAACAAACATTATTAACTTAAATGATTACATAATATTTATAACATTGCAATAAGTGATATAAAAGGAATAATTAACTTGAAAAAGGTTCTTAAGCAAGTAGAAATTAACTCAATTTTATTATTCAGGACGTTAAAGAACGATCGAGTCAAGTCGGACCCGAGGTAAGGGATCCTACTCCTCTCTTTCTTTTTAAGTACACTCTTTTATGTCATTCATTTTAATCTCATATTTCTTGTGATTGGGATGTTCTTTTATATTACTCTTACTGTAATTTTTATTTTCATATGATTAGAGACCCTATTATCTCTCATCAATCCATTTTGGAAGTTTTGAGTGGCGCCGTTAGGCTGCCGAATTTTCGTAAGAGATCTAACCTCTCTCTTTCTTTTTAAGTACTCTCCTTTATGTCACTTATTTTAAGCTCCTATTTGTTATGTTGGGGGATGTTATTTTATATTCCTCTTGCTGTAAACTTTATGTTAATATTATGAGAGACCCTATTTGATCTCATCAATCCATTTTTGTAAGTTTTAAGTGGCGCCGTTAGGCTGCCGAGTTTTCGTAAGGGATTTTTCATCTCACTTTTATTCCCGTGAGATTTATGCTACATTTGCCACAATTTCCTTTGAGTGGTGTATGTACTGGAAATTATTTTACTCATTGTGTAATATACTTTCATTTATGAGTATTTACATCAATGTTGTATTTTCCTTCTTTCACGGGGTGTATGTTTCGAAAGATACCCATGTCGGTAAGGGAACCTTTCACCCTCCTCTTTTTAAAAGACTTCTTTTGTTATGTCTTTTAATTCACATAACATTATGTTGGGATATGTTCTTATATATCCTTAGTGATTTAAATTTTATGTCCAAGTGATGAGATACCCTTTTTATCTCTCATCAACTCATTTTCTGAATTTTGTAGTGACGCCGTTAGGCTGTCAAATTTTTGCAAGGGAACTTGTTAACCCAATTTTGATTCTTTGGGATAAGCTTGTACTCCTTGAATACTTCGTTCTATGAATATGTGTGAATAACCTCTGATTGTTTTACACTCAATATCCACTTATATTTGGTGTATTAGTTTGTCACACATAATTATGTAATTGATTTATCCTTAATCCAAGGATACCGTCTTTGTATGGGACTTCGTCTCAATCTCCTTTCATTGAGGCATATTTTGTTTTATACAAAACCTTCTTTTATACGGTGTATAAACCCCTTTGAATTTTACATTTATTCAAAAGGAATCTTTTTTATACGAAGCGTTTACTAAACGACAAAAGAGAATGTTTTTGTCGTACGTATGCGGTGACAACGACTTCTCCGTCGCCGTGACCATTATTTGAGTTTCGGCTTCCTCTACAAGCCATACCTTTTTCTTAAAGAAAAATAAATACCATGTTTTACTTTTCTTTTGTTTTGGTATTAAAAATGGTTTTCATAATGTTTTTATATCAATGTTTTGTGTTGATATCTTGTGATTGAAAGGTGGAAATGTTATGTTTCCTTTATGCATGTTTTATGTGATATGATTATGTTGAGATTCTTGGGCATTATTATGAAGATGGGTGGTTCTGTGATAAACTAAGGGCGGGTGAGCCCGATATAGCTCTCTAATGCATTGGGTAATGCGAAGGGGTTAAACGTTAAGGTTTCTCCGAAGAGATTTAGGGAATATACTGTGATGGGTATTCCAAACGTAACCAAGAGGGTTACTCCCTACGTAAGAATGTTATGAATGCCTCAAGTTACCTCTATGTCTTATGATTTCTATGATTTATTCATGATTTTATGAGGTATGTTAAAGTTCTTATGTTTTATGGGTAAAGTATGATTTCATTCTTATGTATACATGTACTCATGTTTCCTTTCCATATTTTTATATCCCTTACTGAGATTTTTATGCTCATCCCAAGTTTTTGAAATGTTTTTCACAGGTCAAGGGAAGGGTACATGATATGATGATAGTGTCAAGGAAGTGTCAAGAAAGAATCTATGTTTTATTTTAAATATGTTTCCGTTGATGGGAAAAATGAATACTATCTTTTATGTAACCACTTTGTTTAAATGTGGAATGCAATGCAAGTTTTATGATCTAATTATCTAAAACTATAAACCTGAAAAGATCCTCAATGTGTAATCTTGTAATAACTCAATATTAAGTAAGGTTTAAGGCTGGGGCCTTATAGTTGGTATCAGAGGTCAGTTTAGATAACTTTAGAGGTTAGGGTATTCTCTAAGCACAAGTGACATTACCATAATGGTTAGGATTTCAGAAAGAGTCCTAGTTTTAGATAAAGTGAATGAGTAAGTATATCTTAGTGTTTAACTTCCTCATTAGTACATGATGGTTTTGTTGATATACTAACACTGACATTTCTGTTTTTAGTGAATGGATGGATCTAGCAGGCACCAACGAGACAACAGGTTTGAAGGAAACTGTGGTGGTTCTCTGATTAAGATACTAGATAAAATGGGGGATTCAATGAGGAAACTCGTGGTTATTCTAAACCAACTATCAAGGAGTCATGATCAACCACTTGAACCTTGGTATGATCTGTAATGCATCATGTACGAGATGACCAATCAATGTGGAAGTTCAGGTAATAATTATAAAGGTAACCATTAGAGTTTATATGATCCTTACTTTTGAGGTAATTATGGGTTATTATATGTTATGATGAAAAATGAAAGGCATGAAATAAACTTGAGGTTAAAATATGTTATGATCATTTTTGAAGATTTTATCTCATTTTGGGGAATTTTTTAAGAATTATATAGTTTTGGAAAAAGGGCAACACGTAGACCGTGTGACAACCCGTCGCGTCGGACAAAGCTGCGGGAATTGAACCCACAACCAAAGTGTGACTGGTATTTATCGCCTACCACTGGACTACGTGAAGTCCCTGGTTAGTTTGACTAATTCTTTTTAGTTAGATGATTTTAGGAATCAAGAGTAATTTTATTTTGGGTTATCTATGGAAATGATTAACCTATCATCGAGGATATGTGATTAGGTTAATTACTTTTCAATATGAGAATTTAAGAGCAACTGATGTTATTTGGAGATAAAAGTTAATTTGTACCTTGGAAGATTATGTGACTAAATCCTTCAAATATTTGGGTTTCAATCTTAGTTTAGTTTACTTTGAAGAATTTTATGGACAAATTGTTTATTGAATGGTCTTCGTTGAACTTTGGGTTTTGTTGGACAAATTTTGGAGATTAAGAATAGATTTTCTTTTTTATAAAGGATTATCCATTTGTGGATTATCTGATCTTGTTCTAACAATTTTGGTTTTGTTTAAGTTCTAAAGACATGGGAAATATATATTTCTCTTTTGTGGATTAGGTGATTCTCTAGAAGTTTATTATAGTACTCTTAATGTGAACAAGTCTTCCTAAATACTCATCATTTGGGGAAAGTATGAGTTTGTGTAAGAAATTTAGTAAGAGTTGAAAGTCAACATGACAAGTAAGTGTGTTTCCTTAAGATCAAAAATAAAATTCCTCAATGAAAAGTAACTTAAAACAAAAATGTTGTCTATTAACTTTTCCTACTCGGGAATCGAATACCATTTAACCCACCACAAGTTTGTGATTTTCTTATGGTTAACTTTCTCCTAGACATGTTTACTATCGATCTCCCTCAGAACATGACCCTTTGTTTTTTCTTCCATGTCCATGTTTTCTTACATGGAATCCTAGTATGAGTTAACTCGGGTGACCTTTGTAATTCTCTTTCTTTATTTTAAAGTGATAGTTTTACTGACTCTTGTTCCGATGTGGGATTTTCAATGAAGTTTCCAAGCCCAATTTTAAAAATTGCGAGGACGCAATTCCCAAAAGGGGGGAAGGATGTAACACCCCAGGTAAATAAAGAATATGAAATTTTTATATTTATCCCTATTTGTGAAAAAAATAATGTTTTAAAGGGAACTCTATGCTCGATGACGTACCCAATACGCAACAACGAGTTTCTTGGGAATCTTACGTTGCACTCTAAAAATAAAATAATATTATTTTAAATGGTAGTTAATGCCTAGCCATTGTAATGGCAGGAATGAACAGAACTAACTACAAAATGATTATATATTTTTGTCAAATATTTTTACTTTTTACAATAAATGTTAGAGGATTAAAAATGTGAATGAATTCAATTTTTAAGCGTAAACATTCTAATGTTCTTTAGAAGGTCGATTAACCGACTTTTGATGGCGAACCTCTTTTAAATCCACTTTTTGAAAATTTTATGTGTTATATTTGAAAAAATAAAATTCTTCTTTAGAATAGAGACATCAAAATTTACTTTGTGTAAATTTTGGGTATCTTTCCGATAAAGTTCATTTTTTTAATGAATAGTGAAAAATGTTGTATTCTAATTCAAAATCTCTTTTTAATCTAATTTATTTATATGATTAGATTATCTTTTGAATTGTTTTTAAAGTAAAATTAGAATATATTTTTACCATTTAATCCAATAGTGGTCATTGGAATTAATTTCACTTTGAAATTGGACTTAAACTAGTGTCAATCTTTTAATAGATTTTGTTTCATAAAAACACGCTATTTGTTTTGACAGCGAGAATTAATTATTAAATTAAGTAATTCAACTTATATGTTTTTAATTTTGTAAAATAAACATCATTTTTGAGTTCGGAATATCAAATATATCTTAGGGTGAATTTTTGGTATTTTTCTAAAAAACTTCAATTTTTGATGAATAGTGAAACCACTAAATGGTAGTTAAAAAAACTGATTTTTCGTTTAAATGAAACTTTGCCACCTCTGTGTTTTGAATTTCAAAAATCTGATATACATGGTTGTCATTAGGAAGTAAAATGTGGTTCAATGGGATTAAAATATTTTTTTGGTGAATAGTAACTTTTATGTTCTTAATCGCGATTAGAGGTAATTAGTGTAATTTAAGGTAAAAATAATGTTTTAATAATGTGAAATGACCTAGACACATGTACTAACCTCATTGGATGTGTCATGTCCAACCAAGAAAATCCATGGGTCAACTTGGGGACCCCATGGAGCCACTTTGGTTGGAAAATGACATAAATAACTTTTTATTTAAAGTTAAAATAAAAATGTCACAAGCATGAGATGTTTCACTAAAAGAATTTTTTAAATGGGGTTATAAAAGTCATATTTTTTACTATAAATATTCATTATAAAGATAAAAATATTTCATACATCATGATATTTTTTTAATAATTTTTAGGCATTAAATAAATTAAATTATTTATGACATCATGATGATGCAGCGATTACCTCATTAATAAAGGATTTAAATAAAATGAAAAGATAATGTTAAAAATATAACTTAAACTTTTCAAAAACCTATTTTATGAGTATATTTAGAACCATTACCACCTTATCCTCGAAATAAATCAATGTTGGACCTTTAAAATCCGAAACTCATTTGAAAATAAAGTAACATTTTGCAACTTTACAAGAGTGCCCCTCCTCTCCTCTTATAAAAGGCCCCCACCTCTACCACCTTACCCACACCTCTCAAGCCTTTGGATCGGACAAACCCTGCTCATTTTGCCTCTAAAAATCCCTATATTACTCCGAGAATCCTCACTTTGGGCAGAAGTCTTCCCAAGGAAGCCTTTGAGCTCAAATCAAAAAGAGTTACCCGATTTTAAGGTAATGTCTTCACTTGTGTTCTTTTGTTTTATTTTGCTTCTCCAACCCCCTAAACTCTTTTTATTCATTTATTTTGTAAAAACTCCAGTATCTTAAATATACTAGGATGTTTTTATAAGAATCATTCGAGCTACACTTACACACACCTACATCAAATGGTTAAAGAACATACTGTTTCTGTGGATGGCAAATTTCCGCCTCACGAAACGATGATTGTTCAACACTCATATAACACCTTAAAAGGTGGCCATTAAGATGTAAATATTTTTATATATGATATATAATATGTTTATGTTTTACTTAAGCTTATGTATTTTTCTTTTTTTCCATACCTTTATGGTTTCCATTGTGGGTAAACACGATAATTTCATTTTAGGAAGTGCGGACTACCGCCCCCTCAAAGTGATTTGATTCGTTAATGCCATATGTAGGATGTATAAAGTATGTATTTAAAGTTATTATATATGATTTATGTTACATATAAATGATGAATATAATTCTGGAATTAAAATATACATACCTCTCATTTAGTTTTAATTCCATTAATATGACATAGAAATGAAAGTAGCGTTCATGTGTACGTACGACTTACCGTCTCCATGAACGATGCATTTCATTTCTTACCTCTAAATGATTATGTAATATTATAAATACATGTATATTCTGGATATATATGATATATATGATATCCAAATAATGAATATCATTCTGGATATAATGAACTTTTGACCACACGAACAACATGTAATTTTAAGAAGTCCACTTTCGACTTAAGAACCAAATATCGACAAAACAAACATTATTAACTTAAATGATTACATAATGTTTATAACATGGTAATAAGTGATATAAAAGGAATAATGAACTTGAAAAAGGTTCTTAAGCAAGTATAAATTAACTCAAGTTTATTATTCAGGACGTTAAAGAACGATCGAGTCAAGTTGGACCCGAGGTAAGAGATCCTACTCCTCTCTTTCTTTTTAAGTACACTCTTTTATGTCATTCATTTTAAGATCATCTTTCTTGTGATTGGGATGTTATTTTATATTACTCTTATTGTAATTTTTATGTTCATATTATGAGAGACCCTATTCTCTCTCATCAATCCATTTTGGAAGTTTTGAGTGGCGCCGTTAGGCTGCCGAATTTTCGTAAGAGATCTAACCTCTCTCTTTCTTTTTAAGTACTCTCCTTTATGTCACTTCTTTTAAGCTCCTCTTTGTTATGTTGGGGGATGTTCTTTTATATTCCTCTTGTTTTAAACATTATGTTAATATTATGAGAGACCCTATTTGATCTCATCAATCCATTTTTGTAAGTTTTAAGTGGTGCTGTTAGGCTGCCGAGTTTTCGTAAGGGATTTTTCATCTCACTTTTATTCCCGTGAGATTTATGCTACATTTTCCACAATTTCCTTTGAGTGGTGTATGTACTATAAATTATTTTACTCATTGTGTAATATACTTTCATTTATGAGTATTTACATCAATGTTGTATTTTCCTTCTTTCACGGGGTGTATGTTTCGAAAGATACCCATGTCGGTAAGGGAACCTTTCACCCTCCTCTTTTTAAAAGACTTCTTTTGTTATGTCTTTTAATTCACATAACATTATGTTGGTATATGTTCTTTTATATCCTTAGTGATTTAAATTTTATGTCCAAGTGATGAGATACCCTTTTTATCTCTCATCAAATCATTTTATGAATTTTGTAGTGACGCCGTTAGGCTGTCAAAATTTTGCAAGGGAACTTCTTAACCCAATTTTGATTCTTTGGGATAAGCTTGTACTCCTTGAATATGTCGTTCTATGAGTATGTGTGAATAACCTCTGATTGTTTTACACTTAATATCCACTTATATTTGGTGTATTAGTTTGTCACACATAATTATGTAATTGATTTATCCTTAATCCAAGGATACCATCTTTGTATGGGACTTCGTCTCAATCTCCTTTCATTGAGGTATATTTTGTTTTATACACAACCTTCTTTTATACGGTGTATAAACCCCTTTGACTTTTATGTTTATTCAAAAGGAATCTTTTTTATACGAATCATTTACTAAACGACAAAAGGGAATGTTTTTGTCGTACGTATGCGGCGACAACGACTTTTCCGCCGCTGTGACCATTATTTGAGTTTTGGCTTCCTCTACAAGCCATACCTTTTTTTTAAAAGAAAAATAAATACCATGTTTTACTTTTCTTTTGTTTTGGTATTGAAAATGGTTTTCATAATGTTTTTATATCAATGTGTTGTATTGATATCTTGTGATTGAAAGGTGTAAATGTTATGTTTCCTTTATGCATGTTTTATGTGATACAATTATGTTGAGGTTCTTGGGAATTATTATGAAGACAGGTGGTTCCGTGATGAACTAAGGGCAGGTGAGCCCGATATAGCTCTCCAATGCATTGGGTAACGCGAAGGGGTTAAACGTTAAGGTTTATCCGAAGAGATTTAGGGAATATACTGTGATAGGTATTCTAAACGTAACCAAGAGGGTTACTTCCTACGTAAGAATGTTATGAATGCCTCAAGTTACCTCTATGTATTATGATTTCTTTGATTTATTCATGATTTTATGAGGTATGTTAAAGTGCTTATGTTTTATGGGTAAAGTATGATTTCATTCTTATGTATACATGTACTCATGTTTCCTTTCCATATTTTTATATCCCTTACTGAGCTTTTTATGCTCATCCCAAGTTTTTGAAATGTTTTTCACAGGTCAAGGGAAGGGTACATGATATGATGATAGTGTCAAGTAAGTGTCAAGAAAGAATCCATGTTTTATTTTAAATATGTTTCCGTTGATGGGAAAAATGAATACTATCTTTTATGTAACCACTTTGTTTAAATGTGGAATGTAATGCAAGTTTTATGATCTAATTATCTAAAACTCTAAACCTGAAAAGATCCTCAACGTGTAATCTTGTAATAACTCAAGATTAAGTAAGGTTTAAGGATGGGGCATTATATTTACCCTCCGATAGATTTGAATACATTAAACAGAAGTTAGGAATGATAACCATGAGGTAATCCTTCTTTATTAACTTCTTGTTGAACAATTCTCCTTACAGTAATAAACTCCTTTTCATAGGGGGAGTACATTTGCTTGTTAGCATAATCAAAATTTTCGTAGTCAGTTTTTTTTAAGCTTTTGTAATCAAAATTTTCATAGTCAGTTTTTTTAATATTTTGTAATCAAAATTTTCGTAGTCAGTTTTTTTTAGGCTTTTTTAATCAAAATTTTTGTAGTCAGTTTTTTTCAAGCTTTTGTAATCAAAATTTTCGTAGTCAGTTTTTCAAACTTTTGTAACTAAATTTTTTCGTAATAAGTTTTTCAAAATTTTTGTATTGAAATTTTCGCAATGAAAATTTCAAACTGGAAATTTTCGTAATGAAATTTTCGAAACTGAAATTTTCGTAATAGAAATTTTCAAAACTAGAACTTTTGTAATGGGAATTTTTGTACTCAAAATTTTTGTACTGAAAATTTTCATACTTATACTTTTTGTACTGGTATTTTCATACTCATACTTTTCGTACTGGAGTTTTGGTACTCAAAGTCTTTTAAACTGTAAGTTTTTCATAGTTAGTTTTTCGTAGTCAATTTTTTTCTTCATGAAGAATATCACCTATTACAAATAAAATTTCTGGACAATCTGAAAGGTATGATTTCCTTACTTAAGTTTTCGTAGTCATATTTTGTTTACTGGTATTTTCCTGAGTTTTAAAATTTCTTGGATTCTAGTTTTCTTAAATCCGATTGTTTTTCTTAAAACCTCAAAAGATCGGATTCAAGATTTCCTTGCGGGTATGTTTTCAACCGTCAGATCAGATCAGAGAGTTTTTCAATCGTTAGATGGTTTTTGGAAGCTTAAAGGTCACATCCATCACCTATATAAAGGGGACCCTCAATGGTTGTCCCACATCGATCTTCAAGATCTCGCGTGTTGAAATTCTGCCTCTCTTCTTAAATCCCGTTCCGAATCTTCCAGAGCTATTCATTCCGAATGTCTGCTGAAGCCACTTCTTAGGATATGTCAACTACGAATCCAATCTCAAAATGGTTAGTTTACAGGGTTAGGTTAGTGCATCTGAGTTTCTACAAGTATGATTCTCTTATATCTAAGAACATAAGATTGAATGGATGAGAGGATGTTTGCTTATCAAAGCCAGCGAATCAGGATCCGGTTTATACAGATTTTCTTGTTGAGTTTTACGAGTCTGTTTCCTTTCTTAAGGAAGATGGCAGAGAGAAGTTTTCATTCAAGTCTTATGGGAAGACTTATATGCTTTCTTACACCAAGGCTGCAAGCTTGGTGGGTCTATCTTATGAATATGAAGCTGAGTTTTGTTCACATAAGCTTCCGGATGAGCAAGGAAGTTTCAACAAAGTGAAGGCATTGAAATGCCTTGGACTTAAAGATGCCAAGACTGCTAAGATTTCTCATCTCTCTTTGAATAATCGGATTCTACAGTTGTGGGTACAAGGCTTTTTCATACCGAGAAGGGGTGATAAGGATAATCTCAAGAAGAGTGATATATACATCTTAGATTTTTTGGTAAATCCAAGGAAGTTGAATTTGATGAAGTATGTTTTGATTATAGTTAAGAATATTAAAGAAGGTAATCTGAAATCTCAGATCATAATGTATCCGGCCTTGCTTTCTAAGCTTATTATCAGATGTCTTGATTCGTTTAAAGTTTCTTGCACTTCCAAGCAAAGAAATTGAAAGGTAATGCTGGTTAGTGATGATACATTAAAGAGGATGAAGATGGGTTTTTCTGTTGAATTCAAAGAATTCTACCCTTTACCAGAGGAAGAGGCTGAGGCAACTCAGAAAGATCAATAAACTCCAAAACCATCTAAAAAGGCAGGGAAGAAGAGAAACTTAAAAGAAGTGGTGGTTGATGAAAAGTATCAGAAAGCTAAGGAAACTCAATCTGCACCACCCAAGCCAAATAAACAAAAATCCTACCCAGATGAAGTGGCTGCTAAGTGGAGGGAATATAAAGAGAAGAGAAAAGAAGGGGACCCTCAATTTGGATTAGATCCTGCTGAGGCTAAGGCCTTAAAAGAGAAATCTCCTGATGAGTTGGAAAGACAAGAAAAAGAAAAGAAATTGAAGAAGAAGATGTCAGAAGAAGAGATTGTTCAATCTCTTCTGAAAGCAACAAAGATGGCTTCTGAACAGATTCCGGTTCCGGAAACTTTCCTTACTGAACCATTATCAGAAACCCCTGGGAAGAACTACTTCACTCAGTAAAATCTTAAAGAGAAAGAATTTTTTGAGAGAGTATAAGAAGAAGTTGTTGAAAGAGAAGAAGAAGTAGTAGAGGAAGAAGAAGAAGTAGAATAAGGAAGTGCTGATCTAGATGACCTAATTAAACATGTTGAGGATTATCAAGAAAAGGCTGAGTCTGCAAAAATTGTCACTCCAGGAAAGGGAGTTGAGAAAGAAGGTAAAAAAGATGATGTTAAGGAATAAGAAGAGAATGAGTATGAATTGTTTGAGTAAGAGACCTATGAGAAGAATTTTCTTAAGGAAGGAGAAGAAAAAGAGAAAATAGATGAAGACAAGATTGTTCAACTACCAGAGAATGAGGAAGAATCTCCAGATGATCAACCCATTCTGAAAACTGATAAAGGTAAGCAAGCGCTTATGGATACACCAACAAAAGATATCATCAGGAAGAAATAAGTTGGTGGTTCTTCTATAAGAAAGCTAGTAGAGGTTAAAGAAGAGCATTCACCTAGTAAGGTATCAGATTCAGAGTCATCAGCTTTGGGTCATGACTTTGTTGTTGAGTCTCTGAAGAAATTTGTGGACACCATTCCGATTTTTCCCACCATAGACTCAAGGTGCCAAATGCTTCAACATAGTCTAAATCAGAAATCAGAATCCTTATCCATGCTGATGGATAAGTGTGTGAATATTGAAGCTGACCATAGAAATTTTGTCATCAATTATGATGTTTATAGAAAATCTTTCAGTAAAATCACCCTTTGGTCAAAGAAGGTGGATGATGACTTGGTTGAGTTTTATAATTTTCAGAATGAGGTAAAAAATTATTTTTATACCGAGGATGCAAAGATAAAGAATCTTCAGGAGAAGCTAATCCTTGAACAAAATTCTCGGAATCAACAAGTGAAGGACTTGAATGATAAGGTTAAATCGCTTGCTCGAAATTTTAAAAGGGATAGAGATCTCCGGATTGAGCTCAAAGAAAAGATCGTAAAGCAAGATGAGTTAGTGAAGATGCAGGAAGAGGCCATGAAGGCTCAGGAAGAGGTGCTGAAAACTCAACAAGAAAGGATCACAACTTTGGAGAAGCAAGCTGAGGAGGATCAGAAAGATTTGAAGAAGCTGAAAACTCTCTTGAAAAAGTTAATTCCAAAGGAGAAGGAAGACAGATGAACTCAATACAATCTTTTGTTGCATTTGATTTTCCTTTTAAAAAATTCTTTCAACTCTAATGAAATATCTGGTTGTTTGTATCTGGTGTTATTTTGTACTAATGTTTCAGGTACTTTATTTTTTCCATTCCCACAATTCTTTTTGAAAATCACAAAGGGGGAGAAGGAAAAATAACTACTCCTAAGTAGGAGAAGGAAAATTTCTAAACTAAGAATAACTATCCTTAAGTAAGGGGGAGTTCTCATTACGATTCCTTCATTCTAATGAAAATTCCATTCCGGAATTTCAAAATACAATCCTTAGAGTTCCAAAGCCTAAGGGGGAGTTAGTTGTATTCACTATCATCTATGAACAAAGGGAGATAAGTTTTAATTTCAAAGTCTAAAGAAATTTTTCCAAATTCTTTTATATTATTTTTCGTTAGGTTGTTTGTGCTTTCCAAAAAGGGGGAGATTGTTAAGTCAATAAGGTTTTCCTTATGACTTTTTCCATTCCTTCTTGTTTTGAAAATCACAAACACCCTATACTTAAGAAAATCTACATTTTACTTATATAAGGAAAATTTCCTTCTCAAAGGAATTTACCCATACCATGTTTTCATTGTTCATATCAATATTTTTCTTAAGTATAAAAATCAGATTCATATCAAAAACCTCAGAATCATATAATACTTAGATATGAGGAATTTTGTTTTAGGATCCGAATTCTGGATATAAACTGTAATGAAGTTCCACTCCGAATTCTGGATAAGAACTGTAATAAAGTTCCACTCCGAATTCTGGATATGAACTATAATGAAGTGACACTCCGAATTCTGGATAAGAACTGTAATGAAGTTCCACTCCGAATTATGGATATGAACTGTAATGAAGTTCTACTCCGAATTCTGGATAAGAACTATAATGAAGTTCCACTCCGAATTCTGGATATGAACTGTAATGAAGTTCCACTCCAAATTCTGGATATGAACTCTCAGGCAGTTCCATTCCGAATTATGGATACGAACTCTCATGTAGTTCGACTCTAAATTATGATTACGAACTTATCTAAGTTCTGACTCCAAATTCCCATGAACTCTGACTCTGAACTTTTTAAGTTCTGGTTCCGAATTCTGATGAAACCAGACTCCGGATTTCTACAGAATTCAGGTTCTGAATTCCTACAAAACAGAATCTGAATATCTTTTTATTATAGACTCTGAATTCCATTTTGGTTAGACTCCGAACTTTTATTTTCTTACATTCCGAACTTCAGTTTTGCTTATGCTTACACTCATTTCATTATAAAATAATTTCATGCCTTCAGTTACACATATTTTGTTATAAAACGATGTCATCCATTCTGTTTCTAACTAACCACTGGTTGAGTGAAACGTGTGCAGGTCCCTTCAAAATTTAAGGAAAATGTGACCGTTGGAGGAGGGAGCCGACCGTTCCAATTGAGCCTATAAATAGGAGCTTATTTGAAAGAGATCAATATTGAATAATTTGATCAATCTAGAGATCACACGTTGTTAAAGTGATTTCTAGAGAGAGAAGCTTTTCATGCCTTATGCGTACTGAACTGCTCGTTCAGATTGCTTCGTGCGACTCCGAATGTTGGTGATTACATTTGAGGGCTTCCGGGGATAGGAAGACAGAGGTGCCGACTACCTTGAAGTTCGAGGGCTTCCTTACTTAGGAAGACAGAGGTTCCAACTACCTTAAAGTTGAGGGATTGCGGGGATAGAAAGACAGAGACTCTGATCTTCGTATCGAGGGATTATCCAGGTGTGGGTAATACAGACTTTCTTGAAAGTATAAATCAAGGGACCTTTATCTAAGGTTGTTGGATACCCTTCTCTTTGGGTTAAAAGATTTATATCTTGTTACTTGTTTTTGTTACAAGTTTTTCCGCTGCATTTTGTGTTGTAAGGAAAATATAACCTTCTTATATTTCCTTACACTTATACTCTGATTCATTTAGATTCTATACGCTTTAATGTAGAATCTCATATTGTAAACTTTGCTTAAGTTTCAATTTCCATATCCATACTTCCGGAACCAGTTTTTCGGAATCACTTTCCAGATTTAAGCAAATTTATAGAACTAGAAGTTTGTAACTTCATACTTCGACCCAATATTTTAATTGGTGTTAGAGGTGTTGTGAATTTGCTCAGTTTAATTTTGTTAAACTTATATCTTTCCTTATTTAAGGAAAATTTTAAAAGTATACAATTCACCCCCTCTTGTATATTGAGCATCTACATCGTTATTTAGATCCTACAGATTCATTCATGTTATACCCATAAACTTATTATGTTCTCATAAATAATTATAAAATTACAATAAATATATTTAAATAATAAATATATTTATTATATTTATAATTATAAGTTTTTAATTATATATAAATAATTTTTAAATATATTTATTTATAATTATAATTATAACTATATATATATTTAAATAATTATAAAATTACAATAAATACATTTATTATAATTTTATAAATAAATATATTTATATATTAATAAATATATATATATTTACAAATATATATATATATATACAAATATATATAATTATATACCAATATTTATAAATATATTTATTTAAAATCATAATTATAAATAAATATATTTATTTAAATAATTGTAAAATTATAAATATAAAAAATATATTTATTATAGTTTTATAATTATCTAAATAAATATATTTTTATTTATAATTATAACTATATATATATATATATATATTTAATTATAAAATTCTATTAAATATATTTTTTATATTTATAATTTTATAAACATATATAATTATATAAATAGGGTTGGCTTAGTGGTACCATGTAAGGCGGTCACTCCCTGACAACGGAACTGGCTCAGGTTCGAGTCATGCCACACTCGAAATTAGCTGAGGGCGTGTGGCGCGCAGGTGGTGGGTTGGGCCCAGGACATGCGTGGTGTGACACCCACTTATACCTTGCTACCCAAATAACATGTTCTGTAGTTGGGGGCTTACCCGAGTGGCAAAGACTCCCTGTAATCCTGTATCAGTCCCGGATTCAAATATGGATGAGAGCGAATTTCTGCAGGCGGGTGGTGACACATACACGACACATGATGCATACTTGGTGACACAGGCAGTATGATGCATGCATAATGCTGCACTGTGTTGGGGCTCGGAGCCCGGTGCCGCATCGGAAGTAGTCGTTGCAGAAAACACACAAGAGAATATTCACGCAAAGGCCTTTTATCGCCTAAAATATTTTTACATCACCCGGAGGATTTTTAACAACACCTGAAGGCCTTTTACAATGCACCCGAAGGATTTCTTTCTCAACACACTAACACCCATGAACGTACCATTTTGATTGTATCGCCGATCATCGCAATTGGGACACACCGTTTGATCTCTGCAACTAAGAGGACTTTCGATACATGGCATCTTCATGAATCTCTTTGCATGTCATCATTGAAAATTCTCTCTCAATTGTCACATGTTATCATCTTCATCATCTCATTGTCCGCCATCATCGACACTTGGGCAACTAAAATGGCGGCACCCCCTTCCTCGTTCTCTCTTGCACCAGCTACATCTTACCGACTCTTCATTTCAAAACATGTTACTACATCCTCTTATATAGACACCCAACCCATATATCCAATTAGTGCGGTCAACATTCATTATTCCATCAATTAATATTGGAAATAACTCTTCATTAATGTTGGGAGAAAACACTCCATTAATGTTGAGAAAATCCCTCCATTAATAATTTTCTCTCTCCTCATTATTTAAATTTTAAATAAAAAATTCCCAACACACTGGGCCTTCGGGTCTATTTGTGGGAATTTGGGTTATGTTATGAGTTTCATGGTCACTGGGTCTTAGGGCCATTACTGAATAAATAAGGATTAACAGGTGGGTTATCCTTTAGGGGGGTTATGGCCTGCCTTTCTGGCCTACGTGTGTGGTGTGTGTGTGTTTAATGTAATTATACCCATAATCACCTAATACATATAATTATATAAATATATACAAATATTTATAAAATTATTTATCATATATATAACTATAAATAAATATATATTTATTTATAGTGTTAATTATAAATAAATAAATAAATATTTGTTATATATATAATTTTATAAATATATATAATAATATAAATAAATTATTAACATTATATTTTTATCAACGTTTTTTATCATTGATAAAAATATCCATTTATCAGCGCTAAAAATGCATTGATAATGATATTCTTTATCAGTGCTAAAATTTTAACGTTGATAAAGATACGTTTTATCAACATTTTTTATTTTAGCACTGATAAAACTATTTTTTGTCAACATTTTTTTGAAGGCGTTGATAAAAGTCTTCTCTGATGTTATAAAAAGAATCCTAACAGAGTCTCATTCTCTCACACCTTCAAGCTTTCGTGGAACATGACTATTGTTGCTGCCGAACCCTACCTCTGTCGCCGCTGAACCCTACCGCTGCCGCCGTCGAAGCCTATCGCCACCGTCACCGCTGTTAACCGCTACCTCCGCTGCCACTGAACCCTACCGCTACTGCCAAACCCTCTCCAAATTTAAGGTATGTTGCACCTCATCTTCATGTCTTCTTCAAGGTCGAATGTTTCACGACAATGTTTCTTCCTCTCCCCTTCCCTTTCTTTATTTTTTTTATTTTTGTTGCACCTAGGTTGGTTATAATTTCTTGACCAAAGGGATCAACAAACCTAGGTTGAATTATTTGAGGGTGACTGGAAAAAACTAGTTAATTTAAGAAGCCTCATGTGTCACGACCCGACCCTACCGGTCTCGAGCCGCAACCACCCCAAGCCCACCTCCATAGGCCAGGGGATGACGACAAGCGCTGAAGGAATAACAATCTTGGGGAGGCCTTTGCCTAAGTACCTGTACCCACACACACAACCCACTCAATGTAGAAGTGCAGAGTAAAAAGGAAACCAAAGTACGAACTACAATATCCCAACTAAAAAGCATGCATCGACCTCTAAAAATAGAACAAGTAAAGTGATGAAAAGTAAAGTGACAAGTAAACTGAACAGTAAAGGGGAAAAAAACGCGTCCAACTAGAAAGGTGACACAACCCGGCAACAGGTAACGAGAGTAAACAGTTGGTGAGTCTCACACCTGAAAGTCCTACTATGGCCACTGAACGCAGCCCAAACTCCTGTGTCCTCTACGCTCCTCCGTAGTCTCGATCTACCTGTCCGTCGTCTGCAAGGGCACACCAAGTGCGGGCAAAGCCCAAGCAGGGGTGAGTATAAAGATACTCAGTAGGATGCCCCGAAATCTCGAGAGAGAAACAAAGGAGGTACTAAAACGGTGATCAGTAGACATAACAAAGAATAGTGTAAGAGTACAATAGAGAGAGTGCAACTCAACCCAACAAAATAAAGGAAGTAGACTCGTCCATCCAAGAGGAGCTAGACACAGAAAGCACGTAGCATACCCCGCGCGTCTTCACCCCTCCTAGAAGGAGAGCAACTGAACCCAGGTAGTGAGAACAAAAGTAGAGTGTATATATATATTCTCAACAAGAAACCCGAATGAATGTGTAAGGGGATTTCCATCTCCAAGCTCAGCTCAGGAAAAGTCGCCAACAGTTCTAAGGATATCCATCACTGATGCCCAAAAGTCCCGCATGCCAAAGCTGTCACATCGCTGAACCATACAACCAAGGGTCCCGCTCCGGTAATCATGGAGAAAAGTCACTGAATAACCTCATAAAAAGGGCTGAGTCTGAAAGAAGTCATCGGGTAACCCACTGCCCAGCCCAGCTGGAAGGTAAACCCTAAGAGGTCATCAGGTAACCCACTGCCTAGCCCCGCTAGAGGGTAAACCTTAAGGTGAACGGGTAACCCACTGCCCAACCCCACTGGAGAGTAAATCCTAAGGTCAACGGGTAACCCACTGCCCAACCTCGCTGGAGGGTAAACCCAGAACTGGTCCGATAACTCCGCACTGCCCGTGCCATCACTGGGTGTCACTAGCATCGCTACCATGCATTGGTTTAGAGTGCATCAAAGAAACCTCCAACCAACTCCCTTTCATGTTTCCACATTTAATGAGATCTCTAATGAGGCTCCGCACACCCAAACAGATTACACCGTTTCAATCCTCGTGGAAAAACATGCGAGATAGACTATTTACTCGCTTGAAACGGACTCCCGACAAAAAAGATATTCAACACCACTTTATGCCCATACGGCGTCTCGTGGGGCCCACACCTCGGTTTCGAAAAAGGTCGGGTGAACTGCGCTATCGTGATGCTCTCGAAAAAACGCGCCAAATCAACTATTCATTCGCTCAGAATGGACGTTTGATGAAAAAGTCGCAGTACGCTGCACACAGCTTAAAATACGGCCTATGGGGTGCACGCCTCAACTCAAGCTTCAATGCCTGAAACCACCCTAGAATAATTCTTCATGATTCCAAGGTCACAACACCGCTGACGGTGCCTAAAATGGACTCCGGATGTGCTCGCGCCATCCGAAACAAGAATCCCGGCGAGGCGCTAAGTAACACTTAACGGGCGTGTCGCGCCACCGAACCCCCCCGTCTCAGGAATTAAAAATCCTCGAGATCATCTCAACACCTCTGTATTTATCCGAGGATCGTGTCACTGTAGACGGCACACGAATCCGACACTCGGTTTGCAAGTTAGAGGCGTTTTAACGCCAACGGACGGAGACAGGGTGGGTCGAACCGGTTCGGCCAGTCCACCCCTTTAGACCGACGGTCTGCGGCTCGGATGCCCGGACCACCCAGTCCACCGCGGCTCGCGGCTCGGCCGCCTGGACCACCCGATCCACTGTGGCCCATGGCCCAGCCGCATGGACCACCCGGTCCACCGTGGCCCGCAGTTCACCGCGCGGGCCGCACCGCTTCACCTAGATCGGCTTAAGTCGTCCGAATCTTTTCCACGAGACCCGTGTTTCGCGGGTCCTGGTCCACTCCTGGGGTCATGAATTCCCCGGTCTCCCTGTGCATGCCGACCGGAAAAGCCGGCTGACCCGTGCCCCTGGACTCCCACATGCACCGCCGATGCCGCCTGGGGAGCCCGCGCCGCTCGCCCACAGCCGGCCGCGCCACCCCCTGAGGACGCCGCCTGGACCGCCAAGGTGCCAGGCTGTAGTCCCGCTCGCCCGCTCCGACCGCCGAGGAGCCGCACCACCTCCTGGACTCACCGGACCGCCACGTGGAGCCATCAGATCGCCCCAGAACCACCGTAAAACAGGGGTTTTGGCCGGAAAACTTCCCGGGGCCATTCCGGACGCCCCGGGACTCGGATTTTCGATCCGAAAAGAGATTTGGAAAGCTCGAATAAAACCCTACGCATCTATGGTCTCTGCTTGAAAATTAAAAAGCATTTATACGCTATAATTTGAGTTTGAAGAAGTTGCAAAAATTTAAAATGAAAGCGCAACGCTCCTACCTCGCAGGGCATAGCCCGTCGCTTCACAAACGATCCGTCAGAGCCGCAACCACCTTGGAGAGGTGGGGTGAGGAGCTTGAAGAAGGTGGATACTTTGTTGGGAGAGATTCCACTAGGGATATTTTAATGGGGAAGAAGGAGGGGGTGGATGTGTTTAAGTAGGGAAAAAATTAGTTAAAAATTAATTAATTTTAAACACCCACCAGTAGGCCCGTACCCGAACTCTCGACGAGGTTGAGGTTAAGCCGCTCCTAGGGTAAAATCTAAGTTCTAAGCACAACAGTGGTCTTGGAATTTTAATCCGAGCCTCTATTCATAAATTATAAAGTTCACTCTTGAGGCCGCTAAATTATGAAAACGCCCCTTGTGGCGTTTTCCACAGAAGGGCCGTGCCCGCGAAAGTTACACCCCTCTTAGGGTAAACAACACGCTCCAGACTCAATGGTGACCTTGGTTTTCCAGTCTGAGCTACCATTTAGGAGTTATTACATTTATTTGGCGTGCCTAGTGTGAAATCAATTAAAATTTAATTCCGTCCACACCGGGGCTCGGAATCGTACGCCGTCTGAACGTCCTGCTCTGAAATAACATCAAGAAAATTTCAAAGTCTCACATGCTCAAAACACGGGTTCTTACATCATTCCCTTCTTCAAGTTTTTTGTCCTCGAAAAACAAAACTACAAAAACAACTCGGGATACTGAGCCCGCATCTGGCTCTCCCATTCCCAGGTGCTCTCCTGCACCCTCCCATGCTGCCACAACACTCGAACCAAACGAATGGTCTATCCACGTAGAGTCTGCTCCTGCCAGTCCTCAATCTCCACCGGGTGCTCCGTAAAGGTGGTTCCATCCTCAATGTCTAGCTCTCCCTATTCGATGATGTGTGTGGGGTCGTGCACGTATTTCCTCAGCTGCAACATGAGGAAGACGTCATGCACCCTCTCCAGCTGTGGAGGTAGAGCAAGATGGTAGGAAACCTCATCAAACCTGTACGCGATCTCAAAAGGTCCGATGAATCTCGGGGATAACTTGCCTCCCCGGCCAAACCTCCATGTTCCATGCCACAGGGAGACTCTGAAAAAGACATGGTCCCCCTGCTCGAACTCCAAAGGCTTGTGATGATGGTCTATGTAGGACTTATGTCTGATCTGATCTGTCCTCATCCGCTCACGAATGACCTGCACCTTCTCCGTTGTCACCCGCACCAACTCTAGGCCCATGAGGGAGGTCTCTCCAACCTCCGTCCAGCACAACGGTGACCTGCAGGGTCTCCTGTAGAGGGCCTCAAAAGGTTCCATGCTGATAGTAGAGTGGTAATTGTTGTTATACGCGGACTCCACCAAGGGCAGGTGATCCTCCCAGCTTAGGCCAAAGTCTAACACGCACGCCCTGAGCATATCCTCCAACACTTGGATAGTGTGCTCCGTCTGCCTGTCCGTCTGGGGGTGAAAATATGTACTCATCCGCAGCTGAGTTCCGAATACCTCCTGCAGGCCTCGCCACAATCGTGACGTAAACCGCGCATCACGGTCGGAGATGATCGTTGAGGGTACTTCATGAAGGCGGACGATCTCCCGAATGTACAACTACCCTAGACTCTCCACCGAGATCTGCTCCCTGATGGCAAAGAAGTGCGCCGACTTCATGAGTCAGTCCACTACCACCCAAATGGAATCATGGCCCTTCACTGTGCACAAAAGCCCTGTGACAAAGTCCATAGATACGCTATCCCACTTCCACTCCAGGATATCAAGGGGCTGCAACAACCTTGCCGGAACCTGATGATCTACCTTAACCTGCTGACAGGTAAGACACCGAGAAACGAACTCAGTTACGCTCCGCTTCATGCCAGCCACCAAAACTGCCGCTGAACGTCTCTGTACATTTTCCCCACACCAGGATGTACAACCAAGGGAGAAGTGTGAAACTCTCTCATCACCTCCTCCCGCATCTCCACTAGTACTACAGCTCACCCTTGGAACATGATCTTATGATTCCCTCCTTCAGAATACCCATCGGGTGTGTTGCCCATGGATATCTTATCACGCAGTACCTCACTATCGACATCCCCTAGTTGCGACTCTCTCACACGCTCAAGGAGCAAAGGAGTCAACACCAATGACTGCAGAAAATCCGTACCCACTTGCTCCACCAAGGTCAGCTGTAGGGAAGCCAACTTCTCTGAAGCTTCCCACACTAGACGAGCCTGGTACTTCCTGCTAAGGGCATCTGCTACTACGTTGCCCTTACCTGGAGTGTAGACTATCTCGAAATCATAGTCCTGCAAAAACTCCAGCTAGCGCCTCTGCCTTAGATTCAGATCCCTCTGAGTGAAGATGTAATTGAGGCTCTGGTGGTCTGAGTAGACCACAAAACACTCACCCAGAAGGTAGTGTCTTCATAACCTCAAGGTGAAGACCACCACTACCAGCTCCAAATTGTGATTCGCATAATTCTACTCATGGGGCATATGCAATCACTGTCCCGCTGTTGCATCAGCATGCACTCGAGCCCATCTCCTGAAGCGTTGTAGTATACCACGAACTCAACGACCTCCTCTAGCAGCCTCAACACTGGAGAATTAGTTAGCCTCTGCCTCAACTCCTCGAAGGCCTTTTGGCATTGATCAGTCCAGGTGAACGGTCATCCCTTCCGCGTCAATGCGGTCAAAGGGGAAACAATCCTAGAGAAGTCTTCCACAAACCTCCTGTAGTACCCTGCCAAGCCAAGGAAGCTCCTCACCTTAGACGCATTCTTGGGTGCATCCCAAGAAAGCACTGCCTCTATCTTTGCGGGATCTACGACTAAACCCTATTTCCAAATGACATGCCCCAGAAAGTGAACCTCATGAATCCAGAACCGACACTTTGAGAGCTTCCCATACAGTTTGTTCTCCTGGAGTAAGTCTAGGACCATCTTCAAATGCTCCGCATGCTCCTCCTCCATCATAGAGTAGATGAGTATGTCGTCAATAAAGACAACCACAAATCGGTCCAAGTACGGATGGAAGATCTGGTTCATCAAAGCCATGAAAACGATGGGGGAATTCGTCATGTGAAAGGGCATCACCAGAAACTCGTAATACCTATAACGACAACGGAAATCCAACTTCGGGATGTCAGCCTCACGAACCCGCAACTGGTGGTAGCCGAATCGAAGATCAAACTTGGAGAACCACTTCGCACCTCTCAACTGGTCGAATAGGTTATCAATCCTTGACAAAGGGTACTTGTTCTTTATCGTGGCCTGATTCAGGCGACGATAATCCACACAAAGTCGTAGACTCTCATCTACCTTTTTCACAAACAAAACCAGAGCTGCCCAAGGGGACACACTAAGATTGATGAATCCCTTCTCACGAAGGTCCTACAACTGAATTCGTAGCTCCCAAAACTCTGTGGGTGCCATACGATATGCAACACATGATATCGGGGCAGTCCTCGGCTGCAAGTCAATGCAGAACTCCATATCTCACCTCAGAGGTAGTCCCAGGACATCCTCAGGAAAAACGTCCATATAGTCCTCTACAATGGTAGGATCTAGGTGCCTGTAGCATCTACTGATCTGAGAGCCATGCTTGCCAACTGGTGAGAAAAAGGTCATGGTCTCCTGCTCAGAGTACCCGTCTGCTCTGCCATGAGGTCTCATTCACCAAGGATGGTGAACCTCGTCCCATCAGAATGCACGCATCTGACTCGTCTATGCCGACAATCAATATGGGCGTGAATCATAGAAAGCCAATCCATTCCCAGGATGATGTCGTAAGGTTCCATCATGATGACCAGTAGGTCTCACATGAAACTCTCTCCTCCGAACGACAGTTCGCACTGTCTGGAAATAAAGGTCACTAACGAGGCACTTCCCGTAGGAACCTCAAGGCCAAGCGCAGGTGTCAACACCTCCACTGGGAGCTCTAACTCTCATACTAAGAGCAGCGATATAAAATAGTGGCTGGCGCCTGTGTCTACTAGTACCGAAGCAAGCGTAGAGTAAACACAAAGCATACCTCAGACCATCTCATGTGATGGGGGGTCACGACCACCCATATCTTGAAGCTGCCTGCGGCCCCTACCACCATATCCCTGAGCCTGGCATGGGTCGCCTGGTGGTGGCGGTGGAAGGACCTCAAAACGTCTTCCCCCACCTCCAGGTCCCGCCGGTCTGCCTGCGCCGCCTCCCTGAGGACCACCCTGTCCTCGCCTGGGAGATCCCTGGTCACGGTGCTGCCTCTGCCGCTGCGGTGTGCCCACTGCCTACCACGGCTGCTCGGTACGCCTGGTCGGGTAGTCCCGTGCTAGGTGACCCTGCTCGTCACAAGCATAGAACCAGTTCTCTCCTAACTTCCCTGGTGATCTGTGGCACCACTGCGGTGTACGACCCTGCCCCTGAGTCTGCTCACGAAAGGGTCTCTTCGACGGAGGCCCTGCTCTCTATTGCCTGGCTACTACTGAAGACTCTACTCAGAAGCGGCCACTGCTAGGCCCTACCAGCTGGCGTCCCTCATCCAAGAAGATCTCTGTCACGAGCACCCGCTCTATCACCTCGTCATAAGTAGGGATACACAGGGGTACTACACTAGCATGGATTTCCCTACAAAGGCCCTGCTCAAACTTCCGCACCTGGAAGTAACTATCACGGATCATATCCTGCGAGTAGTGTGTCAGATTAGTAAACCGGGATGAGTACTATGCCATAGTCACCCCCCTTGCTTCACCTCCAGAAACTCTTGAATCCGAATGGATCGTAAACAAGTGGGGGAGTACTCCTCCTGGAAGAGCTGCTGGAAGCTATCCCACGTGAGAGACGACTTGTCGTGGGTATGTGTAACCAACACCCACCAACGCCCGGCTGTCCTGAGGAAAAGGCTGGAATATAGGGCTACCATATAGTCCGTTGGTGTCCGTACCATCCTGAAAAGGTGGTCCACAGACTCTATCCAATCTTCCGCTTCCTGGGGATTCGGGTCCCCGCGAAACTTCTGTGGCCACTGACGCTGGAAGTCTCGGAGTGCACTCAGCCTACGCTCAACCTCGGCCTGTGTTGCCTGTAATAACTACCACTCTCTAGATGTAGGGGATACTGCTGAACCATTGGGTGAAAGGGGATCACATGAGGGTCCCTGAACTGACGCCTCGTCACTCCCCAGGTCGTCGTCATGAACTGGAGAGGGTAACCTGGCTGGTTGCAGTCGTGGGGGCATCCTGAAAATTATCAAGGATTACCGCAATCAGATGAATATATATATATATATATATATATATATATCAGTAATAAAAAAGGGGAGATGACTCAAAAAGGATAGTCAAAGACTCAATCCTATCGGATGCGTGTTCCAAATTCCCTGCAACAAGTGTCTCAGTGTGCCGAGTCGACAAGCAGGTTATCAGGGTCCCAGTGAATGGATACATCGGTCACCCGTACCATCACTGGACTGCCTATCCTGAGAGCCTCTCTCGAGAAACATAGACAATATTGCCCTAAATCCCAAACAATTCCTTTTTAGGGACTTCCGAACAACGCCACAAGAAACAAACCATCCTCTAATACCACTTTGTCACGACCCGACCCTACCGGTCTTGAGCCGCAACTACCCCAAGCCTGCCTCCATAGGCCAAGGGTTGGCAAAAAGCGCTGAAGGGGTAACAATATTGGGGAGGCCTTTGCCTAAGTACCTGTACCCACACACATAACCCACTCAATGTAGAAGTGCAGAGTAAAAAGGAAACCAAAGTACGGACTATAATATCCCAACTAAAAAGCATGCATTGACCTCTAAAAACAGAAGAAGTAAAGTGCTGAAAAGTAAACTGACAAGTAAATTGAACAGTAAAGGGAAAAAACAAATGCCCAACTAGAAAGGTGCCACAACCCGACAACAGGTAACGAGAGTAAACAGCTGGTGAGTCTCAAACCTGAAAGTCCTACTACAACCACTGAACGCAGCCCAAACTCTTGTGTCCTCTACGCTCCTCTGTAGTCTTGATCGACCTGTTTGTTGTCTACAAGGGCACACCAAGTGCGGAAAAAGCCCAAGCAGGGGTGAGTATAAAGATACTCAGTAGGATACCCCGAAATCTCAAAGGAGCAACAAAGAAGGTACTAAAACGGTGAGAAATAGACAGAACAAAGAGTAGTGTAAGAGTAAAATATAGAGAGTGCAACTCAACCCAACAAAAGAAAGGAAGTAGACTCGTCCAACCAAGAGGAGTTAGACACGGAAAGCACATGGCATACCTCGTGCGTCTTTTCCCCTCCTAGAAGGAGAGTAACTGAACCCAGAGAGTGGGAACAAAAGTAGGGTGTATATATATATGATCAACAAGAAACCCGAACGAGTGTGTAAGGGGATCTTCATCTCCAAGATCAGCTCAGGAAAAGTTGCCAACAGTTCTAAGGATATCCATCACTGATACCCAAAATTCCCGCACGCCAAAGCTGTCTCATTGCTGAACCGTACAACCAAGGGTCCCGCTCCAGTAATCATAGAGAAAAGTCACTGACTAACATCATAAAATGGGCTGATTCTGAAATAAGTCATTGGATAACCCACTACCCAGCCCAGTTGGAAGCTAAACCCTAAGAGGTCGTCGGGTAACCCACTACCCAGCCCCGCTGGAGGGTAAACCTTAAGGTGAACGGGTAACCCACTGCCCAACCCCATTGGAGGGTAAACCCTAAGGTCAATGGGTAACCCACTGTCCAGCCCCACTGGAGGGTAAACCCTAATACGCCGGTGGGTAACCCACCGCCCAACCCCGCTGGAGGGTAAACCCAGAACTGGTTCGATAACTCCGCACTGCCCGTGCCATCACTGAGTGTCACTAACATCACTACCGTGCATTGGTTCAGAGTGAGTCAAAGGAACCTCCAACTAACACCCTTTCATGTTTCCACATTTAATAAGATCTCGAATGAGGCTTTGCATGCCAAAAAAGATTACACCGTTGCAATCATCGTGGAAAAACACGCAAGATAGACTATTTACTCACTTGAAACGGACTCCTGAAAAAAAATATATTCAACACCACTTTATGCCCATATGATGTCTCATGGGCCCCACACATCAGTTCTGAAAAAGGTTGGGCAAACTGTTCCATCACGATGCTCTTGAAAAAACACGCCAAATCGACTATTTATTCGCCCCGAACGGACGTCTGATGAAAAAGTCGCAGTACGCTGCACACAGCTTAAAAGACGGCTTATGGGGCTCACACCTCAAATCCAGATTCAACGCCTGAAACCACCCTATACTACTTCTTCACGACGCCAGGGTCACAACGCCGCTGACAGCGCCTAAAACAGACTCCGGATGTGCTCGCTCTATCCAAAACAAGAATCCCTGCGAGACACTAAGTAACACTTAATGGGCGTGTCGTGCCATCGAGCCCCCTGTCTTGGGAATTAAAAATCCCCAAGATCATCTCAAAAACTCCTTCTTGATCCGAGGATTGTGTCGCCATAGACGGCACGTGAATCTGACACTCGGTTTGCAAGTTAGAGGCGATTTAACGCCAACGGACGAAGACAGGGTGGGTCGGACCGGTTCGGCCAGTCCACCCCTTTAGACCGGCGGTCCGCGGCTCGGCTGCTTGGACCACCTGGTCCACCGCAGCCCGCGGTTCGCCACGCGGGCCGCACCGCTTCACCCGGATCGACTTAAGCCGGTACGACTCTTTTCCACGGGACCCGCATTTTGCGGGTCCCGGTCCGCTCCCGGGGTCACGAAGACCCCGGTCTCCCAGTGCATGCCGGCCGACAAAGCCGACCACCCCATGCCCCTGGCCTCCCGCATGCGCCACAGATGCCACCTGGAGAGCCTGCGCCGCTTGCCCCCAGCTGGCCGCGCCACCGCCTGAGGACGCCGCCTGGACCGCCGAGGCGCCGGGCTGCAGTCCCGCTCGCCTGCGCCAACCGCCGAGGAGCCGCACCACCGCCTAGACTTTTTGGACCACTACGCGGAGCCGTCGGACTGCCCTGGAACCACCGAAAAACAGGGTTTTTGGCCGGAAAACTTCCCGGGGCCATCCCGAATGCCCCGGGACTCGGATTTTCGATCCAAAAAGAGAGTTGGAAAGCTCGAATCGAACCCTACACATATATGGGCTCCACTTGACAATTAAATAGCATTTTGACGCTACAATTTGAGTTCGAAGAAGTTGCAGAAATTTAAAATGAAAGCACAACGATCCTACCTCACAGGGCGTAGCCCGTCGCTTCACAAATGATACACCGAGGCCGCAACCACCTTGGAGAGGTGGGGTGAGGAGCTTGAAGAAGGTGGATCCTTTATTGGGAGAGCTTTTACCAGGGAGATTTTAAGGGGGAAGAAGGAGGGGGTGGATGTGTTTAAGTAGGGAAAAAATTAATTAAAAATTAATTAATTTTAAACACCCACCAGTAGGCCCATACCCGGACTCTCGACGGGGTTGAGGTTAAGCCACTCCTAGGGTAAAATCCACATTCTAAGCACAATGGTGGTCTCAGAATTTTAATCCAAGGCTCAGTTCAGAAGTTATAAAGTTCACACTTGAGGCCACTAAATTACGAAAACGCCCCTGGTGGCGTTTTCCACAAAAGGGTCATGCCCGCGAAAGTTACACCCCTCCTAGGGTAAACGACATGCTCCGAACTCAACGGTGACATTAGTTTTCCAGTCCGAGCTACCATTTAGGAGTTATTCCATTTATTTGATGCGCCTAGTGTGAACACACTTAAAATTTAATTCCGGCCACACCGGGGCTCGAAATCGCATGCCGTCTGAATGTCCTTCTCTGGAATAACATCAATAAAATTTCAAAGTCTCATAGGCTCAAAACCCGGGTTCTTACATCATCCCCTCCTTCAAGTTTTTTGTCCTCGAAAAACAAAACTACAAAAAAACTCGGGATACTGAGCCTGCATCTAGCTCTCCCATTCCCAGATGCTCTCCTTCACCCTCCCGTGCTGCCACAACACTCGAACCAAAGGAATGGTCCATCCACGCAGAGTCCGCTCCTGTCGGTCCTCAATCGCCACCGGGTGCTCCTCAAAGGTGGCTCCATCCTCAATGTCTAGCTCTCCCCAGTCGACGAAGTGTGTGGGGTCGTTCACATATTTCTTCAGTTGCGACACGTGGAAGATGTCATGCACCCTCTCCAGCTGTGGGGGTAGAGCAAGATGGTAGGCAACCTCACCAACCCTGCACGCGATCTCAAAAGGCCCGATGAACCTCAGGGAAAACTTGCCACCCTGGCCAAACCTCCGTGTTCCATGCCGCGAGGAGACTCTCAAAAAGACATGGTCCCCCTGCTCGAACTCCAAAGGCCTGCGACGACGGTCTGCGTATGACTTATGTCTTCTCTGAGCCGTCCTCATTCGCTCACGAATGACCTGCACCTTCTCCGTCATCGCCCGCACCAACTCTGGGTCCACGAGGGAGGTCTCCCCAACCTCTGTCTAGCACAACAGTGACCTATAGGGTCTCCTGTAGAGGGCCTCAAAAGGTGCCATGCCGATAGTAGAGTGGTAACTGCAAACTCCACAAAGGGCAGGTGATCCTCCCAGCTTAGGCCAAAGTCTAACACGCATGCCCTGAGCATATCCTCCAACACCTGGATAGTGCACTCCATCTTCCCATCCGTCTAGGGGTGAAAAGTTGTAATCATCTGCAGCTGAGTCCCGAATGCCTCCTACAGGCCTCACCACAATCGCGATGTAAACCGCACGTCACGGTTGGAGATGATCATCGAGGGTACTTCATGAAGGCGGACGATATCCCGAATGTACAACTACCCTAGACTCTCCACTGAGCTCTGCTCCCTAATGGAAAGGAAGTGCGCCGACTTCATGAGTCAATCCACTATCTCCCAAATGGAATCATGGCCCTTCGCTATGCGTGGAAGCCCTGTGAAGAAGTCCATAGATACGCCATCCCACTTCCACTCTGGGATATCAAGGGGATGCAACAACCCTGCCAGAACCTAATGCTCTACCTTAACCTGCTAATAGGTAAGACACCAAGAAACGAACTCATCTATGCTATGCTTCATGCCATACCAACAAAACTACTGCTGAAGGTCTTTTTACATTTTCCCCACACCGGGATGTACAACCAAGGGAGAAGTGCGGAACTCCCACATCACCTCCTCCCACATCTCCACTGGTACTACAACTCGCCCTTGGAATAGGATATCATGATTCCCTCCTTTAGAATACCCATTAGGTGTGTCGCCCATGGATATCTGATCACACAGTACTTCGCTATCGACATCCCCTAGTTGCGACTCTCTCACACGCTCAAGGAGCGAAGGAGTCAACACCAATGACTGTAGAAAATCCGTACCCTCCTACTCCACCAAGGTCAACTGTAGGGAAGCCAACTGCTTTGAAGCTTCCTGCACTAGACAAGCCTGGGACTTCCTGCTATGGTCATCTGCTACTACATTTCCCTTCCCTGGAGTGTAGAATATCTCAAAATCATAGTCCTACAGAAACTCCAGCCAGCGCCTCTTCCTCAAATTCAGATCCCTCTGAGAGACGATGTACTTTAGGCTCTGGTGGTCTGAGTAGACCACAAAACACTCACCCAGAAGGTAGTGTCGACACAACCTCAAGGAACAGACCACCGCTTCCAGCTCCAAATTGTGAGTAGCATAATTTTGCTCATGGGGCCTCAACTACCTCGACCCATATGCAATCACTACCCGCTACTGCATCAGAACGCACCCAAGCCCATCTTCTAAAGCATTGCGGTATACCATGAACTCAACACCCTCCTCTGGCAGCCTCAACACTGGAGCATTAGTCAGCCTCTGCCTCAACACCTCGAAGGCCTTCTGGCATTGATCAGTCCAGGTGAACAGTCATCCCTTCCATGTCAATGCGGTCAAAGGGGTAGTAATCCTGGAGGAGTCTTGCATGAACCTCCTGTAGTACCCTACCAAGCCAAGGAATCTCCGCACCTTAGATGCATTCTTGGGTGGATCCCAAGTAAGCACTTCCTCTATCTTTGCGGGATCTACGGCTAAAGCCTATTCCTAAATGATATGCCCCAGAAATTGAACCTCATGAATCTAGAATTGACACTTCGAGAGCTTCCCATATAGCTGGTGCTCTCAGAGTAAGTCTAGGACCATCCTCAAATGCTCCGCATGCTCCTCCTCTGTCGTAGAGTAGATGAGTATGTTGTCAATAAAGACAACCACAAATCAGTCCAAGTAAAGCTGGAAGATCTAGTTTATCAAAGCCATGAAAATGACAGGGGCATTCTTCACGCCAAAGGGAATCACCAGAAACTCGTAATGCCCATAACGACAATGAAAAGCCAACTTCGAGATGTCAGCCTCACGAACCCGCAACTGGTGGTAGCCGAATCAAAGATCAATCTTAGAGAACCACTTCACACCTCTTAACTGGTCGAAGATGTCATCAATCCTCAGAAAAGGGTACTTGTTCTTTATCATGCCCTGATTTAGGCGACGATAATCCACACAAAGTTACAGACTCCCATATACCTTTTTCAAAAACAAAACTGGAGCTGCCCAGGGGGACACACTAAGCCCGATGAATCCCTTCTCACGAAAGTCCTCCAACTGAAGTCGTAGCTCCCAAAACTCTGTGGGTGCCATCCTATATGCTTCACATGATATCAGGGTAGTCCCCAGCTACAAGTCAATGTAGAACTACATCTCTCACCTCGGAGGTAGTCTCGGGACATCCTCAGGAAAAATGTCCATATAGTCCTCTACAATGGTAGGGATCCAGGTGCCTGTAGAATCTGCTGCTCTGAGAGCCATGCTTGCCAACTAGTGAGAAAAAGGCCGTGGTCTCCTGCTCAGAGTACCCGTCTGCTCTGCCACGAGGTCTCGTTCACTGAGGATGGTGAACCTCATCCCATCAGAATGCACGCATCTGAATCGTCTGCGCCGACAGTAAATCTGGGCGCGAACCATAGAAATCCAATCCATGCCCATGATGACGTCGTAAGGTTACATCGTTATGACCAGTAGGTCCCACGTGAAACTCTCTCCTCTAAACGACAGTTCACACTGTCTGCAAATAAAGGTCACTAACGAGGCGCTTCCTGTAGGAACCTCAAGGCTAAGCACATGTGTCAGCGCCTCTACTGGGAGCTCCAACTCCCGTACCAAGAGTAGCGATATAAAAGAGTGGCTGGTGCCTGTGTCTACTAGTACCGAAGCAAGCGTAGAGTAAACAAAAAGTGTACCTCGGAACATCTCATGTACTGGGGGGTCACGAACACCCATAGCCTGAAGCTTCCCGCGACCCCTACCACCGGCTCCCTGAGCCTGGCATGGGCTGCCCGGTGGTGGTGGTGGAAGGACCTAGAAATGTCGTCCCCCACCTCCAGGTCCCGCCGCTCTGCCTACGTCGCCTCCCTAAGGACCACCCTGTCCTCTCCTGGGAGATCCCTGGTCACGGCGCTACCTCTGCCGCTACGGTGCGACCACTGCCTGCCACGGCTGCTCAGTACGCCTGGTCGGGCAGTCCTGTACTAGGTGACCCTGCCTATCACAAGAATAGCACTGGTTCTCTCCTGACTGACTCAATGCTCTATGGTGCCACTGCGGTGTACGACCCTGCCCCTGAGTCTTCTCACAGAAGGGTATCCTTGACTGAGGCCTTGCTCTCCGTCGCCTGCCTACTACCGAAGACTCTGCTATGAAGCGACCACTGCTAGGCCCTACCTACTGGCATCCCTCATCCAAGAATCTCTCTATCACGAGTGCCTGCTCTAGCACCCTGGAATAAGTAGGGATGCACAGGTGTACTACACTAGCATGGATTTCCCTGTGAATACCCTACTCAAACTTCCGTGCCCAAAAGTAACTATCACAGATCATATCCTGTGAGTAGTGTGCCAGATCGGTAAACCGGGTCGAGTACTACACCATGGTCATCCCCCCTTGCTTCAGCTCCAGAAACTCCTGAATCTGAATGTAGCATAAACAAGTGGGGGAGTACTCCTCCCGGAAGAGCTGTTGGAAGCTATCCCACGTGAGAGACGACTCATCATGGGTCTGCGTAACCAACCCCCACCAACGCCCAACCATCCTGAGGAAAATGCGGGAATCTAGGGCTACCATCTGGTCCACTGGTGTCCGTACCAGCCTAAAAAGGCGGTCCATGGACTATATCCAGTCTTCCACTGCCTGGGGATCCGGGTCCCCGCGGAACTTCTACAACCACTGACGCTGGAAGTCTCGGAGCACACTCAGCCTGCCCTCAACCTTGGCCTGTGCTCCCAGTACTAACTGCCTCTCTCCAGATGGAGGGGCTACTACTGAACCACTAGGTGGAAGGGGATCACGTGAGGGTCCCTGAACTGACGTCTCATCACTCTCCAGGTCGTCATCACGAACTAGAGAGGGCAACCTGGCTGGCTGTAGTCGTGGGGGGATCCTAAAAATTATCAAGGATTACCGCAATCAGATGAGCATATATATATATATATATTAGTAATAATAAAGGGGAGCTAACTCAAAAAGGACAGTAAAATACTCAATCCTACCGGTTGCATGTTCCAAATTCCCTGCAACAAGTGTCTCAGTGTGCCGAGTCGACAAGCAGGTTATCAGGATCCTGGTGAATGGATACGTCGGCTGCCCGTACCATCACTGGACTCCCTGGACTGAGAGCCGCTCTTGAGACACATCAACACTATTGACCTAAATCCCAACCAATTCCTTTTTAGGGACTTCTGAACAACGCCACAAGGAATGAACCATCCTCTGATACCACTTTGTCACGAACCGACCCTACCGGTCTCGAGCTGCAACTACCCCAAGCCCACCTCCATAGGCCAGGGGCTGGAGACAAGTGCCGAAGGAGTAACAATATCGGGGAGGCCTTTGCCTAAGTACCTGTACCCACACACATAGCCCACTAAATGCAAAAGTGTAGAGTAAAAAGGGAACCAAAATACGAACTACAATATCCCAACTAAAAAGCATGCATCAACATCTAAAAAAAGAACAAGTAAAGTGCTGAAAAGTAAAATGACAAGTAAACTGAACAGTAAAGGGGAAAAACATGCGCCCAAATAGAAAGGTGTTAGAACCCGACAATAGGTAACAAGAGTAAACAACTGATGAGTCTCACACCTGAAAGTCCTACTACGACCACTGAATGCAGCACAAGCTCTTATGTCCTCTACGCTCCTCTGTAGTCTCGATCGACCTGTCCGTCGTCTGCAAGGGCACACTAAGTGTGGGCAAAGCCAAAGCAGGGGTGAGTATAAAGATACTCAGTAGGATGCCCCGAAATCTCATGGGAGAAATAAAGGATGTACTAAAACAGTGAGCAATATACAAAACAAAGAATAGTGTAAGAGTACAATAGAGAGAGTGCAGATCAACCCAACAAAAGAAAGGAAGTAGACTCATCCAACCAAGAGGAGCTAGACACAGAAAGCACGTGACATACCCCACGCGTCTTCGCCCCTCCTAGAAGGAGAGTAACTGAACCTAGAGAGTGGGAACAAAAGTAGGGTATATATATATATGCTCAACAAGAAACCCAAACGAGTGTGTAAGGGTATCTCCATCTCCAAGCTCAACTTAGGAAAAGTCGCCAACAGTTCTAAGGATATCCATCACTAATGCCCAAAAGTCTTTCATGCCAAAATTGTCTCATCGCTGAACCGTACAACCAAGGGTCCCGCTCCGGTAATCATGGAGAAAAGTCACTGAATGGCCACATAGAAAGGGCTGAGTCTTAAAGAAGTTGTCGGGTAACCCACTGCCCAGCCCAACTGGAGGGTAAACCCTAAGAGGCATCGGGTAACCCACTACCTAGCCCCGCTGGAGGGTAAACCCTAAGGTGAATAGGTAACCCACTGCCCAGCCCCACTAGAGGGTAAACCCTAAGGTCAATGGGTCACCCACTGCCCAGGCCCGCTGGAGGGTAAACCCTAATACGCCGGTGGGTAACCCACTACCCAGCCCCGCTAGAGGGTAAACCCAGAATTGGTCTGATAATTCCGAACCACCTGTGCCATCACTGGGTGTCACTAACATCGCTACCATGCGTTGGTTCAGAGTGCGTCAAAGGAACCTCCGACCAATGCCCTTTCATGTTTCCACATTTAATGAGATCTTGAATGAGGTTCCGCACGCCCAAACAAATTGCACCGTTTTAATCCTTGTGAAAAAACAAGTGAGATAGACTATTTACTCACTTGAAATGGACTTCCGACGAAAAAGATATTCAAAACCACTTTATGCTCATACAGCGTCTCGTGGGGCCCACACCTTGGTTCCGAAAAATATTGGGTAAACTACACCATCGTGATGCTCTCGAAAAAACACGCCAAATAGACTATTCATTCACCCCGAACGAATGTCTAATGAAAAAGTCACAGTACGCTGCACACAGCTTAAAAGACGGCCCGTGGGGCCCACACCTCAACTCTGACTTCAATGCTTGAAACCACCCTGGACTACTTCGTCACGACGCCAGGGTCACAACGTCGATGACGACACCTAAAATGGACTCCATATGTACTCGCGCCATCCAAAACAAGAATCTCGGTGAGGCGCTAAGTAACACTTAACGGGCGTGTCACGCCACCGAGCCCCCTCGTCTCAGGAATTAAAAATCCATGAGACTATATAAAAACCTCCGTCTTGATCCGAGGATCACGTCACTGTAGACGACACACAAATCCGACACTCGATTTGCAAGTTAGAGTCATTTTAACGCCAACGGATGGAGATGGGGTGGGCCGGACCGGTTCGACCAGTCCACCCCTTTAGACCGGCGGTCCGCGGCTCAACTGCCCGGACCACCCAGTCCACCGCGGCCCGTGGTTCACCGTGCGGGCCGCACCGCTTCACCCGGACCGGCTTAAGACGATCCATATTTTTTCCACGGGACCCATGTTTCGCGGGTCACAGTCCACTCCCGGGGTCACGAAGACCCCGATCTCCCACTGCATGCCGACCGGCAAAGCCGGCCAACCTGCGCCCCTGGCCTCTCGCACGAGCCGCCGCCGCCGCTTGGGGAGCCCGCACCGCTCACCCGCAGCCGGCCGCACCACCGCCTGAGGATGCCGCATGGACCACCGAGGCACCGAGCCACCGTCCCGCTCGCCCGTGCTGACCGCCGAGGAGCTGCACCGCCGCCTGGACTCGCCGGACCGCTGCGCAGAGCCACCAAACTACCCTGAAACCACCGGAAAACTTCCTGGGGCCACCCCAGATGCCCCGAGACTCAGATTTTCGATCCGAAAAGAGCGTTGGAAATCTTGGATCAAACCCTACGCATATATAGACTCTACTTGACAATTAAACAACATTTAGATGCTATAATTTGAGTTTTAAGAAGTTGCGGAAATTTAAAATGAAAGCGCAACGATCCTACCTCGCAGGGCGTAGCCCGTCGCTTCACAAACGATCCGCCAGAGCCGCAACCACCTTGGAGAGGTGGGGAGAGGAGCTTGAAGAAGGTGGATACTTTTTTGGGAGAGATTCCACCAGGGATATTATAAGGGGTAATAAGGATGGGGTTGATGTGTTCAAGTAGGGAAAAAATTAATTAAAAATTAATTAATTTTAAACACCCACCAGTAGGCCCATACCCGAACTCTCGACGGGGTCGAGGTTAAGCAGCTCCTAGGGTAAAATCCATGTTCTGAGAAAAATGGTGGTCTCATAATTTTAATCTGAGCCTCTGTTCAGAAGTTATAAAGTTCACACCCGAGGCCGCTAAATTACGAAAACGCCCCTGGTGGCGTGTTCCACAGAAGGGTCGTGCCCGCGAAAGTTACACCCCTCCTAGGGTAAACGACATGCTCCAGACTCAATGGTGACCTTATTTTTCCATTCCGAGCTACTATTTATGAGTTATTCCATTTATTTGGTGTGCCTAGTGTGAACACACTTAAAATTTAATTCCGGCCACACCGGGGCTCGAAATCGCACGCCATCTGAACGTCCTGCTCTGGAATAACATCAAGAAAATTTCAAAGTCTCATAGGCTCAAAACCTGGGTTATTACATCATGAAAGTAATTTGATTAATTCATGAGTGAAGTTGAATTGTTCTAAATTATGAAAATTATCCTTTGAAATTGGTTCACCCCTCTTCATCCATTTTGATTAGCTTAAGTTTAGTTAAGCTTAGTTTATGTTTTGATAATTTGATTAGTTTATTTTAATTCCATAATTAATTGAAAATATTATGTAGTCCTAATAAATAGATTAGATATCTTAATTGGGCTTCCCTATTCCTCATGTGATTTTTCCCAAACTTTCAATTTACTATGCTTAGTGATTGTAGGGAAAATATAAATTGTAAACTTTGGTAGACCATCAAAAGTAATGGAACCCTCGCCTACTATCAATAAGGTTGTTTGAAATATATTATATATTGAGTTAAAATTTATTTAATAATTCATATATCGGGTCTCTATAAAGTCCATAAAGTACCCATTGGAACTGTATCTGACAGTTGTTAACAAAAAATATGAAATATAGTGTTGAATACCACTCAATGGATACCCAGTTCCATATGCACCAATTTTTCTCTTCGATATTCTTCACAATTCTTCAAATTAATCATAAATAACTTCAACCCAAAAGTATCCTTTTGTTCTTATTTATTTCTAAAGAGTCTATGAGGAGGGAGTAAGGAAACAATGCATTTATAGGGGAAATGAACACAATTTTCAACTTGACTTGGGTTGTGCCCTAGGTCTACCATTTTTTTTATGAAACATTTAGAAGATCCATTAAAGAATATTTTCTTTGTTTGAGATGATTCATAGACATAGAACACTTATTTTTAAAACAGTTTTAGGTTCATAGGTGACTCATATAATAGAGATTTATGGAATCAAATGTTATGGGTTAAGATGAACTGAGGATTTATTTCCTAGCAATCAAAGGAGGATTATTTGTGTTAATATATTAATTGTAGATGTGAGATTTATCCATGGTATAATAACTATGGTGGGAGACTTCTTCTATATGCTAATTTGTGAGAAATTGTGAAGCTTAGATGTTAAATTTTAGAAAAAATAAGTTTAAAAATTTTAAATTGATTTATAAATGAATTTAGAGTGCTTATGAATATTTTTTTATGACTAACATTTTTGGAAATTCTTTATGGATTTTCTTGGAAAGTGTGTGCATTTTTAAAAAAATGGGGATTTCTAAGGGTGTGACTTTCATGGAGGTGGCTTAATTAATAATTAATTTTTTAGAAGAATCATTTTCATTATATTTATATAATTTATATATACAATTTTGTTAAATATTTATAATTTTATAGTTTTATACGTTTTTAAATTTATATACTTTTATAAATTTTATAGTATATCGTATTTTGCTAATATAATTTAATAATATTTTTTATTAAATAATTATAATTTTATAGTTTTATTCATTTATAAATTTATATACTTTTATAAATTTTATAGTAAATCATATTTACATATATAGTTTAAATATAAAATTTTATTAATTATTTATAATTTTATAGTTTTATAGATTTATAAATTAATATAAAATTATAGTTTTATTTTTTATAAATTATTATATCTTTATACTTTCATAAATTCAAATTTTATATATTATAATTTTATACTTTAATAAATTTGTAAAAATACATACTTCTATAAATTATGTATACTTTTATAACATATATGTACTTTTATATAGTTTTTTAAATTTATATACATTTATAAATTATGTATATTTCTTTAAAATATATATTCTTTTATAAATTATATATAATTTTATAATTCTATATATATCTATAAATTTATATACTAATATAAATATATATACATTTGTAATTTATACTTTTATACATGTATACTTTTTTTCAAATTATCAATAGTTTAATACTTTTATAAATTTTATTTCTATAAATTATAATTTTATAATTTTATAATTTTGTAATATGATTATTAATTTTTCAACAAATTCATTTGGATAATTAAGAGTTATTTTATTATATGTAATATTTTATGTTTTAAATCATAATAGATAGAATTTGGATGTATGCTTTTAATTGAGTGTTGAATAAGTTTCAAAATTAGCTTTGTTTTTTTTTGGATTTCATGTTCTACAATGTATCTAAGGGGGAACTTATTCGATTTCTTTTTTATAATTGCATTGATAGACCATGGTTTACTCATAAAAGGTGCTATCTATATTGATATGATCATGTTAAATTTCAAAGACCCCCTAGATACACATAATCTCACCTCCTACATAATATAGATTGATAATAACACCATGGAAAGGGAATGTCACTAACTCTATCCAACTCATAGGATATCTATCATAACCTCACCCCCACAAAAGGTGAATTAATGTTCAACCCCATTGCAACTCCTAAACCTACTTTGTTTCCTAATACTCATCCAATCCATAGGATATCCATCGTGACCTCATCAGCTTTATCTCCGGAATAGTTATCATTTCATTTTGTTTCATGAGACTAATCCCCCATCTCTTCTAGACATGCACCTTCATTGGTTGAACTACTTTGAGCAGTAGTCATCCCATACCAGGTATCAGTGAACATTGTAGATGAATTTAGAGGATAACACCTACCACCAGTGTAGTAATTATTTTCTTAAATTCAATTACCCATTTCCTTCAAAGCACGATGAAATTATTTGAAACATTCAAATGTTGGGTTCCCCTTATTTTAAAGGCCCCTTTTTGTGTATTTATTTATTTTGTTAAATATTAATATTACCAAATCAAGTAGGATGGATATGAATAGATAATGGATGAATGCCAATTCTATGACAAAAGAGTATAAAGATGGGGTAAAAGAGTTTATAAAGTTTGTAAAAGATCATGCATATGAACCTTCTCAAATCTTTTGTCTATGTTTATGCTATTTTTATTCAAGACTAATTAGTCTAGAAGAGTTGGAAGAACACTTTATCTGTCACAGAATTGATCGAAGTTATAAATCTTGAAATAGACATGGGGAAAAAGTGAATGTAGCTAGTGACCAGGATAATACTGCATTTTATAGATCATCTGATATGATTACAAGTGTTGACAATGAAGAAGACCATATTGAGGATGCAATTAAAAGTGTGACTGATGATGAAGATCATATTGATTAAATGAAAATGGCAGTTGAATATGAACTTCATGATTGTACAAATTTTTTTGAGAAGTTAAAGAGTTGTGAAAAGACACCATTGTATCCTTATTGCACTAAATATACAACATTGTTAGCTGTAATGAAGCTGTATAATTTGAAAGCAGACAATAGATGGAGTGACACTAGTATTACTAAACCACTTGATCTCTTGAATGATATGATGCCAGAAGATAATGAGCTCCCTATTCAAACAAACAACTCTAAACGAATATTATGTTCAATGATCTCTGAAAGAATACATGCATGTCCAAATTAATGTATACTATTTCACAAGGACCAAAAATCAATTAAAGAATGCCCAAAGTGGGGTTATTCTCAATACAAGAAAGATGAATCGGGTCCTGTGAAAGTTTTATGGTACTTTCCAATCATTCCAAGGTTTAGGTGCCTATATGGAAGTGCGGAGACTGCAAAATAATTGATGTGGAACATATATAAAAGAAATAGAGATGACAAACTTCATCACCTGGTAGACTCTCCTTAGTGGAAGAGAATTAATCTCGGGTATCCTGAATTTGGAAACAAGCTGAGAAACCTTTATCTTGCGTTATCTATAGATAGAGTGAATCATTTTGGTTTTCAAATCAACACTCACAATATATGGAAAATTATATTGTTAAATTATAACTTTCCACCGTGGTTATGCATGAAATGAAAATACATTATGTTATCTATACTTATATAAAGACCAAAACAACAAGGTAATGATATTGATGTTGATTTGGCTTCATTGATTGAATATTTAAAATTATTGTGGGATTTAGGTGTTACGTTGTATGATGCTTATAGAAATGAAGATTTCACATTGAGATCTATGTTGTACGGGATGATAAATGACTTTCCTGCTCATGAAAATTTGTCAAGATATAACATTAAAGGAACTCAAGGGTGTCCCATTTTTGAATAAGGTACACAATCAATTAAGATTAAACATTCATCGAAGACTATGTTTCTAGGATATCTCATATTTCTACCTTGATGATATAAGTACCGATCTTGGACGACATAATTCAATAGAAGTTCATAAGAACATACAAAACCAACTCCACTAATAGGTGGTCAACTGTTTGGGAAAATAAAATATGTGGAAACTGCTTTTGGTAAACCTTTTTTTGAAAAACCTTATGAAAATTGGTTGGAAAAAGAGATCAGTTTTTTCTTCAAATTACCATACTAGAATTGTTTGTATGTCAGACGTTTTCTTGATGTTATTTATGTTGAAAAAAATGTATGTGATGGTGTAATTGACACGTTAATAAATGAAACCAAAAAAATAAATAATGAAATTAAGGTTAGGTTGGACATGATTGACATGAGAATACAAGAAGATTTGGCGTTAATGAAGAGTGAAAAACAAACTTTTCTTCCTCCAGCTGCTTACACTCTTTCCAGGCAGGAGATATATCAGTTTTTTAGCTTCTTGAATGATGTAAAGGTTATATAGGGGTATTCATCAAATATCAAGAATATTGTTTCAATTAATGATTTAAAGTTAAAGGGTTTGAAATCACATGACAATCATGTTTTGATACAGGATCTAATTCCTGTAGCTTTATGTAACACCCCCAACCTAGGAGCCACTAAATCGGTGCCTTGAGTTGAGTCTCCACATGACCTCAAATGTGACTCTCCACGTGCAAGAGGTTGATGAATACTAACGAGGGTCTAATAGATCACATGGGGATACTATACCCTCTTTATCAGAGTAAGCCACAACAGATAACATATGAAATTAAAGAAACAATAAACAATAAACCATAAACATGAATTACTGACCATTTCCCAAATAAGATACAAACCAAACCAAAAAATAAACATGTCATGTCATGATAATAGTTTCAAAGTGAATAAAACCCAAAATAAAGACTAATGAAAGAATTCCAAAACAAGCCTTGACTCCAAGACTAGATCCTCATCCATGCACATCCGAAGCCCAACTCAACTCTCTAGCATAGAGACTTTTCCCTTGTCCTAACCTACAACCATAAAATCTACTAAGATACCCAATGGAGGCCCAATTAGGGTGTGAATACAACCTATTAGGCCACCACCAATGATGTCTACAAAATATCTAGTCTAAACAAATAGTGTATGCATGCACTAATATATAACAAGTAAACCAGGAGTAAAAATATTCCATTAGTGATTCATTATTTAATCAAACCATTATCATTGATTAAGTCCATGGGTTAAGGGTTCTGTTTATCTAAAAACAACCTATTCCAATCAACCACTAAGCATAAGGTAATAAATCAAGTTCCATATCTCACTAGGGAAAAAATCACACGAGAAAATTCATTACACGTGCCTTGGAGCGTCAGTCCAGGTAGTCTTAGCCAATTTCATCA
This sequence comes from Viscum album, assembly GCA_963277665.1. Lineage (NCBI taxonomy): Eukaryota > Viridiplantae > Streptophyta > Magnoliopsida > Santalales > Viscaceae > Viscum > Viscum album. The sequence goes on along the minus strand of OY728146.1, from coordinate 2,002,518,082 downwards.
CACTTACCTTGGATCCTCAGTCTAGGTAATCATCCAATGCAACTTTTAGGGGCCTAGATCATCAATGAAACTCCCTAACCCATGAATTCTAGTGGTGGGGTTTAGAGCCTCAATCTAACCTAACTCGTGGGTATCAAACGTCAATCAAAACCCACAACTACCAAGCCATGTGCCCATGATTCTTAACCATTATCCAAATTTACTATATTAAAAAACATATACATCATTTCACATAAAATTTATAATTCATTATTCAATGAATGTATCAATTCATCTTTATGCCTTGACTTATTAGCATATTCCCATTTCTACTCATAAGCCACTTGTCACAGTCACTTTAATTCATTTATCCCATTCACAATATTCCAACCAATTCCTTATACCATTTTCAATAACTAGACACAACCACCATCAGTTCCTTAAAAAATTTAAATGAACTTTTATACACATATATCATGGGCTGTACTTTATCATAAACAATTTCATGTTCAACTTTACAATTTCCATGTTTGGGATGATGACGCACACCATGGGTGGCCTTAAAACTAGTTTAATCACCCTCAATGCATCCCACGAGGATCATGAGTGTTTCAATCCATCATTTATCCAACCATTATACCAATTTCCTACTAAATACATCAAATTAACAATAAAATATAACCAATAACACATCCACACATGCACAAATCAACAACAAGACCATGAGATATAACTTATAGACCACCTACCTTGATACCGATGGTGAACACATGCTTAACCTTGTCCTTTGACTCAGATTAAAAAACCCTTTGAATCCCCAAACTAAGATCTTATAGAAAAAGATGGTTTTAGGGATTTTGAAGAAGAATAATGAAACCACAAGCCCTAATCTAGAAAATAGAACAAATAGGATCATTAGACTTACTCGGAGCTTCGATCCGCACCCAATGACACTCCAAATGTCCTAGAAACGAAGAATACCGATCCTTGGGAATCCTTGGTCATTTTGGTTCATCACCAGGGTTGATAGAGAAGAAATGGGGGAATAAATTAGGTAGAACACTTAAAATCATGAAGGGGAAAAATGGAAAAACACCACTTTTAATGGGGCGCACGGTTTGACCACACAATTTTTCAAACCGCGATCCAATTGTGTGGAATGGCTCTGTCCAAGCTCGAATGGTTTAGCTTCCCCCTTGCATGATTTACTTAACCATTCACCCCTCCTCTTGGCTAGCACGGTTTGGGCACATGGTTACCCCTAACTGTGCACCAACCATGCAACATGCATAGGATGGTCTGATTTTCCCTTTCTTTCATGTCTCAAATCCCCATAACACCCCTGAGATTCTTCATACACCAGGAAAAAACTTAATTATCCAAATTTAATGGATTCAAACCAAATTTTTTTAAAAAATATACCTCAATGAAGTTCGAGATCTTACAACTTCCCCACTTTATAACGACTCATCCTCAAGCCACACTTCTAAGAATCACTGAGCTTCCTAGGTAAAGAGATTGGACTATTGATCTCGAATATCCGTCCCCCCTAATTTTATTTCTGAACATTACCATGCCATCACAAAACTCAAATCAAAGGCACAAAATTTCCCCACAATAATTTCTCACTATGATCCACAATACAAACTAGATGTTCCTCAAAGGACACATTAGTCTCAAACTCAACATCCTCAATATCAATCACATGATATGGGTCAAGGTGATACTTACAAAGATGAAATATATGAAAAACATCATGCATGACACTATACCATTGTGGAAGATCCAATCAGTACGCCACCGGTCCAATCCTCTTCACAATATCAAATGGACCCACATACCTGGGCACCAACTTACCCTATTTCCAAATTCGATGGTGACCCAACCTTGGTGACACCTGAAGAAACACACGATCATCCACCACAAACTCAAGAGGTCTATGATGTCGATCTGCATACGAATTCTACCCATTATAATCCATTTCCACATGTTTCTAAATCAACTAAACCTGTTTCAACATCTCCTGCATGATACTTTGTCCCAACAACTCTAATTCCCCAAGCTCTACCCAACATAAAGGAGATCTACATGGTCTACCATAGAGTGACTCAAATAGTTCCATCTGAATCATAACCAGATAACTGTTTTTGTAAGCAAAATCAACAAGCGCCAAATGCTTATCCCATGATCCACAAAAATCTAGGACACAAGCCCTCAACATGTCCTTTAGTACCTGAATAGTATTCTCCAACCATCCGTCCATCTACTGGTGGAAAGCCATACTCAAAGAAACCTGGGTACCAAGAACCCTCTGAATCCTTGACAATGTAAAACGCGGATCATGATCCAAAACTATAGTCCGTGGCACCCCATGCAACCGTACTATCTCCTGGATGTACAACTAACCCAACTGATCCATGGTGAAAGTCTCTTGAATTGGCAAGAAATATGACACCTTGGTTAACCGATCCACAACTACCTAGATCACATAATTACTCTAAGGCATCCTTGGGCGACCCACCACAAATTCCATCATTACATCATCCCATTTCCATTCTATAATGAGAAATACCTATAGCAAATCACCTAACCACTGATACTTAGCCTTCACCTGCTGTAACACCCCGACCCCAGTTACCCAGAGTCAATGCATTATTTTAAAACATTGGCATGATCACAAGGAAATCATGTCCCGAAAGACCGGTCAGTTTAGCAGTCTTGGAAAATATATTACATACATTAACATTATGTTACAATTTCAAAAATAAAACACAACATAAATAGTTCTTTGAGAACGCCATTATTCCCTTTAGATTAACCCTGCATATCAATCATCATACACTTCTTGGAATCCTGGGAAAAATAAAACATGGAAAGGGGTGAGCTCAAACACTCAGTAAGGGTAAGAAATACAGCGGAAGATAACATAAATATTAAGCATGGAGAATAATTGAAACCACATGCCTTTACCAATAATAAACATGAATAATTTTATGGCAAGAATATGAGCTGAGTAAATAAAGCCATAATAAAACATAATCATGGGTATTCTACTAGTCGAATGACCAAATGAACCATCAATATTATTTCCATAATGAGGGAATGTATAATGTCGGACATTCTGAAACATTTTGTCAAGGCCTCGACCAAGACATATAAAAATGATTAAGGCCTCGGCCAAAACCATAACTCAAATTGGGAAAGGGCCTCGACCAATTCCACGTCTAATTGTCTCATGAGACCTACCGATGCATCGAGGAGCTATAGCGGGCTCCAACCATCACTTACTAAGTCCAATACATTCCTCATATGAAATTTTTTAAACATATCATAAACATTCGTATTAAAACTAGCATACGAAATGTCAATACTTTAACCATAAACCATGAATGGTATAAAAAATAGCACATCCACAGTCAAACATATCACAAAATCTTCAATACAATATGGAAATTTTGTATCATAATAAATCAACTTCAAAAAAAGTTTAAAATCCATTAAAGGATTTTACATAGATGGAAATTATTTTTAAAACTCTTTGATTGAAATATCCCTTTTCATGAAAACATTTAAAAGTCACACAATTTAGAAAGGAAGAAATTTAAAGACATTTTTGAATCAAAGTGTCCCATACCAATTTGAAACTTTTTAAAGTAATTAATATTTTAAAACATTCATGTCCATTTAAATAAATCCTTAAAACCATTTTGAAAACATGGACATTAATTATAATGGTTTAGAAGAATAAATCTTTAAAACATTTAAAATGACATTGACATAGATGAAATCAAAACTATTTGAGAGAAATATCTATTTTTTTGAAATCATTTAAGAATAACATAATTATAAAAGAAAACATTTAATTTGAAAATATTCTTATAAGTTTTTAAGAGAAGCTTTGACGATTTTATAACGGTGGAAAATATCCGCACCCGCCGTATAAGTTAAAAAAAATACATTCTTACCTTAATTTTGTCGAAAAGGTTAAAAAGGACCTTGTTTGGAAAAAGACGGAAAGATTCCTTTATAAACATCTTATAAAAAGTCAAACAAGGGTATAAATGACTTTAACCCATATTATGTAAAATAGTAATAATGATTTGAAATACATTTTTAAGAATCATGGATGTGGATGATAAAGAGGTCCTAGTAGATAATTACGTATAAACAACCTCGGATAATGAAGAGATTGTGAAATAAACCCTTACCTTGTACTTTTCCTTGGTCAAGGGTAGGTTAACCTCCTGTATAATAGTTAAATAATTGTTATTAAATTATAAAATATTCATATACATAAATATGATATCATATATGATCTTTTAATATTGTTTTGTTAATAATATTTTAGTATTATCGTCGTTTCGGGTGTTCACTTACTCGTTTTCTTTTATATGTTTTGTTAAATAAGCCATGTTTGTTATCCATAGGTTGTATATTATTCATATCCAGAATTATATCAAGTCCTTAAACATTATTTTTAATCATCAAATGAAAAATAGTCTTGAATGGATACGATGAGGAATGAATCTCATCGCGTTCGTGGAGACGGTAGTCTGTACGTACGCACGAGCAACAATATCATTCTTTTGATATTAAAATAGTATATAATTGGATGGTATATAATATATAAATAATAATTATAATTTTATATTTATTATCTAATTCAATTACACATCATTATCATACCCATCCAAATAATAATGTTTTGAATAACAATTACACCACGACGTGAAGACGGTAAGCCGTACGTACACACGTATGGTGACATGTCATTAAAAGGATGGATAGAATACTGAATATGGTTGTACCATATTTATAATAACATCAAATTATATTTAAGATAATGGATTTATTATTTTATAATTTAAATAACAAAGAAAGAAGAAGTTGAAGAAGAAAGGAACTTGAAAGAGGGTGGTGAAAACATTACCTATTCTTCGGGTTCTTCCTTTTGATTTGATCAAAAGGGATCCTTAGGTTGGATTTATAATCAAAATAAGGCCTCTAGGTTTAATTTATGGAAGTTTAGAGAATATTTGGTCAGGGTTTGGCTAAGACAAAAGGCTTTTAATGTGTGAATTAGTGAGAAGGGGGAGTGACCTTTTATAAGAGGGATGGGGGACACCTTAGGAAGGGCTAGAAATATTATTTTATAATAAATTAATATTCGGTTTATAATGGTTAAAAAGTGGATTATTTAAAGGATAAGGTGGGTATAGGTCGAAAAACACTCAACCAATATGTTTTAGAGAGGTTTGGGTCACTATATTAACTTTATATTTTTGATTTAACTCTTAGTTAAATAGTTTGACATTTACCATGTATCTTTGTATTTTTATAATATATAGTTAATAAACTTACTATATACTTACAAGATACCCCCAAGTGGTCCATTAATGATACACCTATCATTATATAAGTCATTTGGCCGAACCTTATATTTTTATTAATAGAATATCAATTAATAATATAATATTTGTTTTAAAAACTCTTTTATGTCAATTTTGACACTATTCAATAATGGATTTTTTTAAAAGTCCTAACAACTTTATTAATTAGAAAAAAAATTATTTAAGAAATAATAACATGTCTTATTAACCTATAAAATTATTTTATGGCATCAAAACTTTCAAATTATATTTATTTTATCATTTATAATACCAATTATTTGATTCTTTCATTAATAAGGAAAATATTGCATCATTATTATGTCATAAATAAATTTAATTATTCAATGTCTAAAAATTATAAATAAAATACCATTATGTAGGAAATATTTTTATATTTATAATTAATATTTATAGTAGAAAATATAACATATATAACCCTATGTAAAAATTGTTTTTCTAGAAGATATATGCTTATGCCATTTTTGTATTTACTTTAACTTAATTAATATAAAGTGTCATTATCACTTAAAAGTGGCTCCATGGGGTCCCAAAATCGACCCAAAGATGCCCATGGTTGGAAATTTATCAACCAATAGGGTTAGGACACATTTTAGGGTAATTTAATACTGTTATAATATTATTATTTTACCCTTTTTTACCAGATTTACCCTTTAACCATGGTAAATAAAATATTTACCGAAGTAATTATTCAAAATGTCTAAAAATAAAAGTTACCTTTTTACACAATTTTTAAATCCTGATTCCAAATATGAAATACATTTTTCCAAATTCAAAACACAGAAGTGGTAGAAATTAATTTAAAATTAATTCCCGCTGTCAAAACAAAAAAGCGTGTTTTTAAGAAATAATAACTATCAAAAGATTGACACTTGTTTATGTCCGATTTAAATGTGAAATTATGTCCAATGACCAAAATTGTATTAAATGGTAAAAATATATTCTAAATATACTTTAAAACCACTCAAATTCATAATTTATCACTATTAATTATTTTGATTAAAAAAGTTTTTTTTAATTAAAATTTAGTAATTTTCACTATTCATAAAAATATGAAAGTTATCCGAAAAGTACCAAAAATTCACCCTAAGATAATTTCGATATTCCGAATCCAAAAATGAAGTCCATTTTGAAATATAAAATTTATAAAATTTCAAAAAGTGGGTATTACTATTCATAATAGCTAGTTTGATTGGTTGTGGTGTGTGTTAGAACTTGAAGTTGCATACAACACACACTACTTTATTATTCAAAGAGAAGCGTACCATGGAAGCTTGGGGTGTTACACCTGATGACAGGAAAGGCATCGTTCCACAAAACATGCGACCTCTTTCTTCATCCCAGAACACCAATAATGTCTACAAAGATCATGATACATTTTGGTCAACCCTGGATGCAATGCCCACTTCGATGCATGAAACTATCACATAAAATCTTCTCACATACCTTTCGACATGATAACACAACCACAAACATAAATGATTGCATCATCACAAACAGTCCACCTGGAAGGTGACTCCCCACCTCTAAGACTTTCTCTCAAATCCAAACATTCTAGATCCTCATACTACCTCCCCTTGATCTGACTTAAAAGTGAGGACTTGACTACCAAGGATGTAAGGGTCATCTGCTCCTACCCAACCTTCACCTCCAAATACATCACAACAAACAACTACATCATCCTCCAATTGGATCTGGATTCCTGAACTACCTGATTTTGAGTCTTCTAACTCAAGGCTCCTGCAACACTATTTCCCTTTCCTCATGTGTAAACCAGATCGAAGTCAAAATACTGTGTGTACTTGACCCATATCTACTTATAAAGATTCAAATCACACTGAGAATATATAGTTAAGGATTTTATGACTAGTATTCTCCATAAACCATTCTCCCAATAAGTAGTACCACCAACACTTTAAAACATAAACCACCACAACTAGCTTAAGATCATGCGTAGGGTAATTTCTTTCACGAGGCCTTAATTGTTGTGACCCATATGCCACAACCTGATCATCCTTCATCAACACTTCCCCAAGACCAATACTAGATGCATCACAAAACAAGGTATACCCTTTACCTAGCTTGGGTAAGGTCAGAATTAGTGTAGTTGTTAACCACTTCTTTAACTATTGGAAAGCATCCTCACATGCCCTAGACCATTCAAACTTGATGCCCTTCTTGGTCAAGACTAAAAGTTGTGCTAGAAAATGGGAAAAGTTTTTAATGAACCTTTGGTAATATCCCACCAGACCCAAAAAACTACAAAAATCAGAAACAATCTTGGGATGCTCCCAAGACATGATTGTCTTCACTTTCTCTAGGTCCACTGACACACCTTCCTCTAAGACGATGTGACCTAATAAATGCACCCTGTCAATCTAGAATTGAAACTTGGATATCTTGATGTATAACCTATGCTCTATTAGTATACTCAGAATGATGTCAAGATATTTGACATGATCGTCATGAGTATTAGAGTATACCAAGATGTCATCAACAAAGACAACTATAAACTGATCTAGGTAAGGGTGAAAGATTTGGTTCATTAAGGCCATAAACATTACTGGCGGGTTGGTCAATCTGAATGTCATCAAAACAAATTCATACAACTTGTAATTTCTCCTAAAGGTATTACATGGTACATCAGAAGGTATCACCCTTAGCTGATGACACCCTGATCTTAGATCAATCTTGAAAAAAAACTGAATCACCTCTCGACTGGTCAAATAGATCATCACTTTGAGGAAGAGGGTATCAACTCTTAACCAACATCTAATTTAGCTTCCTATAATCGACACATAACCACATCGATCTATCGGCCTTCTTGGAAGACAACACTGGAGATCCCCACGGTGAAATACTGGGACAAATAAAACCTTTGTTTACTAACCCATCCGATCGAGTTTTAAGTTCCTAGAGTTCTTCTGGTGCCATTCTATATGGAATAATGGAAACTGGTTCTGCTCCCGATAACAACTATATCGTGAATTCAACATCCCTCTAAGGTGGTAGCCTCGATAAGTCTCCAGGAAAAACATCCTAAAACCGATCCACCACAGGAGTAAAAAAAAGATGCTCCACTCCCCCATCCTCAAGAATAAGATAAGCCACTTGGGCTGTGAGCTCACCTAATTGCTGACAGACTGGCCTTGCATGGCCTTCTTGGATGTCCCATTCTCCATGATGGACATAAGTGTCTTCATCAAGATACACGAACGTTACCCTATGATGGTAATAGTCAATATGGTCCCAGCACAACACTATTCAACCCATACCCAAAATTAGATCAAAACTTAACATCTTGAGTACAACCAAGTCCCATAGGAAACAGTGCCCGCCTAATTCAAGAGCACACCCTTTAAATTTCCAGATATTTTTTGCTCATACCCCTAACGGTGTATCAATCGACATAACCCACCCACACGTTCCACTTCTAGAACCAAAATAACCAAAAAATGATCAAAAATTAAAGAATGTGAGGCACCAATATCGAATAAAGAACTAACAATCATAGAAGCTACAAGAATCATACCTCAAACTATCAATGACCAGACCTCACCACCTCCAAAGGTAGGCTGAACTGCATAAATCTGACCTATCCCTCTACCTTGGGTTTTGTTATGAGTTATTGGTGCTACACTACCCTATAGATAAGGACACCCTTGTCCTGGAGCACTACATACACTACCCCAACTAGTATGGCCGATAGAGATCCAACTGCCTGCTTGATATGGGGTAGTCGAACCCCTGCCCACACTTTGTATTGGCCTTAGAACTCCATTTTTTCCCAACATCTAAGGGTTTCTATAGAACCTATGCACATTCCCTAGCCTACTGTATGCCTGACACTCAAATGGTGGCCTGGGAAACTGACCCCGTATATGTCCTGACCTAATGCACTGATAACAGAAGACTCAGTCATTGCCCTGAGAAACTGCTTCCTTTTTCTGACTACATTTTCCACCATTTCCCTGGTGGAAACTCTAAAAATGGTTCTTCTTACCATCAAAAGTCACACCACTAGATCATCCAACTAAAACCACATGTCCACCACATAAAGCCTCTTTTAGATTTCCCTATGAGATAAGGGCCTGATCCATCACCTCTACAAACCTCTTTAAGAAGAATATATTTACTCGAGACTTGATCTCATGTCTAATTCCATTCTGGAAATGTCTCTCCATAGTTTTCTCATCCCCTACCAAAGTTGGAACAAAATGTTGCAAGTATTTGAAACAACTTGCATAATCCATCACCAACATAGTCTCTTGGTTCAACCTCATAAACTTTGTACCCTTCTCCTGCCACAAGGTCTCTAGATATTAATTCTATATAAAATTTTCCTAAAAATACTTCCATAGAATACCCTTTACTTACTTAGTCTGAACCAAGATGTCCCACCAGCACTTTGCTTGACCTCATAACATGTAGGCTGCCATCTTGACTCTCTTATTAGGAGGAGTCTCTAAGTGATCAAGTATCATCTAGATGAACTCTATCTAAAATGTTTCTATCTCAGGTCCACCCTCTCTGGTAAATATCACAGGTAACTATAGCTAAAACTCTCTAGTCAGCTCAAACATGCTTAATGCAACCCACCTCGGGTCCCGTTCCACCATCTGCATAAAACGAGCAAATTTCTCCCGAAATTTCTCCTCTCCTCCATTACCCTAGATCATTAGGGTATATTCATCCACTTTTGGGGGAGAATTATTGATGATATCCTCTTGCCTCCCAACCAACACATGTCATCGTGGTGGAATTTCTCTATAATGACCAACACAATGCTTAGAACACATGACATAAATCTTCCACAGTTTACATAAAAGAAGGCTCACCACTATCCATAAACAACCCATTTCGCATACACTATCCCAATATACATAATCACCCATTGAAAACTACCCTCAAACATCCTTACCACAGGTCATGGTCAACATGGGGGAAACAAATTTGCATCATCTTTATTAGATACCATTTTCTTTAAATCTTCAAGAAAGTAAAATGCATCATACCCTTCATGTCCCATACACCCATACTGTGTGTGCCTATAACGATGCATGCCACCTATATACCTAGGTGCCTATAATGATGCATGATTGTACAACCTCATGTTGTTTTGTCTAGGAGAAAAATATCATAAAACAGTCTCATCACACAACAAGTGAATCACCCAATGGTGAAATATCATTCAATGGAAAAAACACATATCAAGAAAAATAATTCCCACCCTGGTTACTTGGGTTTTCCCTCATACACAGGTTAGCTACTCCCATGAACAAGCTCATTTATAAGGCCTAACATCTCCTAATCTCATGTCTACCATTCCCAAATAGTAAGGCACATAAAATAACCACTCTGATACCACCTTTTAACATCCCTAACCCGAGATCCACTAAATTGGTGCCCTATGTTGGGCCGCCACATGACCTCAAGCGCACCTCCCCATATGCTATAGGTTTCCGACTAATAGGAAGGGTCTAATGGGTCATGTGGGGAGACTATACTCTCTTTACCAGAGTAATCCACAATAGTTAGCATATCAAATAAAAGAAACAATAAACAATAAACCAAAGACATGCATTATTGACCATTTCCCAAAGGGTACAAACCAAAACCAAACAATAAATATTCCATGTCATACTAACTATTATTAAGTGAAGAAAACCTAAAATAAACACCAAAAGAAGCATTCTCAAATGGGTCCTAACTCCATGTTTGGATCCTCATCTGTGCACATCCCATGCCCAACTCAACTCTCTAGAATAGGGCCTTTGCCTTTATCCTGACCTACAACCATGAAATATGCTCGGGTACCCAATGGCGGCCCGAGAAGGGTGTGAGTAAAACTCAGTAGGCCACCACCAATAATGTCTATAAAACAACTAGTCTAAACAAATAGTGTATGTATACACTAATATATAACAAGTAAACTAGGAGTAAATAGACGCCATTAGTGATTAATTATTTAATTAAACCATTATCATCACTTAAGTCTATGGGTTAAGGGTTATGTTTATCTCACAATTTCCTATTCCAACCAACCACTATGCATAAGATAATAAATCACATTCCTTATCTCACTAGGGGAAAACAACACATGAGAAAATTTACTACACGTACCTTGGAGCATCAGTCCAGGTAGTCTTAACCAATTTCACCACACTTACCTTAGAGAATCAATCTAGGAAATCAACCAATGCAACTATTAGGGGCCTAGTGTAACACCCCAAGCTTCCACGGTACGATAAGGTGTGTTGTACGCAACTTCGAGTTCTAACACACACCACAACCAATCAAACTAGCCGTTATGAAAAGTAATACCCACTTTTTGAAAATTTATACATTTTATATTTAAAAATGGAATTAATTTTTGGATTCGTAATATCGAAATTAGATTAGGGTGAATTTTTGGTACTTTTCTGATAACTTTCATATTTTTATGAATAGTGAAAATTACTAAATTTTAATTAAAAACAATTTTTTTAATCGAAATAATTAATAGTGATAAATTATGAATTTGAGTGGTTTTAAAGTATATTTAGAATATATTTTTACCATTTAATACAATTTTGGTCATTGGACATAATTCCATATTTAAACCGGACATAAACAAGTGTTAATCTTTTGATAATTATTATTTCTTAAAAACACGTTTTTTGTTTTGACCGCGGGAATTAATTTTAAATTAATTTCTACCACTTATGTGTTTTGAATTTAAAAAAATGGATTCCATATTTAGAATCATGAGGTAAAAATTGTGTAAATAGGTAACTTTTATTTTTAGATATTTGGAATAATTACTTCGGTAAATATTTTATTTACCACGGTTAAAGGGTAAATCCGGTAAATAAGGGTAAAAAATAATATTATAATAATATTGAATCACCCTAAAACGTGTTATAACCCTATTGGTTGATACATGTCCGACCATGGGCATATTTGGGTCGATTTTGAGACCCCATGGAGCCACTTGTAAGTGATAATGACACTTTATATTAATTAAGTTAAAGTAAATACAAAAATGGCATAAGCATATATCTTCTAGAATTTTTTTTTACATAGGGTTATATATGTTATATTTTAGACTATAAATATTAATTAGAAATAAAAAAATATTTCCTACATAATGGTATTTTATTTATAATTTTTAGACATTTAATAATTAAATTTATTTATGACACAATAATGATGCAGTATTTTCCCTATTAATGAAAGAATCAAATAATTGGTATTATAAATAATAAAATAAATATAATTTGAAAGTTTTGATGACATACATGAATTTTATTGGTTAATGATATGTTAGTATTGCTTAAATGGATTTGGTTCGAATTAATAAAGTTGTTAAGACTTTAACAAAAATCAATTATTAAATAGTGTCAAAATTGACATAAAAGAGTTTTTAAAACAAATATCATATTATTAATTGATATTCTATTCCTAAAAATCTAATGTTCAGCCAAAGGACTTATATAATGATAGGTGTATCATTAATGTACCACTTGGGGGTCTCTTGGAAGTATATAGTAGGTTTATTAACTATATAATATAAAAATACAAAGAGACATGGTAAATGTTAAACTATTTAACTAAGAGTTAAATATAAATGATAAGGTTAATACAGTGACCCAAACCTGTCTAAAATCTATTGGTTGAAATTATTTCGACCCATCCTCAACTTATACTTGAAATAAGTCACTTTTGATCCATTATAAACCGAATTTTAATTTATTATAAAATAATATTTTAAGTTTTTCCTAAGGTGCCCCTCACCCCTCTTATAAAAGGGTACTACCCCTTCTCTCAAATTAATACCCTCAAAGACTTTTGGTTCGGCCAAAACCTGCCCAAATATCCTCCCAACTTCCCTCAATTCAACATAGAGGCTTTATTTTGATTAGAAAGCCAACCTAAGGAGTTCTTTTGATCAAATCAAAAGGAAGAACCTGAAGAAGATGTAATAATTTCACAACCCTCTTTCAAGTTCTTTTCTTCTTCTTCTTCCACTTCTTCTTTATTTTTTATTTCCATTATAAAATAATAACTCCAGTATCTTATATATACTGTGATGTTATTAAAAATATGGTACATCCATATTCATTATTCTATCCATCCTTTGAATGACATGTCACCATATGTGCGTACGTACGGCTTACCGTCTCCACGTCGTGGTGTAATTGTTATTCAATACATTATTATTTGGATGGGTATAATAATGATGTTTAATTCATGTAAATAATAAAAATAACATGATAATGATTATTTATATATGTTATAACGTCCAATTATATATTATTTTAAGAATGATATTGTCGCTCGTGCGTACGTACGAATTACCGTCTCCATGAACGCGATGAGATTCATTCCCCATCGTATCCATTCAAGACTAATTTTCATTAGATGATTAAAAATAATGTCTAAAGACTTTATATAATTATGTATATGAATATGATAAATCCCATCCATAAAAATTATGACTCACAAAACAAGGAATATAAAGGAAAATGAACCCGTTAACACCCGAAACAATGATAATACTAAGATATTATTAACGAAGCAATGTTAAAAGATCATATATGATATCATATTAATGTATATGATTCTTGTATAATTTAATAACAATTATTTCACCATTATATAGGAGGTTAATCTACCCTCAACCAAGGAAAAGTACAAGGTAAGGGTTAATTCTACAATCTCTTCATTATCCGAGGTTGTTTATACATAATTATCTACTGGGACCTCTTTATCATCCACATCCATGTTTCTTAAAAATTCATTTCAAAACATTTGTACTATTTATTAGATAATGGGTTGAAGTAATTTATACCCTTATGTGTTTTGAAAGGAATCTTTCTGTCGTTTTCCAAACAAGGTACTTTTTAACCTTTTTGACAAATTTAAGGTAAGAATGTCTTTTTTAACTTATACGTCGGGTGCGGTTATTTTCCACCATTATAAAATCATCGACGCTTACCTTACAAACTTATAAGAATATTTTCAAAATAAATGTTTTCTTTATAATTATGTGACTCTTAAATTATTTCAAAATAAAAAGAGATATTTCTCTAAAAAGGGTTTTGATTTCATTTATGTCAACATCCTTTGATGAATTTTATGTTTATTTGAAATTGATTTATTATGATACCAAACTTATATATTGTATTGAAGGTTTTATTATATGTTTGAATATGGATGTGCTATTTTTATACCATTCATAGATTATGGTTAAATTATTGACATTTCTTATGCTAGTTTTAATTCGGATGTTTATGATATGTTTAGACCTTTTCATAGGAGGAATGTATTGGACTTAGTAAGTGATGGGTGGAGTCCGCTATAACTCCTCGATGCATTAGTAGGTATCATGAGAAAACTAGACGTGGAATTGGCTGAGGCCCTTTCCCAATTTTGATATATGGTTTTGGTCGAGGCCTTAATCATTTTTAGACGTCTTGGCCGAGGCCTTGACAAAATGTTTCAGAATGTCCGACATTATAAATTTCCTCATTATAAAAATAATATTGATGGTTCATGTGGTCATTCAACTAGTAGAATACCAATGATTATGTTTTATTATGGAATTATTTACTCATCTAATATTCCTTCCATAAAAGTATTCATGTTTATTATTGGTAAAGGAATGTGGTTTCAATTATTCACTATACTTAATATTTATGTTATCTTCCACTGTATTGCTTACCCTTACTGAGCATTTGAGATCACCCATTTCTTATGTTTCATTTTCCCAAAATATGAAGAAGTTAGTTATGAGTGACTTGCAGGCATTATTTAGGAGGCTTGGATGTTTCCAATGGAATAAATTCGTGTTGTATTTCTTTTCAAGTTGTAAAGTTAAACTTATGTATAAATCTTGTTTCCAAGTCTACTAAACTAATCGGTCTTTCGAGACTTGATCTTTTGTGATCATTCCAATGTTATGTAATAATGCACCGACTCTAGGTAACTGGGTCAGGGCGTTACACCTAGAACATCAGTCTGACTCCCTAACCCATGCATTCTAGTGGTGGGGTTTAGAGTCATAGTCCAACCCGACCCATGGGTGTTGAACGCTAGTTAATACCCATAACTACCAAGCCATGTTCCCATGCTTCTTAACCATTATCCAAATTTACCATATCACAAAACATATACAATAATTTCACATAACATTCACAATTCACTATTCAAGGAATGTATCAATTTATCTCCATGTCGAAACTCATTAACATATTACCATTTCAACTCATAAGCCACTTGTCACAATCAATTTAGTTCATTTATACCATTCACAATGTTCTATCCAATTCGTCATACCATTATAAATAACTATTCACAACCACTATTAGTGATTTTCATAATTTAAACTAACTTTTCCACACATATATCATGGTTTCAACTTTATTATAAACAATTATGCATTCAACTTTATAATTTCCATGTTCAGGAAGATTACACACCCCGTGGGAGGCCTTAAAACTAGTTTAATCACCATCAATGCATCCTATAAAGATCATGAGGGTTTCAATACATCATTTAGATAACCATTATACCAATTTACTATTAAGGGAATAAAATTCACAATAAAAGAGAACCAATAACACATCCATACATGCACAAATCAATATCAAGATTATGAAATATAACTTGTAGACCACCTACCTCAATTCCGATGGTGAACACATGCTTAACCTTGGTATTTGACTTAGATTAAAACACCATTTGAATCCCCAACCCAGGATCTACTGGAAAAAGAGGGTTTTATGGCTTTATAAGAAGAAGAACAAAACTAAAATCCCTGTTACAAACCAACCTGGGTCTACCCCAAACCAGTCACTCGAGCTGATTCGAGACATGGCGCAAAAGATGTTCCTGATCCTCCCAGGCTGGAAAATAGTGTCAGGCATCAATAGAGTAACCAAGAGAATGATTTCAAACAATGTAAATAAATAAATAAAAACAATAGTGGAAATAAACAAAGCATCCCAATATAAATACATTTACCAAACTGAACATCATTTATACAAAAAAAACTAAAATTACAACAAAACTATACAAAAAACCCAAATTGAACCTGATGATCACAATGTCTCCATGTGATCCCAAAGGTCACTCTCTGAGACAAAAATCAACCATCACCCATGATGACTGAATCCAAGCTGAAGCCTGCACCACAAGCTAAAAAAAGAAAGAACTATAAGCGTGATTATTAAAACTCAGTAGGAATTCTCGAACAATCTATTACCAATGCAATTAATTTAAATAAAAGAAACATCAATTTAAAGTTTGAAATACAATATATAAAAGAAATATTTTCCACACATTTTTCACTTTAAAACCAAACACAACCCATTACCTTTTTTCCATTTAAAACCACATTCTTCCCCAAGAGGGGACATTTAGAATTTCAAAGTGAAAGGAAGATGTTTTCATTTTAAAAAGTAATAAAAATTGTACAAAATATATTCCAAAATATTTTACATAAACCTTTGGAAACCAACACACAACCTTTATCCAAGAAGCACACAATGCAAATAAGCTATAACGATAATAACATAATAAGGGAAATGAGAATAAGCACATAAGAATAACCAATCAATAATGCATCTCAATTATCTGATGCATACAACTAAGTTCCAGTAGACATGGGAGAACCTAGGAGCTTGTGAAATAATCTAGAACATACTATACATCTCGACTCATCCTGAAAAGCATGCCTCACTTCAAGACATCAAATTTCACCCACATTCTCGATCACACCCTACATGGTCTAACTGAGGGGCACCATACTATATAAATAATAAACAAATCATATCAATCCTTTACTATGAAAAACTATCCAAAGCATAATCCTAAGCTAGTGCAACAACCATTCTCAGAAAATTCACTAGCTATGTCAGGTTCCCATGTCAAGAGTAAAGTAAAGTGGGGGTAAGCCAACAACGCCAACCGAGCATCCAATCACATGAACATACATCATATATAACTAACTAAATTAACAAATCACCTCTGAGCCACCCCAAGGAACAATCTCTTACCTTAAAACAAATAAATCTCAAAGGAGTCCACACTAAGGAGCGCCTATTTTGTTCAAAGTAAATGGATCACAAGGATTCCACAGTGAGGATGTCCCATACATTAACATAAATGGATCATTAGTATTACACAATGAGGACATCCCATCCATTCAATATAAACTAGGTAAGAGAATTATCCATGGAGATTTTTCATGATAACCATTTTCACAAATTTCACAAAAAAGCCAAATGGGCCTCAAGAATCCTTTTTCAGAGAACCAAAGCCACCTTTCTAAAAAGGATAAAACACACCATTTTCCATTTCACAACCATTTTACAAAATCTCATTTAAGTGTTTTCACCACACGTGTAAACCAAAAACCACTTTCATCAAAATGCCAAATGCGCCACATACCATAATCACATGTTATACCATTTTCAAGAGCCAAACACACACCAATTTCAAGTCCAAAACCATTTATAAATGCATTGAGAACCCCAAACCACTATTTAGATGTCACAACAACATTAAAAAAGCCAAATAATGCTTTAAAAGCTACAAAACAGTCATAAAATCCAACCGAGAATTTTATCAAGCACTTGGTGTGCATCATTTAACAAAAAATGGCATAAAATTCAAAATAATCATGTAAACCACCTCATTTCACATCAAAAATTTATTCCAAATATGACACATAAATATTTAACATATTAGGAAGGCGTGAAAAGCATGAAACCAACAATTCTTAAATTTAAAGGGCAAATGCAAGGGAAACCTACCTCAAACTCACTACGCTTCAACAACACACACCCAAAACCACCTCACGAAGGTTCCAATAGCCAAGAACAACCAAGAGAAAACATAAAAAAGAAAACCCCCAACATAAACCAAGGAAAACATGAACCCTAAATCCAAGGAACCATGGGAGAGTAAGAACTAAAGAGAAAAATGGAATAAAAATGAAGAGGAGGAAGAGAGGAGAGGATTCACTTGAATATCTAGCCCAAAACCTTGAAGAAACCCTAGATCTACACCATAGGAGAGGAGGAGAAGCTTGGAGAACAAGGGAGAATCCCCCTTTGGGTCGCAAAAACCATTGAGAGGATAATGAGTGGTTTGGGGATAAAATCCTAAGAGGTTAGAATATGAATTTCACATTTTTAATGACATGGGCACGACACAGGGTTAGGCCGCACAGTTTCCTAAACAGTGCACCAACCGTGCACCCCTCACTAGACACACTGGGAACCTTGCACAATTGGACCACACAGTTTGGTAAACCATGCAATATGGTTATGTACAAAATTATAGAACTATATGTATGCCTTCCGCACAATTTTACTAACTGTTCATGGGTTGTGCACCCTTGTCCAGATGCATCCTAAGGCTTGCATGGTTTCCTGGAGCATGGCGCATGATTTTCCCTAACTGTGTACCAATCATGCACCACCTTCTATCAAGAAAAAAACTTTAACTTTTTACTAACAACTCATGGGAAATATAAAGAACAAACTCAGAACCAAAACAAAAAAAATAAAACCTCAAAATTTAAACTTGGAACACCCAGTACTCGAGAGGAAAACCAAGATCCATAAATGAATCGGAACAAAGGATGAAAACAAAAATTTGGGTGTGAAAATTCTCCCCACTATAATGCTTTCCACACCCAAAAAGCCACACTATTTTCTAGTTGATCGATCAAAGACAAAGGATTTCTACAACCACATGATCTAAACTCTCAAACCAAGAACACCTTAACCACCACCAAATGAAACTCATACCTCTTGCTTGAAACGAACCAATAAACCAAGAAAAAACCACATAAAGCCGATCCAACATCAAAATATAAACCTAATTATCAACATAGGAGGTAGAAATATACTCCTAACTATAAGAAACCTATTAACACTAATTAACCTTAGAAGAAACCTTAATGAGACTTGTGGTGGGTCTCCCCACCATTTAGGAATCGACCAACACGGGGAACAAGACATGAGCCAACCTGAAAGCTTTCCCCACACTGATAAAAAACCCCCATCACATGGGGGGGGGGGTAAAATCAATGAAAGAAACACCAACCCATGCGATAGGATAAAACCAAAATCAATTTACAATGGATAACCATGAAAGGGAATCCAATCACAGGTCCACATATAGAAAGGCACCACCATTGGAATCTTAATAAAACAAGACCATAATGACTCCTTACATCTAAATAGGAACTTAAACTTTCCCCATTCCAACATTGGAAACCAAATCCAAACCAAGATCCTCCACACCACCATAATTCTTAACTACGCGCGAGCTTCACTCTGGGGCCTATAGCTGGAGCCCGGAGGATTTGAAGAATCTATTGCCTCACAACCAGAAGTTGACGATCTCCTATCAAAACTTCTTTTTTCCATAAAAATAGGAATTTAGAAGATACATTCTCATCATCCTCTTTCACCCTAACGAGAAATAAAAAAACCATAATACAACAGAACACACCTCCACTTAAAATGGAGAAATTTAGAATTTCAAAAATATAAACATGATTCCATTAAAAAAAATTCTAAAGAGGTTCACAAACTCAAATTTTACCTTTAAATAAAATAAAACACCATAAAAAACCACAAGTAAGTAATAACCAAATAGAAGGGTCCTTCAACTGAACACAAGCCAACACCTCACTCCTGCAGAGGGGCTGGGGTGTTTTTCAAAGGGGTGGATTTGGCTCCACTACTCTTCCTAGAAACACCCAGACAGAACTATTGAGAGTGACCTAGGAATCCATAGGTATGCCGGATATTCAGAGCATTCAAACATGATAGATTCTTATGATATGGCTTACTACACTGATGACACACCATAATCCCACACTTAGAAGAAGCTGATGAAAGATCTAGAGGTCGTTTCATTCCACGAATAGCACCAATAGCTTCAGGCCACTTCCCCATACCTTTAATGAAATTTCCTTCACCACTTCAAAATATTGGAGAAATTTTGGCTACCTCAATCACTCCCACTAGCACAACTTCAACATGAACAACTTTCCTCAATAGATCGGCAAAGGAAGTTAATCCGAACTTCAACACCTTTGACTATAGATCAGGATGAAGCCCACTCTCAAAACATCATGCCTTAAAGGAATCACCGCAGCCAACTCTAAAAGGTAATGAACTAGATACACATAATGAAAAAATACTATATCACCAATCCACCACATTACTGCAGACAACACATCTCCATACCCTTTCTCACCTTCATTACCTCAGAGAAATACTGACAAATGAATGAAGACTTGAAGAACTCCCAGGGAAAATATTCCTGAGGCTTGGTTAGAGAAACTGACTTCCACCACTTCCAAGTCAGTCCTTCAAGCATAAAGGTAACTAACTTAACCTTTAACGAATCAGTCAACTCAAGGAAAATGAAGTTTCTCTAAATTTTCCTCATCCACTCTTCTACTTTGAGTGGATCTACTTGATCATAAAAGAGAGGAGGATTCAACTTCCAAAATTCAAGAAGGAGGTATATGGGTTGATCAATTAGAGGGTCCACTAATGGTAAACCACCCATAGATTCACTAAAAATATCCATCAAAACTTTGGTGGGAGTGTACACTAAGCAATAAGAGAACCAAGAACTCAATCAAAACCAATTCATCAACAAGAGTTCTCAAACTCAAAACACCACATAAAAATCATTCCAAAATCATAGGAAAACAAGTCACACAACCACTGGCTATCAAAACATTACAACTTTTCTATTTAAAATACTTTTAAAAGAAAATAAACTAGGTGGGTTACACACTCACCAATGATATTCCTTAGAGCCTCACTCACATGCACATTCCCATGACACCCATAGAACCCATCCACTCATGACAATATGGGAACTCATCCACCCATGCCATCAATCGTCCACATTCCCACACAAAACCATGCATGTGATCACTCATAGGAATACCAAAGGTTAAAAAAAACACATTTCCACTTTTCAAAACAAAGCATTTAACCCACCACTTAGCATTATTAACATATTTCCCATTTCAAAAATCATAAAACTCTTTCAAAACCTCATTAACCACCAATTCAAAAACCATTTTCAAACCCTACACACCCGTCCATTTCATCCTACTCAAAACATTATCCCGTGGGTCCTATTAAAAAAATTAAATTCACCCTATTTAATTTTTTTTTCAGCAACTCAATAATCTCATTTTATCAAAATCATTTGATTGAAAACTCATTTCTTATCATTTAAATAAAATATCTAAAATGAACTTCCACTTTCAAATAACAAATCTCATTAAACCCCATGCTTTGATTATAAAAATTCAATCTCATTAAACACATCCCCGTTTTACCCAAAAACCATTTTACCAAAAATCTATTTTCCATCTTCCCCAAACCAAACCATTATTACTTAAAATCTATTTTCACGATTACAAAGAAAGGGTTTTAAAAAATAATTTTTTAGATTCAATTGAGACCCAAAATAGCTTACAAGGGGGAACTAGAATTGATGGGTGACTTGGCCATATGGTTGGTGACCATATTCCAAACATGACACCATCATGAAGAGTCTTCTAGGACCATGTCCCCGGCTCCACATGGATTTCTAGGACCTACGAGCTCACTTAGACTATTGATCCAACCCTATTTTTATTTTCTCAAACACAAAACAAACCATAATAACCAGATAAACAAAATAAAACCTGAATTCCCATGGAAACTCAAGGTTTGATATAAAAAGTGTTGTCCAGACACTCACTTATACTTACAACCTAAGTTCCAACAGTTCTACTCCATCTACCTTGACATCCCAAATAATAAAGTGTACTCTGAAGTATAGGTCCTCTAAAGAACCAACCTGGTTATGATACCATTTTTTCATGAACCAACCCGGATCGACCTCGAACCGGTCACCCGAGTCGATCCAAGACATGGAAAAAAATTCATTCCCAATCCTCCTAGGCTGACAACTAGTATTGGGCATCAAAAAATTAACCAAGGGAATGATTTCACCCAATGTAAATAAATAAATAAACAGAACAATAGAAATAAACAAAGAAAAATAATATAAATACATTTACCAAACTAAACATCATTTATACAAAAAAACTGAAAGTACAACAAAACTATAAAACAAACCCAAACAGAACCTGATGACCACAACATCTCTATGCGACCTTGAGGGTCACTCTCTGATACCAAAATCAACCATCACCCATGGTGATAGAATCCAAGTTGAAACCTACACCACAAGCTAAAAATAATAAAAAACTATAGGCATGAGTATTAAAACTCAATAGGCATGTTCGAAAAATTTATTCCCAATGCACTTCCTTTAAGTAAAAGTAACATAAATTTCAGGTTTAATATAGATTCATGTTAATATAAATATATTTATTTATATTAATACACATATATTTATTCATATATTAATATATATTTATATTTATTTATATATATGTAGTTATATTTATTCGTATAATAATATAGATTCATATTAATATAAATATATTTAGTTATATTAATACATATATATTTATTCATATATTAGTATATATATATTTATTCATATACTAATTTATATTTATATTTTAGTTATAATTTTTATCCATATATTTATTTGTATAATAATATACATTTATAAGATTAGTTTTAAATACATTTATAAAATATGTTTTTATGTGTGTTTATAAATAAATAAATAAATACATACATACATATATACAACACACACAAAGACACACACACACACACACACACATATATTTACAAATAAATACACATATATATGTGTATTTGAAAAGCCATAGAATGTTAAAACGACCATAACTTCTAATCCAGAATCATTTTTCAACTCCACAACCAGTCAAATCGAAGAAAATGAAATAATCTTCGATATTATATGTGGTACATGCCTAACATACATCCATATCAGAAGTTATACTTGTTTGAATGTTAACAAATCGAGGTATCCCGACTAAAAAATCAGTTTTGGAGGCCTTATGGGCCTTTTTTGGCCTTGAAAAATGTGACAGAAGCTTTGCTTGGGTCACTGGCATGCAGAGATTGTCGCATGTTTCGATTTGATATATTGTAGAACTCAAACGGACACCCGGATCAAAAGTTATGGTCGTTTGAAGTTTGAGTTACATTTTCAACTTATTTTAGATCTTTTATTATTCTTTTGATTTTTTTGTGTCTTCAAATTGTTATTAAGTGATTTTTAATCGATGATAATTATAAAATTATTAATTAATTATATTTT
This sequence comes from Viscum album, assembly GCA_963277665.1. Classification (NCBI taxonomy): domain Eukaryota; kingdom Viridiplantae; phylum Streptophyta; class Magnoliopsida; order Santalales; family Viscaceae; genus Viscum; species Viscum album. Next base: position 2,002,494,410 of record OY728146.1, on the reverse strand, counting down.
TTAAAATATTTTAAATCCATTTTCACTAAATTTCTGATATATTAAATGTAATAGTCTATTTATACTTATCTAAAACATATTTAAAAAATATATATTATATTTATATCAATATAAATATACTTATATAACAATATATTATTTTTCATGATTTTTTTTGAAACATAAAATTTATCAGTGCTAGGAAAAAGCGCTGATAAAGCCCCCCTCTATCAGCGCTACTAAAAGAAGCTCTGATAAAGGGGTTCCTTTTAACAACGCTAAAAAAATTACTGATAAAGGGGGGGGGGCTTTATCAACGCTAAAAAAAGCGCTGTTAAAGGGTCACTTTTAATAGTGCTTTTTTTAGCACTGTTAAAAGTGCCCCTTTTATCAGCGTTTTTTAGGGCTGATAAAAGGGTAGCGCTTCCCTTGTCCTTTTTTGTAGTAGTGAGCCCTTATCTCAAAGGAGAACCTAAAGAAAGCTTCAGGTAGTGAACTTGTTGTGCTAGTTAGGAGAGAAAGTGGTGTTGCTTCTGATAATAGGAAGCACATTTTTTGGAATTTTTAAGTAAGGTGGAAGCACACAGAGTAGTCAGAAGAGGGGGTCAGCTTCTAAGGGTGGCGACCAGGTCTTCTGTTATTAGTGTGGTAGGCTGGACACAAGTGTGACCGGTGTCCCTACCCACTAGTCGAGTGCCGAGCATGCGGCATATTAGGCCACGTGCAGAGGTTTTGCAGGAACCCACAAAAGTTAGGGAATGATGGAGGTCAGAGGCGGCTGCCGAGTGTAGGAAGGGGTCAGTTACCCCATATCAGGTAGGAATTTGGAGCTCCATGGGTCATACTGGTAGAGGTAGTGGACGTGGAACTCTGGGACGAGATCATCCTTACCAACAAAGTAGTATAGTGCATGGTACTTAGGCTGGAGCCTAGGGTAAAGGGGCAGGTCATATCCATGCAGTTTAGGCTACACTTGAAGGTGGTGAGGCAAGATCATCCACTATTTGAGGTACGATTCTTGTAGCTTCCACACCTTATAGTGCTTAATTTGATACAGGTGCTACACATTCCTTTATTTATACTCAGTTCATAGTTGTGTTAGGTTTAACCGTGGAGACTGCATGTGGGGTAATGTTGCTTGATACTCTGTTAGGGGTACGAGTTGAGGACATTGGGAAGTGTAAGGGTTGTGCTATGGAGGTTGGTGGGTATCTTTTTCTGTGGGATCTATTTGTCCTAGAGATGTCAGGTTTTGACCTAATCTTGGGGATGGATTGGTTGGCATTATATCAATCCCATATCGACTGTTACCAATGTCGGGTAACATTCACATCTCTCTATGGGAGAACTTACATCCTTAATGGTGAGTGGGATACTCGAGCAGGCTGTGCAAGGCCGCTACACCAACAGTTAAGAGAAATCACATCCCAAGTGGCATACTTTATGTTAGATGATAGGAAGAAAGGATATCCAGTCTTCCCTTTTGTTGTAGAACAGTTTCAAGATGTGTTTCTTAAGGACTTCTCAGGGTTACCACCCGAGAGAGATGTTGAGTTTACGATCAAATTACTGCCGGGAGTGGAGCTAGTTTCTATTCCACCCTATCGTATGGCACCAGTAGAGCTCCAAGAACTGAAGGTTCAATTATATGAATTGGAGTTTAAGGGGTTTAAACATCCTAGTACATCACCTTGGGGATATCCGGTGTTGTTTTATAAGAAGGATCATGGATCACTGAGGCTATATATCGATTATAGGAAGCTGAACCAGATGGCAGTTAAGAACCGATACCCTCTTCCTAGAATCGATGAACTGTTTGACCAGCTCAGAGGTGCCTTGGTGTTTTCTAATATTGATTTGAGATCGGGATACCATCAGTTGAGGGTGAGACCTTCTAACATACCCCAGACAGCTTTTCAAAGTAGGTATAGGTTATATGAATTTATGGTGTTGTCATTTGGTTTGAACAATGCACCAGCTGTGTTCATAGCCTTGATGAATCATATATTTCACCTGTATCTGGATCAGTTTGTAGTTGTCTTTGTTGATGACATCTTGGTGTAATCCATAACTCATGACGATTATGCCAAACATCTTGACATCATTTTGAGTACACTAAGAGAGCATAGGCTTTACGCCAAGATATAAAAAATGTCAGTTTTGAATTGATGAGGTTCACTTTTTAGGACACATCATTTATGAGTCAGGTGTGTCGGTGGATCCAGAAAAGGTGCATGATGTGGTGTCTTGGGAGCATCCCAAGAACGTCTCTGATATTTGGAGTTTTCTGGGTTTGGCTGGTTATTACCAAAGGTTTATTAGATATTTCTCTCATTTGGAAGCACCGCTCATAGGCCTAACCAAGAAGGTAATTAAGTTTGATTGGTCAGAGGCTTGTGAAAATGCTTTTCAAGAGCCGAAAAAGTGGTTGACTACTGCACCGATTTTGATCTTACCCGAACCAGGTAAAAGGTACACCTTGTTTTTTGATGCGTCCAGTGTTGATCTTGGGGTAGTGTTGATGTAGGATGATTGGGTTATAGCTTATTGGTTGAGGCAGTTGAGGCCACATGAAAGGAATTATCCAACTCATGACCTTTAGCTAGCTGCTTCGGTTCATGCCTTAAAGTGTTGGAGAAATTACTTGTTGGGAGAACCCTTTACAGTGTTCACCGAACATAAAAGTATCAGGTACATATTCTCGTAGCGGGATTTGAATATTCGACAACGATGGTGGGTTGAGTATCAACAGTCTTTTGATTTTGAGTAAGTGTACACACTAGTGAAAGAGAATAGTGTCATTGATGATCTGAGCTGGAAGACTCAGGATCAGGTAGTTTAAGAATCCACTTCTGAGTGGGTGATGTTGGCCTTATTTGCAGAGATGCATTTGGAGGTACAAGATGGGCATGAACAGATGACCCTTGCATCTATAGAAGTTGAGTCTGTGCTTTTGAGCTGAGTTAAAGAGAGTCAATTGGAGGATCCAGAGTGTTTGGATATGAAGGAAAGTATTAAATGTGGGGATTCACATTATGGTTGGACTTTCGGTGCTGATGGAGTTACTTATGTTCATGGTCATGTTGTGGTGACAGAAGATGTATGGGAGGAGTTGATGTACGAGTTCCACACATCATAGTGGGAAGTGAATCTGAGATTGAATAAGATGTACCATGATCTTCATAGGTAGTTTTGGTGGCTGGGAATGAAGAAATAAGTTGTGAGTTTTGTGGCACGATGCCTTACTTGTCAGCAGGTGAAGGCTGGGCATCAATGTCCAGGTGGGTTGTTGCAGTCATTGCCTATTACAGATTGGAAGTGGAATGACATCATGATGGACTTCATGATGGGTCTTCAGAGGATGCCTCAGAAGACATCTGAACAAATTGGCCCATTTCTTACCGATTCATGAGACTTATATAGTTGACCAGTTAAGGGAATTGTATGTTCGAGAAATAGTATGGTTTCATGGTGTGCCAAGAACCATAGTTTTGGATCATGATCCATGTTTCACCTCACACTTCTGGATGGGACTACATAAGGCACTCGGTACCCAGGTGTTTTTGAGTATGGATTTCCACCCACAGACTGAAGGGCAGGCAGAGCATACAATTCAGGTATTAAAAGACATGTTGAGATCATGCGTTCTAGATTTTGGAGGATCGTGGGAGAAACACTTGTCACTTATTGAGTTTACTTACAACAACAACTTTGAGGATATAGTTCATATGGAACCTTTTGATGCAGTTTATGGGAGACCGTGTAGATATCTGTTGTGTTGGTTAGAGGCTGGAGAGTCTGAGCTGTTAAGATCGAGTCTTGTGAAGGAGATGTCATAGAAAGTTCGTTTGATTCAAAAGAATATGGAAAAAGATCAGAGTAGGCATAAGTCATATGCAGATCAGCATCATAGACCTCTTGAGTTCTTGGTGGGTGATAGTGTGTTTCTTTAGGTGTCACCAAGGTTGGGTCACCATCGAATTTGGAAGCAGGGAAAGTTGCCACCTAGATATGTGGGTCCATTTGAGATTGTGGAAAGGATCAGACCCGTGGTGTACCGATTAGCTCTTCCACAGTAGTATAGTGGGATGTATGATGTTTTTCATGTTTCACAACTCTGAAAGTATCATCTTGATCCATCTCATGTGATAAATACCAAGGATGTTGAGCTTGAGGATGATGCGTCTATTGAGGAGCACCTGGTTTGTATTGTGGATCACAATGAAAAAGTTTTACGGGGAAAGGTTGTGCACTTAGTTTGTGTTCTATGGAAACATGGAAACGTTCAGGAAGAAACTTGGGAGAGAGAATTAGATACGAGGGCCCGGTGGCCTGATCTTTTTTCTTTGGGAACTCAATGAAGCTCAGGAAGAGAGGCTCAGGGAAAAGCCGTTATAAGGTAGGGAGGTTGTAAGATTTCAAATTTCTCCGTAAGGTATGTTCTTATTTATGTTTCATTTTAATCCCCCATTATGGTTAATTAAGTGTTTTCCCAAGTCCTTGAAAAGGTTTGGGTGTGTTTCGGGGGTTTGGGACATGAAAAAGGGGAAAAAGGGGATTTCTAGCCAATTCACATGGTTTTCACACGGTTTGGAAAACCGTGCAAGGGGAGACCATGGAGGTAGTAGCAATCCTCATGGTTTGCGCATGGTTTGGAAACTTTTAAAAATTTACAAAAATGCCATTACAGGATTTTAAGTTTCACTCGTGATTTTCCTCCTTTCTTCTCCCTTGAACCCTAGTGATTCCCCAAAAGATTCAATAGCTTCCATGGATCAATCTCCCTCATCTTAGGGCCATTTGCAGTGCTGTTGGTTTCATATTGAATATCCGAGTAAGGTTAATCCCACTCTTGCTTCTCTTTTTGGTTTAGGGTTTGTATCTCTTCCTTATCTCCATCTGAATCTCTCAAACCCATTTTTTCAGTGATATTTAGGTTGGGGATTCAAGGGTTGTTTGAATTGGGATTTAATACTTCAGTTGAGAGTGAGTTATCCAACAGATTCAAGGTAGGTGGTATACAAGTTGTATCCCTTGGGTTTCAAGTGGATGTGTGCATGTAGGGTTATGTTCTTAATTTTCCATTCTTGGTTCCCTTAATTTATTTGGATATAATGAGTGTCTAAATGGTTAATTAAACTCCTCATTATCCCCTCAGGATGCATGGAGGATGGCCAAATGAGATTAGGGCCATCCATGGGGTGTGCCGATATTCCCTAGACTTAGAGTTTAGCCAAGTAAGTGTAAGGTCATTGTGCGATAACATAGATCCCATGAAGAATATGTTAATATGCTTGAAGGATGTGTAATTGGTGTTTAGTAATACACTTAGTTTGGGTAATGACCTAAGGGGTTGATTGGTTGGCATGAAAAAAGGTTAAATGGATTAATGGGAAAATGCTAGGGGATTAGATTTATACTTGAATAAGCTTAGTGAGATAGGCATGGGAAATGGGAATGGGGATAAAGGGGTTAAGTAATATAAATGATGAATGTGTTAATGTATTGAGGAAAAATGTTAATTTCCCATTTATTGATATTGTTTTGATGTTGGAAATGATATTGGCTATTTTTGTTGTGATATGGTTAATTGTGGTGAATGATAAATAAGCATGTGCACATGTCTTAGTAGTGTGGGGTATATACTTGAGGTTCTACGCCCATGGGTTGATTTGGACCGAGGATATAGCTTCACCCCTAAATTCATGGGTTAGGGAAGGGGACAAAGTTCTATTCCCCCAACAGTTGCATTCCACCCAGACTGAGGCTTCGAGGTAAGGATTATGAGATTTTTATAACATGATGCCTAGTGAGATAGAACTTGAATTTTATTCCCATATGATTGAGAATATTTAAAATTCCTAATCCATTGAACACATGAAAAGGGTAAATTAAACCATGAAGTGTCTAAGTAGTGAACCTGAACTCAATGGTAATATAGTTTAAGGAACATAGTCTAGAATGTCCTATTGAACTGTTTATCTTTACTTGCCTTTATTTATCACTTGCATGTACTATCTTCTTTTGCTACATATTTTGTAGACACCGTTGGTGGTGGCCTACTGAGTTATACTCACACCCTACTCGGGCCTCCATTGGGTACCCGAGCAGACTTCATGCTTGCAGGTCAGGACAAGGGCAATAACCCTATGGTAGGGAGTTGAGTGGGATATGGGACAAGTATGAGCGAGGTTCCAGACTTGAAGTTTGGACCATTTTGGGTATTCTTCTATTTTCTTTATTTTGGGTTTTGTTCACTTAGAACTATATAATATAATGACATATTTACGGTTGTATAAGGTTGTACCCAGTTTTGAGAATTGGTTATTTATGCATGTTATCAATTTTTGCCTATTGTTTACATTATTTAAATTATTATCTGTTGTGGATTACTCAGGTAATGAGGGTATAGTCTCCCAACATGACCTATTAGATCCTCGCTGATAGTCGACAACCTCTGGAGTGTAGGGAGGAACGCTTGAGGTCATGTAGTGACCTGGCTTGGGGCACCATATTAGTTGCTCCCAGGTCAGGAACGTTATAGAGCCATCCAACTATTCCTCCAACCTTCTTCCTTGTCAAGACCTACCCACACCTGTTGTAGGTCGACACCCCTGGACCCTTCCTCTATTTCTTTCCACCAATGAAATCCCTTCTATCTCTATCATCTAATCTCCCACGACCCCATCATGGATTCATTTTCCGCAAGTTCGACATGGTTGGTATTATTTTAATCCAATCATCATTGAATTACCTATAAGATTTGAATATATATATATATGATTCTATTTTATTGTTTTATTTATGAATTTAATTATTTATCACCATTATTTAATCTTTTTAGTGTCAATTTTTGAATCTCTTTTCAAATTTTAGATCCAACGAAATGAAATATAAAATGTATATATATATTTATATATATATTTTATACAAAACAAGAAAACCAAAATTAATTCCCAATTTTATACAGTTTCCATCCATGACTGATTAAATAGGATATTTTTTCCTATATTTTAACCCCCATGTACACTTTGAAACCCCTGACCCTCATCTTCCCTAACTCTCATTTGCTTCCTGCTCGAAAATTCAGCAGATCACAACCCCTCATTGATCCAAACCAAGGTAAGGGATAAAATTACTTTCAATTTATAAGGATTTATATATATATATATATATATATTTATTCATATGTATGTATAATTATTTGTTTCTATCTATTTTATGTATTTTTCCGAACTAAAAACCTAGGGGTTTAAGTTTTATCAAATGATTTTTGTATTACAAAGATGTACATCTATGTATATGTTTACATATATATGTATATATGTTAACCCTTGAAAATAATGTTTTTAATTTTAAAATCCAGTTTGCATATGTGATTATAATTCCTGTTCTGAAATAGAAAACAATAACAAAACCCTATTTTGTTTTTGTACACCTGATTTTTTTAAAGTAGATATTATTTTGATACTGCGGTATTATTTCATGTATACACATATAAGATATTATTTTATGTGTAAACACTTAATTTTCAAAAAGGTTCAATGAATGGATTTAGGTTATGACTATCATTTTAAGTGAATCTCTAAATGGTAACATTTTATGTGCTAACACTATCATTTCACATGTAAAAGAGTTTTTGCTTTTTCATACATGTCAATCATGAATTGGATATGGCCACCATCTAACTCATATGTGTCATTCCATGCATTTTTTTAATCAAGTGTGTCCATATTTTATTATTCATTTTATCTATAACATTTAAATAAGTATAGAAATTTTAAAGCATGGGATTCTCTTAAAAATGTTTTTAGAAACTCTCAAGAATGTGATAATGACATGTTACAAGAAAGTTTATTTTCTTTTAAAGAAAATAAGTTTATGTATGAAATTTTGAATTTTTTTGGGTTAGGATTGAAAAAGTAAGGTCCATTGAAAGTGTTTTTTCAAAAATTGGTGCTAGTATTATGAATGTTATATTATTGGGAGTGAACCCATAAGTATTAAGGGAACTTTGTTCCATATGATTTATGACTAGTGACCTTATGGTTTTTATTATGGTATTCCAAGTATTATAAATGACCCACAAAAAAATATTATTTTTGATAGAGAATTCCCAATGATCTTTTCAGGTAGATTTATTTTATGAAATTAATGTTTTATAAATTACATGGATTTCAATATTTTAGTAATATAATTTTAAGTATATATATATATGTTTATTCAAAGAAAATGTTTTAAAAGTTTTATCAACATTTTCAAAACCCCCCTTACTGGGAATATTGAATCCTGACCCTACATTTTAAAATTATTTTTACAGGTTTAGTAGATTTATTATTGATGTATTTTTCTATATGGAGGGAGTACACTAAATATTCTATTGTTTAGTTAATTTAATTTTGTATAGTTTTGTTGAAATGTAATATTTGTATCTAATTTTATAGAACCTAGACTAGAAAAGGTCCTAAAATGTGTAATGTGTTGTGTAATTATTCAGTTTCTTTTTATAAAAAAAATTACACAACATATTTTAACATCGAATTCGGAAGCGCTGGCTTGGGTCTTTATAGTTGGTATCAGAGGAACAATCTAGATAATTTTCAAAATTAGAACAAATTAAAAATACCTTCTTTATATTTTTTTTTTCTTTTTTTGATATTTTTCAGATGGAAGGAAGAAGATCAAAAAACTAATCTTTTGTATCTCCCGGATGAGTTACTCAAAAATATAATCTTAAAATCATGTTTGGAAGTGTTTGATCCCTTAACAAACCTCTATCTATCCTATAAACATCTCTACCAAACATCAAATACTCCAAATATCCTCTGATTATTTTAAGGATTGAGTTTTCTTTATTTGATCATGGTTCATGCACAACTTTCATTCTATGCACGTAGATGAAAATAATTTTAGGGTCTCTTCAAATGTTTTACCATATCTAAAAAGTTTCCACCTTTAAGGAATTTCTAAGAAGCTGCTGAAGAGGGTGACCTCTACGCAGCTTATCTATATCAAGTCTTGAACATCAATTCATATGAGAGACTTTATGATTTTAAAATTTTAGAAAATGATGTAGTTTGGTTGGTTTATAGAAATCGACTCCATTTTGATGTATCCAAGATTTTCATCTCTCATGATTTTTACTTAATATCCAATCACTATATACATGAGTTTGACCCTAGTTACTCGAGTTGTTTTTGGATAAAAGAAATTGAGGAACTTAGAACTACTTTGAGAATCATGACTTCAGAGAATCACCAACACTGGTGAATCTGGTGAAGGTGTGAATTAAATTTTATAATTTAAATTTGATAATTAATAAAAATTAAGTTGTTTTTGTAGGAACATCAAGTTTTAATTCCAAATTAATTAACTTGTGGGAATATGTGGACCAAAGAATTGCGAGGGCACAATTTTTGTTGGGGGGGGGGAGAATGTAATTCCACAAACGTATGTTGTAATAGTGTAATTAATATCATTGTTATTTTTATTAGTATTTAATGTAAATAAATGTTATTAATTCAAATGAATTCTTGAAAATTAGAACATATGAGAAATTTTTTATTAATAAAACACTAATACATTATAGAATTACAAATCTAAAGACCACAATAAATTTAGAAAACTCATTGAAAGCCTTAGTAATGCCACTTAAAGACCTTCCATCAGCTCAACAAGACCAATTGTGTAGCCTTGATCTCTTGGATCTACTATAATAAAAAATAAAATAGCAAGAAGAATAATAAGAATGCTAAGAACAAGAGAAATGTAAAACACCATTTTGGATAATTTTTGTTGTGTCCTTGAAATAACTATAGACATGGCTATTTATACAATTTTTTATGATTGTTGTAAAAAAATATAGCTGTTGGATTTTTTTTGGACCGTTGATGTTTTTTTAACCATTGGGTTTTATTTTAATTTTTTCGTTGGATGTTTTAAAAATTTAAAATGAATTTAAAATAATATTTAAAAATAATAAAAATTAATGACATGTAATGTTTTAATTAATAAATTGATATTATAACGTTATATTTGATAAAGATAGTTTTATAAATTCCAAATAAGAATAATAGAATTAACTTTTTAAAATTATGTAATTAGTCTATATACGTCATAAAAAATAAGTGGCTGATTTTAGTTGTGTTTAATAAATTTAATTTTTACAAAAAAATTGCTAAGTACCCATACAATCGAGAGTAACCTATAAAGGTCAAACCCTCAAGGTCCAGTGGGCACAAAACAATCCCACTCGAGCAGTAGCAGTGGTTAGCCCATGTATAGGGTGAGTTTCAAACCGAGCATAGTTGGACTGAGAACTGGTCTGGGTGGAGGTTGGGTGAAGGCCTACACGACCTGTGTATAAAGCCACTATATTGTGTTTTTTTGTGTTATCGAAGGATGGTAGCCACATATAACCATATAAGGTGGTCTCGGAAACCAAACCATTTTGATATGGGATGCGTTTTTTTAACGCGGGATTGAATCTTGACCGCTCATTCCAGCCACATTTGATCTCGGTCGTCTGCCTCCATTTCCCTAATCAAGTCTCCTCTTCCTCCTCTATATAATGCTAGGGATTCTTCCTTAGCCGTCTGATCAAGCCATCTTCAAATCTGAGCTGCCTAACTATTCCTTCAGCCTTCTTCCTCACTAATATCTACCTGTGCCTATTGTAGGTTGACGTCGCTGGACCCTTCCTCCATTTCTTTCCACTAATGAAATCTCTTCCATCTCTATTGTCTAATCTCCCGTGGCCCCATCAAGGATTCATTTTCCACAATTCTTTGGCTGGTATTATTTTAAGCCGATCCCCATCGACTTCCCTACAAGATTCATACATACATATATATATATATGATTATATTTTATTGATTTATTTATGAATTGCATGATTTATCACCTTTTTTAAAGATTTTTAGTGTCAATTTATGAATATTTTTTTAAAATTTTATATCCAAATACATGAAATAATATATATATATATATATATATATATATATTTATAAGAAATAAGACAACTAAATTTGATTCCCAATTTTATACATTTTCCATCTGAAACTACTTTAATAGGATATGTTATCCTATATTTTAACCCTCATGCACACTTTGAAACCCCCGAACCTCATCTTCCCTAACTCTCCTTTGCTTCCTTCTCGAAAATTAAGCAGATTACAGTCCCTCGTTGATCCAAACCAAGGTAAGGAATAAAATTATTTTCAATTTATAAGGATATATATATATATATATACTAATTTATACACATGTATGTATAAGTATTTGTTTCTATCTATTTTATATATTTTTAAAAACTAAAATCATAAGGGTTTAAGTTTTACCAAATTATTTTTGTGTTAAAAAGATGTACATATATGTATATGTTTAAATATGTATGTATATATGTTAACCCTTGAAAAGAATGTTTTTATTTTTAAAATCTAGTTTGCATATGTGATTATAATTCTTAATATGAAATGGAAAATAATAACAAAACCCTATTTTTTTATTGTGTGACTTAATTTTTTTAAAGGGGATATTATTTTTATATTATGGTATTATTTCATGTATACACATATAATCTATTATTTTATGTGTAAACACTTAATTTTAAATTTTTTTCAATAAATGGATTCAGGTCACGACTATCATTTTAAGTGAATCTCTAAATGGTAACATTTTATGTACTAACACTATCGTTTCATGTGAAAAGGAGTTTATGATCTTTCATACATGTCAATCATGAATTGGATATGTACATCATCTAACTCATTTGTGGAATTCCATGCATTTTTTTAATCAAGTGTGTCTATATTTTATTATGAATTTTATTTATAACATTTAAATAAGTATAGCAATTTTCAAGCATGGGATTTTCCTAAAAATGTTTTTTAAAAAACTCAAGAGCATGATGATGACATTTTACAAGAAAGTTCATTTTCTTTTAAATAAAATAAGTTTATGTATGTATTTTTGAAATATTTTGGATTATGATTGAGAAAGTTAGGTCCATTGAAAGTGTTTTTTTTAAAATTAGTACTAGTATTATGAATGTCATGTTATGGGGAGTAAACCCATAAGTCTTAAGGGAACTTTGTTCCATATGAGTTATGACCAGAGACCCTATGATTTTTATTATGGTCTTCCAAGTATCATAAATAACCCACAAAAAAAATATTATTTTCGATGGAGAATTCTCAATGATCTTTTCAAGTATATTTATTTTATGAAATTAATGTTTTCTAAATTATATAGATTTCAATGTGTTAGTAATATACTTTTAAGTATATATATATGTTTATTTAAAGAAAATGTTTTAAAAGTTTTATAAATGTTTTCAAAACCCACCTTACTGGGCATATTGAATGCTCAACCTACATTTTAAAATCATTTTTATAGGTTTAGTAGATTTATCAATGATGTGTTTTTCTATGTGGAGGGAGAACATTGAAGATTCTATTGTTTAGTTAATTTCATTTTGTATAGTTTTGTTAAAATGTAATATTTGTCTCTAATTTTCTATAACCTAGATCAAAAAAGATCCTCAAATGTGTAATGTGTTGTGTAATTATTCAGTTTCTTTTTATAAGAAGAATTACACAACATGTTTTAACACTGAATCCAAAATTGCTGGCTTGGATCTTTATATTTCCACACATTTTTCACTTTAAAACCAAACACAGTCCATTTCCATTTTTTCATTTAAAACCATATTCTTCCTTAATAGGGAACATTTATAATTTCAAAGAGGAATGAAGATGTTTTCATTTTAAAAAGGAAGAAAAAAGTGTGCAAAACATTTTCCAAAACATTTTCCATAAACCTTTGGAAACCAACACACAACCTGTATCCAAGAAGCACAACATGCAAGTAAGCTATAATGATAATCACATAATAAGGGAAATGGGAATAATAACACAAGTATAACCAACCAAAAATGCATATCAATTATCCACTGTAGACAACTAAGTGCTAATGGACATGGGAGAACCTAGGAGCTCGTGAAATAATCTAGAACATACTATACATCTTAGATCATCCCAGAAAGCATGCCTCACTTGATGACATCAAATTTCGCCCACATGCTCGATCAAACCCTACATGGTATGACAGAGGGGCACTATCCCATATAAGTAATAAATAAATCACATCAATCCTCTAATATGGGTCACTATCTAGAGCATAATCCTAAGCTAGTGCAGAAACCATTCTGAGAAAATTTGCTAGCTATGCCAGGTTGTCATGTTAAGAGTAAAGTAAAGTGGGGGTGATTAAACAATGCCGACCAATCATCTAATCACATGCACATATATCATATATAAACAAATCACACAAAAAATTACCCCCGAGCCACCCCAAGGAACAATATATTTCCTTAAAACAAATAGATCTTAAAGGAGTCCACATTGAGGATCTCCCATTCTATTTAAAGTAAATGGGTCATAAGAAGTCCACAGTGAGGAAATCCCATACATTCACATAAATGGATCAAGAGTATTACGTAGTGAGGACATACCATACATTTAATATAAATGAGGCAAGAGAATTATCCAAGAAGAGTTTTCATGATAACCATTTTCACAAATTTCACAAAATATCCAAACGTGCCTCAAGCATCCCTTTTCAAAGAACCAAATCCACCTTTCTAAAAAGGATAAAACACACTATTTACATTTCAAAACCATTTTAAAAAATATTATTTAAGTGTTTACACCACATGTTTAAACCAAAAACTATTTTTATCAAAATTCCAAATGGGCCACATACCATCATCACATGCCATAACATCTTCAAGAGCCAAACACACACCAATTTCAAGTCCAAAACCATTTATAAATCCATTGAGAAACCCAAAAACAACATTTTGATGTCACAAAAAATTCACAAATCTAAATAATGATTTAAAAGACACAAAATAATCACAAAATCTAACCGAGCATTTTATCAAACACTTAGTGTGCATCATTTAACAAAACAATGGCATAAACTTCAAAAAAATCATGAAAACTGCCTCATTTCACATAAAAAATTTATTCTAAAGGAAAAAAATAAATATTTAACATGTAAGGAAGGTTAAAAAATAATGAAACCAGTTATTATTAAATTTAAAGGGAAAGTTTAAGAGAAACCTACCTCAAATTCATGGTGCTTAAACAATGCACACCTGAAACCACCTAATGAAGGTTCCAATAGCCAAGAACAACCAAGAGAAACCATAACAAAAAAAAAACCCATCATAAACCAAGGGAAACATAAAACCTAGATCCAAGGAACCATGGGATAGGAAGAACTCAAGAGAAAAATGGAAGAAGAATGAAGAGGAGGAATAGAGGAGAATATTAACTTAAAGATCTAGTCCAAAACCTTGAATAAACCCTAGATCCACACCATAGGAGAGGAGAAGAAGCTTGGAGAACAATGGATAATCCCCTTCGGGTCACATGAACTAGGGAAGGAGGATAATGGGTTATTTGGGGCTAAAATCCTAAGAGGGTATAATAGGATTTTCATATTTTTAATGACCTGGACACGACACATGGTTAGGCCACACGATTTCCTAAACTATGCACCAACCATGCACCCCTCACTGGACACATTAGGCACCTTGAACGACTAGGCCACACTTTTTGGTAAACCATGAACCAATCATGTGACACGGTTCTATCCAAAATGGTAGAACCATGTGCACACCTTCCTCACATTTTTCCTAACCATGTGTGGGTCGTGCGCCCCTTTCTAGAGGCATCCCAAGGCTTGCACAGTTTCCTGGATCATAGTGCATGGTTTTCCCTAACTGTGTGCCAACCATGCCCCACCTGCTATCAAGACAAAAACTTCCACTTTTCACTAAAAACTCATAGGAAATCTAAAGAATAAACTCTGAACCAAAACCAAACATAAAAAAACCTCAAAATTTAAACTTGGAAGACTTAGAACTCGAGAGGAAAACCAAGATCAAAAAATGAACCAAATTATAGGAAAAAAATAAAAATCTGAGTGTAACAATCCCTAATTCAGAAAAGAGAATAAATAGGATTATTATACATACCCATAGCTTTGATCCACACGCAACAACACCCCAAAAGACCTAGAAATAAAAGAGATCAATCCTTAGGAAGCTTTGGACATTTTGATTCATCACCAGGGTTAATGGAGAAGAAATAGGAGAATAAATCAGGTACACAACTTAAAATACTGAGGGGGGAAAATGGAAAGAACCCAATTTTAATGGGGTGCATGGTTTTCCAAACTGTGCCCCAACCATGCGCCAACATTTGTCTAAGAGGGGTCCAAGTCACATGGTTACCTGGTGATCCTGTACAGTTTGACAAACCATGCACTAACCATGCATAATGGATTTATATAATACCACATAGTTTGGTTTCCCCCCTTGCATGGTTTACTTAACCGTGCACCCATCCTCCCAGATATCATGGTTTGGGCACATGGTTTCCCCTAACCATGCGCCAATCATGCAACATGAACAAGATGGACCGATTTCCCCTTTCTTTCATGTCCCAAATCCTTAGAACACCCCCAAGATTACTTATACATTTATAAACATTTAATTAGAAAACTTCTAGGGATTAAAACCAAAATTTAAGCAAGAACACACCTCCATGAATTCTGGTATCTTACACATAATATTGCATTTTTTTTCAAGAATGTTCTTTATACAATAAACAAGCTCTGTTTCTTTTTCAAAGCTATATACAGCAAAGTTATAGACCTGGAGAAATTTCCAACTATGGAAAATAAAATTGCCATCATATTATGTGAATTGGAAATGTTATTCCCACAAACATTATTTGATATGACGGTTCACTTAGTGAAAGAGATTCAACTATGTGGTCTTATATATTATAGATAGATGTATCCCATTGAATGGTATACAAAGATTTTTAAAGGGGATGTAAAAAATAGAATTTGGCTAGAGGGTTGTATTACAGAGCAATATATTGTTGAGGAAGCTGTTGAATTCTATACCGAATACCTATCCGGTGTGGAAATCATTGGTCTACTGAAATCTCATCGCACTGGGCAACTTGTGGGTGAATGAATTTCTATAAGAGATATTGTCATAATCAATATTATAGATTGGGAGTAGTACCACATTTATGTTTTTCACAATAGTTTAGAGGTTGAACCATATGTTAAAACCCATAAAGAAATTATTAGGCATTTTAATACATCAAGGGGTGAAAGATGGATATCAAATACACACAATAAACAATTTATAGGATGGTTTTGAGACTATATTTTTAAATATTCAGATGAAAATACAGATTCAATTTCAAAATGAATTAAATGGATTTCTAGAGGACCAAGTGTGTATGTATTATCTTATAATGGTTATGTAATTAATGGTTATATATTCTATAAAAATGAACATGATGGAGACAATACCATGAAAAATAGTGGAGTTATACTTGTGGCTGAAGCGATGCATGTTTTTGGCACTAAGGACAAAAATCCAATTTATTCAAATATGTCATACTTTGGCATCATCAAAAAAATATGGGTGTTGGATTATACAGTATTCTAAGAGATAATTTTTCAATACAAGTGGGTTGATAATAAGAGTGTTGTTAAAATAAATGAATTGGGATTTGTGAAAGTGTATTTCAGTAATGAAGGGTGCAAAGATGAACTGTTTATAATGACATCATAGGTAGTAAAAGTATTTTATGTTCCAGATTACAAAAATTGAAATTGGTTAATTATTCTATTATTGACTAAAATCACTAAAAGATTAGATAAAAAATCAATTGAGGATTACCCTTTCACTAGGATGTTATAATCATTTCATAGTGGTCCCAATATAGATGGGGTTTTGTATGACTGAGGAGATCGCAATGAAGGGATTTGGATACTCGATTGAGGTGTCAAATATTTTCATCCTTTAAAAAAAGAGTTCAATAATTAGGTTATATATATTTTTGTAATATACATTGCATTACCTCATGTTATTATATGTTCGCTGCTGTATTTATGTAATCTAAATTAAATGTTAAACCACTTTTGTAGATAATGACTTATATGCATGCCAGTGCTCTTAATCATGAGGAACAACAAGTTTCTCAACTTTATGCTCCTAGTGTAGAGGAACAATGACCTTCTACAAATGATGGTGCTCCCAATCCTAAGGAATAACAGGTTTCTCAACCTGCTATTGCTCCCAGTGCAGAGGTACAATGACTTTTTGCACATTCCAATGCTACCAATCCATAGGAAAAACATATTGACGTTGTTGAATCTAAGGAAATGGTAGACGAAGAAGAACTGACAATGTAGAAAAAAGTAGCACCGTAGTGTGATGGTGTTAGAAAAAATTATGAAGGGGAAAAACAAATATATAAAATTCTAGGTTGGTTGGAATGTGTAGTGCTAGACTATTAACCCCAACAAGGCGATGTTTAGTAGTTACATTGGGCTCATCACTCGACAGCACGTGCCGATTGATGTATATTCATGGAGCCATGTTGTTCCCACACTCAAGACACTCATTTAGGAAGAGATTATAGTAAAATTATGATCTTATTTCTTTATTTTACTAAAAAATAAAATAATTAAACATTGAATTAATCTTCATCATCCCTTACAGAGTGAATTTATAGTAGATGACTCCCATAAGAAATTTGTATTAATGATTACTAGAAGGATTCACAGATGATTTCATATAATTCTAATGATATTTCATCTTAAAGATGTTGAAAGGAAAATAAACCTGAACCCATCACTTATGTATGAATGTATGATAATCCAAGAATCATGAGATGCATTTACTGACCACTGTGTAGAGATGTATTTTTCGGTACATTGTGGATGGTAATACATTGTTTGACAATATGTGTATTCATCACTTTGATTGGGAATTTTTTATTTATGAAACAACAATTGAGTGATGAAAATAAGGAATGGGAAGAAAAACTAATGTACCCCTACCATAAAGCAAGGATGGGGTATGCTTGAATTGAAAAATATTGGTACATATTTTAAATCTACCATAATACTTTTATGTGACATGAAACAACAACATAATTATGTTCCTCTATTTATATGCAAATTGATGAATCCAAATATAAAGACACTTCTAACCCATGCCATGTGTTATAGAAGGAGGAACGTGTAAATAAATATGGGATACTAATAGATGAAAACACACAAAAAGTATGGGAAACATGTGTAAGTATGACATAATAAAAATTTATTTTGATTTAAATCGCTATTACATAATAATGATTACTTATTTTTATATATTTTTATCCAACTTAGACATAGGAATCATCAACACCTATATCAGATGAATACCTACTATCGGTGGCCTTGAAGTGACCATAACAGTATGGTTTCATCAGAGGTGAAGGTTTTGGGGTGATACCCTAAACATATTATGAGAAAAAAACAAAAAGAAGATAAAGATAAATAAATGGAAGAGATAAAAATAAGATTAGCTACCCTTTAAGAAACATTTTAATGGAAGAAAGAGTTGCTAGAAACTATTATGGTGGGGGTGGGGAGAAAAGAAACAATTCAAGAACAACCATTGAGTAAAGATCCTACCCAACCCCCACCAACTTTGATGTGATCCATTCCCCTTAAAGAGCTATCTTAGTTGAGGTAATAAATATTCTAATAATCGTTTCTATGAAATGTGAATTATACAAACACTGATACCTTTCCTGTACTGATATTATAAAAGGTGAAAATGATTATGATTTATATCAATCAATACCCACTCATCACCATATTGCAAGGGTTACCATGTTCAATATCCAAGATGACAGTCTACGCAACAAACCACCTCCAATAGGTCATGTGAGAGTGGGGATTACTATATCTTATAAGCTAAGTGTAGTGATACCTATTCCACTTGATGATGTAGATATTCATATGGTCTACCAAGCTATTGGAACATTTATATCATGGCCTTCAGATCTTGTAAAAAACATGTTGATAAAGAGGTATTCATTTACAATTTATTTTTCATGCTAAACCATTAACAATTAATGAAAAAAGGTCTCAATCGATGAATGTTACTATAAATGGACAAAGGGAAGGGTTGAAACAAAATTAAAATTCAAAACCATCTAAAGGATCAACCAACCAATCAAATATATCTTCCAAAAACATCTTTACCCTGCCCGTTCAATATTCTCATTTACTAATATTGAAGGTCCATGCAGATACAAAGTTACAAAATGGTAGTAGTCGCATAATTGATTTTGAAGAACAACTGTATAGAGAGGAAACTAAAGACTAAATTTATATTGAAAATTTAAATGAAATCCTCAAATATTAATGGATAGGAGGCTCAGTTGTAAATGTATACATGTGGTATGTTTTCATGATTTGTTTTTCCAAAAGCTGATATACTTTGTTAATTACGACTAAATACATTTCATATTTTTTGCAGGTGTATATATCAATACCAATTGAAGGGATTTCCCCATGAACATAAATGTGTACTCATTAGTGCTCACATAACTTCTATAGAATAAAAAGAAATAGATTCAAAAAAATGGATAAAATAGTGACAAAATTGGCCAAATCATTTGAAACAAACTTACAGATGATAAAATATTCTCAATACCAATGATACAGGGGTAAACATATTCAATTTAATTATATAAAATATATTTTATGTTCTTTCATTAATTATTACTTTTTTTGTTTTTAGGTAACATTAGATGCTTATTACAGTTAATTTAGACACTCCAAATATTTATTTTCTAGATTCACTACATGGATACCCAACAAATTGACCACACATGATGGTGTTTGTCAATTTTTAGTACACTAAATTCAATGTTTTAGAACTAAAATTAAGGTTATATATTTTATATTATTTTTTAATTTGAATTATTTTATGATAGGGAGGTGTTTAAATATTGTGAAATTCATGGAATGAGGACAACCCATGCACACAAGGAGCCTGACAAGTTCTAAAAGTGGACAAGTATCAATGTATATATAATAATATTTCACTATCCAAATGTATATCAAGACAAATTACTTATTTTTATCATTGTTTTTTTCAGTGTAAAAAACAAGTAAATAGAAAATATTATGGTTATTATGTTTTTAAATTTATGAGAGAGATCACATTCCATCAACAAAATAGCATCCTTGAGGAGGTATTTTCAAAGATAATTACCATTTCATTTAAAATATTTATTAATACTTTGTGTATTTATATTTTTCTAGTACTACTATAACTATAAAAAATACTCATATTAACAAGATGATATATATTTTCTTAGAAACAAATGGGCAACATACTAGATGGTAGAATGTACACAAATAACATGAAGATGTGACTTCTATAGAAGTAATGGACTATTTCATATTTATGTTTAATTTGTTTCTTTTTAGTATTACTCACGCAAGAATTGTTTTCTTATACATGTGGATTCCTTTGTTCGAGTTGGGGTTGTTTGTTCAAATATGATCATGCTCATGAAAGATTGAACTTTGAGGCTACAACTGAGAGATCAATGGGAAGGTAAAAGTGTTTTTTAATATACTATGTTTTCCCTCATAATATTTTTTATTCTCTACTGAATTAACATAATCTAAATAAAATGTTTGACTACTCATGCAGATAATGTCTTCCACACATGATGATGTTACCAATCCCATAGAAGAACATGCTATAATGAAGGAAACCCTTTGAGAAGAAATAAAGGTAATGTTACGATATACTTTCTTTATTTTACTGAAAAATTATATAATGAAACATTGATTTAATTTTCATTATTTATTATATATTTTTTTATTTTATAAGACTTCTGTCCATCTTTTATGTCTTTATTCACCAAAACTTCCACATACTTCTTCATCGTCAAAACCTTTTCACCCATGTAGTGTGGGCATTTATCACTTTACTCCAAGTTCCCTTTACTGCCTTTTTAGGAAGAGCAACGACACTTCCTATGCTCAATCACAGAGGTAATCTTGATGTTTTTAGAGTAAAATCATTTCCCGTATAATTAATGTATTATTTCATATTTATTTTTGATTTTTTAGTATTACTCACATAATAATTGTTTTCTTATAAAGTTGGATTCTTTTGTTCGAGTTCAGGTGGTTTGTTTGAAGATAATCATGCTCATTCAAGAATGAAAATGAGATAATGAAAACAAATAAATGGTTCAAGAATGTATACAACCATTTTGAAAATGTGAGTTCCTACTACTTATTTAATTAATTTTGTCATTATTTTATCTACTATTTGTAAGTTAATTTCCTTATCATTTTTATCTAATACTTATTTAGTTTTTTTTCACAGATCTTTTGGGAATTCATATTTTTCTTTCAAATATATGCAAAAATCCACAAAAGAGATAACATGATCCTTTCTATCAATGTTACCATGCTTTCCATTAGATTTATTTATCGAATCGCAACACTGTATATTGAGTCGATGTTCTTATCCTAAAAAGGTTTTTCGGCTAAAAACATCAACTCAATATGCAGTGTTGGCACTTTAACAAATAAATCCAACAAAAAGAATGGTAATATTTGTAGTTGATATTTTTTTGAGACTTTGGGATGTGTTGGAATTATCCACACCTCAATTTGACACACAGTGTGACCGACATGACTCAAAATGATTCTTTTTATTTAAAATTGAAATTAATTTTAGTAAAAGAGACAAATGATATACTCTAAACCAATAAAACACATTTTTATTGTTTCAATACTTTAATAAAACAATCCATAAGTGATTTTTGATGTGTAATAATCAGTTTCACCCCAATTTGATACACGATGTGCCCGATATGACTCAAAGTGTTCGTCATCAGTTTAAAATTGACATTTTAATTCAAAAAGTGTCACTTATTGAAAACTAAGAAAAGAAACTTGGATTGTCATGATAAATTTGAAAAATTATTTATAAGTAATTTATGACGTGTAGGAATCAGTCTCACATCAAACCAGTACATGATGTAACTGTTATAACTCAAAGCACATGTTTCAAGTTTAAAATAAAATTTTAGTAAAAAAAATAAGTAACATAATCAAAATTGAGAAAACACATTAATATTGTTTTTATAATTTTGGAAAATTATCCATAAGTCATTTGGGATGTGTAGTAATTATCTGCATCTCAATCCGATGCATGGTGTGCCCGATATGACTCTAAGTGTGTCATTTTATTTAAAGTTGACATTAATTTTAATAAAAAAGGAAACTTACATTCTCAAAAATAATAAAACACATTCATATTGTTTTTATAATTTATGAAAACAATCCATAATTCATTTTTTATGTGTAGGAATCATCCTCACCTCAATTCGATACATGATGTTCCCAGTATAACTCAAAGTGTCCGTTATGTGTTTAAAATTGATATTTTAGTTTAAAAAGTGTCACTCATTAAAAAAATGAGAAAACATGATTGGATTATCTTGATAATTTAGGAAAATTATTCATTAGTCATTTGTGACCTGTAGGAATCAGTCTCATATCAAACCGATATACGATGTGACCGGTATGACTCAAAGTGCATGTTTCTAGTTTAAAATGAAATTTTAGTAAAAAAGACATGTGACATACTCAAAAATGAGAAAATGAATTCGTATTATTTTTATACTTTAATAAAATAATCCATAAGTCATTTGGGATGTTTAGGAATTAGCTGCACCACAATCTGACACATAGTGTGACCGGTATGACTCCAAGTGCGTCTTTTTATTTAAAGTTGACATTGATTTGAGTAAAAAAGACAACTGACATACTCAAAACCAAGCAAAAACATTTGTATTATTTTTATACTTTATAAAAACAATCCATAATTCATTTTTATATGTATAAATTATCCTCACCTCAATTCGAGTATGACTCAAAGTGTCCATTATCAGTTCAAAATTGACATTTTAATTTAAAAAGTGTCACTCACTAAAAACCTAGAAAACGTGCTCATATTATCTTGATAATTTATTAAAATGATTCATAAGTAATTTGTGCAATGTAGGAATCAGTCTCACATAAAACTGACACATGATGTTACTGGTATGACTTAAAGTGTATGTTTCTAGTTTCAAATGACATTTTAATAAAATAAAAAAGTGACATACTCAAAACCAAGAAAAAAGATTCAAATTGTTTTTAAAATTTATAAAAATTATCCATAAGTAATTTTTGAAGTGTAAGAATCATCCTCACCTCAATCCAATTAACAACGTGATCAGTATAATTCATAGTGTGTCTATTTATTTAAAATTGGCATTAATTTTAGTAAAAACACAAGTGACATACTAAAAACTGAGAAAATACATTCAAAATATTTCTATACTTTATAAAAATGATTCATAAGTCATTTATAATATGTAGGAATCAACCCCACCTTAATCTAACACATGGTGTGACCAATATAACTCTAAGTGTGTCTTTTTATTTAAAATTGACATTAATTTTAGTAAAAAGTACAAGTGGCATACTAAAAACTGAGCAAACACATTCAAATTGTTTTGATACTTTAGGAAAACAACCCATAAGTCATTTATGACATTTAAAAATCAACCAAATATCAATACGATGAACAGTGTGACAAGTATAACTCAAAGTATCTCTTTTTATTTAAAATTAACATTAATTTTAGTAAAAAGAACATGTGTCATACTGAAAACTGAGAAAATTTATTTAGATTATTTTGATAATTTAGTACAGTGATCCATAAGTCATTTTTGATGTGTAGGAATCAACCACAACTCAATCCAATGCACGGTGTTACCGATATGACTCTAAGTGTGTCCTTTTATTTAAAATGGACATTAATTTTAGTAAAAAGAACAAGTGACATACTGAAAACTGAGAAAACACATTCGCATTGTTTTGATACTTTAGAAAAATTATCCATGATTTATTTGTGACATATAGGAATCAATCGTACCTCAATCCGACACACAGTGTGACTGGTATGACTCAAAGTGTCTGTTAACAGTTTAAAATTAACATTTTAGTTCAAAACATGTTTCACTCACTGAAAACCAAGAAAACACCCTCCAATTTTATTTATAATTTATAATATCAATTCATTAGTCATTTGTGATGTGTAGGAAGTAATATCATGTAAAATAGACACATGATGAAACTGGTATGACACAAAGTGCGTGTTTCTAGTTTGAAATGACAATTTAGTAAAAAACACAAGTTACATGCTAAAAACTAAAAAAACACATTCATATAGTTTTGATACTTTAGGAAAATTATCCATGATTTATTTTTGACGTGTAGGAATAAACCTCACCTCAATATGATGCACAATATGGCCGGTATGGCTCAAAGTGTGTCATTATTTAAAATTGACATTAATTTTAGTAAAAACAACAAGTGACATACTCAAAACCAAGAAAACATATTCAGATTGTTTTGATATTTTAGGAAAATGACCCATAACTCATTTTGACATGTAGGAATCAACTACACCTCAATACAATGCACGGTATGACCAGTATAACTCCAAGTGTGTATTTTTATTAAAAATTGACATTTTATTAATGCATCCTTTCATATTAATGTTTAATTTATTTATTTATAGTATTAATAACATAATATTTGTTTTCTTATATAGTTGGATTCTTTTTCTTAGGTTGAGGTGATTTGTTTGGCTACTAATACCATGTGCAGAATTTTTTTATGAGGGGATCACGATTGCTAAAAGATGAAACATTAATGTTTTTAAATGTTTGTGGATAATTATAAATGTAATTATACAAAAATTTGTTTGAAATGTATATAGTAGTGTTTTTTTTATTCATGATGTAAAATTTATTTCAATTAAATTATATATTTTTCATACATAGGCTACAAGTTTTTGATGGGTGTGCTGTTATAAAAACAACACACTACAGCTAGCTGGGACTTTATCAGTGCTGATAAAGAGGACCCCCTTTAACAACATCAAGGATAACAATACTTTTTAGCACTATTAAAATTCTTTTTACACACTATTAAAGGTTATATCTGTAGTAGTGTAAGAATAAGAATGAAGCGGAAAAATTAATTGGACATTATATTATAAACATAAGTGATATACATTGTAATTGTGTAACTCTAAACACTTGAAATGATTTTTTAATATGTTTCAAATCATATTTGAAATTAATTTAATAATAAATTATAATTTAAGAAAAGGGAATTTAATGTAAATGTGACTAATATAGTAGAAAACATAGTTTTTTAGAATAGGATAAAATGATGGTGATGATAAATTGGTCAAGTCACATATCATGGATTTTTTTATCAGAATAAGCCTTGAATATGGGAATAATGAAAAAAACTGAGAATGGAGTTCAAAGTGTATATATTACCTTGACTTAAATATCCTCATTGAGCCTACTGTAGTTTTCATGATCATACCAACAACCCTTTATGTTGGAGAGATAGAAATACCAAACCCATGGATTAACATGGATGATCACAAAATATCATAAATTAAATAATGGATTGAAGTAAAACAACCACCTCCTCCTTATATCATTTTTGAAATTATTGATGCAAGAAAAAAATTACAAAAATTTAACCATAATTCATAAATAATTAATCCAAAAAAATTATATCCAACTAAGCTCCAAATCAGTAATGTACCAGCAAACCAAATAATATTTTTAAGGGGGGGGGGGTGTAAGACAAGGGGGAATATGATTAGAAGTTCACAGGTAATTTAATAGCCAATAAAGGCATAAAGATTCATCGATTGAAAACAAATATTATGGTACTTAGTGAAGGTTCTAGGACATAGTGAATGTATTGAGCTAGTGGTCAATGATGGGTTTTCATTGATTTTAATGGATAATATCCAAATAACCTAAAAAAGGTAACCCCATAATCTTCTAAGAGAGGATATTTCACATTTAATTTATAATTAATTTATAATAACAATTACCTCAAACCTGATAATTTTTCTTTGATTAATTCAGTTGTCACTCTTTTTGTATCATCACTGTAATGGATAATACAAGTTAGGTTTCATCGAGTTATATCCATAAGTCCTCTATTACTAAATTTACATTAGATATCATAATATTTTTTTCTCAAATAATGACAAAGAAAACTATAAATTAAAAAATAATGGCACAAATCCATGAATCTAGTACTTTGCGTTGATCAATGTTGATCACAACAAATAATTTATCTTATTATCTATTCATTTATGAGAGGGAGGATGAAATGTTTCTCTATAGGACTTGAGATAATTCTGGAGTCTTTCCACTATGCACAAAAAATCCATATCTGTAAGCACAAAAAACCTATATCTCTAAAACAATATAAAGTGTAACATATAGTTAGGGTTAATTATTTGATAATTGTTTTAATGCCCTTTATCAAATATTCTTTCTAATATACCCCCTTATCTATTATTATTATTATATCAATTAACACATACATATTTAAATACCATTTTTTAAATAAATAATTCAATATTGATTTAAATGATATTAAGTATAACATATCATTTGCGTCTAGACCTTAACTAGTCTTGTTAATAATCCTCAAAATTTATCAAATTATGAATATAAAAATATTTAAATAAATTAATATTATTATTTTGATAAATAATTAAATATTATATTCACTAAACTTGTGAATAAATATTTATTTTAATATTCACATAACTAAATAAATATTTATATATTTATCTATTCACTAAACTAGTGAATAAATAAATATTTATTTATTACTTTATGAATAATAATCAAGAGATATAATCATAATCACATATTCGGGACTTGGATATCTGGTGATTGAATTCATATGATCGACTATACTTGAATAATTACTATTCCACAAACCAAGAATAATATTTATTCTCATAATTTAAATTCAATGTAATCTAATGAGATCTTGGATACACTTAGTGTGTGACTCTCTAAGCTTCTTTCTTGGTGTCATTAGGTGAACTTACTTAAAATTCAAGATCAGCATCTAGAAACACATAAAGACACACTCATAGAGAAATAATTTAATGTCACAATGAATATAACCTTCCAAAAAATGTCATTTTGCAATAAAATCCATTTGTGGAGTTATCTCATCAAGCAAGATGCATGCTTGTGTCATCGTCTTGTATGCTTGATTTTTTTTCTTTGACTCTCTGAAATGAACCTGGCAACGAACCACCATGAACATGGATTCTACCAGATGATTCCATTTCAATAAAAGGGGAATTAATATATTATTCCATTAAACTATAAGGGATAAATCTTTTGTTGATTTATTAAATTAATGCCATATAACTCATTATGCACCCAACATAGGCTACCTCGCCACGATCATATGTCATCACGATTTTCATCCACACATCAAAGAACAAGATTCATGGTATCAATAATATAGTTTTGGGTTTATTTAGTGCTAGATTTTATCAGTGATAGAAAAAAGTGATGATAAATGCTGTCTTTATTAGTGTTTTTAGCATTGATAAAGTGTTCCCTTTATCAATGATTTTTTAATGTTGATAAAGAGTTCATTTATCAGCACTTTATTTTTAGTGATGATAAAAGGAAACCATTATCAACACATTTTTAGAATTGATAAAGGTTAGGATTTCACGTGTGAGTCCCACATCAAAATTGAGTATGTTTGGTCACTTTTTTATATATGATTCTACCGTATCCCAGCACCAGAAGTCTACTACGAGGATGATCTCCCTCATACACACTCCACACACACCTATATGGGCCCACACCTACCCAAAATATAACATCATTTTACTATTTTTAGGTACCCCTAAACCCCTATTTTGATCTTTATTTTTTTGTATTTCATTTAGTGGTGTTTCAGGTGAAATTTTGGAAATTTTTAAGGGCTTTTGGGCTGTACACGGTTGGCGCATGGTTTTCCCAAATCATGCACCTTGCTAGAGAAAACCATGAAAACCAAGACAATGAGGGTTTACATAGTTGGTGCATAGTTTTATAAACTATTCACCCACCAAGTAGAAATATTACAACCCTACAACAAGGGGCACATGTTTAGGGCGCACAATTTTTCTAACAGTGCGACCCTGCTTAGATAACTGTGCGTACGAGATTTAATTAATCTGAAAATTATTTTTAAAATTTTTAAACACTCGGTTTAAGTTCCTGATGGTCCTTTATGACCCTAATATGATTTATTCTTCCTTGTAGGCTCCCAATAGGTGATTTTGGCCCCTTTACACCCCTCCGGAAGTGAATCAAAGCTAGGCGAACGATGTTCGATCTCTTTCCCGGTAAGTTTCCTCTTCCCATTCTCTTTCTCCTGCCCTCTCCTCTCTCCTCCCTATGGATCTATAGATATCTGTGTTTTTGGATGATCTAATACCCATTTTTTGGATCTTGAATATAATTTTGATTCTCGGCTCTTCTTTGCTGACGTTCTTCGTTGGAGTTTCCCGATTAGGGCTTTATGTTTCGAGATCCCGTGATCCAGAGGTTGGTGGTTCCATTTTTGATGGCCAATTTTATTAACCCTAAATTTCTTGATTTAAATTAAATTGTTTTATTTAAATTTAATTTCTTTAAATTGGTTTATTAAAAACCCAATTCTATTAAATTGGGGATTCAAATCGTATTTGGCATGAAATTAGAAAAACCCCCCAATTCCATTGAATTGGGGTGTGATTTGTATTTGATGGAAAATTGTGGAAATTGAATTATGGAATTTAAATTATGAAATATAATTTTTAATTGATTTCAAATTAATATTTTATGAAAATGGATCAAATAGTTTTGATAGAAACCCATTATTATTTTCCTAGAAAAAGTATTGATTTGATTAAAAACAAGTTTTGGGTTTTAAATGGAAATTAGAATATTGAAATGAAAAAATGGGTTGAATTTTATTTTGAATGATTTTGAAATAAATTTTCCATTATTGATTATTTTTTGAGAATATTCAATCCTGGGTAATTAGTGATTTATTAGGGAAAAACATACTGGGATGGGAATTCCCTAGCACCAGATTGATGCTTTACAACACTAATATAAAGGTATTGGCATATCTTATCATCGTAACTCTTGTAAGATGACCATGTTGCTCCCTTATAATGTTTTTAAATATATGATATTTTTTTTGAACTATTTTACACATGAATTATGAATTTATATAAACTATTTTATATAAAATGTTTATTAATCAATTTGTTTAAAGTATTTCCATCATTTGAAATGTAAAGCATGATTTGTTTTAAATATGATTTTTGAAATGCCATGCCAGTTTATTTAAAATTGAAAGATTTATTTGGTTAATTAATTGTGGAATATTATTATTGAATCCTTGGTGAGAACCTACTAGGTTTTTATCTCACACCATACTTATGCCTTCAGGTGTTTGTATATTATCTCCTTTTGGGTTTGAGTAAGGGTAAAACACAACTTGGAGGTGGTTCTAGTTATCGATCCTTGGAATTAGAGAGTTGTTTCCTTTGGGACTTGGGTTTTATCCTATTTTCTAGTACTTTGTGGTTGTACTTTGGATTTTCATACATGTTTTAGTTCTGGTATAGTTCTCCCTGTGGAAATTTTCTTGTATGCATACCGACTTTTTTATCTTGCTTCTATTGTGTTTGTGGAAAATTTGTTCCCAATTTCATATTGTATGATGCTAGGTAAAAGTCGCTAACCCATGGGGATTGGTAATTTCCTTCGAGCTATGTTAGGACTAGCCTGGTTATCAGGGTACCAGGGTATCTAGGCTGGTTCGTGATAAAGAGGTATAAGAAGAGGTTAAACATATTATCTTGATGTCAGTATGTAGTTGTGTAATCTTGTTGGGACTTAGGAGGTAGTTGTGATTGAGTGTCTAGAAATCTCTCACTTCAATGAGTCTTAAGTCACCAAGGGTTATTTGGGAAAAACTTCTTGAGGATTAGTTATAGTTTTTTCCTACTTTTGATTTGGATAGTATGAAATCCAAATTTTTTTATCTATCTGTTGGGATTAATTTCCCTTGTTGATCTGTTTAAGCATTCATATGATGTCTTCAATGGTGTATTTTAATGTTTTGTATAATCATGCATCTAAAAATACACATGAATCATATCTATGAGGAAGTTGATGATGAACCATAGTGAGAGAATCCTCTCATGGAACCGAGTCTGGTTAAAGTCATTGTGCGTATTGTCCAAGCTCTGAGATATGGACCTACACTAAATCCCACTCAGGATCTGGCTATAGAACATAAGAGGGATGTTTTATAGAATCATGATCAGGAGTTACTTCACTATAATCCACTAGTATTCAAAGGATCCAATTATCCTCAAGAGGATGAGAAATGGTTGACTAGGATTAAGCCTTTGTTTGAGTTCTTGGAGACACCAGATGAAATCAAAGTGAAAGTATGCCACCTTTGAGCTGGAGGGACTGAGTAGGAGATGGTGGGACATGATGGTGATGGTGAAGAAGCATGAGTTTTTAGAGTGGAAATACTTCAAGGATTTTTCATCGACCAGTTTTATCCAGAGTTGATGGTGTTGTCCAAGGCTATTGAGTTTTTCAAACTCAAGAAGAATGATAAGACCGTGATTGAATATACAAACTGTTTTGCTAAGATTGTGTAGTTTTCACCTGAGATAGTGTCAAATGAGAAGATAAAGACTTTATGATTTGATATGATACTTCAATATGATATTTATTCTCAAGTTTTCTTGCTGAAGCTACCTTCTTATGCTGATGTGATGGATAGAGCGTTGATGGTCGAAATGGACCTGGATGGCAATTCAAGGTTGATGTGAGTTTCTTTTTCTCCCAATGGCAGTGTGAATTACTCTAAAGGGAAAAGGAAACGTGATGATTATTGTGATTCTTCTCTACAGTAGGGTTATTCTAGAAATCCTACAGTTCCTAGAAGAGACCCTTTGATTTTCAATCATTGGGGTAAGACAAAGCACTCAAATAGGGTTTTCATTGAGGCACCCAAGGTATGTGGTTCCTACGGACAAGTCACTAGTAAAAGTTCTTTCATATATATTCCACTCCATACAGTGACACGAGATCATTCACACCTACTAAAACCATGGCTCAATTAAATGCTTCAAGGACTAAGGGGTTCCAGCCAAATACATCTAGAATGAAGCTTCTCCATGCAGTGGAAGAGTCTCCAGAGGAAGAAAATAGGGGTCCAATGACAGTGAGAGGTATAATAACTATAGCTTCATCATTAGTGACTACTTTATTTGATACTAGTTCATATCATTAATTTATTTAAACCCATGTTTTTAATATGATAAATCTTCCTAAAAATCTTTTATCTTATGTGATAAATATTACTACACCCCTCAGAATGAAGAGAGAGTAGGGTATCTGTAGTCCTACTTGTGTTTTCTTGTTATCAGATATTGAGCTTTCTTGTGGTTTTATGGTTCTCGACATGAAACCTCTTGATGTAATATTTGGGATGGATTGGATCATTAAAAATAAATCCCAAATTGATTGTTATCTTTGATGGGCCTACTTTACTACACCCAATGGGGTGTTCCATATCTTTCAAGGAGAATGGGACCCAAGGTTGAGTAGAGCCATACATTATTATCCAAAATTGGGAAAAGTGATATTTGTGTTTACTTTTGACCTGGAGTGAGAATATTTGAGTGGTGATATCCCTCGAGTTGTTGTCGAGTTTCCTAGTGTCTTCCCTTATGAGTTATCTAGTTTTCCACTAGTAATGGAGGTATTTTTCACTATCGATTCAACGCCTGGTACTCAACTGGTATTTATTCCCTCATACTACATGGAACCAACTAAGATGAAATATTTGAAGACTCAGTTGGATGATCTTTTAGGGAAATTATTTATATGCCTGAGTGTGTCACCTTAAGTGGTGTTGGTTATCTTTTCTAAGAAATCTAATAGTTTACTTTGACTTTGTGTGGATTACTGAAAACTCAATCGATATATAGTAAAGAACAAGTATCCATTTCCACAGATTGATGATTTGTTTGATTAGTTGAAATGGTAAAAGTGGTTCTCAAAGATTAACCTATGATCTTGTTACTATCAATTGAGGATAAAGGAATCCAACTTTCAGAAAACCTCCTTTCTGAGTAGGTACATCCATTATGAGTACCTTTTCATGCCATTTGGTTTAACCAATGTTCCTGTAGTTTTTATGGCTTTAATGAACATGATTTTACATGAGTATCTTGACAATTTTGTGGTATTATTTGTGGTTTAAATCCTTATTTACTCTAAGTATGAGGAGGATCATGTGCATAATCTGAGAGTAGTTCTAGAATTATTGAGAAATCATTGACTTTATGCCAAGCTTTCAAAATGTGATTTCTGGATTTGAGAAGTGAAGTTCTTGGGACACATGGTGTCAAAACATGGTATTTCAATTAATACTGAAAAGGTAAAGGATTTTATGACATGGTAATAGTTATTTTTTTTATATTTGGAGTTTCTTGGGATTAGCTAGGTATTATCACCAATTTTTTAAGGACTTCTCAAAGTTGGATTCTCTAATGACTACTTTGACTCGAAAGGGAGTAAAGTTTTCTTGGGATGAGAAATGTTAGAATTATTTAGTTGAGATAAAATGTATTTTGACTACTACATTGATGTTTACTCTTTGAGAGGTTGGACTAGGCTATGTGGTCTTTTGTGATTGGTCTCACCCAAATTTACCTAATATTTTAGGTTTAATAGGTCGCTTGTAGTTTAGCTTGGGTTGTCGAATCCTCATAGACGTAAGAAGGAACCTATAGACACGTACATTATATGGACAGTTCTTGGATACAAAGAACCATATTTGGGTTGATTTTAGATAGGTTTAAGTGAAAACTAATAGTCTTAAGTGAATTCAATTTAAAAGAATAAGTTTATCATAGGTTTTCACTTAGGGTGGATTGGATGCATTCTTTTTTCAACTATTTCAATTTCTTATATTTGAGATGGGTTCATTTAATAAGATCAAAAAAAATCATCACTTACTGGTTTAATACCTCAAAAACTTAATGCTAATAACCTATACACTTGAAGGATCAAAGTTTTGAGCACTCCAAGGTAAAGTTTCGTATTAGTACTTGAAGTGTGCGACCTTAAATTCAACAAGGACGAAGGAGTTTAAAGATCTTCAAACAAAATTCTCAATTAAAATAAGTGATTAGACATTAATGGAGTGAAAAATAACATCCAATACATCCCCTTTATACTCCCTTAGATCAACCCATAAGTGGGATATGACTCCATTGATTCTATGGTTTCAATAGAAGCATAAATTAGGCTCATGAGGGAAGAATTGGAGAAGTAACAAAAAGACAATGAAATAACGATCACTCCACCGTTGTGTGATAATTTCACAAGGTTTGGTGTGAATAAATTCACACCTCAAACCAATGGTATCAATGTGGTATGAAGAAGAAAAAAATAAGAGGAGAATACGAAAGTTTATTAAGAAACTAAGGTGAATTGAACAACTTACATGAGAAAGACAAACTCAAGGCAACAAAATCACAACATAACATTACAATTAAACAAAGCACCAAAGATCATTAAATCCTAAAACACCACTTCCTTAAATAGAAATTTTAGGAGCACTGGGTAGAGACTACAATAGTTAAAGTCATCCCACTTGAGTATGGTAGGCTTAGGGTGGTGTAAAGCTTGTAGAACTTAGACTTTTCCTCCCTTGACCCAAAGTGGAAGGCAGCTTGCATCCACTGAATAGACGCATCAAAATGACCTTCTAGATGGCCCAATTAGAGTGGTACATAGAATAATAAAATTGATATCCATATGTATCCTAATCATCTATAAAATTTCAGGCCAAATGAAATTTTTATTTCTGAGCTATTATCGAAATGGTGGGTTGTTTTTCTGGGCCGCAGAATCTGGTCTAGAATTTTATCTCTAAATTGGGCCGCATGAAACTCCATTTAAAACTCCTAATTATCTCTTATAACTATTATATTAAATGTCCCCCTTGATATCCTCTATCTTCTGTATAATTTTCATAATTATTGGTCTTGTATCTTGGCTGATACAGTCTCTTTATTGAGATGATGTCCAGTTTACTTTTCCCAGAATGTTGTTGGTTCAAGGCCAACTTTGGTGGTCTTATATTATGAATCTTCAAGTACTCAAAAAGTATTAATTGTTACCAATGTAATTATAAACCTGAAAATTAAATATGAAAATAAAATCAAGATCATTGGGTACTTTAAATGATGTTAAAAAATGTACCATGTAATAGTCAATTTTAAGAAGGAATTACAATTATAATATGAAATAATGTTCAAAGTGTAAAATGCACTAAAATGGTGTTTATGAATAATAAATCACATAAATATTATATATAATAAAAATGAATATTAGCATTATTCAGTGGCTAATCACACCCCCCAACTTTAGTTTTTCTAATCTCGAGCAAAATATATCTCAAAAATGTGAAATTCGAATTCCCTTTTCCAAAAACATTTTAATAAACAATGATCACCAAAAACCCTTATATCAAACAACTATAAAACCCATAAAAATATTTTAATACAAGATAGTTTCATAAAAATATCCCAATCCCAAGCCTATTCCTTTGTTCAAATTCATCGCCATATTTCATCCAATATCAATTAAGTATGAGGATGTGTTGTGTATCACAATAGACACAGGGGTTCATCTTTATTCAAGGGGGAAATGACGGAAGTGCTAGGTGGAATCACATTTCAATATTAATATGAGTATTAATTTTTTTTTTGCAATATTTCCATGGTAATTAAAATTTCACTCAAAAGAGTCAAGCCATGTAGCGAGACTTTTCCAATGACTCACAGGCTCAAAAACCTTAGGGCACCAAGTGAAGCCCACATACTTGGGCATCATCTCGAGTTAACTCAGTAAAAAAAAGCCAAATCACCACAAATAGAGATAAAATTACTAACTATGGGCCATAAAACTATGGAGTCACGATCCCCAAGTGCCTAAAGCCACGCATTAGGTCATTTCATTGCTCTACGCGCAAATTTATTATTTTTTTGATTTTTTTTATTGAATACTCATATTAAAACTAAAATGATCACCAAAACTATGATATTTATTTGGGGGACCCCATTAACTCAAAATAATACCCCACTATCCAAAGGACATGTGTTGTGATCTCTGTTTTTTATTTGGATGAAAATATAAACGATGAAATTTCACATTAGACACCCAAACTTTACAAAATCTATGATCATGAAATTATACATGGATTAAAATTAGAATCAGGGCATGCTAAATTATTTGATATTCAGTTTCAACATGTGAAATGTGTATTATCATGTTCAAGGTTAAAGAATTTTTTCCTTCCACACATTTTTTTATGCACACAAAATTAATTAATTTTTTTTTCATTCCTTTCACCCCAAACTTAGAATAACACTATCCCCAGTGTTTAAAGAAAATAAAATTGAGAAGGGGGTAGAGGTAGATGAGTGGAGTTTTAAAAGGAATTTGAAATATGAGTATCATGGAATGAAGTCACTTGGTGGTTTAAGTTGAAGTTCTTGCTACTCCAATTTAGCCCTTTGATATCCATGTCACTTACAGAGTTCCCTAGTGGAAAAAGGAAAAAACAAACAAACAAACAAAACAAAACAAAACATTATATATAGATATATATATTTATTCATATAATAAAAAAAGTAAAATATAAGTATATATACAAAAATTATAGAATAGGGAAGCACTATAAGCCTTAGGTCAGTGGTAAGCATGTGCCCCTATCTCTCTTCGGTCCCAGGTTCGAGTCCCTACGGCTTTGCCGGTTGTGACAGGGTTTTCCCCATGACCTACGATGTGTCCTTTTATTTTATTTTTATTTTTTTTGTATTTTTATTTTAACCTACAAACACATAAAAATAAAATGAACTGATGATACATTGTCTTCTTTTTAAATTTCTGGGTAAGGTATTACTCAAGGATAATACCACGTGACACAGATGAATATGGAACTCCCCTTTCATACCCATCCATACTTATAATAGAAGAACATGTCAACAGTTTATTTTTTTTAAATATCAAAATGATTCATTAATCTTATTTGAAAAATAAATATGATTCAAAAATATTGGAAACATGAAAACCATGGGTTGCCTCCCGTGCATCGCTTTTGTTTAACGTCGTTAGCTTGACGTGGATCCTAAATCTATCAATTTTTTCCTGGTTCATAGGTTGGCTTGGTTAACTCAACCTTTGTTTCATGTTTATTGAATGATTCAATGAATGGTTTTAACCTATGACCATTGACCTTGAAAATGTGACCACTTGTGGGATCCTAAATCTATACTTCCCCATGGGGGTACACATGATGCACTATGAAAGGACCTGACCATCTAGACCTTAACTTTCCATAGTGTAAATGAAGTTTTGAACTATACAAGAGCACAAATTTTCCTGGTTCAAAATGTATGACTTTGATATTCCTGGATTGGTAGGCTTGAAATCTAGCTATATTTATCCTTGAATTTTCATAAGCCTCCATCCTAAGTTCCTCAAGTTCATTAAGATATAATTTCCTCTTTTCTTCGGCCAAAGAAATGTCAAAATTAATTTTTTGATTGCCCAAAATTCCTTATGATCAATTTCAATAGGTAAATGGCATGCTTTTCCATAAACCAACCTATATGGTTACATGCCTAGGATGGTTTTGAATGCTGTACGATATTCCCAAAGAGCATCCAAGAGTTTCTCAGACCAATCTTTCCTAGAGAGATTCACAGTTTTTTCAAAAAATTGCTTAATCTCCCTATTCGCTAACTCAGCTTGAACATTGGTTTGAGGATGGTATGCAGTGGAAACTTTATGAGAAATCCCATACTTATACATGAGTGAAGAGAATGGATGGTTGCAGAAATGGGTTCCTCGATCACTGATTATAGCTCTAGGAATTCCAAATCGATAAAATATGTTCTCTTTTAGAAATCAGATCACAACATGATGGTCATTAGACTCAGTGGGAATGGATTCAACCCATTTTGAGACATAATTAACAGATAAGAGGATATAGATGTATCCCCTAGATTTTGGTAAGGGTCCCATGAAATCAATTCCACAACAATAAAAGATTTCAATGATAAGAATGGGAGTGAGGTAAATTTGATTCCTTTTGGTAAGGGATCCTAATTGTTGACATTGAGGAAAACTTTGACAGAATTGTTAGGAATCCTTAGTGAGGTTAGGCCAGTAGAAACCACTTTGGAGGACCTTTGTAGTGATTTTATTTGTGGAAAAGTAGAATCCACATGCCTCTATATGATAAAATCTTAGAATGGACTCTTTCTCAGACTCAGGAACACATCTCCTAATGATTTGATCCAGACAGAACTTGAAGAGGTAAGAATCATCAAACACATAGTGTTTGACATTATAAAGGAATTTACTCTTAGATTGGGTCCCAATAAATTTTAGAATGTCACCCATAACCAAGTGGTTTGCTATGTTATCATACCATGGACAATCACTCACAGAATAGTGGTGCTCATCAGGAAATGAATCAGACACAAAAAGGTGATGTGAGTTGTGTTTGAATTTTATCCTAGAGAGGTGATCAGCTACAACATTTTCAACACCCTTTTTATCCTTAATGGTTAAATCTAACTCTTTAAGAAGAAGGACCCATCTAATCATTCTAGCCTTGGAATATTGTTTTTGGAAAAGGTATTTCAAGGCTGAATGGTTGGTGAAGAAAATGATGGGTGATCCTAAGAGATAAGAACTGAATTTCTATAAGTAAAATACAACAACAAGCAACTCTTTCTCAGTGGTAGTGTAGTTGATTTATGCTTCATTTAAAGATTTTCTTGCATAAGAAATGACACATGTATTTTTCTCACACCATTGTCCTAAGACTGCTCCTATAGTGAAGTCACTCGCATCACACATGAGCTCAAAAGGAAGTTTCCAATTTTTAGATTGCACGATAGGTGGAGAGATAAGAGACGACTTGAGTGTAGATAATGATTACTCACAGCTTTCTGTCCATAAAAGTGGAGCATCTTTCACCAATAGAGCACAAAGTGGTCGAGAAATAGAGCTAAAATTCCTAATGAACCTTCTATAGAATCTTGCATGTCCTAATAAGAACCTAACTTCCTTAACAGTTTTAGGAGAGGGAAGGTGAGGAATGATGTTGACCTTAGCTTTATCAACTTAAATCCCTCTACTAGATACTAGATGTCCTAGAACAAGTCCTTACTTTACCATGAAATGGAATTTTTCCCAATTTAGGATGAGATTATTATCCTTGCATCTTGATAAAACCCTTTAAACATTCATAAGTCATCCCTCAAAATTATCCCCATAGATAGAGAATTCATCCCTGAAGACCTCTAAAAAATCCCCTACCATGTCTGAGAAGATTACCATCATGCACCATTGGAAGGTACCAAGAGAATTACATAACCCAAAGGGCATGAACTTGAAGGAAAAAGTGTCTAAAGGACAAGTGAAGGTTGTTTTTCTTGATCCTCTAAGGAGACCTCGATTTGATTATACCCTGAGAATCCATCTAGGAAGCAATAGAATTGATGACCTGCCACTTTCCCAAGGACTTGATCAATAAAGGTCAAGGGGAAATGGTCTTTCTTGGTACAAGAATTGAGTTTCCTATAGTCAATATAG
Organism: Viscum album; assembly: GCA_963277665.1. Classification (NCBI taxonomy): domain Eukaryota; kingdom Viridiplantae; phylum Streptophyta; class Magnoliopsida; order Santalales; family Viscaceae; genus Viscum; species Viscum album. The sequence continues at coordinate 2,002,455,852 of OY728146.1, read as the reverse complement.
ACTCTCCATCCACTAATAATCCTTGTGGGGAGAAGGTCACCATCCTCATTTGTGATCACAATAATTCCAGCTTTCTTTGGGACAACTTGAATTGGGCTTACCCACTCACTCTTAGCAATGGGGTAGATAATACCCAATTTCAACAAATTAAGAAGTTATTTCCTTACCACATCCATAAGATTTGGATTGAGTCTCCATTGAGGTTGACGACATGGTTTGGATTCATATTCAAGAACAATTCTATGAGTTCCAATGAGTGGGCTAATCCCAAGAATATCAAAAAGGGTCCATCCAATTGCTTTCTTATGCTTTCTTAGGACATCTAGAAGCATCATCTCTTGATTGGATTCAAGAGAGGAAGAAATGACATCAAGAAAGGATCGATTGTCCCCTAATAATAAATACTTGAGTTATGAAGGTAAGACCTTAAATTCGAGATCAGATTGGTTATCACTTTCCAAGAAAGGATGAGACTTTGTATTGAACTCATTTTCTTTGTTCAGATTTCTTGACAGAATTGGTTCCTTGTGAATAGAATTTTTATCCACTAAATTAGCCAGAGTAGTGTCATGAATGGGTATGGACTCAATGTTATTGATTTCAACCATGGTATCATTGATTGGTGATTCTATAAAATCATCAATAGAGCTATTTGAAAGAGATTCAAGCCAAGGAGACAAATTTACCTCACGTGAACAAAGAAAATAAATCTCTTCTTGACTTAAACATCCTTCAGTAATTCCTTGATGTTCCTCAAGTTCACTATCAAAACTACTAATACAATTAACCTCATGAATCTTTTCATCATCCCCAATTTGAGAGTTTTCATTGTAGATGTTCAAGTCTAGACTCATGTTCCCAAAGGTTATTGTCATGTTCCCATTTTGGATTCGGAAAATTGAGTTGATTTTTGCTAAGAAGGGATGACCAAGGATGATGGGTGTTTGCTCCCTAGGACCTAAGCTTGAGTGATTTTTAAGGATAATGAAATCAGCTGGGTAAATGAAATTTTCGACTTTCACCAAAATATCCTTTAAGATTCCCTTAGGAACTCGAACACTACGATCAACAAGTTGAAGAGTTACAGATGTGGGTTGGAGTTCTTTGAGACCTAACTGAAAATACATGGCATAAAGGATGAGGTTCACACTGGCTCCTAGATCACAAAGGGCTTTGAAAACTTTGTTCTCTCCTATCTCAACATTGATGTATGGACGTCATGGATCTTTCAACTTTGGAGGAATGGTTCTTTGAATGGTGGTACTCACATTAGAATCCAAAAGGACTTGTTTTTTATGTGAAAATTTCCTTTTAAAAGTGAACAAGTCCTTAAGGTACTTTTATTAGGTAGGAATGGTTTGGATTACATTAAGAAGTGGAATGTTCAACTTAACCTGAGAGAACATTTCCCTCAAAGTTTCATTCAGTTCTGGTTTAGTTTTTCCTCTCATGCATTGAGGGAAGGGAGCAGGTTGTTTGATTGTTTGGTGTGGTTGTAGTTCCTTCACATTCTCATTGGGTTTTTCAGAATCTATGGGTGTTTATTTATCATTTTCATGCGTTTTTGAAGCTTTTAATGGTTCTGGAATGGCTTGTTTGGGTTTCTCAATGGATTTCCCACTTCTCAAAAAATTCACTACTTTGAGTTGTTCATTAGAGGTTTGTGTGTAACTAGATTCTCCCCTTAAATTTGAAGATGGTACTACCTGAGTAGGAATGAGTGCCTTCCCAGTTTTAATGGTTTTTAGTTCATGTTTAAGGGATGAGACTTTTGAGTTCATTTTCTCCATTTGTTTACACAACTGCTCAGGGATTGGAAGAGGAAAAAATTGAGTAGGGGCTTGTGATGGTTGGTTTATCCCAGAAGGATAGTTTGGTTTTTGGATTGGTTGTTGGTATTGGACAAGAGGGTGTTGGTATTGGGATGGTTGTGGTTGGAACTGGTTATGGTTTTGGAAATTTTGTGTATGGTAGGGGTTTGGTCCTTGTGGTTGGCTAGGTTGTTGGTTATCTTTCTAGCAGAAGCCTGAGTGGTCATTATACCTTAGGTTGAATGTGTTTTGGTATTAGGGATTTTAGAAGTTTAGGGAATTGACTTCATCAGGTGGTCCTCCTAGAAGATCATCCTTGATGGATGTAATGGTTGGGAAATTGTTTTTTTTTGTGGTCATGTTTGTCACAAATTGTGAAAACGGGATCTACAGTTTGGATTTCATGGATTTTCCTAAGGTCTATCTCTTCAACCTTCCTAGTGAGTGCTGTGAGTTTTGACCTAAGGGTTTCCTCCTCACTAAGTGTGTGAATTCCACCAGATTTGGGTGGATTCTCATAGTAATGTGATGTTCCCCCTGTTTGATTTTGTTCAGAAAGGATTTCTAGATACTCGTATGCATCATTTGGGGCTTTGTTTTTGAAATTTCCATTACACATCATGTTGATGAATTGTTTCTTTCCTAGGTCCAACCCTTCATAGAAAATTCAAACTTGTTTTGGGATTTAAAATCCAAGGTTAGGTACCATGTTGAGTGTGTTTTTTTAACCTTTCCCATGTTTCATAAAATGACTCCCCGTTCTTTTTCAAAAAAGTTTTGGATGCTCTTTTTAAGTGCAATTGTTTTGTGATGGGGTAAGTATTTTTTGTAAAATTCTCTTTTCAATTGGTCCTAAGAGTGGATTGATGTAGGTATCAGATTGTTTAACCAATTATTTTCTCCATCCTTTAGTGAGAAAGTAAATATCCTCATCTTTGCTAACTCAATTTGATGTGGTGGGCACATGGTTTCAACAATTTCATTAAACTCATTAACGTGAAGGTAGGGCATCTCGAACTCTATTCCATGGAAGGTGGGAAGGTGGTTTTGGACATGGGGTTTAAATATGTAGTTTTAATATCCAAGGTAATTGTGTCTAATGCATGAGGATTCATTTTTACAGGTAGGTGTGAGGTAGTCATTCATGGTTTGATCGACTGCATTCCCCAAGTTTGGGGCTGCCTTATTTGGATTTCCATTTTGGTTCTCACCCGGGTTTATGAGTTGGTTTATTTGAAGAAATACCATTTAAATGAGATAAATTTTTGACTTTAGAGTATTAGGAATATTGGGGTATAATGTAAATAGTTTCCTTAGTGTACTTGACTCCCCAACCCCAGGACTATCCACCCTAACTAAATGGTTTGATTGGTCACAAGTGTCGGCAGACATGAGCCAAAAGAAAAAAAACAAGAAAGGGAAAAGATAAGAGAATTTAGATGAGAAAAGAAGAAATATGGGAGAATATAATGGGTGTTTATAAGACTTACTTGGGTCCCCATAAATGGTGCTAAAATTTGTTCTCACCCAAATTTACCCAAGATTTTAGGTTTAAGCGGTTGCTTGTAGTTTAACTTGGGTTGTCGAATCCTCAGAGACCTAAGAAGAAACCTATAGACACATATATTTTATGGAAATTTATTGGCTATTAAGTGGAAATATTTGGGTTTATTTTAGATAGGTTTAAGTGAACACTAATATTATTAAGTGAATTCAATTTAAAATAATGAGTTGATCCTAGGTTTTCACTTGGGGTGGATTGGATGCATTCCTTTTTCAACTACTTCAATTTCTTATATTTGAGATGGGTTCATTTAATAAGATCAAAAAAAAATCATCACTTAATGGTTTAATACCTCCAAAACTCAATACTAATCACCTATACACTTAAAGGATCAAATTTTTGAGTACTCCAAGGTAAAGGTTCGTATTAGCACTTGAAGTGTGAGACCTTAAATTCAATAAGGACGAAGGAGTTTAAAGATCTTCAAAAAAAATTATCAATTAAAAGAATTTATTAGACATTAATGGAGTGATAAATAACATCCAATATATCCCCTTTATAATCCCTTGGATCAACCCATAAGTGTTCTATCCCTCCATTTATTCTATGGTTTCAATGGAAGCAGAAAGTAGACTCATGAGGGAAGAATTGGAGAAGTAAAAAAAAAGACAATGAAATAACGATCACTCCACTGTTGTGTGATAATTTCACAAGGTTTGGTGTGAATAAATTCACACCTTGAACCAACGGTATCAAATTTATATGAATAAGAAAAAAATAATAGAAGAAGAAGAAATTTTATTAAGAAACTAAGGTGAATTGAACAACTTACATGAGAAAGACAAACTCAAGGAAACAAAATCACAACATAACATTATAATTAAACAAAGCACCAAATATCATTAAATACTCCAACAAAATTGCATTAAATAGGCATTTTAGGAGACTTGGGTCGAGCCTAAAACAGTGAAAGTCATCCCACTTGAGTATGGTAGTCTTAGTGTGGTGGAAAGCTTGCGGAACTTAGACTTTTCCACTCTTGACCCAAAGTGGAAGGCAACTTTCATCCACCAAACATATGCGTCAAAATGACCTTCTATATGAAAGAATTAGAGTGGGTCATAGAATAATAAAATGGAGATCCAGATGTCTCCTAACCACTTGTAAAATTTCATCCCAAATAGAATTTTTTTACGAGATATTATTGAAATGGTGGGATGTTTTTTATGGGCCGCATAATCTGGCCCAGAATTTTATCTCCAAATTGGGCCGCATGAAACTCCATTTAAAACTTACAATTAGCTATTGTAACTATTGGATGAAATGTTACCCTTTATTTCTTCTATCTTCAGTGAAATTTTAAGAATTATTTCCCATGTATCTTGGCCGATACAGTCTATTTATTGGGATGATGTCTAGTTTACTTTTCCCAGAATGTTGTTGGTTCAAGGCCAACTTTGGTGGTCTTCTAATATGAATCTTAAAGTACTAAAAAATTATGAATTATTACCAATGTAATTAGAAACATGAAAATTAAATATGAAAATAAAATCAAGATCATTGGGTACTTTAAATGATGTTAAAAAATGTACCATGTTATAGTGCATTTTAAGAAGGAATTACAATTATAATATGAAATAATGTTCAAAGTGTAAAATGAACTAAAATGGTGTTTATGAATAATAAAGAAAATGAATATTATATATATTAACAATGAATATTATCCTCATTCAATGGCTAATTAGTGATTCATCGGGTTTAGGTTTGGGCTACATTCTTATGTAGGGTGATCATGTCTTTGCTTATGAATCTCGTCAGCTTAGGCCTCATGAGAAGAATTATCCAACCCATGACCTAGAGCTTGAAACTATGATGCACAGAGTTAAGAGTTAGAAACACTATCTTTTCGGAGAAAGGTTTACTGTGTATTATGACCACAAGATCTTGAGTTATATCTTCTCTCAAAAAGATTTGAATCTATGCTAGAGTAATTGGGTGGAATACCTATAGTCTTTCGAATTTGACATAACCTATACCTCTGGGAAAGGGAATATCACTATAGATTCTTTGAGAAGGAAACTTAAGATTTATGCCATGAAAGAATCATCAGAAGAGTAGAACCTAATAGTTCCTTTTGCACAATTGCATATTGGAGTCCGAGAATTAGGGGCTGAGGTTTCTTTGGCCAGTCACTTATGAAAAAACACCATATACCCACAGCTTAGAACCATGGTTATAGCCCCTAAAACCATGGGTATAGCCTATACCCATGATTTTAGGAATTTTGGCCTTGGGATCCTTTGGGATAGACATATACCCACGGTTTTACATACCCATGGTTTGGACAAACCGTGGGTATAGGTCCTTATTTAAAAAAAAATCTTATGCTGGGATTTGATCCCATCACCTTCCACCTACAGTTCAAAAACTTTACTACTATCCTATAACATGTTTATTGTTCTTATATTCACATATATATATATTATTATGAAAAAATAATGGTCCAACCTATACCCATGGTTTGGTCAAACTGTGGGTATAAGTCCTTAATAAAAAAAACCTCTGCTATGATTTGATCCTAGCACCTTCTGCCTACACTTCAATGCCTTTACCACTATCCTATAACTTGTTTTTTTGTTCATATATTTAAAAAATATATTTGTATAAATATAAAAATTTATTTATATCAAATTATTTCTTATGATTAATAATATGAAAAAATAATGGGTATTCTTATACCCACAGTTTGGTCAAACCATGGGTATAGGTTTTCTTATAATTTTTTCCCCGTGCAACCTATTGCCATAATTTAAAAAAAACCATGGGTATAGGGGTGACCTATTCCCATGGTTTTTGGAGAACCGTGGGTATAGGTCCTTCCCTTGAAATAATTTTTCCCACGAAACCTATTACCATGGGTATAGGGGTGACCTATACCCATGGTTTTTGGAGAATCGTAGGTATAGGTCCTTCCCATGAATTTTTTCCCTACAAAACCTATTCCCATGCTTTACAAAAATCAAGGGTATAGGGGTGAATTATATCCATAGTTTTTTGTATAATCATGGGTATAAACTTGTTTTCCAGTAGTGAGTGTTCAGTTGCTATCTTCTATTCTTGAGTCGATCCTTCAGAAATAGAAACTTGATGATGAGATTCATGGAATTAGAGACTCTCTTTATAGTGGGGTGACTGTTTTTGAGTGTTCATTCTCCACGAAGGGCATTCTATGTTATCATAATTTTTTTAGTACCATTAACGATCATGAAAGATGTGATGGGGGATTTACATAATTCCTAGTGGGTTGTGCACCCAGGAACCATGAAGATGTTATATGACATGTGGAAATGATTATGGTGGCCATTTATAAGACGAGACATTTCTGAATTTGTATCTCATCATTATACATGTCAGTAAGGAAATGATGATCACTAGAGACCTTCAAGTTTGCTTCAGCCACTTCCAGTGTTGACTTGAAAGTGAGATGATATCTCTATGGACTTTATGGTTGTGTTTTCATGTACCTAGAGAAAGAATAATGTAATATGGGTTATGATCGATAGGTTAACTAAATAGGCTCACTTTATACCCATTCATGATAAAACTGAATTTGAGGAGCTGGGAAATATCTATGTGAAAGAGATTGTTCGTTTTCATGGAGTTCCATATGCTATAGTCTCTAATAGGGATCATCAGTTCACTTCCTACTTTTGGAGAATCCTTCAGGAGGCACCAGGATCTCAGGTCTATTTGAGCTCGACATACCATTCGAAGTTAAATGGCCAGACAAAAATAGCTATACAGATTCTTGAGGACATGCTCTGCACCCATGTTCTTGAATGTGGTGGGGGATTGGGATGACCATCTAGGTATGGTTGAGTTTTCTTATAACAATAGTTACTAGTTCATGATCAGAATGGCTCATTTTGAAGCTTTGTATGGTCAGTCTTATAAATATATGTTGTGTTGGCCTAAGATCAGTGAAAGTACCTTGGTTGGACCGTTCTTGGTTTAGGATATGACAAAAAATATTCAGTTGATTTGTTATATAATGTTGATGACATAGAGCTAGTATAAATCTTATGCTAATCGTTGTTGCAGACCATTGGAATTCTCACTTGGTGATCAGGTGTTCTTGAAAGTTTCACCTTGGTTGGGTCATTGAAGGCTTGGGAGGAAAGGGGAAATTTATCCTTGTTTTGTAGGACCTTTTGAGGTTGTTGAGAAGGTGGAGATAGTGGCTTATAGTTTAGAACTTACACCACATCTGATGTAGATACATAACATGTTCCATGTATTACAACTATGAAATTATATTTTTGATTCATCTCATGTTCTGAGCTGGAGTGATCTTGATGTTGAACCTGATTTATCAATGATTGATCATCCAGTTAGGATAGTTGATTATGAAATCAAGTTACTTCATGGGAGGATGATACCTTTTGTTCGAGTGCTAAAACATCATGATTTTGATACTCATGAGACATGGGATAGGGAGGAACTAATGAGAGAGCATTGGCCTCATCTCTTTGACATGTAATCTTCTAAACAGGATTTATGGGGACATAAAGTTTCTATGGTGGGGAGGTTATAACATGCCATTACTGTTTTAAGGAACTCATAAAACTCTCTTTTGATCATAGTTTGGTTGGTTTTAATTTAGGGGTGTTTTGGGTGAATTTTTGGAAATTTTTAAGGGACTTTGGGATATGCACTATTAGTACATGGTTTGCCCATGGTTTTCCCAAACTGCGTGCCCTACTAGTGAAAACAGTGAAAACCAAGACAGTGAGGGTTTTTATGGTCAGTGCACCATTTGAAAAACTGTGTACCCACCAAGGAGAAACCATGAAACCCTATAGCAAGGGATGAACAGTTAGGGCACACCGTTTGTCTAAGTGTGCAACCCTGCCCAACTAACTGTGCGTACGAGATTTAATTAATCCAAAAATTATTTTTAAAATCTTGAAACCCTTAGTTTAAGTTCTTGACAGACCTGAACAACCTAAATACATTTTATTCTTCCTTAGAGGCTCCCACGAGGCGATTTTGGCCCCTCCACACCCCTCCATAAGCGAATTGAATCTAAGTGAATGATGTTAAATATCTTTCTTGGTAAGTTTCCTCTTCTCGTTCTCTTTCTCCCACCATCTCCTCTCTTATCCCTAGGGTTTTATAGATCTCCATGTTGTTGGAGGATCTAATCCCTATTGTTTGAGATCTTAAATCTAGGTTTGATTCTTAGATCTTCATTGTCGACGTTCTTTGTTGTATTTTTCCGATTATGGATTTTTGTTTCGAGATCCCATCAAGGTAGGTGGTTCCATTTTTTATGGCCAGTTTGATTAACCCTAAATTGATTGATTTAAATTAAATTGTTTGATTTAAATGTAATTAATTTCAATTGGTTTATTAAAAACCCAATTCTATTGAATTAGGGATTCGAAACGGATTTGGCATGGAATTGGGGAAAACCCCCAATTTCATTGAATCGTGGTGTGATTTGTATTTGATGGAAAATTGTGGAAATTTAATTATGGAATTTAAATTGTGAAATTGAATTGTGAAATTGAATTGTGGAATTGATTTCAAATTCATATTTGATGAAAATGTCTTAAATAATATTGATAGAAACCCATTGATTTTATCACGGAAAAGGCATGATTTGATTAAAAACCCATTCTGGTTTTTAAATGAAAATTGGCATATTGAAATGAAAAAATGGGTTGAATTGTATTTTGAACAATTTTGAAATAAATTGCCCATTATTGATTGTTGTTTTAGCACATTCAAGCCTAGGTAGTTAGTGTGTTTTTAGGGAAAAATATGCTAGGATGGGAATGCGCTAACACCAAATTGACATTTTACAACACTAACATAAATGTATTGGAAGATCTTATCCTCAGCAGGATGTTGGTTAGTCCTCTTTGACCAGTGTCAAAGGGATGTGTGTGCACATTACCTTTTTCATTATATAAGTGTGCGAGGATCCTATAACCTGGAACTATCTCACCTCTTGGTAGATGACCATGTTGCTCCCTTGTGATGTTTTGAAATATATGTCATTCTTTGTAAATTATTTTACACATGCCTTATGAATTTATATAAAATGTTTATTAATCCATTTGTTTAAAGTATTTCCATTATTTGAAATGTAAAACATGTTTGTTTTAAATATGATTTTTGAAAAGCCATGTATATTTATTTAAAATTGAAAATTTTATTTGGTTGATTAATTATGACATCTTATTATGAAATCCTTGATGATACCCTACTAGGATTTTAGCACACACCCTACTTGTGCCTTTAGGTGTTTGTAGATTATCTCCTTCCAGGTTCAAGCAAAGGTAAACCAAAACTTGGAGGCGGTTCTAGTTGTTGATCTTTGGGATTGGAGAGTTGTGTCTTCTTGGACTTGGGTTGTTATCCCATTATCTAGTACGTTGTGGTTGTACTTTGGGTTTTATTGTTTGTTTGAATTTTGGTACAGTTCTCCCTATGAAGTTTTTCTTATATGCATACTGACTTGTTTATCTTGCTTCTATTGTGTTTGTGGAAAATTCATTCCCACTTTCATATTGTATGATGCCAGGTGCTAGTCACCAACCAGTGGGGATCAGGAATGCCCTTCGGGCTATGTCAGGATCGACCTAGTTATCAGGGTACCAGGGTATTCGGGCAAGTTCATGACATGCACGGGCCTGCACATGCCTTGACCCACCCTATGCTTTCTGCAGGCTTTAGCCCACCCTCTGTTCAGAAGGTCATCCCTATTGGGTTTCCTAAATGATCCGACCTTCAGGTTGAGGGCTAACTAACTTAATAAATATTTTATAATTAAATTCCTATTTCATATAAAAATATATATTGATATATATGAATATTATATATATATATATATTCATTTTTAATATTTATTTATATTAAATCATTTTATTATAATTCAATTCTTATTTTGTATATAAAAATATATTGATATATATTAATATTAAATATATTCACACACACACACATATTAATATTTGTTTTTTTAATTTTTACTTGTTTAATATTTTTTAAAATTTCTTTATATTAATTCATTTTTTTATAATTAAATTCTTATTTCATATATAAATATAATATATTAATATTTTATTTAAACAATTATATAATATATAAATGTATATATATATAAATATTTAATTATATTGAGATTAAATAATTTAAAATACATGTACATGTATAACTGTATGTATGTACGTGTAGTGTATATATGTGTGTCTGTATACGTGCGTACATGTGCGTGCACATGTGTATAGATGTGTATGCATAAATATTTATATTTGTGACGTGTGCATGTATGTGTGTGTTCAAGTCTGTTTATTGATTTAATATTATTTTGTTAAAATCTATCCCTTTTTAGTATATTTTGTATTTATTCATTTTTAGTATTTATTCATTTATAATATAAATTTATTTCAATGAATACGTGTGTGTGTTTAATTTAATTCAATTTAATTTAATTGTTAATATTTTTATATAGTTAATATAATTCATTTTTAATAATTTTTTATTTATATAATTAATATCTTCTATTTATTTATTTTTCTTCATTTTTATGTGTTTTCAATTCACATAAATTCTACGAATTCAATTTTTAATATTTATGTGATTTATTTAATTTTATTTATTCATCTATTATTATATATTAATTAATAATGTTAAAAATATATTTAATCATTTTGTAAAATTTATTTATACATATATTTATTTACAATACATGTAATATTTTTAATATGTTTCTAATTTTTATGAATAATATTTATTCTTTTTTTATTATGTTTTAACATTTAAAATATGTTTTAAATTTATATAATTAATCCATTTAAATGATTTTTTAGTAGTTTTGTAATTGAAATATTTAATTATAAAATTATAAATATATAATTTTTCAAAAAAAGTATTTATAAAATTATAAATAAATAAATAAATATTTAAATAATTATAAAATTGTAATAAATATATTTAAATAATAAATATATTTATTATATTTATAATTATATATATTAATATATTAATAAATAAATATGTATAATTATATAAATATATTTAATTATATATATACAATCATATAAATAAATATAATTAGATAAATATATTTATAATTATAAATATAAATAAATAAATGTATATTTAAATAATTATAAAATTGTAATAAATATATTTAAATAATAAATATTTTTATTATATATTTTTATATATATTTATATATTAATATATATATATATATAATTATATAATTATATATAATTATATAAATATATATAATTAGATAAGTATATTTATAATTATAAATAAATATTTTTAAATATATTTATTTATAATTATAATTATAAATATATATATATTTATTTAAATAATTATAAATTATAATAAATATATTTAAATAATAAATATATTTATTATATTTATAATTATATAAATATATATATAATTATATAAATATTTTTATAATTATATAAATATATTTATAAATATATTCAAAATGGTGCGAACCATGAGTTATAACCCATGATCCCGAAATTTATAAAAGTAAAACATGCATATATAAAATCATAATAAATATATTTATTATATTTATAAGCAGACAGGCTTGTGACAGGTGTCTGGATGGCGGGGCCCTACAGGGTTGCAACGAGGTATGGGGTTGCTGTGTTCCATCAGAAGATGGACAAGCGGCTGATGGAGGTGGGGCCTGTGGGGCTGCACGATGATTGCGACGGATGGGCGCAGGGCGACTGGCGACTATTTAGGTGGAGGCAGACTGGTCGATCGGTGCTGGTGGTGGTGTCATTGATGGCGACAACAAAAAAGGAAAAGCTGAGGGGCATCTTTGACGATGGGTAATAGAGTGGGGATCTCGAGGGTGGATCGCAAATGGTGGTAATTGGCGATGATGAATCTTGTGACAGTGTGTGCAAGGTGAACACTCTTTATCGGCGATGGATCATGGTGGACCACGAATGGTTGTGTGAATCTGATGATGGGTGACGATGGACAGGGCATAGACGAGGCAGATCTGCAACGACGTATATAAAAATGGGCCCCATCTATTGGGCCATTGGGAAGTAAAAAAATGGGTCTTTGGATCATGTATTGGGCCTTTATGCCTACTGGGTCTTTGAGCCATTCATATATAAATAAATAGAGCTTGATGGGTGGGTGATCCCCTTGGGGGGGCTATGACCTGCCTTTTGGGTCTGTGGGTGAGGTGTTTGTGTGTGTGTTTGATGTAATTGTACCCCCAAACACCTATATATATATATTTATAATTCTTTAAATATTTAATTATAATTATATAAATTTAATTTTTTTAATTATATTAATTATGTTTTTAAAATTAGGTCTTTATTCGTACTAGAATTTTAGTGCTGATAAATATTCATTTTATCAGAATTTACTATTTTAGTGTTGATAAAACTACTATTTAATAGTGTTTTTTTGAAAGTTCTGATAAAATCCTTCCCAACATTTTAAATAGATTTCTAATAGAGTTCTCACCTATCACATCATTCAAGCTCTCGTAGAATCAAATCGCCGCAGCTGCTCTTCTTCAATTTTCTCAGATGAATTGATCCTCTCAAAAGCTAAGGTATGTGATTATTTCCACTCCTCTTTAATCTCGATCCTACAAATTCCTTTCGTTGATTTATTTTATTAGCACCTTAATATCCATTACTCACTACAAGACAACACCCTAATCCCATCGCACCGACCCAGTCGAGCTCCTCCCTTACAAGAGAATGTATCACTTAGCCTACTGTCAATGCATTGAGCCCCAAACACTGTCATCCTCAGTGCCACACTCTCCTACTCGTACTGTAACCACCCCACCATTTATGTGTAGTTTCATCCAACTAATTTTTTAGGGTTTGACACTTCATGTTATAGTTTTTTTGTATCATTTATAAATATATTTTACGTAATTAGTTTTAATGGGTCTCTTATAAGTAATTAGTAGAGATTTTATGTTTTCTCTTTACTTTTATTGGTTTCATGGTATTTTGTGTACTTTTATTTAAAGTATCTTTAACTAGATAATAACTTGTATCATTTCAAAAAAAAATGGAATTTATTTGATTTGATTTCATTTAATTTGGTTTTTAGGCATCTACAAACTGAAAGTATGCATTTTGAATAATTGTTTTTAGTTTTAAAAATAGGTATTAGAATGAAAACTCATTTTTTTTCATTTCATTTATTAAAATGATGAATGTTTTAATTATAATAATTTTATAAGTTTCCTTATGATGTTTTTCTAAAAAATGTGAGTGGTATTTAGTTTGATTGAGTTGGAGTTTGTATGGATGACAATTATATTTAGGGATGTGTTTGAGAGTAGAGTATTTTTAATCAAGAAATATATCCTGAAAAATATAAGAAAAAGGGTTTTGGGTATACTCTAAAGTGTTATTTATGTATGTGAATTACTTTAATAATGTTGAATTCATAATTGTTATATTAATGTGTTTTTGAACCTATTATAATTGAAATGGTTAAGTGATTCTCATGTTTTTTCTTTTAAATGTTTGTAAGTGTTTGATTAATGTATATTTATAGTTTTCATGTCTATATCTAAATTTTATTACTTATATGCATAGTTATTTTGAAAACTTTCAAACAAAAGATACTCAAATTATTTATTAAATGATTCTTATTATGCAATGTAATGTTTTAAAGAAAGAGTTGAAGCTGGTTTTCGTTTGAGTTAAAATATAAATTGGATTTTTAATGTGAGGAAAAATAATTATTATTGAATAAAGTCTCATTTGCGTATATTAAACTGATTATTATTTTCATATATACATAAATTTTTATCTAATGGGATATTTGAATGAGTTGTGATGTGTTTATAGATTAAATTTATGGTTGTATTTATTATTTGGGAAGTTTTATTTTGAATAAAAAGGCTTTAAGGCTTTCGAATCTGAAAATTTCTTTGTTTCTTTGGATTCAAAGGTTTTATTGGAAATAAATGAGTTTCCATATATTTTAAGAACAAATGTGATTGTTCTTGCCCCATTTTAGGTGTAATGTCTTGTTTGGGTGAGTATATTTTTAAAAAAAAAAATCATTTTATGGCATTATAATTTTAAACTCCTTTTATTTTGGGTTAATATAATTGGGTTGTGATTTTTTTGGTCATATGAAAATGGGTTTGGTTATGATTTCATTCATTATTACAGTGTTTGGTTTTTGTAACGATTTCTATTAGGTATGATGAATCTTTGAGTTATAATGTTTTGGGGTTATTAAATTTAGTATGTAATTTCTTATATTAAACTAGTTACATGATGTTTGAAGGGTATAAATTGGTTCAAGTGTCATATGGATTTAAAACTGATAATTGAGGTTTGGAACATGTGTAATATGATTAAATGGGCATATTAGATATGGTTTTGATTGATTTTTCTTATGAATTATGAAAATGGTATATTTAGTTATTGAATTTCCATGAAATTTAAGATGTTTTATAAATAAAAAAGTTATAGAATGAGTAGAAATCATTAAAACACGTTTTGAGAATCTAAATAACACCTCTAATAGGTGGAATTTAGTGTGTAAAGTTTCTCAGGAAAGTTTAAAGTTAGAATTATGAAATACGGGCATCCACTGGGTATTACAGTATAAACATGGTATGTTGGAAAAAATGCATGGATAATTTACATTATTCATTTTGATTAATCCATGTACATAATAATATTATAATTATCTTGATCTATTGTGTATCATTAGTAATGTTTTGAGTGTCACCCATAAAAATTTCTAATTTAAAACACATTTATCTTGGACACATAAAATATTAGAAGATAGTGGAAGAATTTTATAAAGTTTATTATAATATCCCCTAACCATACATGTGGTATAAATTTTATTAAGAATTATTATACTCTTTTGGATATACATATGATTATTTTGAATAATAGATGTGGTAGATAGCTTATAGTTACCCGTTCCATTATTATAGGTGGAATCAGAATGTTTTGGATCTCAATGATGTGAAATCCATGCTAACTATTTTTTTTGGAAAGTTTATTGATGAAAAGTATTTGTGGTGTTTTTAAGGAAATTGTATATATGTTTTGGAAATTGTAGGATATGTGAAATATACCTAAGATTGATAACTATGCTATTTTTGAAATAGAGGTTAATTAGTGGGTTATGGTAAAAATATATTTGTTGGTATTCCTATAATACATGGTCTAGAATAATCTAAAAAAAAGGGAGTAACATGGAATCTAACTTTACTTCTATCATCAATAACAATTCCATTCATTTGTTTCATGAAATTCCAAGATCCTTAACCCTATGTCAAAATCTGGTGATTACATGACCTTGTATGTTTCAAGGAAAGACATTTTTAAACAAATTTAGAAACCCATATCACAATTAAATGATAAGTGAGAATGAGAATTTCCAAGGGAAGTATACCATCCAATAATAAATAATTTTTACCAACATATTTATTATTTATTACCACCTTTTTGTCCCACACAACATTAAATTTAGAACCTGGACCAACAACCACATGTTTACCCCTGGTTGTTTCTTTTCATATCACCCTTTTGTAAAATGATAACTTGTCAGGAATCATAACCGATAACATTCAAATGTTGGGTTCCCCTTATTAGAATTATCTATAAATTTCTCCTTTGATTATGAATATCTTATGTGTATTTTTTTTTTACAAAATGAATATTTTATGAACCTAATAGAATGAATATGAATAAAAAATGGATTCATGCTAATCATATGACAAAAGAGTATGAATATGGAGTTAAATAGTTCTTCAATTTTGTAATAGTGCATGCATACAAACCTTCTCAAATCCTTTGTCCATTTTTAATTTGTTTTAATTAAATAAAAATTAGTATGGAAGAGTTATAAGAACATTTGATATATTATTTAATAGATCAAAACTATAAATATTGGACTTAACACAAGAAAAAACTAGACGTGCACACTGAATGGGATGATACTATAGTTTATGGATCATTTGATATGAATACTAGTGTAAATGATGATGGAGAACGTATAGAAAAAATGAAAATGGAAATTGAATATGACCTTCATGATTGTCCAAATTTGTTTGAGAAGTCAAATAGTTGTGCTAAGAGACCATTGTATATCGGTTGTACTAAATACATAACATTTTTGGCTATATTGAAGTTATATAATTTCAAATATGTCAATAGATGGAGAAATACATGATTTATAGAACTACTTGGTCTTCTAAGTGATATGATACTAGAAGTTAATTAACTTCATTTTTGAACATATGACACTAAAAGAATTCTACATTCAATGGGTATGATCTCTAAAAAATACATGCTTGTCCAAATGATTTCATATTGTTTCATAAGGACCATGAATCACTCATAAAATTCCCTAAGTGTGGTGAAAATCAATACAAGAACTATGAATCAAGTCCTTTGAAAGATGTACGGTAATTTCCTATAATCACATGGTTTAGAAGACTATCTGAATGTCAGGAAACTGTGAGGCAATTAACATAGCATATAAATATAAGAATTAAATATGGGAAACTACATCATCCAATCGACTCTCCTTATTTGAAGAAAATTAATTATTAGTATCTTGAACCTAGAAATGATCCGAGAAACTTCTCTATTTCTTTATCTATAGATGGAATAAATCATTTTGGTTTAAAAATTAGTACTCATAGTACATGACTAGTTATGTTGGTAAATTATAATTTTCCACAATGGTTATGCATCAAGAATAAATAAATTATGTTGTCTCGGCTTATATCTAGACTAAAACAACTCGATAATGATATTGATGTTTATTTGGATCCATTGATCTAAGATCTGAAATTGACGTGGGATATAGGTGTTATGATGTATGATGCTCATATAAGTGAAGGATTCACATTGTGGGCCATGTTTCATAGGATGATAAATTACATTCCTGCATATAGAAATTTTTCAGGCTATATCATTAAAGGAATGTTGGGGTGTGCCATTTGTGATTAATGCATGCACTCAGTTTAGTTGAAACATTCCTCGAAGACTATGTTTTTAGGACATTGGAAATATTTACCTTGATGACATGAATATTGATTTTGGATAATAACATCCAATGGGAATACCAAAAAAGGTACAACATATTATCCACTAATGGGTGATTAATTATTCAATAAAGTAAAATATATTGACACTTTTTTCGGTAAACTATTTTCTTAAAAGCTTACGAAATTAGGTTAGAAAAAGAGATCAATTTTCTTTGAATTACCATACTAGAATTATTTATACGTTAGATATTTTATTGATGTCATACATGTAGAAAAAATGTATTTGATAGTGTTATTTACAAATTACTAAATATTCCTAAAAAACAAAATATGGTATTGAGTCTAGGTTGGACATGATTGATATGAGGATAAGGGAATATTTGACACTAGTGAAGGGTAAAAGTTGGAATTTTCTTCCTCCAACAACTTACACTCTATCCTGATAGGAAAAATTACAATTTTTTATTTTACTTAATGGTGTAAAATTTATAGTTGGGTATTCAAAAAATATAAAGAATGTCATGTTAATGACCAGTTTGAAGTTACATGGACTAAAATCACATGACTGCCATGTTTTGATGTAAGATTTGATGTCCTTCTCTTTATGTTGCATTCGGCCTAAAAATGTACAACATATATTAATAAGATTCTGCTTCTTTTTTAAAGCTATATGTAGTAAATTTATATATCCGATGAAGTATCCAATCATGAATAAGGTGGATTCAGTCATATTATGTGAATTAGATATGTTATTCCCACCGTCATTCTTTGATATAATAGTCCACCTAATGGTTCACTTGGTTAGAGAGGTTCAACTATGTGGTTTTTTCCATTATAGATGGATGTACCCCATTGAGTGGTATATGAAGATTTTGAAAGGGTGTATCATGAATTGAAGTCGTACAAAAGATTGCATTGAAAAACAATATATTTTTTAAAAGGCTATTAAATTCTGTATTGATTACCTATTATATGTTGATAGCATCAGTCTCCCAAAATCTCTTCACAACGGATGCCTTATAGGTGAAGGGATTTTCAGAAGAGATGTTGTTATAATTACTATCACAGAGCGGGATAAATCTCACCTTTATATTTTATATAATAGTGAAGATGTTAATCCATACGTTGAATCCCACAAATAAATTCTTAGACATTTGAATCCATCAAGGGATGAAGGATGAATATCAAATACACATAATCAATAGTTTATAGGATGGTTTTGAGATCATGTTTATAAAGAGTTATTTAAAAATCAAAATTCAATTTTCAAATGACTTCTATAGCTAGCTAGGGGACCAAATGAAAATGTTATATCTTACACTAGTTTTGTAATTAATGGTTATATGTTCTATATAAAAGAACATGATAACTGTAGTATGATGCAAAACAATAGAGTTACTCTTGTGAAGAAAGCGATCCACATATTTGGTTCCAAGGATATAAATCCAATTTATGTGAATATGTCATATTTTAGCATCATAAAACAAATATATGAGTTGGATTATATAACATTTCAAGTTCTGATTTGTAACATCCCGACCCAGGATCCACTTAACTCATGCCTCAAGATGGTGAGTCACATGGCCTCAAGAGTGCTTCCCTATATGCCAGAGGTTTCCATCTAGAAACGATAGTGTAAAGGTGGTATGGCGAGGATACTATAACCTATTATTAGAGCGTCACAATAGATACAACAATAAATATAAAATAATAGAAGCATATAATAAACAAACATAGTAATAAATAAATTATCATAAGAATATATAACTGAATAATAATAAAAATCCACTAGGTAGTGTCATATACATGGATGCATGACATGATGATATACAAAATTGGAATAAGGGGTAGGGTATGAGATAAAATCTCAGTAGGCCACCACTAATGGTGTCTACTCATAATCCAAGTAGTGATCATAATTAAATAATATACATGAATAAGTAATTAATTAAAAATGTTGAATAAATAAATAACCGACCACTCAGGTTCCTAAAGGATACCTGGAGGCTCTACCTGCTTTGGATCATGGAAAAAATGGAGTCTAATCAGTCACTATATATATAGTAATAATATATATAGTATAGTTATATATTTCATCCACCTATATGAACCAAGTACTTGTGGATGTAAGTGGACATATACCTAGAATACTAATTACTGGCTAGATCGAGGCATAACTCAGACATCCATAAATAGTATAATGAGCCAATAAGCTCAAGAAATAGGGTACATGACCTACATATCATAATGAGTGGGAGACATCATGCTCGTCACTCGAGATGGTGAGTGTGACATCTTTTCAACACTCTAACAAGGGACGTGACGTGTAAAGCCCAACGTCCAACTAGTGTTAACAGAAGGTATGGTATTACCCCACTTTAAAAATCATTACAAAGAATCCATTTCATTTATTAATGGAAAACAACCCATCATAAAGAATTCTTTCCATTCAATCAATTTCATTTAAACCATTTAATTTCATTTAAGGGAAACCATCATGCACATGACTTCTTATATAATCAATACCATTTAATACATTTATCAATGAAAACTCAATTTATAAGGTTCAAAGTGATATAAATGGATACATAGTAAAAAGGGCGATCGCCTACTTGGAAAATTCCCATTATAGATGGGCCAAACACCCAAAGGGGTACCCTTGGTTCAATTTAAGCATTCACATTACAAGGTAAATTAAATTTAAAAGATATACTGAAAGAAAAATGGGCATCCTAAGCATTTGATTCAATTTTCCATAAGGGGAAATTTCACTTGGCACACCCATGGGGTGTCTATAAATGAGGTAACCATCCTCTAAACTACCCAAAAAGGTTCAATAGGAATAAATTAAGGTGCAAGGATCAATTTGACATGAAGATCTCAATTAAATGGGGATGCTTGAAAAAATTCAGTGTGCTACATAATTACAAAGAACCAAAATTCATGGGTAAAATAATGAGATCACCTGCCTCAAGGCCGTAGATGACTCCTCACTCGATATTGGCCTCAAATTTAGAGTAGATAGGAAGACATCTAAGAAATGGTCCAACTCCCTAAAAATAGGGAAAATAATCTTTCAACTAAATAATGTGATGGATATAAAGGTAAACTTAGATCGATGGTAAGATACTATAATAGCTTACCGATATGGATATGATGCATCTAATAGATCATGAACCAGACACTAGATGGATGAGTTATTAAGAATCTGAGATCGATGGAGAAGTTGGATCATGAGAGAAGATACAAGAGGCCACCATTGGAGGATGGAAGGGAAAAGAGAAATAGGTTTAAATAGTTAAGTGAGGGGAAAAAATAATTTCACCTCAAAATATAAGGGCACACAGTTGGCCAAACTGTGCACCAACCATGCACCCTTCATTGCTATAGAGGGGTACCCCACATGGTTTATCTAACCATGTGCAAACCATACAAAAACTATTTGTCCCAAAACCCTAAAACACCACATGTTTGTGCACCTAGGGTTGCACAGTTTCATACAAATCAGGTGGCCCCCAAGTCTCCATTGTTTTCAACTGTATGGTTTTATAGAAATTGTGCAGGCTGGGCTGCACAGTTTCCACTAACTATGCGACCCGGTCTTTGTTTCCCATTTTGGGGCTTCAGGCTTTCAAACGAGCCTCAGACTCACTCGATACCTCCTTGAATCGAGTATGTACCATAAATAGGGACGTTTAAATGGATTTTAATTGAAAAAAAAATGATCCATACCTTCATGAAAATATGGGTCCTTGCATGATTTTCTATTGTAAATGGGTTGACAATAGGAGTGTAGTGAAAATTGATGAAATGGGCTTCGTAAAGGTGGATTTCAGTGTGTAAGGGGAAAAGGACGAGCCGTTCATAATAGAATCACAAGTAGTGAAAGTATTTTATGTCTCAGATCCAACAAACAATAATTGGTCAATTGTCCTACTGGATACTAAAACAAATGTAGGGACAAATGAAAATTCAATCGAGGATGACCCTTGTAGGTTCTGAGCATAGTATAAGCATGTGATGGGTGGTTCCCAACATTGATTTTTGTCATGATCAATGATCAATCCAAGATCTATATGATGATTAATCACCATGATCAATGGAATTTAATCAAAGATAGACAACATTAATCATGTCAGAACAAGAGAGAGAAGAGATCAACACATATTGTTTATAAGTAATTTAATTAGATAAATAATTACCTCTAAGGAATTATTTCTTCGTTGATGAATACAGAGACAGATCTATAGTAAACCGTCTTTGTGTTATAGAAACCAAGTATAGATTTACTCTAGTGGCGATCTATACATGTTCCAGAAATCTCCAAATTCCACATAATGAGTCTTCAGGTGATATCATGAAAGATCCTTGTGCTTGCATCATCTACCTTGATCACCTTAAGAATTGATTCCAAAGCATTCTACTTGATCCCATGGAGGAGGATTTCTCACTATTCTTGGGAGCATTATTGGAGAAGGTATCTCTCTACTCTTGATAAGATCCTACAAGATTTTTTGTGCACAACTAAATTGGATTATGAGAAAATAAAATATCTGGGTATTTATATTTCTAGGGTTAAAATAAAATAATTGCACAAGTTCCCTTAATTATTTATTTAATCCTAGTAAAACCCCATATCAAATGATAATAGTAATATTATTATTTCCCAACATGCGCTTAACTTGGGAATTATAATTAAATATTATTTAATTAAATAATATTTTATATTTAATATTTCTCAATGGACCATTAAACTCGGTTCTCCATTCCTCTACAACATTTATCAGGCCTTGAAAAATATCTATTTATTTATTAAATAAATATCACTACATTATTCGCCAATAAATAAATAAATATTCTATTAACTAAATAGAAAATAAATATTTATTAAATATTCCTCTCATAATATATTATCTCAAATAACTAGTGAAGAAATAAATTTGATCAAGAATACATGAATAACTATTAAACCATGTATGAGAATAATATTTATTCAACCTATTAAATAATAAATAATAATATATTATTTAACTGAGATTTTGGATACATTTAGTGTGTCAACCTCTAGGAATATTTCTCAATGGAATTAGGTAAAGTAGTCTAAAGTACAAGGTTAGCATATAACAACACTTTAAGGAACCCATATAGAAATAAGTTAAGGCCGCAATGACATGTCACCTCTTATAGACGCTTACCGTGTAATATAACCCCTTTATCACAATATCTCTTATCGAGCAGGTTTCATACCAGTATCATCAACCTATGTTCTTTATATATGTTTCTTTTACTTTGTAGAAATATAACTTACCTATAGAACACCATGGCCATGGATTTATTTAGGCTATATCATTTCTATCAAAGGGCCTAAGATATTTAATTCTTTTAATGAATAGAAGGGATAAATACTTTATCACATTATTTATTAATGCAATATTACTCATGACACACCCAACGTATCCTACCTCACTGCGAACATCTATCATCACGTTTTTCATCAATACATCTAAGTGCGATACTCATAATAATCATTAATAATAATCTTAAATTCTAAGGACCAATACACACATCTATAGATAGAAACATCTAATGAAACATATAAATGTGGATTTCCTACTGGAGGGTCCCATTTTTATAATATCCATACTGAATATTACTAAGGGCGTACACCATGAGAAGGTATCTCAAAGTCCTATGAGTCTCCAACCCTAATATCCTATATCATTTGTGTCCCTAAAATGATATCATCTGGCTATAGAACATATATTCAAGAATAATGTCATAGCACTTCTGAGTTCTCATCATAGTGGGGAACTACTATGACCTTTAAGCATGAGAACTACTCTTAGGACATTATCACATACTATTTCATGTATAAGAACAATAATGATGTGATAAGTAGTTTATTAATATTTAAAACAATGAATAAAAGTTTATCATAAAGTATAAAGAAGTTGGTTCCAGGGCACCAACTCCAACAGACTCCCACTTGCACTAGATTTAACTGCTAACAACCTTCAATCTGCTAGCTCTCACATGATACTCATGCTTATGCTGAGATAGGCCTTTAGTCAAGGGGTCCACCACATTATCTTCTGTGGGTACTTTGCTCACTACAACTTCACCCTTCTAATAAAAATTTTCAAAAGGTGATACTTTCAGAGTATGTTCTTTGTCCATTGGTGTGACCTTGGATCTTTTCAAGAGCCACCACTGCAGTATTATTATAGTACAATGTGATAAGGTATTTACTGATAAGAACCACATCAAGATCCTAGAAAAAGTTATGAATCCAACCGGCTTCCATGGCTACATCAGAATACACTATATACTCAGACTCCACTGTAGAATTAGCGACAACTGGCTGCTTTGAACTCTTCCAACTCTTATATCCTCCATTGAGACTGAAAACATTTCCTGATTGAAACTTCCGATAATTATAATCTATTTGAAAACTAGCATCAGTATAACCCATGATGACTAGATCTTCGTCTTCTCCATACACCAGGAACATATCCTTAGTTATTCTCAGATACTTAAGGATACACTACTACAAAACAGGGTTTTATCAGTACTAGAAACCACTTTTAACAATGTTAGAAAAGTGCTATTAATCAAAACGAAGATGGGGGGGGGTCCACTTTATCAGTGCTAAAAAAAGTTCTGATAAAATACCCCTTTTATCAATGCTGATAAAAATTAAAAAAATAAAATAAAAAGAATATATAATATGGGGAGCTTTTAGAAGTGCTTTCCCCCCACTTTTATCAGCACTTTACCCCCTTTTATTAGCACTAGGGGGAACCCCCTCCCTCTCACTGCATGCTCCAGTTTGCCTGTGCAATGCCCTCCCTTTAATAGTGCTATCCCCTGCCTGCGCGTGACCCTGCTTCCACTAGAACTCGAACCCAAGACCCCCTTGCACACCCACACCTTTACCATTAATCCATTTAGTTTTTTTTTCATTTAATGATATATCCATTTATATATATATATATAGTTATATTTATTCGTATATTAATATAGACTCATATTAATATAAATATATTTAGTTATATTAATATATACACATTTATTCATATATTAATATATATATTTATTCATATAATAATATATAATAATATATTTTTAGTTATAATTTTTTATCCGTATATTTATTTGTATATTAATATATATTTATAAGATTAGTTTTAAATACATTTATAAAATAT
The DNA here is from genome assembly GCA_963277665.1 of Viscum album. NCBI lineage: Eukaryota > Viridiplantae > Streptophyta > Magnoliopsida > Santalales > Viscaceae > Viscum > Viscum album. The sequence continues at coordinate 2,002,431,255 of OY728146.1, read as the reverse complement.
GTTTCCTTATGTGTGTTTATAAATAAATAAATAAATAAATCATACATACGTACATACATACATATATACAACACACACACACATACATATTTACAAAAAAATACATATATATGTGTATCTGAAAATCCATAGAATGTTAAAATGACCATAAATTCTAATCCAGAAGTTCGTTTCAACTCTACAACTAGTAAAATCAAATAAAATGAAATGATATTTGATATGATATGTGGTACAGGCCTAAAGGACACCTAGATAAAAAGTTATAGCAATTTGAATGTTAAAAAATTGGGGTATCCCGACTAAAAACTCAGTTTTGGAGGCCTTATGGGCCTTTTTTGGCCTAAAAAATGTGACATAAGGTTCCCTTTGGCCACTAGCGCGTAGATCTCATTGCATGATTCAATTTGATATGTTGTAGAGCTCAAACAGAAACCCGGATAAAAAATTATGGTCATTTGAAGTTCGAGTTTCATTTTCAACTTATTTTTTATCTTTTATTATTATTATTTTTAATTTTTTTATATTCAAACTATTATTAAATGACTATTACTCAATAAAAATTACAAATTTATTAATTAAAAATGTTTTTAAAATTATTTTATAATCCTCTTTTACTAAATATCTTATACATTAATTTTAGATTTCCATTTATCCTAATCTAAAAAATATTTAAAATATATATATTATATTTATATCAATATAAAATAGATTTATAGATTTATATATTAATATATGATTTTTAAAATATCTTTTTTTTAAATTTACCCTTTATGAGCACTTTTATAAAAGAGCTGATGGGGGGGGGGGGGGGGTCTTTATCAGTGCTTTTATAAAAGCGCTGATAAAGGGGGTCACCTTTGACAATGCTAGTAAAAAAACACTGATAAAGGGGTAACTTTATAAGCACTAAAAAAATCACTGATAAAGGGGAATGATTATCAACATTTTTAATGCCGATAAAGGTACACCTTTATCTTCACTTTTCTTAGCACTGATAAAGGTACCCCTTTATCAGCGCTTTTTTACTAGCACTGTTAAAGGTGTAGCACTTCCCTTGCCCCATTTTGTAGTAGTGATAGCCTTAACAGTAGTCCAATTCTATTCTCTTGGATCTTCTTGATATCTACCTACCATGATCAGTGCATAGGCAACATCAAGTCTAGTACATAACATGACATACATGATTGATCCTCTCACTGAATCATATGAGATCTTACTCATTCTCTCTTTCTCTTATTGTGTCTGAGGACACATTTTCTTAGAAATATGTAAACCATGTGACATTGAAACCAATCCCCTCTTGGATTGTTTCATACTAAATCTCTTTAGTATTTGGTCAATATATGTAATTTGACTTAGTCCAAACAACCTCTTAGATCTATCATGAATGATCTTGATCCCTAGAATATAGGCTATGTCATCTAAGTATTTCATAGAGAAACATTGTTTAACAAATCCTTAACTGGTTATAAGAATGGTATGTCATTTACAATAGTTAATATGTCATCAACATATACTACTAGGATAATGACTGTATTCCCACTAAACCTCTTGTAAACACACGACTCAAATTTTTTCTTAATGAAACCAAACTCTTTTCACTACTACAAATACCCCTTTTATCAGCGCTAAATATGGCCTTTAACAGTGCTAGAAAAGCGCTGTTAAAGCCGGAGAAGATAAAGGGGGCGGGGGTCCCCTTTATCAGCGCTCAGAAAAGCACTGATAAAGACCACTTTTATCAGCGCTAATAAAACGGTCCTTTATCAGTGCTTTCTTTTTAGCACTGATAAAGGAACCCTTTTATCAGTGCTTTTTTTAGCGCTGATAAAGGTTAAAAAAATTAAAAAAAATAAAAAAAATTAAAAAAATCCTGCCAATCGGGGGGGATTTTATAGCGCTTGAGCCCCGCTTTTATAGCGCTTTTACGCCCCCCTCCAGCACCCGCGCGCACCCCTCCACCCTTTATCAGCACTATCCCACACCCTTTATTAGTGCTAGCCACCAAATTCACCCATGCGCGTGCGTCCCTGCTTCCACCTGGATTTGATCTCGAGACCTCCCCTCTGCGCGCCTGAAGCCTTTGCCACTCCCCTATACTAATTTTTTATCCTATTAATGATATATCTATTTATTTATATATATATTTAGTTATATTTATTTGTATAGTAATATATAGTTATATTAGTATATATATAGTTATATTAATATATATATTTATAGTGATATTAATATATATATTTATAGTGATATTAATATATATATTTATAGTTATATTAATATATATATGTAGTTATATTAATATATATATATAGTTAGATTAATATATAAGTTTATAAAATTTCATATATTTGTATTTTAAATAAAATAGATATTATTTATTATTTAGATGAATCGAATATATTTTATATGTAAATATATTTTATTATTTATATTTATAATTAAATTTTTATGTGTGAATATATAAAAAATATGTATATATTGTTATATATTTGATTATAAATAGCAGTGCATTATAAAAAACGATAAAATTTCAAAGAAATAATATCAATATGAATGTAATAACTTGGAATAAATTCAGTCCCCACCAAAAAAAAACCAATAATAACCCCTTAAACGAGGCTGAAAATCCACAAAATGTTAAAAAATTGGTGTATCCCGACTAAAAACTCAATTTTAGAGGCCTTATGGGACTTTTTTGGCCTCTAAAAAACCTTTATCAGAGTCTTCCCTAATTATAAAGGTGTAGAGCTCATCGCAGGCTTTGATTTGATATGTGGTAGAGCTCAAACGGACACCCGGATCAAAAGTTATGATCGTTTGAAGTTCGAGTTGCGTTTTCAACATATTTTGGATTTTTTTTAATTTTTTTTTATTTTTTTAGTCTTCAAATTGTTATTAAATGACTATTACTTCATAATAATTAGAAAATTATTAATTAAAAATATATTTTAATTTTTTTATAAGCCATTTTCACTAAATATCTTATATATTAAGTATATTAAGTGTAAATGTATATTTATACTTATATAAAATATATTTAAAAATTATATATTATATTTATATCAATACAACTATATTTATATATTTATATATTAATATATATTATTTTTAATTATTTTTTTCGAATTCGACCCTTTATCAGCGCTAATAAAGACCCCCTTTATCAGCGCTACTAAAAAAAATGCTGATAAAGGGGGTCCCTTTATCAGTGCTAAAAAAAGCATTGATAAAGGGGTACCTTTATTAGCGCTTTTTTCGTTAGTGATGATAAAGGTTGGTGCTGGGAAAAACTGTTTTTGTGGCAGGGTTTATGGATTCATCAAATCAAATGTTCCATAACCTGGATGCTTACTTCAATCCATAAATGGATCTCTGTAACTTGCATATCCTTTGGGCATCACTTGGAGTCACAAAACCTTTTGGCTGTGTCATATAGACATCTTCTTAAAGGTTTCCATTAAGGAATGCAGTTTTGATATCCATCTTCCAAATCTCATAGTCATGGTAAGATGATATAGCAAGTAGAATTCTAATGGATTTAAACATGGAAACAAGCGAAAAGGTTTCATCATAGTCAATTACTCGATGCATTTTAAACCCTTTATCCACTATCCTTTATTTATAGGTACTTAATTTACCTTCCATGTACAGTTTCTTCTTGAATACCCATTTTCATCTAACAAGCTTTACATCAACTAGTGCATCGACCAAAACCCAAACTTGGTTCTGATACATGGAATCCATTTCATAATTCATGGCTTCTTGCCATCTTGTAGATTCTTATCTCTCTATTGCCTCTTTGTAGGAGGGAGGTTGATTATTGTCAACCAATAATGAATCACCATTTTTGGTGACTAGAAAACTATATCTCTCTGGTTCTATTACCTATCTTACACTCCTACACAGTACTTATGTTTCAGGAACTACTTCTTCCACGAGGATCTATGGAATCTATTCCTATACCAAATCTTGTGTATCTTGAGAATCAACTTCATCGAAGTCAATCTTTCTCCCACTATCATTTTTGATGATGTGATCCCTATCGAGAAATACATCTTGTTTGGCGACAATCACTTTCTTGTCTGATGGGTTTTATAGGTAGTATCCATTTGTTTCCTTGGGATACCCTATAAAGATTCATTTTGTTCCCCAGGTTTCTAGTTTGTTTCCTGATAAGGCCTTAACAAATTCTTCACAACTATATACATGTGTATAAGATAAAATGGATTTCTTTCCACTCTACAGATCAAAGGGAATTCCATTTTCTACTTTATTTGGTACTCAGTTTAATGTGTATGCCATAATTTATAATGCATATCCCCAAAAGGATAATGGAATATCTGCATGACTCATCATCAACCTTACCATGTCTAAAAAGGTACGGTTCCTCCTTTCACTAACACCATTCCACTATGGTGTATAAGGTGGAGTGAGTTGAGATAGAATCCCAAACTACTATAGTAAGTTGATGAAATCTTAGTTAAGATATTCACCACCTTGATCTGATTGAAGATTATTTATCTTCTTACTAAGATGATTCTTTACTTCATTATTGAATTACTTGAATTTATCAAAGGAATCAGACTTATACCTCATCAAGTAGATATATCCATATCTACTCAAGTCATCAGTAAAAGTAATGAAGTAAGAATATCTATCTCTAGCTTATGCTATAAATGGTCCACACACATCAGTGTGTACCAATTATAGAAGTTATATGGACCTTTCACCTTATACACCTAATAGTGGTTTGTCCTTGTAAACAAGCATGACATCTATCAAGTGGTTTTAGCTTATAAGAGTCTAAATAACCAACTTGACAGAGCTTTATCAAACGCTTCTCATTTACATGACCAAGATGGTGATGCCATAACTGGGTGTTATATGAGTCATGTGAACATGATTCTTTATCAATTTCCAACATTTGGTTTTCATAATTTAATACATAAAGACTATTATTTAAATATTCCATACCATAACATATGTTTTCCTTATAAAAGAAACAAATTTTATTTCCAAATTTGAAAATAAACCCATCTATATCTAAACATGACACAAAAATTATATTTTTGGTAACTATAGGTATATAAAAATATATATCTTAAAACCAAAATCATTCCCATTGGCAGTGAAAGGTGGTAGTCACCAATGGCCAGAGAAGCTAGGCTCACACCATTGGTAGCTTGTAGATCCACCTCTCCTCTGGAAATCTTTTGGACTCTACTTGGTTCCTACATTTGGATACATATGTGAGCACCACAAGCTATATCTAATACCCAATGTGTAGAAATGGAAAGATTGCACTCGATAATGAATACACCTTTAAATTCCCCATTCTTTTGGGTACAATTCCTCTTCTAGTGGCCTCGCTTTCCACATGCCAAACATACTTACTCCTTTTCCTTTCCTTGACTCTAGATCTTCTTCTTCCTGAAAGAATAGTGTTTGGGAGCTTTAGACCATTTATAAGTCTTGGTCCCCTTTTCCTTGTTCTTCATTTTCTTTTTCACCATGAGGAACATTGGGTTATCACACCTGATGTCCTTATCCACTTTGAGAATCAAGTTCAGAAGTTCTGAAAGACTCTTCTCATTATTTATCATATTATAATTCATAATAAAGTTGGAGAAGGTCTTGGGTAGTGATTAAAGTATGAGATCTATACACAACTCATCTGGGAATTTAATCCCTAAGATGTATAGGCATTAAATGCAGCTAATAATATTGACTATATGAGGCCTAGCTGGCATAAACACTCTAAGCTTAGTTGTGAAAAAATCATTGGAGATACCATACCTCTATTGTCTCGATTTCTCTTGATAGATATCCCGAAGGTCAGGGGCTGCTGTGTGCCATCAGAATATAGAAAAGAGACTAATAGAGGTGAGGCTTGTGGGGATACACGATGGATGGGCGTGGGGCGACTGGCAACTATGTAGGTAGAGGCAGACCGGTCGATCGGTGTTGCTGGTGGTGTCATTGATGGAAATGACAAACAAGGCAAAGCCAAGGCGCATATGTGAAAACAGGTAATAGAGGGGGATCTCAAGGGTGGACCAAAAATTGTCACAATCGGTGATGATGAATCTTGTGATGGTGTGCGCAAGATGAACACTATTCACAGACGATGGATCATGGTGGACAGCGAATGGTCATGCAGATCTGAAAATGGGTGATGATTGACAAGGCTGAGATGAGGCAGATCTGCAACGACGTACATAAAACTGGGTTTGAGCTATTGGGCCATTGGGAAGTAAAAAAATGGGTGTTTGGATCACGTATTGGGCCTTCATTCCTACTGGGTCTTTGATCCATTCATATATAAATAAATAGAGCTTTATGGGTGGGCTATGGCCTACCTTTTGGGTTTGTGGGTAAGGTGTTTGTGTGTGTGTTTGATGTAATTTTACCCCCAAGCACCTATATATATATTTATAATTATTTAAATATTTATTTATAATTATATACATTTTAAATTTGTAATTATTTTAATTATGTTATTAAAATTAGGTCTTTATATGTACTAGAATTTTAGTGCTGATAAATATTCATTTTATCAGTGTTTACTATTTTAGTGCTAAAAAAACTACTCTTTATCAGTGCTTTTTTGAAAGTGATGATAAAATCCCTCCCTATATTTTAAATAGATTCCTAATAGAGTTATCATCTATCACATCATTCAAGCTCTCAAATAATTGAATCACCACTGCTACCCTTCTTCAAGTTTCTTAGACAAATTGATCCTCTCAAAATCTAAGGTATGTGATTATTTCCCCTCCTCTTTAATCTTGATCCTTCAAATTCCTTTTGTTGATTTATTTTATTATCACATTAAGATCCATTACTCATCCCATGATACCACCCTACTCCCATCACACTGACCCAGTCGAGCTCCTCCCTTACAAGAGAATGTATCACTTAACCTACTGTCAGTGCATTGAGCCCCAAACACTATCATCCTCAGTGCCATGCTCTCCTACTCATACAACAACCACCCCACCATTTATGGGTGGCTTTATTCAACTAATTTTTGAGGGTTTGACACTCAATTTTATAGTTTTTTGTATCATTTATAAATATATTTTACGTAATTAGTTTGAATGGGTCTGTTATAAGTAATTAGTAGAGATTTTATGGGTTCTCTCTACTTTTATTGGGTTCATGGTATTTTGTGTAATTTTATTTAAAATATCTTTTACTAGATAATAAATTGTATAATTTCAAAAAAATTATTGGAATTTATTTGATTTGATTTCATTTAACTTGGTTTTTAGGCATATACAAACTAAAAGTATGCATTTTGAATAAATGTTTTTAGTTTTAAAAAATAGGCATTGGAATGGAAAATCATTTTTTTCATTTCATTTATTACAATGATGAATGTTTTAATTCCAATAATTTGGTAAGTTTTTTTATGATTTTTTTCTATAAAATGTGAGTGGTATTTAGTTTGACTGAGTTAGAGTTTGTATAGATGATGGTTATATTTAGGGATGTGTTTGAGAGTAGAGGATTTGTAATCAAGAAATATATCCTGAAAAATCTAAGAAAAAAGGGTTTTGGGTATACCCTAAACTGTTCTTTATGTATGTGAATTACTTTAATAACGTTGAATTCATAATTGTTATATTAATGTGTTTTTTAACCTATTATAATTGAAATGGTTAAGTTATTCTCATGTTTTTTCTTTTAAATGATTGTAAGTGTTTGATTAATGTATATTTATAGTTTTCATGTATATATCTAAATTTTATGATTTATATGCATAGTTATTTTGAAAATTGATACTTTTTCATACAAAAGATACTCAAATTATTTATTAAATGATTCTTATTATGCAATAGAATGTTTTAAAGAAAGAGTTGAAGATGGTTTTCATTTGAGTTAAATTATAAATTGGATTTTTAAAATGAGGAAAAGTAATTATTATTTAATAAAGTCTCATTTATGTATATTAAAATAATTATTATTTTTACATATACATAAATTTTTATCTAATGGGATATTTGAATGAGTTTTGAAGTGTTTATAGATTAAATTTATGGTTGTATTTCTTATTTGGGAAGTTTTATTTGGAATAAAAAGGTTTTAAGGATTTTGAAGTTGAAAATTTCTTTGTTTCTTTGGATTCAAAGGTTTTATTGGAAATAAATAAGTTTCCATATATTTTAAGAACAAATGTGATTGTTCTTGCCTCATTTTAGATGTAATTTCTTGTTTGAGTGAGTAGATATTTTTAAAAAAAATCATTTTATGATATTATAATTTTAAAACCCTTTTATTTTGGGTAATATAATTAGGTTGTGATTTGTTTGGTTATATGAAAATGGGTTTGGTTATGATTTAATTCATTATGAAAGTGTTTGGTTTGGGTAACAATTTCTATTAGGTATGATGAATCTTTGAGTTATAATGTTTTTGGGTTATTAAATTTAGTATGGAATTGATTATATTAAACTAGTTACATGATGTTTGAAGGCTATAGATTGTTTTAAGTGTCGTCTGGATTTAAAACTGATAATTGAGGTTTGGAACATGTGTAATATGCTTAAATGGGAATATTAGATATGTTTTTGATTGATTTTTCTTATGAATTATGAAAATGGCATATTTAGTTATTGAATTTCGATGAAATTTAAGATGTTTTATAAATAAAAAAGTGATATAATGAGTAAAAATCATTAAAAAATATTTTGAGAAGATAAATAACACCTCTAATAGGTGGTATTTAGTGTGTAAAGTGTCTTAGAAAAGTTTAAAGTTAGAATTACGAAATATGAGCATCAACTGGGTATTTAAAGTAGATGCATGGTCTGTTAGAAAAAATGCATGGTTAGTTTGCATTATTTATTTTGATTAATCAATGTACATATTATTATTATTATTATCTTGATCTATCGTGTATCATTAGTATTTTTTTAGTGTCACCCATAAAAATTTCTAATTTAAAATACCTTTATCTTGGACACAAAAAGATTATAAGATAGTGGAAGAATTTAATAAAGTTTATTATAATCTCCCTTAACCATACATGTGGTATGAATTTTATTAAGAATGAGTATACTATTTTTGATATAACTATGAATGTTTTTAATACTAGATGTGTTAGATAGATTATAGTGACATGTTCCATTATTATAGGTGGAATTAGAATGTTTTGGATCTTAATGACGTGAAATCAATGCTAACTGGTTTTTTTGGAAAGTTTATTGATGTAAAGTATTTGTGGTGTTTTTAAGGAAATTGAATATTGGTTTTGGATATTTCAAGATATGTGAAAATATACATAATATTGATAACTCTTTTATTTTTGAAATAGGGGTTAATCAGTGGGTTATGGTAAAAATATATTCATTGGTATTCCTATAATACATGGTCTAGAATAATCCACAAAAAGGGAGTAACATGGAATCCAATTCCACTTCTATCATCAATAATAATTTCATTCATTCGTTTCATGAAATTCCAATATCCCTAACCCTATGTCAAAATCTATTGATTACATGACGTTTTATTTTTCAAGGAAAGATATTTTTAAACCAATTTAGAAACCCATATCACGATTAAGTGATAAGAAAAAAGGAGAATTTCTAAGGGAAGTCTGTCATCCAATAATAAATAATTTTTTACCAACATATTTATTACCACCTTTTGGTCCCACACAACATCAAATTGAGAACCTAGACCAACAACCACATGTTTACCCCCAGTCATTTCTTTTCATGTCACCCTTTTGTAAAATGATAACTTGTTAGGAATCATAAATGATAACATTCAAATGTTGGGTTCCCTTTATTAGAATTATCTATAACTTTCTCCATTGATTATAAATATATTATGTGTATTTATTTATTTTTTTGTACAAAATGGATATTTTATGGACCTAATAGAATGAATATGAATCAAAAATGGTTTCATGCTAATCGTATGACAAAAGAGTATGAATATAGAGTTAAATATTTCTTCAAGTTTTCAATAGTGAATTCATACAAACCTTCTAAAATCCTTTGTCCATATTTAAGTTGTTTTTATTCAATAAAAATTAGTCTGGAAGAGTTATAAGAACATTTGATATATCATGGAATAGTTTAAAGCTATAAATATTGGACTAAACATAGGAAAAATGTAGACATGCACACGGATTGGGATGATATTGTGGTTTATGGATCATTTGATATGAATACTAGTGTAAATGATGATGGAGATCATATAGAAAAAATGAAAATGGAAATTAAATATGACCTTTATGATTTTCCAAATTTGTTTGAGAAGTAAAATAGTCATGCTAAGATAACATTGTATACCAGTTGTACTAAATACATAACATTTTCGGCTATGTTGAAGTTATATAATTTGAAAGATGACAGTAGATGGAGCAGCACCCAATTTATAGAACTACTTGGTCTTCTGAGTGATATGATACTAGAATAAAGTTAACTTCATTTTCGAACACATGACACTAAAAGAATTCTACATTCAATGGGTATGATCTCTAAAAAATACATGCTTGTCCAAATGATTGCATATTATTTCATAAGGACCATGAATCACTCATAAAATGCCCCAAGTGTGGCGTGAATCGATACAAGAACTATGAATCAAGTCTTTCGAAAGCTTTATGGTAATTTATTATCATCACATGGTTTAGAAGAATATATCGATGTTAGGAAACTGTGAGGCAATTGACATAGCATGCAGATATATAAATTAAATATGGGAAACTACATCATCCAATCGACTCTCATCACTGAAAAAAAAATTATTAGTATCTTAAACCTAGAAATGAGCTGACAAACTTCTATATTGATTTATCTATAGATGGAATAAATTCTTTTGGTGTAAAAAGTATTACTCATAGTACATGGACAGTTATGTTGGTAAATTAAATTTTCCACCATGGTTATTCATGAAGCGCATATACATTATGTTGTATCTACTTATATCTTGACTAAAACAACTCAATAATGATATTTATGTTTATTTGGATCCATTGATTGAAAATCTACAATTGATGTGGGATATAGGTGTTATGATGTATGATGCTCATAGAAGTGAATAATTCACACTGAGGTCCATGTTTCACGGGATGATAAATGACATTTCTACATATGGAAATTTGTTAGGATATAGAATTAAAGGAAGGTTGGGGTGTGCCCTTTGTGATTAATACATGCACTCAGTTCAGTTGAAACATTCCTCAAAGACTATGTTTTTATGACATCAGAAATTTTTACCTTGATGACATGAATATTGATCCTGGATAATAACATCCAATGGGAATACCAAACAAGGTACAACATATTCTCCACTAATGGTTGATTAATTGTTCAATAAAGTAAAATATTTTGACACTGTTTTCGGTAAAATATTTTCATAAAAGCTTACAAAATTAGGTTAGAAAAAGTGATCACTTTTCTTTGAATCACCACACTATAATTGTTTGTACGTTAGATATTTTATTGATGTCATATATGTAGAAAAAATGTATTTGATAGTGTTATTTACACATTAATAAATATTACTAAAAAACAAAATATGGTATCATGTCTAGGTTGTACATGATTGATATGAGTATAAGGGAAGATTTGACACTAGTGAAGGGTAAAAGTTAGAATTTTTTTCCTCTAACAGCTTACACTCTATCCTGATAGGAAAAATTAAAATTTTTTATTTTACTTAATGGTGTAAAATTTCTAGAGGGGTATTCATCAAATATAAATAATGTCATGTTAATGACCAGTTTGAAGTTACAGGGACTAAAATCACATCAATTCCATGTTTTGATGTAAGATTTTATGTACTTTGGTTTATGTTTCATTCTACCTAAAAATTTACGACATATATTAAACAGATTATTCTTCTTTTTCAAATCCATTGAAGTAAATTTATATATATCTAATGAAGTTTCCAATCATGAATAAGGTGGATTCAGTCATATTATGTGAATTAGATATGTTATTCCCACCATCATTATTTGATATAATAGTCCACCTAATGGTTAACTTGGTTAGAGAGGTTTAACTATGTGTTTTTTTTCCATTATAGATGGATGTACCCCATTGAGCAGTATATGAATATTTTGAAAGGGTACATCATGAATCGAAGTCATCTAGAATATTACATTTAAAAACAATATATTGTTGAAGAAGATATTAAATTCTGTATCGATTACCTATTAGATGTGGATAGCATCGGTCTCCCAAAATCTTTTCACAACAGATGCCTTGTGGGTGAAGGGTTTTTTAGAAGAGATGTTGTTATAATTAATATCACAAAGCGGGATAGATCTCACCTTTATATTTTACATAATAGTGAAGATGTTTATCCATACGTTTAATCCCACAAATAAATTCTTAAACATTTGAATCCATCAAGGGATGAATTATGAATATCAAATACACAAAATCAATAGTTTATAGGATGGTTTTGAGATCATATTTATAAAGAGTTATTTAAAAATCAAAATTCAATTTTCAAACGAATTCGATACCTAGTTAGGGGACCAAATGAAAATGTTATATCTTACATTAGTTTTGTAATTAATGGTTATATGTTCTATATAAAAGAACATGATAACTGTAGTATGATGCAAAACAGGAGAGTTACGCTCGTGGAGAAAGCGATCCACATATCTGGTTCTAAGGATATAAATCCAATTTATGCAAATATGTCATATTTTGGCATCATAAAACAGATATATGATTTGGATCATAGAACATTTCAAGTGATGATTTGTTACATCCCGACCCCGGATCCACTTAAATCATACCTCGAGATGGTGAGTCACATGGCCTCAAGAGCCCCTCCCTGTAACGGCCTGAAATTTTGAATAAATCTTGTTTCCTAATTTCATGTGTTATTTTATTTTATTTTTATACTCAACAAAAATGTTTTATTTGATAAACATGATTATAATTAAAATGAGACCATTGGGTTCTGACTGTTATATGACCATCGGTCAATATGACTGCTGTGAACAAAATGTTTTGATTATTGTCTCTAAATACAAGTAATCTTGGTTAATTATTATAGAAAGAAGATTAGATGGCCTCACCTAGTAGTCTTGGACCGATCGAATCCCATCTAACAGAACTTGGGAAGGAGGTAGCACCATTGGGCTTTGCTCTGGACCAAACCCAAGCCGAACTTCATCATGTGAAGCTAGAACGGAATCGCCTTCGCGAGAAGTTCAAACTGATAGAAATTACTACTCTGTCAATGTTGGACGAGCCTCCCTCGGACTCTCTCACCTTATCACACCTTACACTTAGGTCCTATGCTGGTGTGATAAGGGGCTATGTAAGAAGACCGTAACTGCCTTGTGTAATCCTTTGTTTTAAATAAAAATTGGGATTTCTTCTTATGATGATGTTTATGAATTTTCAAATGACCGGATAAATATAGTATGCATATTTTTGATGAATTTTAGAAAAAGGATATTTTAAAAATGTTTATGTAAACCTTAAATAATTAAAAATGTGTAATGATTTTCAAAAAATGGTCTTCTACAATTATATTCAGTACAAAATTTGGAGTCTAATAAGATCAAATTTATTTTTGATGAATAGTAAATTATGAATAGTGATTTTATGATTAGGATTAGTAATATGACCAAATGGATTAGTAATCTCACTTAAAGAAAGTTTTAAAATAATCTAGGCACCTTGATTAAGTAATGTGATTCAATAAAATGGTTAAATAACAGTTTCATAAATTATTATTCAAGTAATAGTTTTTTTCAGGTGAATAGTGTTTTTTAATTAAAAATTAAATAAAAAATATTTTTATAAAATGGATTTCATTTTTGAACTCAGAGCACCGATATTATGTTATGGTAATTTTTGGGGTTTTTTCTGAAAAAATGAATTTTCGGTGAATAGTGTATTTATTTGAAAAATAAATTAAAAATATTTAGAAAATTATTTTTATAAAATGGAGTTCATTTTTGAAATCAAATCATTGATATTTGATTAAGGTGAAATTTTGGGATCTTTCTGAGAAAGTTAAATTTTCAGTGAACAGTGAAAATACAATTTTAGGGTTTCGGTATGTTTAATGACATCATAACTGTGTCATGATGATTTCATGAGATATTTTAAGGGTTGTCCGGACAAGGGTGATTAATTATTGTTTTGGGGGCCCCATGTGACCTAACTCCATGGTAAATGCCAAGGGAGAGCACATGGGTTTGAGAAAAGCACATGTGAGGTGTCCCTTGGCCATTAATGCCTTGTCCCCTCACTTTCTCTATAAATACCAAGCCCTACTCTCATACATTCGACTCACCACTCTTCCCCAACTAAGTTCTGGTCTCAATACCTCCCAAGGAGTCCTCCCAAGGTGCCCCCAAGCCCTCAAGGTCCCATCCTTTTAGGTTTAAGAGTTACATTTTAAGGTAAGGGATCCGACCCCTCTCTTTCTTTTCAAGTGATCTCTTTTATGTCATTCCTTTTATGCTCCATGTTCTTATGTTGGAGGATATTATTTTATACTCCTCTTACTGCCCTTTTTATGTTCATATAATGAGATATCCCCTCTTACTCTCATTATTTCGTTTTATGAAGTTTTAAGTGGCGCTGTTAGGCTGCCGAAATTTTTGTAACAGATTCTTTCTCCCTTCTCATTTTTCAAGATCTATTATCATGTAAAGTATTTCAAGTTCCTTTTTATTATGTTGGGGTATGATCTATAAATTTATAATACTGATATTTTATGATCATATTATGAGAGACCCCATTTTATCTCTTCAATTCAGTATTTTGAAGTTTTAAGTGGCGCTGTTAGGCTGCCGAATTTTTAAGTGGTTCTTCACCCTTCTCGTTTTGAAGTTCTACTTTCATGTAAATTCTTTCAAGTTCCTTTTTGTTATGTTGGGGTATGATCTCTAAATTTATCATACTTATCTTTTATGATCATATGATGAGAGACCCCATTTGATCTCTTCAATTCAGTATTTTGAAGTTTTAAGTGGCGCCGTTAGGCTGCTGAATTTTTAAATGGTTCTTCACCCTTCTCGTTTTGAAGTTCTACTTTCATGTCAGTTCTTTAAAGTTACTTTTTGTTATGTTGGGGTATGATCTCTATATCTATCATACTGGACTCTTATGTTCATATTATTAGATAACCTATTTGATCTCTTCAATTCATTTTTGTTGAAGTTTAAGTGGCGCCGTTAGGCTGCCGAATTTTTAAGGGATTCTTTCACCCTTCTCGTTTTCAAGTTCTACTTTCATGTAAAGTCTTTCAAGTTACTTGTTATTATGTTAGGGTATGATCTATAAATCTATCATACCGATATTTTATTTTAATATGATGAGATACCCTATTTGATCTCATCAATTCATTTTTGGTTGAAGTTTATGTGACGCCGTTAGACTGTCGAATTTTCATAAGAGAAATCTTATTTTTGTCTTCCTTCCATGTTTTTCATTTCAAATGGAATGTCCTTGAAATTTCATTAAAATGTTTATATATCATTCTTATTCTGTTCCTCTACCTTTTATGGGTCATTTATGATTGTTTGACCCATGTCCCCTTTCTTTTCAATGTTTTCTAAAACCTTGTAACATAGCCGTTATGCTGCAGAATTTTCGTCTCAAAGTGCCTCTCTCTCTTTTCTAAAAATTATTTTATGTTATAAAGTTAATACTCAAAGCTCTTATTTATACAGGGGTATTCACATATATATCAAAATGTATATTTTAAATTCTGGTATTTACATACATTAAACCCTCTTTCCCTTTCCGTGGGTTTAAAGTGACATAAAGATCATGTCTTTAAAGCAGTTTTTAAAACGTTATGATTATGGAATGAAACCCATTTATTTTATGCTATATGGGTTGTTTATGAAATTATTGATGATGATATATGTGGATCACATGATAATAAAGGCAAATTTAAGGGTGCGCCCTGATAGCGCCCCATTGCATTGGATAATGATGTAACCACAAGAGATTACAGTTTAACGGTGCTCCCAGATAGCACTCTAATGCATTGGGTAAAGACTTAATATTTAGAGATGACCATTTTTAACGACGCCTTGGTGAATAACCTTGGTAATTTTTAATGACACCTTGGGGATGGACCTTTGTGAAACGAAACGATTGTCAATATTAAATTTTGTAGCCACATCTTCAAGTTATGAAAAATGTTATTTTTATTATGATGTATCTCATTATTTCTTTATCATGCCTTAAATTTCTTCTCATGTCCTTATTGAAGTATCTCAAGATCACATGTAAAATGTTTCTCTTGTTTCCCTTACTAGGCCTTCTGCTCACCCTTTCCTTTGATGTATGTCCCCAGGTTATGAGATGCAGTAATGAACCTAGGATGAACATAAGGAGAAGCCTTTCAAGTGTTTAAGAAGAATGTTTTTTTTGTTGTTTCATGTTTTAAGTTTCTGGTTTCCAAGACACTAAACCTTAAAGATCCCCGGTTTTGTAAAATGTAATGAAAGTTTATGTGATAAAAAGGTGGGATGCTATAGTTGGTATCAAAGGATGGTTTAGTTATTTGTGGAAATTAGGATATGAAAACTTTAGGAAGAAGCCTATAGAAAAGTTAAAATATAGGAAATCTTCCTGGTATTTTTGTGAGTATTGAGTAAGGGGTTGCCAAGCAAATACATCCCTGTCTGGATACGAGCAGGTAGAGGTGGCTCTGGCACAGATGTACATAGGGGTAAAACCCAAAAACACCGCTTTGAGCTAGACTCGAATGGGAACTGGTACACGACAACAGGCCTTGCTGCACTTTTGGTTACGACACTCCCGGGGGATATGCTTTGGTAAATTCATAAGCTTAGTATGAACCATTGTTAAAGGAACAAAGATAAAATAAAATAAAGATTCACATAAGAATATATGATCATGGATAACCTAGATTGGAACCTAGGGGATCACAAGTTAGTGTATACTTTTCTTCTACGAGTTATCCTTATATGCTTTCAGTTCCTTTTCATGATTATTGGCTAAGTACTTAAGCCACTAATTATGCTTTCTCTTCTTAGTGAATGATGGGAAATGGAAGAACATGTCCCAACAACCAATGTGATAGGAAATGCGACGATTGTCGTATTAATATGACATGGATGATTAGGGGATTAAAATATGATTTTTATTTTGGAAGACGTTCACTATTTTGGGGACCCTATATGATCGAGGTAAATAGATTACAATGGTATTTTCATTGAGGAGTAAGGTTGACTTATATTTTGAAGAATCGATGAATTTAAGGTGGACTTATAGTAATTTAGGTTACTTATGGGAATGATTAACCTATCTTGGGTTAAATATGTTTAGGTTAGATACTTTTGTTATAAGATGTTAGGAGTGGTTGATGTTGTTTGGAGATAAAAAATGAAGTTTATTTTGGAAGACTATGTTATCAAATCCTTCTTGTATTTTGGGTTTCAATCTTAGTTTGGTTTATTTTGAGGAATTTTAAGAACCGTTATTTATGGAATGGACTATGATGAACTTTGTGTAGTACCATGGAACTTTGAAGATTTAAAAGTAGTTTCCATTCCTATGGGATTCTTTCTTTTTAAAGAGTTGTTTTACCTTACCCTTTCGGTTTTTGGGATAATGTTTAAAGATAAAAGAAATAGATAGTTAATATTTTGTGGATTATGTGATTCTCTAGAAGATGATTCTTGTGTTTTGATGAGACCAAGTAGTTTTGAATGCTCATAGTTTGGAGAAAAGATTAGTTTTGGGTAGAAACTTATTAAAGGATGAAACTCTACATGAAGGTAGATATATTTCCTTATGTTTTTGTTCTATGTTGTAAATGAATTCCTCAAAGTTATGAAAAGGAACGTAAAACAAAAACTTTGTTGGTTTACGTTTCCTACTAGGTAATCAAAGACCGCTTGCACACATCATAATTTTGGGATTTTCTGGTGGTTAACTTCCTCCTAATCATGTTTTCTATCACTCTCCTTTAGGACGTGACCCTTTGTTTTCTCCTCCATGTCCATGTTTCCTACATGGAATCCTAGTATGAGTAAACTCGGGTGGCCTTTGTACTTCCTTTTCTTTCTTTTAAAGTAATGGTGTCACTGACTCTTTTTCCGATGTGGGACTTTCAATGAAATTTCAAAACCCAATTTTTAAAATTGTGAGGACGCAATTTCTTAAGGGGGGAAGATTGTAACGACCTGAAATTTTGAATAAATCTTGTTTCCTAATTTCATGTGTTATTTTATTTTATTTTTATACTCAACAAAAATGTTTTATTTGATAAACATGATTATAATTAAAATAAGACCATTGGGTTCTGACTGTTATATGACCATCGGTCAATATGACTGCTATGAACAAAATGTTTTGATTATTGTCTCTAAATACAAGTAATCTTGGTTAATTATTATAGAAAGAAGATTCGATGGCCTCACCTAGTAGTCTTGGACCGATCGAAGCCCATATAACAGAACTTGGGAAGGAGGTAGCACCATTGGGCTTTGCTCTAGACCAAACCCAAGCCGAACTTCATCATGTGAAGCTAGAACGGAATCGCCTTCGCGAGAAGTTCAAACTGATAGAAATTACTACTCGGGCAATGTTGCTGAGCCTCCCTCGTACTCTCTCACCTTAGCACACCTTACACTTAGGTCCTATGCTGGTGTGATAAGGGGCTATGTAAGAAGACCGTAACTGCCTTGTGTAATCCTTTGTTTTAAATAAAAATTGGGATTTCTTCTTATGATGATGTTTATGAATTTTCAAATGACCGGATAAATATAGTATGCATATTTTTGATGAATTTTATAAAAAGGATATTTTAAAAATGTTTATGTAAACCTTAAATAATTAAAAATGTGTAATGATTTTCAAAAAATGGTCTTCTAAAATTATATTCAGTACAAAATTTGGAGTATAATAAGATCAACTTGATTTTTGATGAATAGTAAATTATGAATAGTGATTTTATGATTAAGATTAGTAATATGACCAAATGGATTAGTAATCTCACTTAAAGAAAGTTTTAAAATAATCTAGGCACCTTGATTAAGTAATGTGATTCAATAAAATGGTTAAATAACGGTTTCATAAATTATTATTCAAGTAATAGTTTTTTTCAGGTGAATAGTGTTTTTTAATTAAAAATTAAATAAAAAATATTTAGAAAATTATTTTTATAAAATGGATTTCATTTTTGAACTCAGAGCACCGATATTATGTTATGGTAATTTTTGGGGTTTTTTCTAAAAAAATGAATTTTTGGTGAATAGTGTATTTATTTAAAAAATAAATTAAAAATATTTAGAAAATTATTTTTAAAAAATGGAGTTTATTTTTTAAATCAGATCATTGACATTTGATTAAGGTGAAATTTTGGGATCTTTTTGAGAAAGTTGAATTTTCAGTGAATAGTGAAAATACAGTTTTAGGGTTTCAGTATGTTTAATGACATCATAACTGTGTCATGATGATGTCATGAGATATTTTAAGGGTTGGCCGGCCAAGGGTGATGAATTATTGTTTTGGGGGCCCCATGTGACCTAACTCCATGGTAAATGCCAAGGGAGAACACATGGGTTTGAGAAAAGCACATGTGAGGTGTCCCTTGGCCATTAATGCCTTGTCCCCTCACTTTCTCTATAAATACCAAGCCCTCCTCTCATACATTCGACTACCCACTCTTCCCCAACGAAGTTATGGTCTCACTACCTCCCAAGGAGTCCTCCCAAGGTGCCCCCAATCCCTCAAGTTCCCATCCTTTTAGGTTTAAGAGTTACATTTTAAGGTAAGGGATCCGACCCCTCTCTTTCTTTTCAAGTGATCTCTTTTATGTCATTCCTTTTATGCTCCATGTTCTTATGTTAAAGGATATTCTTTTATACTCCTCTTACTGCCCTTTTTATGTTCATATAATTAGAGATCCCCTCTTACTCTCATTATTTCGTTTTATGAAGTTTTAAGTGGCGCCGTTAGGCTGCCGAAATTTTTGTAACGGATTCTTTCTCCCTTCTCATTTTTCAAGATCTATTATCATGTAAAGTATTTCAAGTTCCTTTTTATTATGTTGGGGTATGATATCTAAATTTATCATACTGGTCTTTTATGATCATATGATGAGATACCCCATTTGATCTCTTCAATTCAGTATTTTGATGTTTTAAGTGGCGCTGTTAGGCTGCCAAATTTTTAAGTGGTTCTTCACCCTTCTCGTTTTGAAGTTCTACTTTCATGTAAATTCTTTCAAGTTCCTTTTTTTTATGTTGGGGTATGATCTCTAAATTTATCATACTTATCTTTTATGATCATATGATGAGAGACCCCATTTCATCTCTTCAATTCAGTATTTTGAAGTTTTAAGTGGCGCCGTTAGGCTGCTGAATTTTTAAATGGTTCTTCACCCTTCTCGTTTTGAAGTTCTACTTTCATGTCAGTTCTTTAAAGTTCCTTTTTGTTATGTTGGGGTATGATCTCTATATCTATCATACTGGACTCTTATGTTCATATTATTAGAGAACCTATTTGATCTCTTCAATTCATTTTTGTTGAAGTTTAAGTGGCGCCGTTAGGCTGCCGAATTTTTAAGGGATTCTTTCACCCTTCTCGTTTTCAAGTTCTACTTTCATGTAAAGTCTTTCAAGTTACTTGTTATTATGTTAGGGTATGATCTATAAATCTATCATACCGATATTTTATTTTAATATGATGAGATACCCTATTTGATCTCATCAATTCATTTTTGGTTGAAGTTTATGTGACGCCGTTAGACTGTCGAATTTTCATAAGAGAAATCTTATTTTTGTCTTCCTTCCATGTTTTCCATTTCAAATGGAATGTCCTTGAAATTTCATTAACATGTTCATATAACATTCTTATTCTGTTCCTCTACCTTTTATGGGTCATTTATGATTGTTTGACCCATGTCCCCTCTCTTTTCAATGTTTTCTAAAACCTTGTAACATAGCCGTTATGCTGCAGAATTTTCGTCTCAAAGTGCCTCTCTCTCTTTTCTAAAAATTATTTTATGTTATAAAGTGAATACTAAAATATCTTATTTATACAGGGGTATTCACATATATATCAAAATTTCTATTTTAAATTCTGGGATTCACATACATGAAACCCTCTTTCCCTTTCCGTGGGTTTAAAGTGACATAAAGATCATGTATTTAAAGCAGGTTTTAAAACGTTATGATTATGGAATGAAACCCATTTATTTTATGCTATATGGGTTGTTTATGAAATGATTGATGATGATATATGTGGATCACATGATAATAAAGTCAAATATAAGGGTGCGCCCTGATAGCGCCCCATTGCATTGGATAATGATGTAACCACAAGAGATTACAGTTTAAGGGTGCGCCCAGATAGCACTCTAATGCATTGGGTAAAGACTTAATCTCTAGAGATGACCATTTTTAACGACGCCTTGGTGAATAACCTTGGTAATTTTTAACGACACCTTGGGGATGGACCTTGGTGAAACGAAACGATTTTCAATATTAAATGTTGTAGCCACATCTTCAAGTTATGAAAAATGTTATTTTTATTATGATGTATCTCATTATTTCTTTATCATGCCTTAAAGTTCTTCTCATGTCCTTATTGAAGTATCTCAAGGTCACATGTAAAATGTTTCTCTTGTTTCCCTTTCTGGGTCTTCTGCTCACCCTTTCCTTTGATGTATGTCCCCAGGTTATGAGATGCAGTAATGAACCTAGGATGAACATAAGGAGAAGCCTTTCAAGTGTTTAAGAAGAATGTTTTTTTGTTGTTTCATGTTTTAAGTTCCTGGTTTCCAAGATACTAAACCTTAAAGATCCTCGGTTTTGCAAAATGTAATGAAATTTTATGTGATAAAAAGGCGGGATGCTATACTCCCCATACTCTAGAGGCTGCCGACTAGCAGCGAGAGTGTAAAGGTGGTATAGTGAGGAGACTATACCCTCTTATTAGAGTGGAATAACAAGTACAACAATAGAATCATATAATAAACAAACATAGTAATAGATAAAGTATCAAAAGAATAGATAACTGAATAATAATCAAAAGCCACTAGGTAGTGTCATATACATGGATGCATGAAATGATGATATACAAAAGGGGAATATGGGGTAGGTTCATACAAACATGCTATACAAAAAGTAAAAAAATAAAAAAACTAATCCACTAGAATCTCAAGTGAATGCTCATTCCTATAATCCTAAGATCTATCTATAAGTAAGCACATCAAAGATTAGTAGTAGGGTGCTTTCCCTTATCAGTACCTACAGGCAGATAATATTATTGAGTACCAATGGTAGCCCGTGTAGGGTATGAGATCAAATATCAGAAGTCCACCACCAATGGTGTATACTCATAATCCAAGTAGTGCTCATAACTAAATAATATATAGGAATAAGTAATTAATTAAAAATGTTGAATAAATAAATAACTGACCACTCAGGTTCCTAAAGGAGACCTGATGACTCTACCTTCTTCGGCTCATGGAAAAAATGGAATCTGATCAGTCACTATATATATATAGTAATAATGTATATAATATAGTTATATATTGTATCCACCTATATGGACCAAGTACTTGTGGAAGTAAGTGGACATATACCTGGAATACTAATTAATGGCTGGATCAAGGTGTAACTCAGACATCCATAAATAGTCTAATGAGCATATAAGCTCAAAAAATAGGGTAGATGAACGATATCTCATAATGAGTGGGAGAAGTCATGCTCGTCACTTGATATGGTGAGTGTTCCATCTTTTCAACACTCTAACAAGAGACGCGACGCATAACGCCCAATGTCCAACTAGTGTTAATGGCGTGAGACGTCATGCTCAACACCCAATGTAAGGGAGCATGATACTGTCATGCTCAAATAAACCCTTTCCATCATATCATAGCCTATGTTAAGGTGTATTTATGTTTATAATATAATACACGAGGAAAATACCTCTCATTCATCTCATTAGACAAGTTCCATTACATACATGTCATTACCATTCTTAATGAGAATTTATATAATAATAACAAAAGATATGGTATTACCACCCTTTTCAAATCATTACAAAGAATCCATTTAATTTATTAAAGTAAAAAAACCCTTCATGAAGAAGTCATTCCATTCAATAAATTTCATTTAAACCATTTAATTTCATTTAAGGAAGGGAAACCATCATGCATATGCCCTCTTATATAATCAATACCATTTAATCCATTTATCAAAGAAAACTCAATTTATAGGGTTCAATGTAATATAAATGGTGACATAGTAAAAAGGGTGATCACCTATATGGGAAATTCCCATTATAGGTGGGCCAAACACCCAAAGGGGTACCCTTGGTTCAATTTAAGCATTCACATAACAAGGGAAATTCAATTTAAAAGATATTCTGAAAGAAAAATGGGCATCCTATGCATTTGATTCAATTTTCCATAAGGGTAAATTTCAATTGGCACACCCATGGGGTGTCCATAAATGAGGTAACCATCCTCTAAACTACCCAAAAAGGTTCAATAGGTATGAATTAAGGTTCATGTATCAATTTTACATGAATAAATCAATTAAATGGGGATGATCAGAAAAAGTTAACATGAGACATAATTAAATAATTACAAAGAACCAAAATTCATGGGTAAAATGACAAGATCATCTACCTTAAGGCCATATATGACTCCTTACTCGATATCAGCCTCAGATTCAGAGTAGATCAGAATACATCTAAGAAATAGTCTAACTCCCTGAAAATAGGAAAAACAATCTTGCACCTAAATAACGCGATGGATCTAAAGGTAAACTTAGATCGAAGGTAAGAGACTAGAATAACTTACCGATATGGATCTAATGCTTATAACAGGTCGTGAATTGGACACCGTATAAATGAGTTATCAAGAATCTAAGATCGATGGAGAAGTTGGCTGACGAGAGAAGAAACAGGAGGCCACCATTAGAGGAATAAAGGGAAAATAGAAATAGGTTAAAATAGTTAAGTTAGGGGAGAAAATAATTTCACTTCAAAATATAAAGGGTTCACGGTTAGCCAAACCATGCGTCAACCGTGTTCCCTTAACTACTATAGAGGGTAACCCCACATAGTTAGGTACATGGTTTATCTAACCACGTGCAAACCATACAAAAAAGTATTTGTACCAAAACCCTGAAGCACTACACAGTCATGCGACTTGGGTCGCACAATTTCATACAAATTGGGTGGCCCCCATGTCTCTATTGTTTACAATAGCACAATTTCAGAGAAACCATGTAGGCTTGGCTGCATGGTTTCCACTAACCATGAGACCCAATCTTTTTTTCCCATTTGGGGATTCAGGCTTTCAAACGAGCCTCATAATCTCCTGATACCTCCTTGAATTGAGTAAGTACCATAACTAGGGACGTTTAAATAGATTTAAATTGAAAAATAATGATTTGTACCTTCGTGAAAATATGGGTTGTTACATGATTTTCTGTTGTAAATGGGTTGACAATATGAGTACAATGAAAATTGATGAAATGGGATTCTTAAAGGTGAATTTCAGCATGTAAGGGGAAAAGGACGAGACGTTCATAATGTAATCACAAGTAGTGAAAGTATTTTATGTCTCAGATACAACAAACAAGAATTGGTCAATTGTCCTACTGGAGACTAAAACAATTGTAGGGCTAGATGAAAGTTCAATCGAGGACGACCCTTGTAGGTTCCGAGCGTAATAGAAGCATTTGATGGGAGGTTCCCAACATCACTTTTTTGTCATGATTAATGATCAATCCGAGATCTATATGATTCTTAATCATTGTGATCAATGGAATTGAATCAAAGATAGATAACATTAATCATTCCGGAACAAGAGAGAAAGGAGATCAACACATATTGCTTATAATTAATTTAATTAGATAAAGAATTACCTCTAAGGAATTATTTCTTCATTGATGAATACGGGGATAGATCAGTAGTAAAACGTCATTGTGTTGTAGAAACAAAGTGTATATTTACTATAGTGGTGATCTATACGTGTTATAGGAATCTCCAAATGTCACTGAAGGAGTCTTCAGGTGCTAGCATGAAATATCCTTGTACTTGCATCATCTACCTTGATCACCTCGAAAATCGCTTCCAAATCATTATCCTTGATCCAATGGAGGAGTATTTCTGAATTTTCTTAGGAGTATTCTTAGATAAGGGAGCTCTCTAAGATTGAGAGGATCCTCCAAGATTCATTGTGCACAACTGAATTGGATTATGAGAAAATAACATATCTGGGTATTTATATTTCTAGGGTTAAAATAAAATAATTGCACAAATGCCATTAATTAATTATTTAATTATAGTATAACTCCATGTCAAATTATAATAGTAATATTATTATTTATTAACATTCTCTTAACTTGAAAATTATAATTAAATATTATTTAATTAAATAATATTCAATATTTAATATTTCTCAATGGACCATTAAACTTGGTTTTCCATTCCTCTAAAACATTTATCAGGACTTGAATAATGTCTATTTATTTATTAAATAAATATCACTACATTATTCACCAATAAATAAATAAATATTATATTCACTAAATAGAAAATAAATATTTATTAAATATTCCTATAATAATACATTCTTCCAAATAACCAGTGAAAGAATAAATTTGATCAATTATACATGAATAATTATTAAACAATGTATGAGAATAATATTTATTCAACCTATTAAATAATAAATAATAATATATTATTTAACTGAGATTCTGGATACATTAGTGCGTGAACCTCTAGGTATCTTTCTCAATAACATTAGGTGAAGTAGTATAAAGTCCAAGGTTAGTGTATAAAAACACTCTAAGTCACACATAGAGAAATAAGTTAATGTCGCAATGACATGCCACCTCATACAAATGCTTACCGTGTAATATAATCCATTTATCACAATATCTCTAATCGAGAAGGTTGCATGCCAGTACCATCAACCTATGTGCTTTCATATCTATTTCTTTGAATTTACAGAAATATAACTTGCCTATAGAACACCATGGACATGGATTTATTTAGGATATATCATTTCTATCAAAATTCATGAGATATTGACTTCTATTAATGAATAGAAGGGATAAATAATTTCTCACATTGTTTATTAATGCAATATTACTCGTGACACACCCAACATATCTTACCTCACCAAGAACATCTATCATCATGGTTTTTATCAATACAAATAAGTTTGATACTCATAATAATCATTAATAATAATCTTAAAGTCTAAGGACCAATACACACATCTATAGATAGGAACATCTAATGAAACATATAAATGTGGATTTCCTACTGGAGGGTATTTTTCTTATAATATCCATACTGAATATTACTAAGGGCATAAACCATGAGAAGGTGCCTCAAATTCATATGAGTCTCCACCCATGATAGCTTATATCATTTGCTTCCCTAAAATGATTTCATCCGGCTATAGAACATATATTCAAGAATAGTGTCATAGCACTTCCGAGTTCTCATCATAGTGGGGAACTGTTATG
The DNA here is from genome assembly GCA_963277665.1 of Viscum album. Lineage (NCBI taxonomy): Eukaryota > Viridiplantae > Streptophyta > Magnoliopsida > Santalales > Viscaceae > Viscum > Viscum album. The sequence continues at coordinate 2,002,404,767 of OY728146.1, read as the reverse complement.
ACCTTTTAGCATGACAACTACTCTTAGGAAATTATCACATACTATGTCACATAGAAGAACAATCATGATGTGATAAGTAGTTTATTAAGATTTAAAAAAATGAATACAAGTTTATCATAAAGTATAAATAAGTTGGTTCTAGGGAACCAACTCCAACAGACTCCCACTTTCACTAGATCCAACTACTAATAACCTTCAGTGTTCTAGTTCTCACATGATACTCATGATTCTATTGATACAAGCCTTTAGTCAAGGGGTCCACCAAATTATCTTTTGTGGGTACTATGCTCACTAAAACTTCACACTTATGATAAAAATTCCTCAAGAGGTGATACTTCTGGAGTATATTCTTTGTCCATTGGTGTGAACTTGGATCTTTTTCAAGATCCACCACTACAGTATTATCACAGTACAATGTGATAGGGTATTTACTTATAGGAACCACATCAAGCTCCTAGAAAAAGTTAAAAATCCAAATGGCTTCCATGGATGAATCATAATCCACTATATACTCAGACTCCACTGTAGAATTAGTGACAACTGGCTTCTTTGAACTCTTCCAGCTATTATATCCTCTATTGAGACAGAAAACATATCTTGATTGCAACTTCAGATCATTATGATATGTTTGAAAACCAGCATCAGTATAACCCCTAATGACCGACTCTTCGTCTCCTCCATACACCAAGAACATATCCTTAGTTCTTATCAGATACTTAAGGATAAACTTAACAATAGTCCAATGATATTCTCTTGGATCTAATTAATATGTACCTACCATGCTCAGTTCATAGGCAACATCAAGTTTAGTACATAACATGGCATACATGATTGATCCTCTCACTAAAGCATATGGGATATTACTCATTCTATCTTTATCTTATTGTTTCTGAGGTCACATTTTCTTAGAAAGATGTAAACCATGTGACACTGGAACCAATCCCCTATTGGATTGTTCCATACTAAATATCTTTAGTATCTGGTCAACATATGTAATTTGACTTAGTCCAAACAACCTCTTGGATCTATTATGAGTGATCTTGATCCCTAGAATATAGGCTTCTTCACCTAAGTACTTCATGGGGAAACACTTGTTTAACCAGTCATTAACTGATCATAAGACTGATATTTAATTTTCAATAAGTAATATGTCATCAATATATACTACTAGGATAATGAATGAATTACCACTAAACCTCTTGTAAACACATGACTCAAATCTTTTCTTAATGAAATCAAATTCTTTTATAGATTCATTAAATCGAATGTTTCATAACTTGGATGCTTGATTCAATCCATAAATGGATCTCTGTAACTTGAATATCCCTTTGGAATCACCTGGAGTCACAAACCCTTCTGGTTGTGTCATATAATTATCTTTCTAAAGGTTCCCATTAAGAAATTCAGTTTTGATATCCATCTTCCAAATCTCATAGTCATGGTAAGTTTCTATAGCAAGTATAATTATAATGGATTTAAACAGGGAAACTAGGGAAAAGGTTTCATTGTAGTCAATTACTTGATTCATTTTAAACCGTTTATCCACTAGCCTTTCTTTATAGGTACTTAATTTAACTTTCATGTACAGTTTCTTCTTGAATACCCATTTTCATCTAACTAGATTTAAATCAACTGGAACATCAACCAGAACCCAAACTTGGTTCTAATACATGGAATCCATTTCATAATTCATGGATTCTTTCCATCTTGTAGATTTTGAGCTCTCTATTGCCTCCTTGTTGGAGGGAGGTTTATCATTTCCAACAAATAATGAATCACCATATTTGGTGACTAGAAAACCATATCTCTCTGGTTCTCTTACCTATATTAAAATACTACGTAGTACATATGTTTCAGGAACTACTTATTCCATGAGGATATTTGGAATCTATTCTTGTACCAACTCTTGTGTATCTTGAGAATCAACTTCATCGAAGTCAATCTTGCTCCCACTATCATTTCTAATGATGTACTCCCTTTCAAGAAAGACAGTTTGTCTGACGATAATCACTTTCTTGTCTGAGGGGTTTTATAGGTAATATCCCTTTGTTTCCTTAGGATACCCTATAAAGATACACTTCTTTCTCCAGGGTGCTAGTTTGTTTCCTGATAAGGCCTTAACAAACTCTTCACAACTCTATACATGTGTATGAGATAAAATGTCTTTCTTTCCACTCCATAGATCGAATGAAATTCCATTTTCCACTTTAGTTGGTATTGAGTTTAATGTGTATGCCGTAATTTATAATGCATATCCCCAAAAGGATAATGGAAGATCTGCATGACTCATCATCAACCTTACCATGTCTAACAATAAACGATTCCTCCTTTCACTAACACCATTACACTGTGGTGTATAAGGTGGAGTGAGTTGAGATATAATCCCAAACTACTATAGAAAGTGATGAACTCTTGGTTAATATATTCACCACCTTGATCTGACCGAAGCTTCTTTATATTCTTACCAAGTTTATTCTTTACTTCATTCTTGAATTACTTGAATTTATCAAAGGAATCCGACTTATACCTCATCAATTAGATGTATCAATATCTACTCAAGTGATCAGTAAAAGTAATTAATTAAGAATACACATCTATAGATTCTACTAGAAATTTTCCACACACATCAGTGTGTTCCAATCCTAGAAGTTCTATGTACATTTTACCCTATCCACCTAATACTGGTTTGGTCATTTTTCCTTGTAAACAAGCATGACATCTATCAAGTGGTTTTAGCTTAGAAGAGTCTAAATAACCAACTTGAAAGAGATTTTTCAAACACTTCTCATTTATATGACCAAGATTGCGATGCCATAACTAGGTGTTATATGAGTCATGTGAACATGATTCGTTATCAATTTCCAATACTTGGTTTTCATAATTTAATACATAAAGAATATTATTTAAATGTACCATACCATAACATATGTTGTCCTTATAAAAGAAACAATTTTTTTTTTAAAATTTAAAAATAAAACCATATATATCTAAACATGAAACATAAATTATATTATTGGTAACTATAGGTACATAATAAAAATATCTTAAAACCAAAATCATTCCCATTGGCAATGAAAGGTGGTATTCACCAATGGCCAGAGAAGCTAGCCTCGCACCATTGGTAGCTTGCAGATCCACCTATCCTCTGGAAATATTTTGAAATATACTTGGTTCCTACATTTGGATATAGATGTGAGCACCACAAGATATATCTAATACCCAATGTGTAGAAATGGAAAGATTTCACTCGATAATGAATAAACCTTTAGCTTCCCCTTGCTTTTGGGTGCAGTTCCTCTTCTAGTGACCTAGATTTCCACATGAAAAACATACTTCCTCCTTTTACTTTACTTGAATCTAGATCTTATTATTCTTGGAAGGATGGTCCTTGGGAGATTTAGAACATTTATAAGTCTTGGTCCCCTTTTCCTTGTTCTTCATTTTCTTGTTCAGCATAAGGAACATTGGTTTATCATGCCCCATGTCCTTATCCACTTAGAGAATCAAGGTTAAAAGTTCTGAAAGACTCTTCTCATTATTTCTCATATTATAATTCATAATAAAGTTGGATAAGGTATTGGGTAGTGATGAAAGTATGAGATCTGTACACAACTCATCTAGGAATTTAATCCCTAAGATGTCCAGGCATTCAATGTAGCTGATAATATTGACTACATGAGGCCCAGCTGGCGTAGACACTCTAATCTTAGTTATTAAAAAATCATTGGTGATCTCATACCTCTCTTGTCTCAATTTCTCTTGATAGAGATCCTGAAGGTGAGACATCATGCTATAGGTATCCATATCCTCATGTTTCTTCAAAATCTCATTGGTCATGGATGATAGCATGAAGCACTGAATATCTGTAGCATCATTCAGATGTTTCTCATAGAGAGATAGTTCTTCATCACTTTCCTTATTTCTAGGCACAACTAGTAAAGTTTCTTTGAGCACATACAATTTCCTATCATGGTGAAGGATGACATATAGGCACCTTTTCCACTCTTGGAAATTTGTTCCAGTGAGAAGGTTTTCCTTCTAAAGTATGGATCACAATGATATGTTTAATGTAATTTTATTTCTATTTCTACAAAATAAGATAAGCAGAATTTTAGAACTCTATCTGATAAAATTTATACAAATAAATAAATATTATATTTATTAGTCTCCCACTATTTTATCAAAACCTGATATCCCTCACCATTGGATTCAAAATATCCTATTTCTTGGATATTCTAGTGGAAAGGATCTATATTACCATTCTCATTACCCCAACTTTGGTTGGTCAAGCAACTTTAATGGTTTTAGGTAGGAATTCCAAATTCCAACTACATTAACTCACAGTTCCTTGATCTGCTGAGTGGACTCCCCAATCCTGAAATCATTAATTTAGATTTACTCAACCTTTGCCTCTCAGTTACACTAAATCCTTATTTGGTAGTCAATCCTTGATGTGAACCAAGTTAAGTTAACCCAAAACCTCATGTGATAATTCCCCAATAATTGAAATCACCCTAACTTTGGCTGGTCAAGCACTTTGAACTATGGTTCGATTCTAACCGAAGTAATAGAAGACTATACCGACTTAATATTTTATTGATAGATTTTATCCTTTTATGTGTAAATTTTTAATTATTATATTTATCACATTCTTGTTAATATTAAGTGGGAGTAATTAAGAGATTAACCATATCTTAGAAAATATTTATGCATAAGCGAGTTTATTTTACTTCCATCTTGCATGCTTGTTAATTCATTAATTATGTGATAATAGAAAAACATCCACAATGAAATAACCATGATACTTGAAAAAAATAAAATAAACAGTATGGTCATGATATTATACTAATGGTTATTTTATCTAGCGATTGATAAACTAACCGTTGACCTAGGGGAGAAACACCTTGAACCAATTGAGGTTCGTATTTACACCTTTCCACCCATCCTCTTTTGTATCTCCTTAGATTGGTTTTGCCTCAGCTCCGAACTTGAACCACCTCCACTAGCTTGGGAGCTCCATACATTATATATTCCTTTTACTCACACACATGTGAGGGGAAAGAAGGGTTTACATAAAAGAAACCATGGGCACACAAGCCCTACATAATACTGAGGAGAGAAGGTATGCAGGCCAGAAATTTAATTTAATAATAAATTAAATGAAACCATTCACATACAAAAGGTTTGGTCTATCTCATGATCATATATATGCATGAAATAAATTATACATTTAATAAAACTAGCATTAAACTCTTAATCGTTCTTATTTAATAAAAATCATGCTTGAATGAATTAATATTATCTTTAATTAATCAATCCTTTTATCTTAATTCTTATCCGAATTTCCTTGAGATTCTCATCCATTATAATTTTAAATAAATTAAATAAATTCATTTAAAATTAACTTTTTACATAAATGTACCTTGGAAGTAACACAGGGAATACCCTTTTGATTCTTCCCAACATGTATTGTGACACATGGCATATATGACTTATCACGTACTTTTAAAAAGTATACTTCACAGATTATTAAATGAATTACATGATTTTTAAGTCACATGTTATGCTTAAATACACATAGAGTAACAACTTGTAATAAAACTCATACAAGATATTCATATTTTAAAATTACATAGATATTAATCAAGTATTTAATATTTATGTAAATTAAAACCTATCACATGGTGTGTCCTATCTTTACGACCACACATAAGTACATGTCTCAAGGTTTACATAATAAAATAAATAAATTTTAAATATGAATAACTTGGTAAAAGTACATATCATGTAGATCTAATATACACCTCATGTACACCCTTCACCTTCTATCTGAGGTACACACATAGGGACCCAACATGTAAAACATACCTCAGAAAATTTGGAGTACACGACGTATCCAATGGGTCACATGTTGTGTTGATTCCATGTTACACGGTCACCGATCTGGTAGGATGTGTATGGAATACATAGCTCTTCTATGACCCAAAGGGACTACATAGTGTGGGATACATAGCATGTAGTTTGTCTGACCATGCACCATTTAATTCTGGTCAACACATAGTGTGTTAAATGGTGTAATTAATGTAATAATCAATGCATAATCTTGAATTTATTTCCAAATAAAATCTTGATGTGTTGAACATTATTACACAGCGTGTAACTCTGGTTACATGGTGTGTAGTCTGGTGTTATCCAACCATAAACCTTGGCACCTCTAGATGAGTTCCTCGATTTTATTTTAATCATAAAATTAATCATCTCAATTAGATCTACAAGAAACGAAGGAGGAAGAAACAAATCTTGAAATTCAGATAAAAAAACTATTAAACTTGAATTGATAAACTAAATTATGAATGTGTAAATCAAAAATGATTTGTAAATAATTATAAATAATTATGTTCCCCCTATGATACCACTTGTAGGTTTTAGGTGTAGTAGAAGCGTGCAATGGGCAGTGCCCAACATTGATTTTTGTCATGATCGACGATCAATATAAGATCTATACGATGTTTAATTACCATGATCAATGGAATTGAATAAAATATAGACAACATTAATCATACCAGAACCAGAGAGAGAGAGAGGATATCAACACATATTGTTTATAATTAATTTAATTAGATAAAGAATTACCTTTAAGGAATTATTTCTTCATTAATGAATCTGGTGACAGATATGTGATGCACCATCATTACGTTGTAAAAACAATGTGTATATTTCCTCTGGTGGTGATCCACATGTGTTCCAAGAATATCTAGACATCACTGAAGGAGTCTCTGGGTGTTATCATGGAATATCCTTATGTTTACGTCATCTGACTTGATCGCCTCAAGAATCGATTCCAAAGTATTATCCTTAATCTGGTGGAGGAGGATTTCTCACCATTCTTGGGAGTATTCTTGGAGAAGGGATCTCTCTAGGCTTGAGAGGATCCTCCAAGATTCGTTGTTCATAATTGAATTAGCTTATGAGAAAATAACATAATTGGGTATTTATATTTCTAGGGTTAAAATAAAATAATTGCACAAGTACCATTAATTATTTATTTAATCCTAGAAAAACCCCAAGTCAAATAATAATAGTAATATTATTATTTCTTTACATGCACTTAACTTGTGAATTATAACTAAATATTATTTAGTTAAATAATATTCAATATTTAATATTTCTCACTGGACCATTAAACTCGGCTCGCCTTCCTCCAAAATATTTAACGAGCCTTGAATAATGTATATTTATTTATTAAATAAATATCACTGCATTATTCCCCAATAAATAAATAAATATTATATTCACTAAATATAAAATGAATATTTATTAAATATTCTGCTCATAATACATTCTCTCAAATAACTAGTGAAAGAATAAATGCGATCAAGTATACATGAATAATTATTAAACCACACACGATAATAATATTTATTCAACCTATTAAATAATAAATAATAATATATCATTTAATTGAGATTCTAGATACACTTAGTGTGTGACCCTCGAGGCCTCTTTCTTAGTGGAATTATGTGAAGCAACCTAAAGTCCAAGGTTAACATATAGTAACATATTAAGGAACCCATAGAGAAAGAAGTTAATAATACAATGAAATGTCACCTCATACCGATGCTTACCATGAAATATAATATCTTTATCATAATATCTATAATTGAGTAGGTTACATGCCAGTGTCATCAACCTATGTGATTGATATCTATTTATTTGAATTTACAAAAATAGAACTTGCCTATAGAACACCATGACCATGGATTTATTTAGGATGTATCATTTCCATCAAAGGGATTGAGATATTGACTTCCATTAATGAAAAAAGGGATAAATCCTTTCTCTCATTATTCATTAATGCAATATTACTCATGATGCACCCAACACATCCTACGTCGTCGTGAACATCTATCATCACAGTTTTCATCAATACATCTAAGTGCATGATTCATAATAATCATTAATAATAATCTTAAATTCTAAGGACCAATACATACATCCACAGATAGGAACATCCAATAACACATATAAATATGTATTTCCTACTGGAGGGTCTCATTCTCATAATATCCATACTAGATATTACTAAGGGCATACACCATAAGAAGGTGCCTCAAAGTACTATGAGTCTCCACCCATGATAGCATGTATCATTTATGTCCCTCAAATGATATCATATGGATATAGAACATATATCCAAGAATAGTGTCATAGCACTTCTAGGTTCTCATAATAACAGGGAACTTCTGTGACCTTTTAGTGCTACATATACTCTTAGGACATTATCACATACCATGTCATGCAGAAGAACAACCGTGATGTGATTAGTAGTTTATTAATATTCAAAACAATGAATAAAGGTTTATCATAAAGTATAAAGAAGTTGGTTCTAGGGAACCAACTCTGAAAAACTTTTCATTGGGAGATCACAATCATTTCATGGTGGTCCCAATGTAGACAATGTCTTGTATGTTAGAGGGGTCCATAAAGAGGGGATTTGGATTATCAATAGAGGATCCAGATCCCTTAAACCTTTAAAGAAAATAAAGAGGGTTCAATGATCATGTTATTTTTTTAATATACTATTTTTTTCTTATAATATTATGTGTTCACTACTGTATTAACATAATATAAATTAAATGTTTTACTACTCATGTAGACAATGACGTCTGTAAATTATGATGTTAATAATCCTGATGAATAATAAGCAACTGATGCTGAAACTATAGAACTATTAGGGTATCAAAAACATGTTGATGAAAAAAACAATAATGATGTAGCATCACTGTGTCGACTAAAATTATCAAGGCAAGAAGAAAGGGTATAAAATTTGAGGTTGGTTGGAATCAATATGGCCAACCTATTAACACCAACAAGTCAATGTTTATTAGTTATGTTAGGGTCACAATGAGAATGAATGTTCCAATTCATATAGATTCATGGAATTATGTCTTTCCTGTAATGAAGAAAACCCTTTCAAAAGATATTAATGTAATGTTATGATATACTTTCTCTATTTTACTGAAAAATTATACAATGAAACATTGAGTTAATATTCATTATCCCTTAAAGAGTTCATTTATTTTAGATGATTTCTGTAATAAATATGCCTTAATGGACATTATAAAATCACATAGAGGCTTCTAAAATCTTCTTACTAAGTTTCATAATAGGAATGTTGAGGGGAAAGTAATGCCCCACCCATCTGTTACTAATGCACACATTATAAAGCATGAAACATGGAATGATTTCATTAGTCATTGTAATGAGAAATCATTTCAGGTGAATTATATTCAATAATATAATATTTAATATTATTTATTTTATCTAATTTTATTCAAAATTGTTAATTTATGAAATAACAAAGGAGTGCTGAAAATAAACAACATGTATCAAAACCAATGTACCCATATTGAAACGAAAGGATGGGGTACACTTCATTAGAGAATAAAATGGTATGTATTTTAAATAAAAAAAAAGTTTTATGCAATATTAAAAAAAATATGTTCCTTTATATATATATATTGATGAATCAAAATCTGAAGACACTCCCATTCCATGTCATATGCTATGAAAGGATGCCTGTGTAAATAAGGAGGGTAAAATAGTTTATGAAAACACAAAAGCAGTATGAGAAACATGTATAAGTATGACATAATAAAAAATTTCTTATAATTTGTATTACATAAAAATATATATTTATGTTCATATTTTTTATACGGTTTAGACACAATAATCAGCAGAGACCGTATCGGAATAAAAACTAATTTTAGTAGATTTGAAGTGGATGAGACAATATGGTCACGTTAGAGGTGTAGGTTTTAGAGAGTATCCTTGAAAATATTTTGAGAAGAAAAAACCATAAGAAGATACATATCAGATGATGAAAATATTTTAGGAAAAAATAAATGTTTTGCAAGATATTATTGTCTGGTCTGGTTTGGCAGACCAATATATGCTAAAGGATCAAAGTGAACTAGCAGTGGAACAAAGATAAACACATGAACAACCAAATGGCCCCACTATATTTGAGGCTAGTCATTCCCCTCAACTGCATACCTTACCCAAGAAAATAATTTTTTTCATTACTCTTTATCCTAAATGTGAATTAAATAACTTCTAATAACTTTATATTATTAAAATTTTGTAGGGTAAAGTTGTATGTGATTTATATCTATCAACACCCGCACACTGCCTTATTGTGAGGGGTACAATTTATAATATCCCATGGGATATATTACACAATAAATAACTCCCAAAAGATAACATGAGAGTGGGGATTAAAGTAACTCAAGAGCAAAGTGCCGAGTTGTTTGTTCCTCTTGATGATACATATATTACAATGGTCAATGGTGCTATTGGAATTTTCATAGCATGGTCATATGATCTTATAAAGATACATAATTCATGCCCTTACCAAATTTTTTCAAATGAAAAACCTATAACAGTTGATGAAAAAATATTTTAAGTGAGGTATGGTATTACAAATGGATAAAACTATAGGTAAACGAAAGGTTAGATTAAGATAATCTAGTGAGTCAACCAAGAAAACAAAAAGACCTTCCAGGAGTACCTTCTCCTCACCAGTTCCACTAAAACATATAATATCATTAAAAATTCATGTATAAATCACATTAAAATATGGATATGTGTCATACATTCAATATGAAGAATAAATATTTAGAACTATCATTATAGACACAGTTGTACTCAAGTGTATAAATGAGATTCTCAAGTTTTAATGGATGGGAGTCTCAGTTGTGAGTACACACATAATGTATATTTTCATAATAAATCTATCCAAAAAATGATGTAAAATTTTTATTAACATTACTAACTATTCATATTTTCTATAGAAATTTATAATAATAATATAGAAAAGGAAAACCCTACAAAGCATGATTTGGATTCATTAATCTCTGTATTGTTTCTATGGATGAAATTTATTTGGATTTGAAAGAATTTGATAAGAAAAAGATGATCTAAATGAGGAATTTGAGAAGAAAATAACATATGAAAGACTCTTTTTGATGCCTATAATGCAGTGGTAAAACCCTAAAATCTAATAATATAAAATGTATTTTTATTTTTTTCATTACTCATTTGTTTTTGTTTTTTAAGAATCACTGGATGCTGATCACAATCTATTTTGATACCCAAAATATTTATTTTTTTGGATCCAATGCAATGATTTCCATCAAAATGACCACACATGATGTGTATTGTGAATTTATAATGAATTTTAATCAACATTTTATAGATAAACTTTGAATTGTATGTTTAATTTTATGTTTTAACAAGAATTTTATTATGATATAGTGATATGTAAATATATGCTAAATCATGAAATGAGTTCAACAACTGAAAATAAAAAAGTCTATAGATTACTTTAAAAGGAAATAGATTAAGGTATATATAGAAATATTTAACTATCAAAACATATTTCAGAAAAATTTACTTATTTTGGTCAATGTATCTACATTTTACAAAGTAAGATAACAAAAATAATTGTGGATATTATGTTTTCAAATTTATGAAAGATATCATATACCATTAAAAACTAGCATCTATGAATAGGTAATTTATGATGGTAATTAAAATTTCATTCAAATTATTTCTTAATCATTTGTTTGTCTACATTTTCTTAATACTACCAAGATTTACAACAATCTATGTACTCAAAAGAAGAAGTATATTTTTTATAGATGAGTGGGAATCACACATGGTTCTAGAATATTTGATGACATCAAATTTAGGTTATTACCTACTATATTTGTGATGTAGCATGACCTATGACCTTAGAAATATATTTGGGGTGGGAAAAATTAGTATCAGAATTCTTATATATTTCACATGAGCCTCAGCCTAGTTGGTGAGGACTCGACAAGTGCATCTAAGAGACACGAGTTCAAAACTGGGCAGAGAAATAATTTCTGAGGTACTATAGCAGGCATTGTTCAGGTACTGTAGCTTGTAACTATTCATCTATTTGGGATTTTGGGCCACTAGTTTGGGTATTGGGTCCTTTAAGGCCTTTGGGCCACCCAAGGCCTTAGAGCTAGTAAGGCTTCCAGGACACCTCAAGGCCTTCAGGCCACCTCATGACATTTGGGACACCTCAAGGCCTTCGGGCGACCTGAAATTATGCTTAATGAGCACAAAAACTCTACAAGGAGCATACTCCATATAAGGATTCAGAGAAGGTGCACTCACTAGAGTAGAATCTAAGAAGATTTGTTTGAAAGATAGGGTATGAAATTTCCATCAGAACTAGCCCATGCATGCACGAGAAGCCTAGCCAAACAAGCCATGTGAAGGTGAAGAGATAACATCATGACATAGAAGCTGAGGAGGAGGAGTTCCATGTAGTTTTAGTCTGTATATTTCCTAAGACCTACGGGCCATGTAATCTCTAAGACTATGGTCCATGTAAGGGTCCCCCCTCATCCCTTGAAAGGGGGGTTATCAAAAATGAATAAAAAATAAGTCCTTCAGGCCATTCAGGAAGAATGCTTATATATTAATTTTGATCTGTTTATCAAGGATAAGTATAATGGAATAAATCAATTTGTTTAGAAATGAATGGGAAGAATACATGGTGTTATAATGTATATAGACATCATGAATAGGTTACTGTATAATACTTATTTAGTTAATTTTATTATTATTTTATTTAATTTTTTAAGTTAATTTCCTTATCATTTTTATCTGAAACTTATTTTTTTTTAATCTACACATTTATTAAAAACAAAAGTCACATTCTCAAAACCAAGAAAAAAATTTAGATTATTTTTATACTTTAGTAAAATGATCTATAAGTCATTTTTGATGTGTAGGAGTTAATTGTACATCAATATGATACACGATGTGGTCGGTATAACTCAAAGTGTGGGGTTTCAATACAAAAGTGTCATTTTAGTTTGAAATACATTTCACATAGCTAAAATTGAGAAAAAAATATTGTATTATTTTCAAACTTTAGAAAAATGATCCATAATTCATTTTTCACTTGTAGGAATTGATCATACTCAAATCTGATACATGATGTGGTTGGTATAACCTGAAGCACATGTTTTCAATATAAAAGTGTCATTTTAGTTTAAAACACGCATCACATAGCCAAAACTGAGATAATGAGCTCTAATTGTTTTCAAAATTTAAGAGAATAATCCATAATTTATTTTTCATGTACAGGAATCGACCACACATCAACCCTACACCCAATGTGGTCGTTATGAATTGAAGTATTCATTTTTAATACAAAAGTGTCATTTTAGTTTAAGACACAAATAAAATAGACAAAACCGAGAAAATGATCTAGGATTGTTTTTAAACTTTAGGAAAACAATCCATAATTATTTTTGTGGCATATATGAATTGAACGCACATAAATCTGAGATGTGATGTGATTAATATGACTCAAAGTGTGGGTTTTTAATATAAAGGTTACATTTTAGTTTAAAACACATGTGACATCACCAAAACCAAGAAAATGAGATCATATTGCTTTCAAACTTTAGTAAAATGATCCATAATTCATTTTTCATGTGTAGGAATTGACCGCATTCCAATTCAACATATGATGTGGTCGATATGACTCAAAATACATGTTTTGAATATAAAACTATCATTTTAGTTTAAAACACATTATATAACCAAATCTAAGAAAATGTGTTTGGATTATTTTCAAACTTTAGGAAAATGGTTCATAATTCATTTGTAACATGTAGGAATCAACCACACTTCAATCCAATAACTGATGTGGTCGGTATGACTCAAAGTATGTGTTTTCAATACAAAAGTGCCATTTAAGTTTAAAACATGCATCAAATATCCATAACCAAGAAAAAGAGACTGGATTGTTTTCAAACTTTTGAAAAATAGTCCATAATTTATTTTGGACATGTATGAATTGACCAAACATCAATTCGAGACACAATGTGATTGATATGACTCAAAGTGTGTATTTTTAATAAAAAGGTTCCATTTTAGTTTAAAACACATTTTACATCACAAGAACCTAAAAAAAGATTGTATTATTTTCAAATTTTAGGAAAATGATCCATAATTCATTTTTTACATGTAGGAATTAACTGCACACCAATATGACACATGATGTGGTTGATATGACTCTAAGTATGAATTTTCAATATAAAAGTTTCATTTTAGTTTAAAATGTATCACATAGATAAAACTTATAAAAAGATCTTGTATTTTTTTCAAAAATTATTACAAAGGTCCATAATTCATTTTTTACCTATAGTAATTGACCCCATATTAATCCGATACTTGATGTATTCAGTATGACTCGAAGTGCGTGTTTCCAATACCAAAGTTTAATTTTAGTTTAAAACATGCATCAAATAGATAAAACTGATAAAAGGAGTTCATATTGTTTTTAAACTTTAGTAAAATGGTCTAGAATTAATTTTTGATATGTAAGAATTTATCTCACATCAATCCATCACATGATGTGATTGATGTGTCTTAGAGTGTGCGTTTTTAGTAGAAAGGTTCCATTTTAGTTTTAAACACATGTCACATCACCAAAACTTAGAAAATGGTCTTGGATTATTTTCAAACATTAGGAAAATTATCCATAATTTATTTTTCACATATAGTAATTGACTACAGACCAATCCGACACACAATGTGGTCGATATGACCCAAAGTGCGGGTTTTCAATATAAAACGGTCAATTTAGTTTAAAACACATCACATATTCATAACCAATAAAACGAGCTTATATTATTTTAAAACTTTGTAAAAAAGGTTCATAACTCATTTGTGACCTGTAGGAATTGGCCACACATCAATCTAACACCCAATGTGGTCAATATGACTCAAAGTACGCGTTTTCAATACAAAAGTGTCATTTTAGTTTGAAAGATGCATCAAATATCCAAAATGAAGAAAACTATCTTGAATTGTTTTCAAAATTTAGAAAAAAAATCCATAATTAATTTTTGATGTGTATGAATTGACTATGCATCAATTCAACACAGGATATGACTGATATGACTCAAAGTTCATTTTTTTAATAGAAAGGTGTTAATTTAGTTTAAAATGCGTGTTACATCACCAAAAATGAGAAAACAGCCTCGTATTGTTTTCAAACTTTTGGAAAATGATCCATAATTTATTTTTCACATATAGAAATTGACCTCACATCAATCCAACACACAATGTGGTCGATATGACTTGATGTGCGTGTTTTTAATAAAAAAGTGCCATTTTAGTTTAAAACACACATCAAATAGCCAAAGATGAGAAAACAAGTTTGAATTGATTTCAAACTTTAGGAAAAATATCCATAATTTATTTTTTTCATATAGTAATTGACCTCACATCAATTTGATATATAATGTGGTTAATATGACTTGAAGTGCATTTTTTTCAATACAAAAGTGTCATTTTAGTTTAAAATAAACATCAAATAGAAAAAACCAAGAAAAAAATCTCATATTATTTTAAAAATTTAAGAAAAAAAATTCAAAATTCATTTTTCACATATAGGAATTGACTGTGCATCAATCTGACACACTATGTGGTCAATACAACTCAAAGTATGTGTTTTCAATACAAAAGTGCAATTTTAGTTTAAAACACACATCAAATAGCCAAAATCTAGTAGGTGAGATCATATTGTTTTCAAAATTTAAGAAAATGGTCCATAATTCATTTTTGATGTGTGATAATTGACCACACATCAATCTGACACAAGATGTGACTGATATGAATCAAAGTGTGTGTTTTCAATATAAAGGTGTTATTTTAGTTTAAAATGCACGTTACTAGAAAAAACTGAGAAAAAGAGCTCATAATGTTTTCAAACTTTATAAAAAAAATCCAAAATTTATTTTTGACATATAGAAATTGACCGCACATCAACCCAACACACAATGTGGTTGATATGACTCGATGTACGTGTTTTCAATATATAAGTGTAATTTTAGTTTAAATCGCGCATCACATTTTCAAAACTGATAAAATGATCTCAGATTATTTTCTCATCATTTTATCTTCTATTACTTAATTAATTTCTTCATCATTTTTATCTTATACTTATTTAGTTAATTTCTATAGAGATAATCCTTGAAGACGAACAAGAAATGGCGTGACAGTTGAAGGATTGTTCTAAAAAAGCAATCCCTTCTGAATTGAATCCCATTCATAGTGAGTTTTTATCACCATATATGAGATCTAATTCAATAGAACCTAATTTTGAGTACAACAAGAAATGGTGTGATGTGTAAGAATCAACCACAACTCAATCTGATACACGATGTGCCTGGTATAACTCAAAGTATATATTTTTAGTTCTAAATTGACACTTTGTGTTTAATTTTTTTCTTTATAGTATTACTAATATCAGGATTATTTTCTTATATAGGTGAATTATTTTTCTTGAATTGGGGTGGTTTTATTCAAAACTAATAGCATGATTAGGGATTAAGGGCCAAATACAAAGGAACATTGATGTTTTTTATTTTTTGTGATAATTTTTACTTACTCTTGTAATTGTAAAAACCAATGTTTTAAATGTCTATAATATATAATTTTTCATTGTATTTGTTTTTTAGATTTTATTTTAATTAAATTGTCTATTTTATCTTATATTTTTTTGTTTTTTCTACTATAGTGTGCTGTAATTTTAACAGTACACTGCACCAGTATTCCCTTTTATCAATGCTAGAAAAAGCATTGATAAAGGGATCCTTTATCAGTTCTAAACTAGTGATGATAAAGGACCACCTTTATCGATACTATTTTTAGCACTGATAAAATCCTATGGCTTTTAATTGCACTCTGATTGATTGTGCTTTTTTGGATGGAAAAAGGCCTATTTTAGCACTGTTAAAGGAATTATTCATAGTGGTGTATTGATTAATGATAATATCAAGTCTAAGGACCAAGACACACATCCACATATTGGAATATCCAATGAAATATATAACATGTGGAATTCTTATTGGTGATTCTGTCCCCATAACCTCCCTTATCGGAGATCACCAAGCATGAACTTCATGATAATAAGTATAAATGTATTATGAGCCTATGACACCTTATATTAAAACATAATCTATGTTCCATTAGTCATATGTTATCTAGACTATATGAAATA
The DNA here is from genome assembly GCA_963277665.1 of Viscum album. Classification (NCBI taxonomy): domain Eukaryota; kingdom Viridiplantae; phylum Streptophyta; class Magnoliopsida; order Santalales; family Viscaceae; genus Viscum; species Viscum album. The sequence goes on along the minus strand of OY728146.1, from coordinate 2,002,387,645 downwards.
TGTTTAATAATATTTTTATAGATTTTCCAGGTTCTTATTATAGCGGTGAACTGTTGTAACCTTTTGATGTGAAAAATACTCTAAAAGACATCATCATATTAGAATTACACAAAAGCGCAATCATCATGTGATAATAAATTAATTAATATTATGGTAATTAAAAGTATAAAGTCAGCTGGTTTTAGGGAACCAACTCAAACAGATTCCCAATTACACTAGATCCAACCACTAAAAACTTTTAGTCTCTTACCTCTCGTATGATATTCACATTTTTGTTGAGATAAGGCTTTAGTAAATGGGTCCAACTTGTTATATTATATGGATACTCTTCCCATTGTGAATTCATGATGAGAACCAACATTTTTTAAATTTTAATCCATTTCTCAATATAAATTAACCCCATTATTAACATAAAACCTAGTTAATTTATGATTTTTTGATACTTAAGTGAATCTAGAATTTGAAGTGTTAAATGGATTAATTTTTTATTTTTAATTATTTAAATCAATTCTAGAATAAACTTTCTTAAATCCAAACTTATATTATGTTTTTTATTAATTTTCTGGTTACTTTCAAAATCTAGGAAATTAAGTGAAGTAGTGAATGTGGAACTTCTAGAATATTGATATAGAAAAATAATAAAGTACTATAATGCATACAACTTAACACTTTGATAAATGATAGTTATTTACTCTAATTAAAGATTCATTTGGAATGTGTAAGATTTAATTTTTTCTACACTACTCAATATGCAAAAATAACCCTTGGGTGGAATCATCTGTCAACCTTTCAATGCATCCCTAGTCTATAACCAACCGATTGCTCTAAGCTAGCCTCACCGATGGAACTCCCCCATGACCTATAATACCATAAGGGATCTACTCAGTCTAATCATGAATAGACAATAAAAACCACTCAATCCCTCACTAATACACCTATGATCCCTATAATTAATAGTGATTAGAGGTGAGATAACATTTATAAAATATCATTCACAATCAAAATATACAATTGCATCCTCATCCCACCTCCTTACATATACTAATGAAAAACCCCTCTTTTAAACCCATAATAATGACATAAGACACATAAAATCTCAGGATCACACATACCAATACTACAAGGGATTCCATTAAGGGTGAAACACATTTATTGAAAAGTATTTATAAGGTGCCAACCTAACCTTAATATTTAAAACTTCAATTTCCATTTCATAAACACTTGGAAAATCAATTACAAACCAATTTTAGTTTAAAATACATTTTAAAGTTCCAAACATGCCTTGATGTTTTATTTGTAAATTTAATTTAAAAACCATTTTAAAATCCATTTAAAAACTAAGAATATTTATTTAATTTGTATAAAACCAAACTTTATGTCAAAACACCACTCATGTAACATCCCTTTACCGATCTGACAGGTACTTCTTAAACCTTGTCATGGTTTTTCCTTTTCATTGACCAGGTTGGGTTGAGGATGAAATAATAGGATAACTATAATGGTGAATTCATAGATTTTTTTGGACTCTCAGCTTTAATTGTCCTTTTCTGTAAGCTGTTAGAGGGTTACCTACTGTGTAACTAGGCTACACAACATGTAGTGGTTTTTGGATGCAAGTTGTGAAAGGATTCACACTATGAAGGGTACACGAAGTGAAGATATTTTACACATATTGAATGAATTAAATATTATTTTTTAATTTTGAGGGTCATTTTTTAATTAGAGGCAACATGTTTTTCAGAATTTTCGAATATTAACTATTTCACGACGTGAAATGGTATTATATATCGTGTAATACCCCAAATGAAATTTTTAAATAGGAAGTATGACCAAGATCCTCTTTTCTCTTCCACTCCAGTTTCTTCTCCCTCAACCCAAATCCTTCCCCAGGTGATCTTAGAGCACTCCAACACTTCTGGATCCCTTCGTCCGATGTTTAATCATAGTTGGGTTGGTGGTGTGATTCCCAGGTAAGCTTTCTCCCTTTTTCTTCACCTTTCTCTCTTTCTAATACTTTGTTATTTCAATGGATAATATCAAAATTGATGGATCTATGATCTGTACTATTGGATCTCATTTCTAGGTTGATTTTTTAGGTTTTCTACACCTTCATTTTCATTGATGGGTTCCATTTTGAGTGTTGGTTTTTGGGAAAAGGTAGGTGATTCCATCCTGTTTGGCCAAATTGATTAAATTTGAATTGATTGATTTATTTCAATTTTTGATTTAAATTTAATTTCTAATTTTTTTTTCAAAATTTATTTATTAAAACCCAATTTTAGTGAATTGGGATATTTGAAATGGCTTTGGTGCAAAAATTGGAAAAAACCCCCAATTCCATTAAATTGGGGTGTGTTTATGGAAATTGGTTTATTTAAATTGTTTAATTTAAATTATGTATTTGATAGAAACTATTTCAATTAAAATTTTGAATTTAATTGAGGAAAATAATTTTTAAATTGGTGGAATTGGTTTTTAATTGATTTCAAACTTATAAAAATGGATTAAAAAGATTTGATAGAAACCTAGTGGTTTTATCTGGTTAAAAGACATGTTTTTGATTAAAACCTGTTTTGGTTTTAAATGGAAAATTTTATTTTGAAATGGAGGAATGACATTTAATTGTATTTTAAGTAGTCTTAAAATAAATTACCCACAATTTATTGTGTAATATCACATGTAAGCCTTGGGTAGTTTGTGAGTTTTTTGGACACACTCTACGCTTATACAACATTCTAAAACATAAATAAAGCAGGTCACATCCCTGATAAGATGGTGACAAGTCACCTTTTCCCAATGTTAGTGGTATGTGTGTATACACATATTTTCATGATCATTTAGAGAGTGTGGAGTCCTATAGTCTGGAACTTTCATACCTATTTGGCAGATGACCATGTTGCTCGCTTGATTATATTTGAGATATAAATGTATTCCAATGTTGTTAGATTGATTTACATGCCTTATAGATTTACATAAACTATTTTATATAAATTTTTTATTTAATCCATTGTTTTATAAATATTCCATCACTTGTAAATCCTTTGTTTAAATTATTTTCCATCATTTGAACTGTATATCCTGATTTGATTAAATATGATTTGAAATTACAAACCTATTTATTTTAAAATTGAAAGAATTTATTTATTTAATCTATTTTTGGAATATGTTATGGAATCCTTGGTGAGATACTAATAGGTTTTTTATCTCACACCCTACTTGTGGCTTCAGGTGTTTGTAGATTATCTCCTTCCATGTTCGAGCAAGTGGAAAGGATCACTTGGAGGTGGATCTAGTTGTTGAACTTTGGAATTCATGAGTTGTTTCCTTAGGGACTTGGGTTGTTCTTCCCTTTTTTGGTACTTATGTTGTAGTAATTTTGGCTTTAAATCCTTGTTGACTTCTGGTACATTACTCCTAGTGGAGTTTCTTTTGTATGCATATTAACTTGCCTATCTTTCTTCTGTTATGCTTTTTGGAAAATTCATTCCCACTTTCAAGTTGTATGATGCCAGGTTCTATTCGCCAATCCATGGGTATTGGGAATTACCTTTGGTCTATGTTAGGATCATATTGGTTATCAGGTTAACAGGGTATCTGGGCTGGTTCATGACAAATTGGTATAAGATGGAGGTTGAGATTTTGTCTTGCAGTTAGTATGCATTTGTGAAATCTTGTTGGGACTTAGAAGGTAGTTGTGATTGAGTGTTTGGAAATCTCTCACCACAATGAACCTTAAGTCACCAAGGGTGGTTAGGGAAGGACGTCCTGTGGATTAGTTATTGTATTTCCCTTATTATGATTTGGATAGAGTGGAATCCAAATCTGGTTGTTCCATCTGTTGGGAATAATTTCCCTTGTTGCTTATTTTGAGTGTTAATATGACATCTTCCTTGTTTTGTGATGATTTTTTGTAGCATTATGCCTACAAGAAGACATGAGAATTGGATCCAGGAGGAAGTCATTGCTGAAACATAGTGAGTGAATCCTCTAGTATACCCAAATCTAGTTGAGGTGATTATGTGCACTATCCAAGCTCTGAGACAGACACCACCTCTAGTACCCGTTCAGGCTCTAGCTAAGGATCCTTAGGGGAATGTCCTTAGAAATATCTATCAAGAGTTCCTTTTCCATAATCCACCATTTTTCAAAGGCTCCAATGATCCTCAATATACCAAGGAATGGTTGGGAAGGATATAATTTTTGTTTGAGTTCTTGGAGACATCGAATGAGATCAAGGTGAAGTGTTCCACCTTCATGATGGAAGGACCAAGAAGGGGATGGTAGGACATGATGGTGATGAAAAATAAACATGAGGGATTAGTATATAAAGACATCAAGGTTATTTTCACCAACCAATTTTATCTAGAGTTTATGTTGTTGTCTAAGGATTTGGATTTTTTCAAGCTTGAGAAGGCCGATAGAACCATGACTGGGTATTCAAATCACTTTGCTGAGCTGGTGCAGATTTTGCCTGAGATCTTATCTAATTCGAGGATGAAGGCTTGACAGTTCTAGTTGGGACTTCGATAAGATATCCATTATTAGGTTTTCTTGCTAAAGATGTCCACTTATGCTAATGTGCTAGATATGGTGATGATGGTTGAGATAGAACTGGATGGAAAGTCAGGGCTAACAAGAGTTCCTTTTTCTCCCAATAGCAGTGTCAGTTCCTTCAAGGGAAAATAGAATCATGATGATTCTCATGGTAGTTCATGACAACAGGGTCATTTTAGCCTCCTATAGTATTAGGAGGAAGTCCTTTGATTTTATATAAGTTTGGAAAGATAAGACATTCTAGGAGGGTTTTCACCGAGGCACCCAAAAACTATAGCTCCAACAAACATTTAGGACACTTACAAAGATTATACCATATCTTTTCTACTATTTGTAGTGCAACAGGATCGTCAGATCCTCCTAAAACTGCGGGGAAATCAGATGATTTACTTATAAAAGGGTTCTATCCATAGACATCTAGAACAAAGCTACTTCATGAAGTGGAAGAGTCTCTGGAGGAAGAAGACACGGGTCCAGAAACTATTATAGGTACCATTACTATAGCTTCACCATTAGTGATTTCTCTATATAATACTGGTGCATCTCATTCATTTATTTCAATCCATATTGTTAATCTGCTAAATATTCCTATGGATATTTTATCTTGTGGAATGGATATTACTACACCCCTTGGTAGGAATATAGATCAGGATCTCTGTAGTCCCACTTGTGTCTTCTCTCTATCAAATGTCGAGCTGGTTTATAGTTTTTTAGTTCTCGATATTAAACCTCTTGATGTCATTTTTTAAGATGGATGGGCTCATGGAAAATAAATCTTGAATTTATTGTTATCTCTAGTGGTTCTACCTTACTACACCCAGTGGTGTGTCTCTTATCTTTGAAGGAGAATGGGACCTAAGGTCGAACAGATCTAGGCCTTCTTATCTAAATATGGTGAAAGTAATACTAGTGTTTGCTTTTGATCTGGATCAGTAATCTTTAAGCGGATATCTCCCTCCAGTTTTCGTTGAGTTTCCCGATGTGTTTACTTCTGACTTCTTTGGTTTTCCATAAGTAAGGGAGGTTGAGTTTTCCATTGACTTAATTCCTAGTACTCAACCAATTTCAATTCCCTCTTACCACTTAAATCTAGCTAAAAGTAAAGAGATGAAGTCCCAACTGGACAATCTTATTGAGAAAAGTTTTATATGCCTGAGTGTGTCACCTTGGGTGGAGTTAGTTCTCTTTGCTAATAAACCTGATGGTTTTCTTCAATTATGTGTGGATTAAAAAAATTTCAATCAAGTTACAGTGAATAAAAATTATCTGTTTCCATAGATTGATGATCTGTTTGATCAGTTGAAAGGGGAAAAGTGGTTTTCAAAGATCAACCTTTGATCTGGTTACCATTAGTAGAGGATAAAATAATCTAACATCTATAAAACCACCTTTCAGAGCAGTTAGAACCATTATGAGTACCTCGTTATTCCCTTTGGTTTAAAAAAAATACTCCTATAGTTTTCATGGATTTGATGAGCAAGATTTTCCATGAGTATCTGGATAACTTTCTGGTAGTATTTGTAGATGACATCCTTGTTTACTCCAAGTATGAGGAGGATCATGTGCATCATTTGAGAATAGTTATGAGTTTGTTGAGACATCACCGACTTTATGCCAAGCTTTCAAAGTGTGATTTCTATATTCAAGAAGTGAAATTATTGGGACATGTGGTGTATGAACAGGGTATATCAGTTGATCCTAAAAAGGTAAATGCTATTATGACTTGGGAGTAACCATGAAATATCTTTAAGATTTAGATCTTCTTGGGATTAACAGGATATTATCTCTAGTTCTTGAAGGACTTATTAAATGTTTCTTCCTTGATGACTACTCTAACTCAAAAGTGGGTGAAGTTTTCTTAGAATGATAAATGTCAAAGTTCTTTTGTTGAGCTAAAAATTGTTTTGAAAACTGTGTTGGTGTTTAATCTTCCAGAGGATGGGCAAGGCTATGTGGTATTTTGTGATGCATCATGTTTAGGCTTGGTCTGAATTATTATATAGGGTGATCATGTAGTTTCTTATGGATCTCATCAGCTTAGGCCACACAAGAAGAATTATCCTACCCATGACCTTGAACTTGCAGCTGTGATGCACATGCTTAAGAGTTGGTGGCACTAACTTTTTGAACAAAGGTTTACTGTGTATTCAAAACACAAAATCTTGAGCTAGATCTTCTCTAAAAAATATTTGAATCTTCACCAGAGGTATTGGGTGGAGTACCTGCAAGATTTTGACTTTAACATCGCCTACACCTTTAGGAAAGGGAATGTCATTGTAGATGTGTTGAGCAGGAAAATTCCAAACCAAGTAATGAAAGAATATTTGAAAGAGTGGAATTTGATGCCTCTATTTGAACAATTGTAATCTGGAGTCTAAGAATCAGGATTTAAGGTTTATTTATCCAACATTCAGTTATCATCTACTCTTCTCGAAATGATTCTTCAAGATCGACAACTTGATGTTGAATTCCGTAGAATTAGGGACCCTCTTTATGGTGGGGAGACAGTTTCCCAATGGTCGTTATCCAAATAGGGTGTTCTATGTTATTAGGATTACTTCATTGTGAAATTAGTAGTAAGAAAAGATGTGATGGGGGACTTTCATAATTACTAGTGAGCTATGCACCCAGGAACCACTAAGATGTTTTATGACATGAAGCAGGATTTCTGGTGTCCAAGTATGAGACGAGATATTTATGGGTTCATTTCTTGTTGTTATACATGATAACAGGTTAAGGCCGAGCATCAGAAACCTCTAGGTTTACTTCAGCCACTTCCAGTCCCTACTTGGAATTGGGATGAAATCTCTACAGACTTTGTGGTCGGGTTTCCTTATATCCAGAGAAATAATAATTCAATATGATTTGTGATCAATAGGCCTACCAAGTCATCTCACTTCATACACATTTACAATACAACCAAATTTGAGGAGTTAGGAAATCTCTACATGATAGATATTGTTCATTTGTATGAAGTTCCATCTTCTATAGTCTCTGATAGGGATCCTCGGTTCACTTCTCACTTTTGGAGAGGCCTTCAAGAGGTATTGGGATCTTAGGTCCATTTGAGCATGGCCTACCATCCATAGTCAGATGGCCAGACAGAAAGAGCTATATAGATTCTTGAGGATATGATTTATACTTGTGTTCTTGACTTTGCTGGGGCTTGGGATGATCACTTGGTATTGGTTGAGTTTTCTTATAATAATAGTTACTAGTCCACAATCAGAATGGAACATTTTGAGGACTTTTATGGTCGGCCTTATAAATCTCTATTTTTTGGTCCGGGATTGGTGAAAGTTCCTTGGTTGTACTAATATTGGTGCAAGAGAAAACAATAGAGATTCAATTAATTCGTTATATAATGTTGATGGAATATAGACGATATAAGTCTTATACTGATAATCATCATAGAAATTTGTATTTCATAGTTGGTGACTAGGTGTTCTTAAAAGTTTCACCCTGGTTGGGTCATCGATGGATGGAAAATCAAGGAGAGATTGCTCATTGTTTTGTGGGACTGTTCGAGGTTGAAGAGGAGGTGGGAAAAGTTGCATACCATTTATCACTTCCACCATAGTTAACATAGATACATGACATATTCCATGTATCAGATCTGAGAAAGTAGCACCCCGATCTATTTTATGTTTTGAGATGGAGTGACCTTGAGATTAAAACTGATTTATCTTTGACTGAGTGGCCAGTTAGGATAGTTTATTCTGATATCAAGGTACTTCGTGGGAGGATGATACCTTTGGTTTGTGTGCTATGGAAGCAGGGTTCTAATAATCATGAGACATGGGAACACGAGACACTTATGAGAGAGCAGTGACCTCATATTTTTGTCATGGAAGCTTCTTTATAGTCTTTCTAGGGCCCGAAAATTTTTATGGTGGGGAGGTTGTAACATCCCATTACCAATCCGACATGTATGTCTTAAAACTTGTCATGGTTTTTCCTTTTTATTGACTAGGTAGGGTTGATAATTAATTGGTTTGATACCTATAATGGTGAATTCATATATTTTTTGGACTCTCAACTTTAACCGGCATTTTATGTAGGTTTTCAGAGGGCTAAACATTGTGTAACTAGGTTACATGATGTGAAATTGTTTCTAGATAAAATTCATGAAAGTCTTCATGCTGTTAAGGGTACACAATGTGAAGATATTTTACACATCATGAATGAATTAAAGATTGGTTTTTAATTTGGAGTGTCAGTTTTTAATTTGAGGCGAATCATTTTTCGGTGATTTCAAATATTAACAATTTCAAAATGTGAAATGATATTACATATCGTGTAATACCCCAACTGTGGTTTTTAAATAGGTAGCATGACTAAGATCCTCTTTTATCCTCTGCTCCAGTTTCTTCTCCCTCAACCCATATCCTTCCCCAGGTGATCTCAGAGCTCTCCAATCCTTTCTGATCCCTTTGGCTGACATTCAATCATCATTAGGCTTGTTGTGTAATTCTTGGGTAATATTTCTCCCTTATTCTTTGCCTTTATCTCTTTATCCTCCTTTGGTATTTCAATGGATAATCTCAAAATTTATTGATATATTCTTTGTGCATTTGGACATTTATAGGCTGAGTTTCTAGGTCTTCTACACCTTCGTTCTCATTAACGGGTTCCGTTGCGAGTGTTGGTTTTCGGAAAAAAGGTAGGTGATTATGTTTTATTTGTCCAAATTGATTAACTTTGAATTTCTTGTTTTATATAAATTGTTGTTTTAAATTAAATTGTTCAAAATTTCTTTCAATTTATTTATTAAAACCCAATTCTAGTGAATTGGGAGATTTGAAATGGTTTTGGCACAAAAATTGGGAAAAAACCCCAATTCCTTTGAATTAGGGTGTGTTTATGGAAATTGGTTGATTTAAATTGTAGATTTGATGGAAACTATTTCAATTAAAATTTTGAATTTAATTGTGTAAAATAATTGTGAAATTTATGGAATTGGTATTGAATTTATTTCAAACTTGTGGAAATGGCTTAAAAATGATTTTATAGAAACCCAATAGTTTTATCTGGTTAAAAGGCATGTTTTTAATGAAAACATGTTTTGGTTTTAAATGAAAAATTGGCATTTTAAATGGGAGAATGAGATTTAATTTTATTTTAAACAGTCTTAAAATAAATTTCCCATCATTGATTGTATAATATCACATGCAAGCCTTAGGTAGTTTGTGAGTTATTTTGAAACACTCTACGCTTATACAACATTCTAAAACATAAATACAGTTGGTCACATCCCTGATGGTATGGTGAAGAGTCACCTTTGTCCAGTGTCATATGGATGTGTTTATACACATATTTTTGTGATCACTTAAAGAGTTTAGAGTCCTATAGCCTGAAAATTTCATACCACTTTTGCAGATGACCATGTTGCTCACTTTATTGTATTTGAGATATAAATGTATTCTGATGTTTTTAAACTGATTTACATGACTTCTAGATTTATATAAACTATTTTATATAAATGTTATATTTAATCCATTGTTTTAGAAATATTCCATCACTTGTAAATCCTTTGTTTAAATTTTTTTCCATCATTTGAAATGTATAACACGATTTGATTAAATATGATTTTAAATGCCAAACCTATTTATTTTAAAATTGAAATAATTCCTTTGTTTAATATATTCTTATAATCTGTTATAGAATCCTTGGTGAGAACCTGCTTTTATTTTTATCTCACACCCTACTTGTTCCTTCAGGTGTCTGTAGATTATCTCCTTCCAGGTTCGAGCAAGGGGAAATGATCACTTGGAGGTGGATCCAGTTGTTGAAGTTTGGAACAGGTGAGTTGTTTCCTTAGGGACTTGGGTTTTTCTTCCCTATTTTGGTACTTGGGTTGTTGTACTTTGGTCTTATAGTTTACCAAACCATGTGTCAACCGTGTGCCCCTCTCCAAACACACCTAAATAGATTCATAGTTTCGATGAATTGTTAAGGAAATTATATGCCAACCATACAAAACAGATCTATTAAAAACTAAAGGCCTTCACACAAGTAGTTATTCGATTATTATTAATCGTACACCAACTATGTGCCTCATATTGAAACTTCAAAATTCAAAAATTTGAAAGAAATTTATCCTTGAAGATTTGTGATTTATAAGAGGGTCGAGAGATCTTCTTCAAGATCTCTTAGCTAGATCTTCTTCTCTATGCCATCAAAAGATTATCACCAAGATTTAGATATTTTAATGATGATGAAATTTTTTCTAATGATGCAGTGTTTGAGGTATGCATCCATCAGTGCTGCAGATGTTTTTTTTATTTCTAGATCTATTTCTATATTGTCTTCATTGGTTAACCTAGTTCAATCTTATTTTCAGATGGGTGGTTGGTGATAGTGAGAATTCATGTGGGTGAAAATCTGGTTGGGGTATCCCAGTGGTTGTCGATGTTAAGGTTTTACAGATATGAGATGATCACGTCTATTTTAGCCTACTATGATTCAAGTTCATAGATGCGGCTTCAATTCATCTTGTTCCAATTGGTTACTCATGATTTTTGTCATTGATGTGCTTTTCCTTCTTGTGATGTTTCTTTCCTATCATGTCGGTTGACCTGGTCCAAATCTGGATATAGATCTATGGCTATCACCCTATGGGGTGATGCAGATAGGTGATGATAGCTGTGTATAGGTGGGGATATAGATAGATGTGTATGACGGGTAAGTCGATAGACACATGCGGGTGAAATACTGAATGATGAATGTGAGTGTCTTGCAATATAAGCCTGAATTTTGGTTTTTTATGGATCTATGGATCAATGTTTAATAGTATTTGTACTAATGGGATTTCAATCCACTAAAAACATTAAGATATGTAACTCTTGGCCTTTGTTCTATATTGTATTTGGTATTTTGGGGTTCTTGTGCATTGGGGTTCTTGAATTGTAATGGGTTTCTCCTTAACCTAGTTTAAAAGGGGTCTCTCCTTTTATTTTTTTTAATAAAGGGACTTGTACCTAACTCGTTTTGAAAGAAATTCATCCCAGAATTCGAGGGTAAGGCTATAAATGTAATGAATCTAGTTTTTTTAGTTATATCCTTTGAATATATATATATATATATATATATCTATATTTTTCCCCAAAGTTGGAACTATGTTTGGGTTTCACAGGACCCCAGAATTAATACATTAAAAATATTAATATATATTAAAGCATGTACATGCATATTTTTGTAATAAATGGTTTCCCCATTGATCAGGACCTCAAATGGGAAATCAGAGACCATAATTGTTTCCAGAATGTGGGGTTTACCCTAGGTGCAATATAAAGTTGGATGACATTGGGTGTTTAGTTGAGGGAAGCTATTAGCGAGTACGTTAAGTGAATTAAATAATTTATTTATTTGATTTATTTAATGAACAAAAACCTAATTCCTTCTCTATTTAAATGATTTTATAAAAAATATCTAGGGTTAAATGCATAACCCTAGGAGATTAGAGAGAAGGAGTAGGAGAGCTTTGTTGGCGTTGATAAACTAAGAGCATGGATTGACGAACGATCGAGGAGAACTGTGAGATAGACGATGAATGCATAGGGATCATCACCTTCTTTTCTAGTGAATGTGTTCTTCACCAAAAATTGATCTATTTTTTATGTAGGGATCATTATTTGTGGATTTCAATCCTTTTGATTCAATTATTGAGCATGGATTATACATTTAATTTATTTTTCCTTAATTTCCATTCATATCATGATATGGTAATTTAATTAGATTTTTATTTCTAATGATTTTTTTCATTGCACCCATGATTATCACAGTTTTTTGTTCCAAAATTTATGGTCATCATCCAGATTCATATCGTCCAATGATAAATCTAACTTTTTTTGTGTACCTATCCTATCACCTTTCTTCTTCATCATTGGACCATGGGGTCGGTGATTCGATATTTTCAGATTTATTCGAATGTGATCAAACCTCCATATTCAAGATGATTGTGAGAATGATAACATATTGAAAATGTGTAGATGCATCAAGGTGGAACAAGTAGACTAAAGATGTTTCTTCCTAGAGATACATACCCCATTTTTTTGCGATGGGAGGCATGGTGGATTAGGATCGAGTGACCGAAGATCCATTTTTCAGCCACCAGAGGTTGAGAAATGATTATCAGAGACTTCTTCCTTCGGTTTCAGTAGATTTTGGTGAGTCAATAAGCATAAAAAGTGGGGGAATTAGTCGCGACAGTCTTATGTGGTGGGGAAACTATTTCTGGCACATAAATATCGATTACACATCGTGTAATACAGAGGAACACACACCATGTAATTTGGTTTATCTCAAAGGATAGGGTTTTAGAACCCTATAAATATCGCACTCGATGTGTAAGACCCACATGCCATGTAGCATTTTATCATGATCCCCTCCTGCCAAAGATACAATAATGAGGAGGGGGAGATGATGAACCCTCAAGTCTTACCTTCAGTAGGCCCCGGGTTGGCGACTACCATCGAGGGTATAAAAATCTCACAGCATGGGAGGCATTACCCTCTATAAATGAAACGAGATTGGGAGATAGGATAAGAAATCACAAAACAACTCCAGATAAAAATATAAAGTTAAACAAAAAACTATCCCACAATTCATGAATAAAGTAAATCTAATACATATAAAAGTCTCCAAAGTAAATACCAAAATACAGGTCTACGATAGTGACCCGACAACTCCAACCCAACTAGTAATGTCAAAATCAATCCCCAAAGTCATCCTGGAAACCTAAAAATTAGTTTATATATGTAGGGTGATCATAACTGGTATACTTGGTAGGTACATAACCGAGGCCTCAAGTGAACATGTGAAAATAGCATGTTAATGTGCTAGTGAACAAACAAAAAAGCAAAAAAAAACACCCATATAGGTCATCTAACCAAACCCATCCTCACCATGGATTACTCACCAAACTACACATCCAATATAATAATATAGCATCAAGATCATAACAAAGCGAGGCACCCTACTACTACTTCCCCACTGATTTGTCACTCTCACACCCCAACATCGAACATCCTATTCTCCCATCCCTTCCAGACATCTCACATCACATCACATCTCACATGCATACACCTATTCCACACATCAAAACACATCACATAACATCCCACTTGAATACACCTGGGCTACACATCACATCACATCACATCACATCACATCCCACCCACAGACACCTGGGCCACACATCACATCAAAACTAAAACCAGAGCAGCATGGTATCATAAATGTGAAGGAAATCAACCTTGTTCCCTAATCCTACCACGCATGACCCCCACTACATATCACATCACACCACATCAAATCTCACTAGTAAACACATAGGAAAACACATCACATAACACTCAAAGAAACCTGGTCCATCACATCACTGTTGGGTAATTTCCAACACCGACCTGTACCACTACCACTGAAGGAAGAGTGGGGGAGAGGGGGTAGCTATCCATCTATTTCACTACCATCCCAGATGTTGGGGAAAACACCAAAAAATTTGAACCTATGATCATTGGTAAGGTTATTAAACTTGTCCGGGGCACATATAAGATAACATAAACATACATGGTATATATATAGAACACAATACACAACCTATAGATTCACATAAACAAAACTAGCACCCACCACATCACTACCACATACCACACATCAATTGTCTTGACCGCTGCCACCACTATGTGTAACACATGACACAACCACCACACGAGGCACACGACATTCCACTTTACACTTACAAGTATTACCACTTTTATTCATTATCCATTTAATTTCACATTACACTACTCATTATTTCATTCAATTCAGTTTAAAACAATTATCACATATCTACTTATAGTCCACCTTGTTTATCTACTAGCCTATTTTGTTTTTTATGTCATAACAGTTCATCCAATGGATAACCAGGCAATTAATGCAACCAGGAAACTAATGTAACCAAGCCACACAACAACTAGACCAACTCACACAACCACTTCCATAACACCACACATCCACCATTGTCGTTGCGTCAAATCACCCAAGTCATCTCACAACACAACCACACATCTCATCCATCACACAACCACAACCGTCACACAACAAAACCACTGCGCCATAACCACTATGCCATAACCACTGTGCCACAACCACTACACCAAAACCATTGTGCAATAACCTCATCACATCACATAGCACAACTGAACACATCACATACATGCTAACTAACCTCTACAACACAACTTAATAAACCAAACAGCCTAGGTGATCACCTCTATAACCATAAAAAAAATGAAACCACATAAGAAAAACACAAATAGCATAAGAATACACAACAACACACAATATGCCTTCCACGATTATTTAGGGGCATTATCACATATCTTTTTTATTTTACATGGGTATTATCGCAAAAACCAGAATCCAAGGGAAACTATTTATTATCCAAATATAATTTTTTTAAACATTTATTTAGGGTGAGATCACACAACAACAAAAAAAGGGTCATCACAGAATAAAAACTACTACACAAGAAAGGCTCCCAATAGCTGTTATTTTCATAATAGGTAATATACATGCATAATAACATCAACAACATATATTAAAATAGAAAATCATGTGATAACACCCATTACCTATCAATATTAGACATGATAATTGATTATATCATTATGATGGCACTTAATATCCACCCAAAGGAAATAAAAACCATGAATATCTAAAAAATAACACATAAATATGTGAGAGTGAGGATTCCCTACCTCAAGGAAGCTTTTTGAACTCGCTACACATCATAGGGAGAAGAAGAAACTACCCAGAAACCAATGTCGCACAAGGAACTCATAGATTAACCTACAATGCACCAAAAGTTTGTAAAAAACGAAACCCATATACACACCAAAACAAAATCATGCCACCAAAGTGGATCTATGAAGAAGAACAGAAGAAAAAATCATAGGTAAGAGAGTATAAATCACCAAATATTTCCAATGAGAATCCACCGGAACCAACAGATTGAATTAAGAGGAAGAGGGATAGAAGATATCCTCAGTGCACCTAGGATTCATCCAGAATGAGAGAGAGAGAGATAGGTATGAACAAATAAAAATAAATCCACCGAAAGGGTTATAAAATAACTTGGAATTCGACACTTTAACATAGTGCACCCTATTCATGGTGTGAACTCCCATTTTCCCAAATTCGGTTGAAATTCATGCGGACTCATACTTTTATTAATTAAAAATCATGATTTTAACTTTCATGACATGAATCTATTTAATAGACTCACCCTTACCTATATACAATTTTTTAAAATAGTTGACAATACAAGCCGTGAATCACTAATTCACAACCTGAATCAGATTCACATCATGAACCACCATCTGCAGTACTCTTGTAGCCCAGCTCCACTGATCCCTCTAGAACTCCTATAAATTCCTATAACTTACCAACGAAAAATTAATAGGCTGGGAACACACATACCATTACATTACATAACTATCAAACGATCCTTTCCCTTGAGAATCCAAAACCAAGATTAGAAGGAAAGGGGTCTGAAAAACCACCTTGCGAGATACATATCAAGGATATCATTACTCCTAAATGATTCCACCATCCAAATGGACCAACCAAAACACCCACAAAACACACTATACATCTAAATAATCACCTCTCACTGGGCACCACACTGCATCATTCGATACCAACCACAACCACTACATTTCCATATAACCTCACCAACCTCCACAAAGCCCAAACCAAACATTACCACAACTAAAACACAACACCACACCATGCACATAAATCAGGGGATTCCATCCTCCATATCAAGATACTATTCGTTATGGGAAACACCGACTCTCCCACATAGGTTTAATCACATCGTAGTATAATGTGTCTCGATTAGGACTCAGGTCTTCCCCTTTTCATATATTGGGGGGTTTTATCACACATAAAACATTAAGGGAAACAACACATATCATAAAATATAAAGATCTAAACATCACATCATAAGAAAAATAGACCAAAGAAGGACTTAAAACTGCTTTGGGTATTGGGAACACATCTACGTCATACTATCATCTTGGACACCATGCCTCCATAACACATAAAATAAGGGAATGGTCCATCCATGAAACACCTTCTCTTTATGACCCAAGATCTCTACTGGTTGATCCAAAAACGTTACATCATCCTTGATATCCAAATCTCCCTGGAAAATAACATGGGAGTCATTGTAAAGATAATGATGAAGATGAGGCACATGAAAGACATTTTGGATCCTCTCTAGCTGTGGTGGAAATTCCAACCAATATTCTACCTCTTCAAATCACCCCAACACCTAAAAGGGCCTCACAAACCTAAGAGAAATCTTACACCTTGGAAAACCTCTGCTTTTGATGATGAGGGGTGACTCTCATGAACACATGGTCTTAGACCTTGAACTCTAGGGGCCTCTGCCTACGATCATCATAGTCCTTTTGATGTTCCTATGTCGCTCTCATCCAATCACAAACCAATTGGATACTCTTGGTCATGCTCTGCACCACATCAAGAACAAGAACCGTCGACTCCCCATCCTCCGTCCAACACAATGGAGAATGACACAATCACCCATACAACACCTCAAACAGAGCCATACCGATAGAAGAGTGATATGTACTATTGTATGAAAACTTAACCAAAGGTGGGTGTCATACCCATGATCCATAAAAGTCTAAGATGCATGCTCACAAAATCTCCTCTAGTGTTTGGATGGTTCACCCCATCCACCCATCTAATTAAGGGTGGAAAGCAGTGCTAAGGTACAACTAGGAGAAAAAATAATGCTATAATAACCTTCATACTTGCAAGGTAAAATGAGTATCCTGATTAGAGATTATGTTCTTTGATACCCCATGACGCCTAACCACATCATCCACATACCGCCTCACCAAAAAATCCACAACACTTGACTCATGGATCGCTAGGAAGTGAGATGATTTCATTAATCAATCCACTATAAACCAAAATGAATCACAAAATCCATGATATTGGGGTAAACCTATGATTAAATCCATTAATATTCCCTCTTATTTCTATCTGGTAACATCTAAGGACTACAAAAAACATCCTAAAACATGATGCTCCACTTCCACCTGCTGAAAAACTAGACATTTTACCACAAATTCCACCACTAATTGTTTTATCCTCAACCACCAAAGTAACATCCTTAAGATACAATACATCTTTGTCACACCAAGATGTAACAATAAAGGTGATCTATGAAACTCATGGAGAAATCTCTTGTGCATCGCCTATGGTACAAACAACCACTCCTGAAACAACACCCGGTTCTGATCATAATCTGACCATCCCTTAGGAGCATCACCATAGTTAATACAACTACGTGTCACCTATACCTCTAGGTATCCCCACTAAGACTCCACATTCCACATCAAAGACGACTCCAATTTCATCTGATGAAGACAACCTCAGCTACTATTATCCCCAATGTCAAGATGAATCATTGCAAGATCCCCCATTCCTTTCCAAACATCCGTAGATTCCTAAGCCACATATTATCAGGACTTATAAATCAACACATAGACAATTACATTACCCTTACCTAGGGTGTAAGAGATATCAAAATCATAATCCAGAAGAAACTCCACCCACCTACACTAACGAAAATTGAGATCATGATAAGAAAAGATATACCTCAAGCTCTTGTGATCCGTGAAGACCAAAAAACGCTCACCAATGAGGTAATGCTTAGCATGGAAAGAATTAAAGGTTATTTTCACTAAACAATTCTATCCAAAGTATATGGTGCTGGCCAAGGCTATGGAGTTTTTAAAGCTCGATCAAGTCGATATAACCATGATTGGGTATTTAAATCACTTTGCTAAGTTGGTGCAGTTTGCACCTGAGATTGTATCTAACAAGAGGATGAAGGATTGAAAGTATGAGTTGGGAATTAGATTAGATATCTATTCTCATGTTTTATAGATAAAGTTTCCAACTTATACTGATGTGCTAGATAGGGCGATGATGGTTGATATGGACCTGGATGGAAAGTCAGGGCTGACGGGAGTTCCTTTTTTATCCCAGTGGCAGTGTCAACTCCTTCAAGGGAAAATAGAAGCGTGATGATTCTCATGGTAGTTCATGATGTAAGGATCATTATGGATCTCCTATATCACCAAGAGTAAGTCCTTTGATTTTATATCAATGTGGTAAGCCAAGACATTCTATAAGGGTTTGCAGCGAGGAACCCAAGAACTATAGCTCCTATGGAAATTCATGACACATACAAAGATTATTTCACATCTTTTCTACTATGCGTAGTGAAACAGGATCATAATATCCTTCTAAAACTATGAGACAATCAGATGATTCACTTATAAAAGGGTTCTATCCATAGGAATCAGAAACAAAGCTACTTCATGAATTGGAAGAGTCTCCAGAGCAGACACAATTCGAGAAACTGTGAGAGGTACCAAAACTATAGCTTCATCATTAGTGACTACTTTATTTGATACTGGTGAATCTCATTCATTTATTTCAAACCATATTGTTAATCTTATAAATCTTCCTATGGAGATTTTATCTTTTATAATGTATATTACTACACCCCTTGGTACGAAGAGAGAGTAGGGTCTCTATAGTCCTGTTTGTGTCTTCTCTCTAACAGATTTCGAGCTGGTTTAGAGTTTTCCTCTTCTCGATATGAAACTTATTGACATAATTTTTGGGATGTATTGGATCATGGACAATAAATCCTAGATTTATTGTTATGTTTATCAGGTATACCTTACTACACCCAGTGGTGTGTATCTTATCATTAAAGGAGAATGGGACCCAAGGTTGAGTAGATACAGACCTTCTTATCCAAATATAGGGAAAGTAATATTAGTCTTTTATTTTGATATGGAGTGGGAATCTTTTAGCAGTGATCTCCCTTCAGTTTTCATTGAGTTTCTTGACATATTTCCTTCAGACTTCTCTAGTTTTCCATTGGTAAGGGAGTTCAAGTTTTCTATTGACTTAATGCCTAGTACTCAAACAGTTTCAATTCCCTCTTACCACATGGCTCTAGATAAAATTAAAGAGATGAAGTACTAGTTATAAAATATTCTTGAGAAAATATTTATACACCCGAGTGTGTCACCCAGGGTGGCTCCAATTCTCTTTGATAAAAAATCTGATGGTTTTCTTCGCTTATGCGTGGATTACCAAAATCTAAATCAAGTTATGGTAAAGAAAAATTATCTATTTCAAAATATTGATGATCTTTTTGATCAGTTGAAATGGGTGAAGTGGTTTTCAAAGATCAACCTTTGATCTAGTTACCATCAATTGAGGATAAAAGGATCTGTCATTTAGAAAAGCACCTTTCAAAGCAGGTACAACCATTATGAGTAACTTTTTATTTCCTTTGGTCTAAAAAATTCTCCTATATTTTTCATGGATTTGATGAAAATGATTTTCTATGAGTACCTAGATACCTTTGTGTTAGTCTTTATGGATGAAATCCTAGTTTACTCCAAGTATGAGGATGATCATGTGCATCATATGATAATAGTTATGATTTTGATAAAAAATAACCAAATTTATGCTAAGCTTTCAAGGTGTGATTTCAGGATTCAGGAAGTGAAATTCCCTGGACACATGGTGTCTAAACATGGTATATCAGTTGATCCTAATAAGGTAAAGACAATTATGAATTTAGAGCAACCATGAAATATCTTTGAGATTCATAGATTCTTGGGATTATTTGGATATCATCATTAGTTCTTAAATAACTTCTTGAAGTTGGATTCTCCAATGACTACTCTAACTCAGAAAAGGGTGAAGTTTGCTTGGAATGATAAATATCATAGTTATTTTGTTTAGCTGAAATGTATTTTGAAAACTATGCTGGTGTTGAATCTTCTAGAGGCTAGGCAGGGCTATGTGGTCTTCTGTGATGCATCAAGTTCAGGCTTGGGCTACGTTCTTATATAGGGTGATCATGTAGTTTCTTATAGAACTCATCAACTTAGGCCACATGAGAAGAATAATCCTACCCATGACCTTGAACTTGCAGCTGTGATGCACACGCTTAAGAGTTAGTGATACTACCCTTTTGAAGAAAGGTAAACTGTGTATTTATAACAAAAAATATTGAGGTATATATTCTCTAAAAAACATTTGAATCTTCACCAGAGGAATTTGGTGGAGTACCTACAATCTTTCAGATTTGACATCACCTACACCCTGAGTAAATGGAATGTATTTGCAGATGTGTTGAACATGAAACTTCCAACCCAATAAGTGAAAGAGTCTTTTGAAGAGTGGAATTTGATGGGTCGCTTTTCACAATTGTATATTGGAGTCTAGGAATCAGGAGCTGAGGTTTATTTAACCAACATTAAATTATCATCCACTCTTCTCAAGATGATTATTTAGGATCAACAACTTGATTTTGAATTCCATAGAATTAGAGACTCTCTTTATGGTGGGGATACAATTACCTAGTGGTCATTCTCCAAATAGGTAATTCTATGTTATCGGGATTGATTCATTGTTCCATTAAAATTAATAAAATTTGTGATGGGGTATTGTCATAATTTCTAGTGGTATGTGTACCTAGGAACCACTAAGATGTTCTATGAAATGTGGTGGAAATTATGGTGTCCAAGTATGATACGAGACATTGATGTGTTCATTTATTATTGTTATACATGATAGAAGGTTAAGGATGAGCATTAGAAACCTTCAGGTTTACTTCAACCACTTACAGTCCCTACTTAGAAATGGGATTAAATCTCTATGGACTTTGTGGTTGGGTTTCCTTGTACCCAGATAAAGAAGAATGCGATATGGGCTGTGATCGACAGCCAACCAAGTCATCTCACTTCATACCCATTCATGATACAACCAAATTTGAGGATTTTGAAAATACCTATGTGAAATAAATTTTTCGTTTTCATGAAGTTACATCTACTATAGTCTCTGATAGGGATCCTCAGTTCACTTCTCACTTTTGGAGAGGCCTTTAGGAGGCACTGGGATCTCAGGTCTGTTTTAGCATGACCTACCATCCGCAGCCTGATGTACAGATAGAAAGAGCTATATAGATTATTGAGTACATGATTTTCACTTGTGTTCTCAACTTTGGTGGGACTTGGGATGATCACTTGGTATTGGTTGAGTTTTCTTATAACAATAGTTACCATTCCATGATCAGAATGGAACCTTTTGAGGCCTTGTATGGTTGGCCTTGTAAATCTTTGTTGTGTTGGTTTGAGATTGGTGAAAGTTCCTTAGTTAGACCAATCTTAGTGCAAGATATGACAACAAGTATTCAGTTAATTTGTTAGAGAATGTTGACAGTACATAGACGATATAAGTCATATGCTAATCATCTCCATAGACCTTTAGAGTTATCAGTTGGTGACTAACTATGCTTGAAAGTTTCACCTTGGATGGGTCATCGATGGTTGGGGAGGCAAGGGAAGCTTGCTCCTTGCTTTTTGGGGCCGTTGGAGGTTGTTGAGTAGGTGGAAAAGTTTCATACCATTTAACACTTCCACCACAGCTGACATCGATACATGGCATGTTCCATGTATCATAGATGAGAAAGTATCTCTATGATCCATATCACATTTTGAGCTGGAGTTCCCATGAGATGGGACCTAATTTATCTTTGACTAAGTGGCCGGTCAAGATAGTTGATTCTGAGACCAAGGTACTTCATGGGAGGACGATACCTTTGGTTTGTGTGCTATGACAACATGGTTATAATAATAAATAGATGTGGGAACTTGAGGCATTGAAACGAGATTAATGGCCTCATATTTTTGTCATGGAATCTTCATGATAGGCTTTCTAGGGACATAAAGTTTTTTTGGTGAAGAGGTTGTAACATCCCACTACTAAACTGATAAACCTTGAAATGGTTTTTCCTATTCATTGACTAGGTAGGGTTGATAATGAATTGGTAGGATACCTATAATGGTGAAGTTACATATTTGTTAGACTCTTATATTTAACCAGTCTTTTTTGTAGGTTGTCAGAGGGTTACACACC
Source organism: Viscum album (assembly GCA_963277665.1). NCBI lineage: Eukaryota > Viridiplantae > Streptophyta > Magnoliopsida > Santalales > Viscaceae > Viscum > Viscum album. The sequence continues at coordinate 2,002,365,052 of OY728146.1, read as the reverse complement.
GTGTAACTAGGTTACACGACATGTAATGGTTTCTGGATACAATTCCGGAAAGGATTCATTCTATGAAGAGTATATTAAATGAAGATCTTTTACACCTCGTGAATGAATTAAAGATCAATTTTTAATTTTGTGTGTCGATTTTTAATTTTAGGAAACACATTTTCAGCAATTTCATATATTAACTACTTCACGACATGAAATGGTATTACACATCGTGTTATACCTCAACTTCAGTTTTTAAATAGGTATCATAGATGATATAATCTTTTCCCTTCTGCTAAAGTTTCTTCTCCCTTGACCCAAATCCTTCCCCAGGTGATCTCATAGCTCTCCAACCCTTTTGGATACCTTTGTTCAATGTTCAATCCTTATTGAGTTGGCAGCATGATTCCTAGGTAAGTTTTCTCCCTTGTTCTTCATCTTTCTTTCTTTCCCCTCCTTTGGTATTTCTATGGATCATCTTGAAATTTATGTATCTATTATTTTTATAGTTTGATCTCATTTCTAGGTTCAATATTTATGTCTTCTACAACTTTTTTCTCATTGATGGGTTCCATTGCGAGTGTTGGTTTTCAGGAAAAGGTAGGTGATTCTATCCTATTTGGCTAAATTAAGTAACTTTGAAATGCTTGATTGATTTAAATTATTGATTTAAATTCAATTTCTCAAAATTTATTTCAATTGATTTATTAAAACCCAATTATAGTGAATTGAGAGATTTGAAATGGTTTTGGCATGAAAATTGGGAAAAACCCCAATTCCATTGAATGAGGGTGTGTTTATGGAAATAGGTTGATTTGAATTGTTTAATTTAAATTTTAGGTTTGATGGAAACTATTTCAATTAAAATTTTGAATTTAATTGGGGGAAATAATTGTGAAATCGATGTAATTGGTTTTGAATTGATTTCAAACTTATAGAAATGGATTAAAAATGATTTGATAGAAACCCAGTGGTTTTATCTGGTTAAAGGCATGTTTTTTATTAAAAAATATTTTTGTTTTAAATGGAAAATTGGAATTTGAAATGAGGGAATGAGATTTAATTTTACTTTAAGTAGAATTAAGATAAATTTCCCATCATTTATTGTGTAAGATCACAAGAAATCCTTAGGTAGTGTTTGAGTTATTTGGACACACTCTACGCTTAAAAAAAATTCTAAAACATAAATACAACAGGTCACATCCCCGATGGGATGGTGACGAGTCACCTTTGTCCAAGGTCATAGGGACATGTGTATACACATATTGTTGTGATCACTTAGAGAGTGCATAACCCTATAGCCTAAAACTTTCATACCTATTTTGTAGATGACCAAGCTTCTCACTTGATTATATTTGAGATATAAATGTATGATAATGTTTTTAAACTACTTTAAATTCATTATAGATTTATATAAACTATTTTATATAAATGTTTTATTTAATCCATTGTTTTATAAATACTACATCACTTGTAAATAATTTGCTTAAAGTTTTTTTCATCATTTGAACTGTATAGCATGATTTGATTAAATATGCTTTGAAATGCCAAACCTATTTATTTTAAAATTTAAATCTTGGTTAATATATTATTATAATCTGTTATGGACTCCTTGGTGAGACACTACTTGTATTTTTATCTCACACCCTACTTGTGCCTTCGAGTGTTTGTAGATTATCTCCTTCCAGGTTCGAGCAAGGGGAAAGGATCACTTGGAGGTGGATCCTGTTATTGAACTTTGGACTTGGTGAGTTGTGTCCTTAGGGACTTGGGTTATTCTTCCCTATTTTGGTACTCCAGTTGTAGTACTTTGAGATTTAATGCCTTATTTACTTCTAGTACATTACTCCCAATAAAGTTTCTTTTGTATGCATATTGACTTGATTCCTCTACATTTTGTGGAAAATTCGTTCCCACTTGCATGTTTTATGATTCTAGGTTCTAGTTGCCAACTTGTGGGGATTGGGAATAAACTTTGGGATATGTCAGGACTAGCTCAGTTATCAGGTTACCAAGGTACCCGGGCCGGTTCATGACAACTCATGTGTCATGTACATCAATAATTTCTCAAGAAAAAATAAATAAGAATTCATAATCTCAAGTCACAAATTAAAACATGTGGTTTATGAGACAAACCAATAAAAATACAAATGGGATATAAATTCAAGTCAAACAATATCTTAGACCATGGATTCAAATCACTTGGAAGCATAAACAGGTTTAAAGTATCATATAAATAAACAAACAACCTAAGAAAACCATTCTAGCAATTTATCAAACACCTAGCATGCACACTTTCCTTTTTAAAATCATAACATGTGCTCATATACTTTTTCAAACCATTATAAACACATAAAAGAGTTATAAACAAGGCTTAATTTTCCAGGAAATGAATTTCAAGAACCCAAGAACACATGGTATATCAATAAAAGTTAAATGAATGAAACCATCTATATTAAATGGAGTACAGATGAAACAAAACCCACAAATATGGAAAGAGAAGGACCCAAGACATGATCTATACACCCTAACAAAAAAACAACACATTAGGGCCAACCATCACCCTAGGGTTCACCCAAGAAGAGACTAAGATAAGAGAAGTAAGAAAAATAAGAGGGAAATGAGGAGGAAATAAAAATGAGTTTACCTTGATAAGTTTCCAAGAAATTGAGTGAAAATAGTATAAATTTAAGGATTAAGCTAGGTAGACACACTCAAGTCCCCCCTTCATGCATCTCAACTGAATGGGGGAGGAGAGAACCGATTTAGTGTCTTATTTTAAGAGAGAAATTTTGGAAATACAAAATTTTTAACGACCTGGGTGAGTCGTAGAGTTTGATCTTATGGTTTACCAAACCATGTGTCAACCATGTTCCCCTCTCCAGACACACCTAAAGATATTAATGGTTTGGATGCATGGTTAAGGAAATTATGTTCCAACCATACAAAATAGATCTATTAAAAACTAAAGGCCTTCAAACAAGCAGTTGTTCAATTATTATTTACTGTACTCCAACCTTACGCTCCACATTGAAACTTCAAAATTCAAAAATTTTAAAAAATTTAGTCTTGAAGATTTATGATTTATAAGAGGTTTGGGAGATATTATTCAAGATCTCCTAGCCAAATCTTCTTCTCCAGGCCATCGATGGATGATCACCAAAATTCAGATATTTTAACAATAATGAACTGTTTTCTGATGATGTAGTGTTTGAGGTATGCATCCATCAACGCTTCAAGATGTTTTTTTGTTTCTAGATCTATTTATATATTTCCTTCATTGATTAACTTGGTTCGATATTATTTTTAGATGTGTGGTTAGTGATAACAAGAATTCATTTGGGCAAAAATATGGTTGGTGTTTCCCAGTGGCCATCGGTGTTCAAGTTTTACAGATATGAGATGATCACATCTATTTTAGCTTACTCTGATTCAAGTTTATAGATGATTCTTTGATTAATATTGTTCCTATCATTTACTCATGGGTTTTTTCATCAATGTGCTTTGCCTTCTTGTGATGTTTCTTTCCCATCATTCCGGTCGACTTGGTCTAGATCTGGATCTAGATCTATGGTTGCCACCCTACGGGGTGATCAAAATAGATGATGGGGGCTATGTATAGGTGGGGATGTAGATAGATGTGTGTAACGGGCAGGTTAACATATGCATGTAGTTGGAAGATTGGATGATGGATGTGAGTGGCTTGCGATACAAGCCTTTATTTTGGTTTTTTCTACATCCATGGGTCAGTGTGTAATAGTATTTGTACCAATGGGATGTCAGGCCACCAAAAACTTTAGGCTATGTACCTCTAGGCCTTTGGTCTATAATATATTTGGGATTTTAGGGTTCATGTGCATTGGGGTCCTTGAATTTCATTGGGTTCCTCCTTAACCTAGTTTACATGTTGTGTAATATAGAAGAACACACACCATGTAATTTGGTTTATCACAAAGGATATGGTTTTAAAATGTTATAAATATCACACTCCATGTGTAAGACCCACATGTCATGTGGCCTTTCATTATGAACCCCTCCTTCCAAAGGTACCATAGTGAGGAGGGGGAGATTATGACCCCTCGATATCCACCTATGGTAGGCCATGGGTTGGTGACTAGCACTGAGGTTATAAAATCTCATAGTATGGGATCCATTACCCACTATAAATGAAATGATATTGGGAGATAGGATAAACGATCACAAAATAACTCCAGATGAAAATATAAAGTTAAAAAAAACATCCCATAATTCATGAATAAAGTAAAATTGATACATATAAAAGTCTCCAAAGTAAATACCAAAATACAAGTCTATATCAGTGACACAAAAACTCCAACCCAACTAGTAATGTCTAGATCAATCCCCAAAGTCCTCCTAGAAACCTGAAAATTAGTTTATATATATAGGGTGATCATAACAAGTATACTCAATAAGTACATAACTAAGGCCTCAAGTGAACATGTGAAAATATCATGCTAATGTGCTAGTGAACAAAACAAAAAACCAAAATACACCTATACAGGTCATCTAAACAAACCCACCCTCACCATGGATCGTTCACCAGATCACACATGCAATATAATAATATAGAATCAAGATCATAACAAAGCAAGGCACCCCACAACTGCTTCCCTACTGATTTGTCACTCTCACACCCCAACATCGAACATCCTATGCTCCCATACCTTCCACAAATCTCACATCACATCACATCTCGCCCGCAGACACCTGTTCCACACATCACAACACATCCCATAACATCCCACCCACAGACACCTGGGATACACATCACATCAAAACTAGAACTAGAGAAGCAGGGTATCATAAATGTGAAAGAAATCAACCTCATTCCCTAATCCTACCACACATGAACCCAACTACATATCACAACACACAACATCACATCTCACCTATAAACACCTAGTCCAACACATCACATCCACTCAAAGACACCTAGGCCATCACATCACTGTTGGGTAATTTCCAACACCAACCTGTACCACTACTGCTGAATGAAGAGTGTGGGAGAGGGGGTAGCCATCCATCTATATCACTACCATCCCAGATGTTGGGAAAAACACCCAAAAATACGCACCTATGAGCATTGGTAAGGTTATTCAACTTGGGTGGGGAATATATAAAATAACATAAACATACATGCTATATAGATATAACACAAACCCAAATTCAAATCAACAACACTAGCTCACACCACATCACTAACACGTACCACACATCAATTTTCTCAACCTCTACCACCACTATATGTAACAAACCACAAAACCACCACACAAGAGACACAATATTCCACTTTCCACTTATAATTATTACCACTTTTATTAATTATCCATTTCATTTCACATTACACTACTCATTATTTCATTCAATTCAGTTTAAACCAATTATCATATATCTATTTTTAGTCCACCATGTTTATCTACTAGCCTATTTTGTTTTGTACGTCATAACAGTTCATCCAATGGATAACTAGGAAACTAACACAACTAGGAAACTAATTTAACCAAGATACACTACAACTGGACCAACCCACACAACCACCACCATAATACCACACATACACCATAGTCATTGCGCTATATCACCCAATCCATATCATAACACAAACACACATCTCATACATCACACAACCACAACCATCACAGACCAAAACGACTGTTCCATAACCACCGTACCACAACCACTATGCCACAACCACTATGCCAAAACCATTATGCCACAACCTCATCACATCACATTTCACAATTGACCACATCACATACATGCTAACTGACCTCTAAAACACAACTCCATACATCACATAGCCCATCTGATCACCTCCATCACCACACAATAACCCAAACCACATAAGGCAAACACAAAAAGAACAATCATGCACAAAAAACACACAATCCATCTTCCACAATTATTTAGGGGCACTATCACATATATTTTTTTGTTTAACATGGGTATTATCTCACAAACCAAAGTCCAAGTGAAAATATTTATTATCCAAATATAAGTTTTTAACCTTTTTTAGGGTGATATCACAAAACAACACAACAAGGGTCATCATAGCATAACAACTACTACACAAGAAAGGCTCCCAATAGCTGTTATTTTTAGAATGGGAAATAGACATGCATAATAACATCAACAACGTATATCAAAATAGAAAATCATGTGATAACTCCCAATACCCATCAATTTTAGACATAATAATTAATTATCTCATCACGATGACCCCTAATATCTACCCAAAGGAAAGAAAAACCATGAATATCTCATACATAGCACATAAAGAGGCGAGAGAAAGGATTCCCTACCTCAAGGAAGCTTTCAAATCTCACTGCGCATCAAAGGGAGAATAAGAAACTAACTAGAAACTAGTGTCGCATAAGGAACCCATAGATTAACCTACAATGCACCAAAGGGTTGTAAAAAATGCAACCCATATACACCCCAAACAAAAACTGCACCACCATAATGGATCTATAAATAAGAACAGAAGGAAAAAACCATAGTTAAGAGAGTAGAAATCACCATGGATTTTCAATGGGCATCCACCAAAACCAACATATTGAATTAGGAGGAATATGGATAGAAGATCTCCTCAGTGCACCTAGGATTTTTCTATAATGAGAGAGAGATAGGGGTATGACCAAATAAAAATAAATTGGCCAAAAGGGTTATAAAATTACCCATAACTTGACAAATTCACATAATACACCCTATTCATGGTGTGAGTTCCCATTTTTCCAAATTCTGCTAAAATTCATATTGCATAAGAATTTTACTAATTACACATCATGATTTTACCTTTCATGACATGAATCCATTTCTCGTACTCCCCCCTTTCCTGTAAAAAATCTATGAAAATAGATAGCAATAAAAGCCATGAATCACCAATTCACAATGTGAATCTGATTCACATCATGAACGACCACTTGCAATACTCCTATAGCTCCAGCTCCACTGAGCCCTCTAAACCTCCTTTTAATGCCTATAACTTACCAATGAAAAAGTAATAGGCTGGGAATTCACATACCATTACATTACATACCTCTCAAATGATTCTTTCCCTTGAGAATCCAAAACTAAGACTAGAAGAAAATGGGTCTGAACAACCATCTTACGAGATAAATCTCAAGGATATAGTTACTCCTCAATGCTACCACCATAAAAATTCACTAACCAAAACACCCACAAAACACACTATAAATCTACATCATCACCTCTCACTGGTCACCACACTTCATCATCCGGTACCAGCCATAACCACTACATTTCTATATAACCTCACCAACCTCTAAAAATCCCAAACCAACCATTAACACAACCAAAAACAAAACACCGAACCAAGAAAATAAATTAGGGGATCCCATCATCCATGTTAAGATACTATCCACTATGGGAAACACTGACTCTACCATATGAGTTTAATCACGTTGTAGTATAACGCGTCTCGATTAGGATTCGGGTCTTCCCCTTTTCATATGTTGTGGGTTTTATCACACATAAAACATTAAGGTAAAAAAAACATATAATAAAATATAAATATTTAAACACCACATTATAAGAAAAATAGGGCAAAGAAAGACTTAAAAATATCTCTAGGTATTGAGAACACATATGCATCGTACTATGCTCCAGGAAAAAATGCCTCCATAACACACGAATAAAGGGAATGGTCCACCCATGAAACACCTTCTCTGGATGAACTTATATCTCTACCTAATGATCCAAAAATGTCACATCATACTTGATATCTAAATCTCTTCGGTAAATAACATGGGATTCATTATAAAGATACCGATGAAGCTGTGACATGTGGAAGACATTGTGGATCCTCTCCAGATGTGGTTTCAACACCAACCAATATTCTTCCTCTCCAAATCAACATAACACCTCAAAGGGACTAACAAAACTAGGAGAAATCTTACCCCTACCAAACCTCCACTGCCGACACTGAGGAGATACTCTCATGAACACACGGTCTTCGACCTTGAACTCCAGGGGCATCCACCTACGATCATCATAGGCCTTTTGATGGTCCTGATCCACCCTCATCCAATCACAAACCAACTGGATATTCTTGGTCATGCTCTGCACCACATCAAGACCAAGAATTTTCAACTCCCCAACCTCCGTTCAACACAGTAGAGAATGACACAATCTCCTGTATATGACCTAATATGGAGAAACACCAATGGAAAAATGATATCTATTATTGTATGGAAACTTAACTAAAGGTGGGTGTCATAAACAAGATCCATAAAAGTTTAATATTCATGCTTGAAATATCTCCACCAGCATCTGGATAGTCTACCCCATATTACCATCTACCCGAGGGTGGAAAGTAGTGCTAAGGCACAATTGGGAGAAAAAATCATGTTGTAATCCCCTTCATACTTGCAAGGTAAAATGAGTATCCTGATCATATATTATGGTACTTGGTACCCCATGAATCATAACCACATTATCCATGTACTGCCTCACCAAAACATCCACAACAATCGACTCATGGATCACCAGGAAGTGAGCCAATTTCATCAATCAGTCCACTATCACCCAAACTACATCACAAACTCCCTAATATTGGGGTATCCCTATGATTAAATCCATTGATATGTCCTATTATTTATATTCGGTAACATACAAGGACTACAAAAAACCTCCTGGAACACAGTTCTCCACTTCCACTTGCTGAAAAACTAGACATTTTACCACAAACTCCACCACTAATTATTTCATCCTTAATCACCAAAGTAATCTCTTAAAGCTACAATACATATTTTTCACACCAGGATGTAACACTAAAGATGATCTATCAAACCGATGGATAAATCCCTCATTCATCACATATGGGACAAACAACCACTCCTGAAAAAACACCTGATTTTGATCATAAGCTGACCATCCCTTAGGAGCGTCACCATTATCAACATGATCATGTATCACCTCTTCCTATGAGTCTCCCCAATAATACTTATACACATTCCACATAAAATATGACTCCACTATCATCTAATTAATACAACCTTATCTACTATTATCCCCAATGTTAATATGCATCATTGCAAGCTCCTATATTCCTTTCCAAACATATGTAGATTCTCGAGCCACATCTTATTGGGAATTCTAAATCAACGCATAGAAAACTATATTACCCTTCCCTAGGGTGTAAGAGATCTCAAAATCATAATCCTAAAGAAAATCCATCCACATAAACTAACAAAAATTTAGATCCCACTAAGAAAAGATATACGACAAGCTCTTGTGATTCGTGAAGACCACAAAATGCTCATTGATGAGGTAATGCTGCCGCAACTTTAGTACGAACACAAATGATCTCAACTACAGATCATGGGTGGAATATTTATGCTCATGGGAATATGACTACTTATACCCATAAGATATCACCTCTCCCTAGTACATGAACACATATCCCAATCTCATACGGTACACGTCATATAAAACCTCAAACAACACACTCTCCTCTGGAAACTAAAGCACTGGAGCACTAACCAAATTATACTTTAGGTAACCAAATGATGATTGGAACTAATCTATCCACAAAAAATCCCAGTACAACCTATTCAATGCTGTTAGTAGGGATAAAACTCAAGAGAAACCTGGTACAAACCTCCGACAATATCCCATGAGACCAAGAAAACTACAAACCTCTGCCACATTATTGGGTGTTTCCCAAGAAACAAATGCCTCAACCTTAGACAATTCCACTACCACACCTTGATGAGACACCACATGTCTAAGAAAACACCCCTCTCATTTCTATAACCCAAAATTAGAAAACTTACCATAAAGATGGTGGTGTCGAAGTACCTGAAAAACAACTTTGAGATGCTCGATATGATCCTCCTCTAACTTCGAGTATACTAAGATATCATCAATAAATATGATGATAAACCGGTCTGGGAACTCATAGAAAATAGAGTTCATAAGACCCTTGAAGATAACTGGTGCTTTCATAACACCAAACAAAATATCTACAAACTCAAAGTGACCATACCTACATCTGAATCCAGTCTTCTAAACATCATTATCTTTCACCCTCAAACGGTGATATCCATACTGTAGATCAATATTAGAGAACCAGATAGATCCTATCAATTGGTCAAGAAGATCATTGATCCTCGTAATAGGGTAATGATTATTGAATTTCACTTGATTCAACCTCTAGTGGTATATACACAACCTCATACTACCATCCACCTTCTTGGAGAACAACACTAGAGTACCCCATGAAGACACACTAGGTCGAATGAAACCCCTACACATCAGATCATCCACCCGAAACCTCAACTCATTAAACTCTGTAGGTTTAATTTAATAGAGATCCATCAAGATTGGAGACATTCCCAAATGCAACTCTATCCTGAATTCAACATCACATTGAGGAGGTAGTGCCATAAACCCCTCTAATAAAACATATAGGAACTACTCTACAACCCTGAGAATATCCCCATGTAACACCCCAAGGTCTTAAAAAAATAAATTAAAATCATGAAACTTTGTTTTAAATAGATATTTATAATTATCCTTTAAACATAATTTTGCTGCTTCTATGTTTTGAAATTTGAAAAACGGTTATCTACAATTGTGTTCAGCATGTTATTTGGAGTATGATGGAACCAACTTGTTTTTTGGTGAATAGTAACAAACTCTTATGAATAATAATATGAATAGTAATATGACCCTAATGAATAGTACATTTTATTATTATTTTATTTTCTTAAGGATTTAAGATAATGACATTTTTGTTAATTTTTCAATGTGATATAAAAGCAGTTATAGAATTAAAATTATTAATTTTTGAATTAAGTATGATTTTATTTAAAAAATAATATTATTTATAAAATTATTTTCAAAAAATGGAGTTCATTTTTGAATTCTACACGTCGAAAAATGGTTAGGGTGAATTTTTGGGAGTTTTCAGAAATTCTTGATTTTTTGATGAATAGTGAAATATGGTAAAATACCGTATATTCAAATTATCAATAAAATACACTATTTATGACATCATAAGTGATATAAGGACACTTGGTTCGAACTCACATGCCATTATTACTATTTTGGGTCACATTAATTAAGAATATTCATAGTCTTGAGCAAAAAATATTATAATAATGATTAAAATAATGTTAAATACCTCCTCTCCACTATAAATACCACCCTCATTCTCCTCTTCCTCCCACACCTCTCAAGCCTTTACCCTTAACTAATTTCTACCCAATACTCCTCCAAAGACTCCTACCCACGTCCTAGAGCTTCTGGTATTACCAAAAGGCCAAAACCAAAGGCCTTAAGAAGGATCTCCAGGAGAAGAGATCAGGAGGTAAACATCCTCTTTTTTTTCTTTTTTTTTTTCTTTCATTTTATGTTATTATTTTTATTTTCCTTTGTATTATGTTGTGATATGTCATTACATATGAACCTTAATTCCCATATTATTTAATAATGATGAGACACCCCTTTTCTCTCATCAAAATATTTTATGAAATTTTAAGCGACGCCGTTTGGCTACCAAATTTTTGTAAGGGATTTCTCAACTTTTCTTTAATTTTGAGATTCACTTCTTTTATTTTTATTTCCTCACCTCCCCTTATCCAAGAGGAATGAATGATATAGTATCATACATATTATTGATTTAATCATGTTTATGGAATACTCACCATTACTTTTCTTCTCCTCTCCCACTTATTCAAGAAATTAAAACATCGTTTGTGATGTGTCGATTTACCGACATCCTGGATAATGTGATTTCAATTTATTTTACTTATTTAAAGGCTGGTAATGAAACCATTTTTATGGTTGAACTAGATTATAATTTATTTATTATATCTTATATAAGGTTCTTGAATTTTTTGTACACATGTGATTGATTTATAAAACAAAATGAGTTTTTTTACGATCGAAGAATCGCCAAAATGATCTAAATAAATATCAATAATGTTTTAACTTATGAATAATCATAATTTATGAAATCAAAATGATAAATGGTATAATTTATGGTCCGGGGAATATTTAAATACCATTCCATTCCAATTCTATAGTTTCACTTCCAATCAACAAGAATATCCATCATGAACCGATCATGGAAACCATGTAAAGAATACACTCGACACAATGTAAATAACAAAATATTACTAATAAATGTGTTGAATGATGTTGTAAAATGATCATATAAGGTATTATAAATATTAATATTTTTCATTAGGATATTAATAACACTCTTTTAACTGTTATACAGGAGTTTTAAACACTTTTAAAGTAAGAAGAACCTAAGGTAAGGGAATTCTTAACCCAATTTCCATTCTTTGGGTTAACCTTCTTCTTTATTCATTATATGGCATTAAGATTATTGGTGTGATGAATTTTTGTTTATATTATGTTGCACAATTTTTATTTATAGTGTATAAACATATCCATTCCATTCTATTAATTCTCACTCCAATTGTATTTTGAGGGACTTTTTTCTAGAATCCTTTTAAAACTCTCTTTAATAAATTTCAAAAGGATTGTTTTTTTATATGTATATAGAATGAGTGGTTTCTTATGATTTTAAAGATACTTTATTACCATGATATGTTTCTTGGACATTATTTATTTTGGTTTGAGCCCATTGTATCTCAAGATATGTTGGGTTGAGCCCATTATAGCTCAAGATATGACGGGTGATCCCCATTATAGCTCTCCAATGCATTGGGTAATCTGGAGATGAAAGTTGACCAAAAGGTTATTCCATGTGTAAGGGTGAATGTAAGATTGATATGGTAAATATTTCCCAAGGCAACTACATGATGTTTCTATTCATATGATTTTTTTATGATTATGGGTTTTATTTGTTTTTATGTACCACTTGAATAATGTTTTTTTTCTTTATATCCCTTACTGAGTTTTATAATCATCCCAAGTTTTTAAAATGTTTTTCACGGGATATAAGGATGGGTAAGAGAAATAAGGGAGTTGTGATGTTTTATATGGAGTGTTGTTAAATAAATCATGTTTTAAGTTTTAATGTTTTATATTTCGAAAAAAGGATAATGTTTTAGTAGTATCCTCTTATATGAATGTGGTATGTCATGTATGTAATATATCATAATTCTTTAAAACTATAAACCCAAAAATATCCTCAATGTGTAATAATGTATAGTCTTGTGTAAAATTCATGATTAAGTAATGTTTTAAGGCTGGGTCCTTATAGTTGGTATCATAGGAGGGTTTAGATAAATTTAGGGGTTGGGATGATATTTAAAGAATACCATAACTAATTTTTACTCTATGGTAATTTGAAATGTTATATAATTTAAAGATTTCCATGTTTCTTCATCTAATTTATGTCTGTTCAGAATAGTTTTTTTGCAGAATAGATACGGAAACTGAAGTAGGAAGGCACCAAGAGGTTGATGTCTATCCGAATCTGCAGCCTAAAATGGTGAGAATCATAACTGGTCAATTTGTGACAAAAATGACTCATTTGACTCAATAAATAATTGGGGGGGGGGGGTATCCATGATATAGAGTAACATGATATACCATGAAGAAACATGTCTTTTGTGGAGCATTTTATGAGGCAACATCCTCCAACATTCAGTGGAACTGCATATCCAATGATAGCCAAATGATGGATAAATGATCTAGAAAAGATAATTGATGTCATGGGATGTTCTGAACGTCAAAAAATAATACAAATCATTTATTTTTTGGAAGGTGAATCCAATCAATGGTGGTCTCTGGTTAAGAATATGAGAGAAAGAGATGATCTTGAGAGTCTAGAATGAGATGATTTTAAGAGTCTTTTTCTGGAAAAATATTTTCCCAAAACTGTTCGACTCAGAATGGAGAAACAATTCTTGGAACTGAAGCAGAAATATGATGATTCTATGGCAACATATAAAGCCAATTTTACAATACTATCCAGGTACGTACCGGATTTTACTCAGGATTTTGAAAGTAAAATTAATAGATTTTACTCTGGTTTGAAACCATTTTGTGAAGAGATTTTGCTTCACGAGAGTTTAAAAGCTATGAGAATCTTGTTCGTTGTGATGAAAAAGTTGATATAGAGTTTTTTGACACATATGTGCCTTGTGATGATAAGAATAAGAAGTGGTCAGGTTGTTAGGAAATGGGGAATAACTCATCAAAGAAGTTTGGAGGTAAGAAAATGAATTTCCCTTCTTGTGAAAAGTGTGGTAAAAAGCATCATGGTGAATGTCTTATAAATTCTGGGAAATGATACCATTGTGGAAAGTTTGGAAACATGTCTCATGAGTGCAATAAAAATGATCCGAAAATTAATGAGAATTCGATGGTGAGATGCTTTAACTGTAAGGAATTGGGTCATATTGCTAATGTTTGTCCGAAGATAGTTACTAAAGAAGGGAATCAACAAGATTGGAAGAATAAGGGTTTGGTAAAATCATTTGAAACCACTTCAGAAGATGTTGAGCCATCAAATGAGGTGGTATCAGTTACATTGCTTGTTTTTACATGTTTATCAAATGTGTTGTTTGATTCAGGGTCTACACATTCCTTCATTTCTGATAAATTTTCAAAAAAATTAGGAATTCGACGTCATGAAATGAAACCATATCATGGTAAATGCACCTAGAGGAAATATTGTGGAAAAAAAATTATAAGAATATTACTATCCTTATATGTGGAAAGAGTTTACCTGAAAACCTTTTTTTTGCCTCTAGTAAAGTTTCATGTTATTCTGGGTATGGGTTGGATTTATTTTTATCTTACTAAGATAGATTGCATAGAAAAAGAAGTTGTTTTTCAGAAAGAATTTTAGTTTGTGTACAAGAATGAACTCATACTATTAATAACATATCAGGAAGCTAAGAAACTAATAAAGGATATAAATGAAATTTATCTTGCTCATATTTTTAAAGATAAGGGAACTATCCCAATTAATTATGTACTAGTGGTAAATGAATACCTGGATGTTTTTCCTAATGATTTTCCTGGTGTTATTACTAATTGATAGGTTGAGTTTACTATTGAATTAGATCTTGATGCTAAGCCAATTTCTAAACCCCCTTATCGAATGACCCAAATGGAACTTCTGGAATTAAAAAGTCAGTTGCATAAATTATTAGATAAAGGCTTCATCCGACCTAGCACTTTACCATGGGGTGATCCTATCTTTTTTGTTAAGAAAAAAGACAGTTCAATGAGACGTTGCATCAATTATAGAGCCTTTATTAACATTACTATTAAAAAAGTATCATTTTCCTCATATTGATGATTTGTTTGATTAGCTCCAGGGAGCGTAGTATTTTTCGAAGGTTGACCTGAGGTTGGGGTACCATAAGTTGAAAGTAATGGATGAAGACATCCCGAAGACCGTGTTCTGTACTAGATATGGTCATTATGAATTTGTAGTTATGACTTTTGGGTTAACTAATTCACCTGATATATTCATGGATCTTATGAATAGAATATTTCATGAGTTATTGGATAAGTTTGTGGTTGTGTTTATTGATTACATTCTGGTATATTCTAGAAGTAAAGAGGAGTATATAAAACATCTAAGGGTTGTTTTTCAAACCTTAAAAGAAAAGAAACTGTATGGAAAATTCAGAAAGTGCGATTTTTGGTTGCAATAGATTTATTTTATTGGGACATTATAAATAAGGATGGAATAACAGTTGATCCTACCAAAAAAAAGTGGTTGATGAATGGACAATACCTACAAATGTTATAGATATTCATAGTTTTCTTGGATTAGCAGGTTATTACCAAAGGTTAGTCAAAAAATTTGAACAGTTATCTAGCCCGCTAACTAAGTTAACATGAAAAGGGGTTAAATTTTTTTGGACAGAAGAATGTGATGTTTATTTTTAAGAACTGAAGAAGATATTGGTGAATTCTCCAGTTTTGGCCTTGCCTTCCCGAAATAGTGATTTTGTCATCTACAATGATGCTTCATTGAAGAGACTTGGTTGTGTTCTGATGTAGGATGATCAGGTAATTACTTATGTTTTAATACAACTAAAACCTCATCAGTTAAATTATCCCACACATGATTTGGAATTGGCATATGTGGTTTTTTCTTTGAAAATTTGGAGGCACCATTTATACAAAGAGAAATGTCAAATATATACTGACCATAAAAGTCTGAAGTATATATTCACTCAAAAGGAAACATGAGGTAGAGAAGATGGATTGCACTGATAAAGGATTATGATTGCATGATCAATTACTATCCAGGAAAATAAAACAAAGTAGCAGATGCCTTGAGTCGAAAACATCATGTATCATTAACCATGTTACATTTGGAACATAATCCCTTGATTAATTATTTGATGAATTTTGGCTTAGAAGTTGTCGGTGATGAGAATATATCTGTTTTGTTTCAGGTTTCAGTGCAGTCATCATTATAAAAAAAAGAAATCATATAAGGAAGACCATGAGATATAGAAAAAGGTAGAATTGGTAAAAATGGGTAAGTTACCAGAATTTAACCTTGATAAAGATTGTGTTTTAAGATTTGGAAAAAGGTTGTGTGTGCCTTGTGTTTCTCAGTTAAAGAAAGATTTGTTGTGTGAAGCTCATAGTTCTCCATTTTCAGTTCATCCTTGAAGTACTAAGATGTACAGAGACCTTCGAGAGTATTACTGGTGGGATGGAATGAAAAGGGATATTGAAAAATTTACTGTGAAATGTTTGACATGTCAACAGGTTAAAGCAGAGCAACAGTTAACGAAGGGGATGATTCAGCCTTTTCCAGTTCCAAAGTGGGAATAGGAGAATATATCCATGGAATTTGTGGTGGAACTACCTAAGACTTCTTGAGGTAACAATGCGATTTGGGTTATTATTGACCAGCTGATAAAATCTGCTTATTTCCTTTCTATTCGAGATACAATGTCATTAGATCAACTTTCTTGACTGTACCTTAAAGAGATTTTCAGGTTATATGGAGTTCCTCTTTCCATTGTATCTGATCAGGATCCCATGTTCACTTATAACTTTTGGAAGGGGATTTAAAAGTCATTGGGAACATAATTAAATTACAGTACAACTTTTCATCTTCAATCAGATGGGAAGTCAGAACGAACGATCCAGACTTTGGAGGATATTCTTTTAGCTTGTTCAATGGACTACCAGGGAAGTTGGGATCAACATCTTTCTTTAGTTAAGTTTTCTTATGATAACAGTTTTCATTCGAGTATACAGATGACACCTTTTGAGGCATTGTATGGGAAGCGGTGTTGAACTCCAACTTTTTGGGATGAAGTCAGGGAAAGGAAGTTGATGGGACCAGAATTAGTAGAGGAAGTGGATGAGAAAGTGAAGATGATCTAGAAGCACATGAGAATAGCTCAGTGTAGGCAGCAAAGTTATGCAGATAATAGAAGGAAAGACTTCTCTTTCAAGGTAGGCGACCATGTTTTCCTTAAAATATGTCATTGGAAAAGTGTGATACGTTTTTGTAAGAATGGAAAGCTAAGTCTGCAATTCATTGGTCCTTTTGAAATATTGGAGAAAGTTGGACCAGTTGCATAATGAGTAGCTTTGCCTTCAAGTTTATCTCAGGTACATAATGTTTTTCATGTTTAGATTTTGAGAAAGTATGTGCCATATTCATTACATGTCTTGATCCTAGAAGCAGTTCAGTTAGAAGAGAACCTTTCTTATGAAGAGAAATCGGTTCATATACCTGATCGAAGGGAACAAGTATTTCAGAATAAGCTAATCCACCAGGTAAAAGTTTTGTGGAGAAACCACATGGTTGAAGAAGCAAATGGGAATCTGAAAATGCTATGAGGGAAAGGTACCCTCACTTGTTTAATGAGTAAATAAAAATGTGAGGACACAATTTATAGAAGGTGGAGATAATGTAACACCCCAAGGTTTTAAAAAACTAAATGAAATGCATGAAAATTTATTTTAAGTAGATATTTATAATTATCCTTTAAACATAATTTTTCTGCTTTTATGTTTTGAATTAAAAAAAATGTCATCTACAATTGTGTTCAGTATGTTATTTGGAGTCTGATGGAACCAAATCATTTTTTGGTGAATAGTAACATACCCTTATGAATAGTAATATTACCCTAATGAATAGTAAATATTATTATTATTTTATTTTCTTAAGTATTTAAGATAATGCCATTTTGGTTAATTTTTCAATGTGATATAAAAGCAGTTATAGAATTAAAATTGTTAATTTTTGAATTAAGTATGATTTTATTTAAAAATTAAATTAATAATATTTAGAAAATTATTTTCAAAAAATGGAGTTCATTTTTGAATTATACTCATAGAAAAATGGTTAGGGTGAATTTTTGGGATTTTTCGGAAATTCTTGAATTTTTGATGAATAGTGAGATATGGTAAAATACCATATATTCAAATTATCAGTAAAATACACTATTTATGACATCATAAGTGATGTAAGACCACTTTTTTTGAACTCAAATTCCATTATTACTATTTGGGGTCACATTAATTAAGACTATTCATAGTCTTGAGCAAAAAATATTATAATAATGATTAAAATAATGTTAAATACCTCCTCTCCTCCACTATAAATACCACCTTCATTCCCCTCTTCCTCCCACACCTCTCAAGCCTTGAGACTTACCTAAGTTCTACCCAATACTCCTCCCAAGACTCTTCCTCACGTCCTAGAGCTTCTGGTCTCACCAAAAGGACAAAACCAAAGGCCTTAAGAAGGATCTTAAGGAGAAGATATCAAGAGGTAAACATCCTCTTTTGTTTTCTTTCTTTTCTTTCATTTTATGTTATTTTTTTTATTTTCATTAGGCTTATGTTGGGATATTTCATTCCATATTCCCCTTAATTCCCATATTATTTAAGAATTACAAGAGACCCCTTTTCTCTCATCAAAATATTTTATGAAATTTTAAGCGACGCCGTTAGGCTGCAAAAATTTTCATAAGGGGTTTCTCAACTTTTATTTTATTTCGAGATTCCCTTATTTTATTTTTCTTTCCTAACCTAACCTTATCCAAGAGGAATGAAAGATCCAGTGTCTTACATATTCTGGATTTCATTATGTTTATGGAATACTCACCATTACATTTCTTCTCTTCTCCCACTTATTCAAGAAATTAAAACATTGTCTGTGATGTGTTGATTTACCGACATCATGGATGATGTGATTTCAATTTTTTTACTTATTTAAAGGCTGGTTATGAAACCATATTTATGTTTGAACCAGATTGTAATTTATGTATTATATCTTATATAAGGTTCTGGAATCTTTTTGTACACATGTGATTAATTTATAATACAAAACGAGTTCTTTACGATCGAAGAATCGCCAAAATGACCTAAACAAATATTAATAATGTTTTAAATTATGAATCATCATAATATCAGAATTCAAAATGATAAATGGTATAATTTATGGTTTTAGAAATATTTAAATACCATTCCATTCCAATTCTAGAGTTTCACTTCCAATCGACAAGAATATCCATCATGAACCGATCATGAAAACCATGTAAAGAATGCACCCAACACAATGTAAATAACAAAATATTACTAATAAATGTATTGAATGATGTTGTAAAATCATCATATAAGGTGTTATAAACATTAATATGTTTCATTAAGATATTAATAACACTCTTTTAACCATTATATAGGATGTTTAAACACTTTTTAAGTAAGAAGAACCTAAGGTAAGGGAATTTTTAACCCAATTTCTATTCTTTGGGTTAACCTTTTTCTTTATTCATTATGTGGCATTAAGATTATTGGTGTGATGATTTTTTGTTTATATTATGTTACACTATCTGTATTTATAGTGTATACACATATCCATTCTATTCTATTAATTCTCACTCCAATTATATTTTAAGGGACTTTCTTTTTAAAATCATTTTAAAACTCTCTTTAATAAATTTCAAAAGGATTGTTTTTTTTATGTATATGGCATGAGTGGTTTCTTTTAATTTTCAAGATACTTTATTACCATGATATGTTCCTTGGACATTATTTGTGTTGGTTTGAGCCCATTATAGCTCAAGATATGACAAGTGAGCCTCATTATAGCTCTCCAATCTATTGGGTACTCTGGAGATAGAAGTTGACCCAAATGTTATTCCATGCGTAAGGGTGAATGTAAGAGTGATATGGTAAATATGTCCCAAAGAAACTACATGATGTTTCTATGCATATGAGTTTTTATGATTATGAGTTTTATTGGTCTTTATGTATCACTTGACTAACACTTTCTTTCTTTATATACCTTACTGAGTTTTATACTCATCCCAAGTTTTTAAAATGTTTTTCACAAGATATAAGGATGGGTAGGAGAAAGAGGGGAGTCATGATGTTTGATATGGAGTGTTGTTAAAGAAATCATTTTTTAAGTTTTAATGTTTTATATTTTGAAAAAAATGGATACTATTTTAGTAGTATCATCTTATATGAATGTGGTATGTCATGTATGTAAGATATCCTAATTCTTTAAAACTATAAACCCAAAAATATCCTCAATGTGTAATAATGTATGGTCTTGTGTAAAATTCAAGATTAAGTAACATTTTAAGGTCAGGTCCTTATACCCCAACCTAAGATTCTACTGAAATATCTACCAATTGTGAAAAAAGAGGATCCTCTTTACTACCACCCAACCGATAACCTCACTTGCTAACTAACACCACTCGCTAGCCCTCCACATTAGAAAATGAAACTCTTCTCTTAAAGAGTACTATGATTTCATGAAAAAATATATCCAATCCATACTAAGGATAACATCATATAGATGTATCTATAACAAAAAGAATTCCCCCACTAACTGGTGATTCTCTATCACCAGTCTACATTTCTGTCACACACCAAACAAGGAAGCTTGATCTCAAACCGGTATAAATAACACCAAGAGAATTGGAAGCCTCTCTATGTCCATCCCCAACATATGGAACAAAGTAAGAGAAATAAAGGAGTGCATGACTCCTGAATCAAACAACACACATACAAGAGTAGATGATAAAATGATCGTACCTTGAACAACTCCCGACTCTGTTAATGTTGTTGCCTCTACTGACTGAAAATTAATTTTTTATTTCAAAAGCACTTTTGAGGAAAAAGTGGGAAACCCCAAATAACACCATACAAGAAATAACCCAGAAAAATACTACAAGAAACTGCTCCTCCCTAGAAACTACAACGTTATGTCAAGCCTCCACCTCACATGACCACTCGGCAAGTTGTCCCGCGCAGGGTTGCACGGGCCTGGTACCGATGGAAAAGTCATACCCTCTCGTTCATCCAAATCCAAATGGTCATGCACAGATGAAAGCTTCCTGCTCTAAATCATTATATGGAGCTGATCCTTGTAGAGAGTTGGTTGCTTAAGCCATCAAAATTCAGAATAAAAACCAAATTCCAAAAAACTATCTCAAATCCCGCTCAATCAAGATTTCAAAACCACCACTGAGAAGTTTCAAATTTCAAATCCATAAAACCACCACAAATCCATAAAAATCGTCATCGATCTCCCTGAATTGGTTGCTCGAACTCACATCCCAAAGGACCAAGAAGACCACCGCACTGCTCCGCCTCAAAGAGATTAGAGGAATCCTGGAACCAGAGCAGATAACCATGCAAACAGATGTAGGAAAAATCATCGACGATACCTCGACTCGGCACCATCACGTCACTTTCACCGTCATCACATCAACTCGAGCATCTCCATCATTAGATATCATCATCAAAACCAGTGCATGACAAAACCATCGGAGCAACTCAAAGCGCATCGCAGATGCAACTGGAGCAACCGAAACACGCATCACAAAGGCGACTGGAGCAGCTGAAAAGCGCATCACGAAGGTGACTGGAGCAACCAGAGACGCGCATCACAGAGGCAAATGGAGCAGCGGAAGAGTGCATCACAAGGCCTAGAACCACACAACTGGAAACCGCGGGCAACTTCAAACAACTTCATCCCAAAACATCAAACCTCAGAAAAAACCAGCAAGCAAACGAAAACACAAACGATCACTGAGAGGGAGAGGAAAACGACACTGGAGCGGCCTAGAGTGCATTGCAGAGGCATTCCGAGCAATCAAAATGCGCATCGCAATAGAAACTGGAGTAGCTAAAAAGCGCATCACAGAAACGACTGGAGCAACCAGACGCACATCACAAATGCCTCTGAAGCAGCGTAAGAGCACATCACAGGTCCGAGAACCACTACCACTAGGATCCAGACCCCCCTGAACTTCACAAGCTTCAACATTGAAATTGTCATTCCAAATGAACTAGGTTCAATGTCACATTATATTCATCAGAACTGAAACCTCACCCAATTCGATCAAAAGAGACCATAAACCTGGCCTCCTCCACAAACACTCAGATCCAGACCTCCAAGAAAACCGCCTGCCAAGCCAGAACCAAATCCACCAAAACCCCTTGAAACCCCCTTTTCCATCCCACAATTGTCCAGTTTGCCAACAAAAAAAATCGAAATAACTGCCGATGAAACGAGAAAATCAATTTATAGATCAAAAGAAACGCTTCAAGATTCTGATTACCGATACCAAGTCTGTCCGTCACCAATCCTCCTCCATTGCCTCCTCTAAGTCCAAGCCCCTATTACCGATACCAAGTCTGTCCGTCACCAATCCTCTTCCCAGATCTGATCTTCGGCGACTGTTTGGGATCACCGACATTAAGATTTCCATCTTCGAGTTCAGAAACTGGAACAAGGACGGAAACTCAGTTTTGAGAATCAATCGACAGTGATGCCTAGGCGAGCTCGATCCGAGTCTTCCTCATCCACGCGACGGCTTCGGGTATTCTTCCTCGGATCTGAGCGTAGTCGGAAACAATGGTCGGCTTCCTCAAATCGTGACAGAAGTAGATCATATTTGCAGGCCTCAACGACGGTGGTGAGGGTGCGATTCATATTTCTTCTCCGAAGATTCTACCATCCGCACCGATGCATCCGCGCCAAGCCATCAGTCCACTGCGCAGAACCCCCAACCCTAGGGCGCTCCCGAGAGCAGAGAACTCCCAAGAGCGCCCTTTGTTGCCTCTAATGTGTGTATATGACCACACCCAAATCCTCTACCTCTCTACCGATGGCCTCCATGGCCATTATTTGGCCTGAATCCCTACTTTCTAGCAAATCTACCTACTATTGATTGAAGAAAAACAACCGAAGACCCCAACTACCTCAGAGGAAAATGATGTTGCTGAAAAGGGGCTTGACCACCCATCTAAAACTGACCTATATGAGTGGTCATACACTAATCCTAGTGGTTCCTCTATCTCATAAATATATGGAATAAAAATATAAAACCCTCAAAAGGCACTAAAAAACCTCCTATATCTAACGATTGGGAAAGAAACTATTGTGGCCAGTTCCCCACTGATCTGAACCCTGACTGCTTAAACACTCATGACCCACTTCCAAAAGCTCTGCTCCTTGAAATGCCTTTCTAGACACCCTTATGAGTCTCAACACCCAAGGAGAGCATCCAATCAATAACTTCATCATTTTTATGCACCTTTAGATACATCATAAGTATAAACAGAGTGATTGTATACCTGATTATTGGGCACAAATCCTCCTCTAGACGCTGCACTCTAGACTCCTAATATGAAAAAACATCAGGTGCAGAGTGAAAGAGGTACTTGAACCTGATCCTAATCCACAAAAAATTCAGAATCCCTTACCGAAGGGATATAAGATCTTTCCTCTTGGATTCCCTCATCATCGATGATATAAACCATACCTGGAACTCCCTCTGAAATTCTGGCCACAATAAATCTGCCTCCTTATAGTCACTAAGAAACAACATCCACCACTGATGAGTAGCTCCCCACATCTGACTAACTACAAATGATATCTAAAACTCAACTTTTGCTCAGATTAGACCGAAATTGATTTCGATATCCTCTATCTAGAAATTCATCTCCCTATCTATGACACTCCCCTCATGCTTACCAAAACTCTACCACTGAAGGGAATGCAAAGAACACTACCATGCCTCATCCTTCTCTATCAGGTCAACCCTTCGACAATCAACTGGATTAGCCTGATGAATCTCAACTACCCGATCACCTCATATACGATGAACATGATCCATTCCAAAAAATAATGAGAACATACTTAGCCCAGTAGCATGAAATTTTATCAAATTTTATTTATTTATTCATTTTATTTTCCCAAAACATCCAACAAAAATAGGAACACAAGTCATCATGATGCATATAACCCTTTTAGGTCTCTACCCTACAAATAGGTCTACCTCACTTAGTCATTCAACAAGATTAGAGTCTGTGCACTAGATCACCGGAGGGGGAGATAAAATCCCATGTCCAAGTCGGTCTCTATGGACTATGTCATGCACCAAGGTCAACTAGCACTACTACCATACTAACCCATGCAAACCTCATTGTGCCTAACTTCAAAATCTATCCTATCACTCAACCATTATCCCATGGCACCACTTTTTGATGACCCCTCCCACCAAAGATACAACAATGAAGAGTTGGATATGATGACCCCAAGTCCCTCCACCAGTAGGACCCAGTTTGGAGACTAGCATCGAGGGTATAAAAATCTCATAGTATGGGAGGAATTACCCTATGTAAATGAAATAAGACCAAGAGATAGGATAAAAAACACAAAAAACTCCACCAAAAATATAAAGGTAAACCAAAAACCATCCCACAATGCATGAATAAAGTAAAATTGATATATATAAAAGTATCCAAAGAAAATACTAAAAGACAGGTTTACAACAACAACTCAACAACAACTCCAACCCAGCTAGTAATGTCCATATCAACCCCTAATGTATTCCTGGAAACCTAAAAATAAGTTTATATATGTAGGGTGAGAATAACAGGTATGCTTAGTAGGGATATAACCAATGTCTCTAGTGAACATGTGAAAAGAGCATGCTAATGCACCAGTGAACAAAAAACAGAACCGACAAGAACCTATATAGGCCATCTAACTAAATCCATCCTCACTATGGTTCACTAACCAAATCATGTATCCAACATAATAATATAACATCAATATTATAAAAAATAAAGGTTCCTTACCATTGCTACCCCACTAATTTTATGCTCTCATGCCCCAACATCGAACATTTTATACTCCCATACATTCCACACATATCACATCACATCACATCCACCTATAGACACCTAGGCCACACAATAATAAAAAAATCACATCACATCCCTCCCATAGACACCTGGGCCACACATCACATCAAATCACATCACATAACATCTCACCCGCAAACACCTAGTCCACAAATCACATCACACCTAGAATTAGAGAAGTATGGTATCATGAATGCGAAGGAAATCAAACTCGTTCCCTCCTCCTACCACGCATGACCCCCATCACATATCACATCACACCACATCATGTCTCACCCATATACACCTAGGATAACACATCTCATCCTTCCTGAAGACACCTGGGACATCACATCACTACTGGGTAATCTCCAACACCAACCTGTATCACTACTACTGAAGGAAGAGTATGGGAGATGGGGTAGCCATCCATTCATATCACTACCATCCTAGATGTTGGGGAAGACACCCGAAACTCAGTACCTCTAAGAGTTGGTAATGTTATCCAACTCGAGCATGGCTCATATAAAATAACATAAATATACATGGTATATAGATAACACAGAACGCCCAACCTATAGATTCACATCAACAAAACTATATCACACCACATCATTACCATGTATGAAACATCAATAATCTCAATCGCTTACACCACTATATACAACACACCATACAACCACCACACAAGCCACACAACATTCCACTTTCCACTTACAAGTCTCAACAATTTTATTCATTATCCATTTCATTTCACACTACACTACTCGATATTTAATTCAATTTAGTTTAATACAATTATCATATATATGTTTCTAGGACACCTTGTTTATCTACCAACCTATTTTGTTTTCATATCATCACAATTCACACCTTGGCTAACCATAAAAATAACACAATTAGGAAACTAACGTAACCATGACCTGAAACAACTGACCTAACTCACAAAACCACCTCCACAACACCACACATACACCATCATCATTGTGCCACATCACCCAATCCATCTCACAACACAATCAAACATCTCATCCATCACACAACTATAATCGCCACATGCCACAACCACTGCACCATAACTATTGCACCACAACCACTATGCCACAACCTAAACAAACCACATCACACAACTTCCCACATCTAATCCATGCTAACCAACCGATACAGTATAACCCTATACACCACACCGACCAACCGGTTACCTCCATCACCATACAACATCCCAACCCACATAAGACAAACACAACAAGCACAAACATACACAACAACAACAAAACTAGATTCCACAATTATTTAGAATAATTATCACATATCTTATTTATTTAGCTTGGGTATTATCACAAAAACCATAATCTAGGGGAAACTAGTTATTATCCAAATATATGTTCTTTAACCTTTTGTCTAGGGTATGATCATCTTTAACCTTTTATCCAGGGTATGATCACACAACAACACAATAAGGGTCATCACAACATAACAACTACAATGAAATCAAGGCTCCTAATAACTGTTATTTTCAAAATTGGCAATAGACATTCATATTAACATCAAAAACATATATAAAAATAGTACATAATGTGATAAATCCCCATACCCATAAACTTTAGACATGAAATTATTATATCATTATGTCGACCCTTAATATCCACTCAAAGGAAAGAAAAACCATGAAAATCTCACACATAGCACATAAACAGATGAGAATAAAGATTCCCTACCTCAATAAAGCTTTCTAATCTCACTGTGCACCATAGGAAGAATAATAAACTACCAAAAAACCACAAATACATAAGGAACTCACAGATTAACCTACACCTCACCAAAGGGTTTTCAAAAATGAAACCCTTACACACCCTAAACCAAAACTATACGACCACATCGGATCTTCGAAGAAGAATGGAAGGAAACCCCATAGGGAAGAGAGAAGTGATCACCACAAATCACCATTGGTCATCCAAAAAAACCAACATATTGAAGTAGGAGTAAGTGGGATATAATATCTTCTTAGGGAACCTAGGGTTTATTCAGAATGAGAGATGGAGGGGTATAACCGAATGAAAAGAAATTGGCCAAAAGGGTTATAAAATAACCTAGAACCTGACACATTCACATCATGTAACCCATTCATGTTGTGAATTACCATTTTTCAAACTTATATAAAAATTCATGTCACCTTGGCGATGTGAATCCATTTCATGGACTCTCCCCTTTCCCGCATACAAGATGTGAAAATGACCGACTATACAAGTCTTGAATCACCAATTCACGACATAAATATGGTTCATGTTATGAACCACCACCTGCAGTATTCCTGAAGCTCTAGCCCTATCAGGACATCTAGATCTCCTCTGAACACCTTCAACTTCCCAATGACAAAGTAATAGGCCAGGAAAGCATGGACTATTACACCATAGTTGGGGTCTTGACCATACACTGGAAGTATACACCTAGTCTAATCATGTAGCCTTGTATGCCATGTACATCAAGGAACACCTTGTGTACTATTACTCAGCTAGAGAACCCATGTTCGATGATGAACACATGTAGGACCCCATGTGGAAGGACACGTCTTTTACATAGGTGGAAACACTATATGGATGGACCTATCCATCTAAGCTGTGTGCCAAGGATACATGACTAGGACCCTGAGTGGTTAGAAATTCCATGTACCCCAAGGGAAATACCATGTATATGTACATGGATAGCTGATCTATGTACTGTGGGTACATTCTCAGGACCCCAGGTGAGTATAGATTCCATGTGACCCCATGTACATGCTTTGTAGAGTCACATGGATTCCCAAGTCATGTCTAGAGGAGGAAATTCCTAGGCATCTAGGTGAAGTCAAATTCCATGTGACCTTATGTACACACCATGTATTTTTCCTAGAAATTTCCACCTTGTGTATCTTTATCTTTAGGACCCTGATTTGGGCCTGTAAGTAGCCTATCCAAAGTGTCTTTCCATGTAATACATGATAATAGCCTTTGTTTGGGTGATAAATATATTAAATGAGGTGTAATGATTTGGATGATTATTATAGTAATGCTTTACTGATGAAAGTGATTGAGATTGTTCACTAGATAGACACCAGGGTTGAAAATCCACTATATCACTATTTATTTTGGATTTTGTGGAGTGGAATGGATTTCACTCATTGCATTACCATTATAAATTTTCCCTGAAACTCCCAATGGTTCGCCCATCCGTAGTTGGGTACGGACCTACTTTCCAAAGGCCGAAGGTCGTCCAGGATTTTAGGCCCAATGATTATTGGGGAATCACATTGGTTGAGAGGATGGGATTTTGGGCTCATATCACCCTTTTGGGGGGAATTATTGCCTACTATGAGACTTTCTTATAGATTTAAGACATGTTCGTGAATCTCTTCCTAATCCCGATGCGGGACTGATTACCCTAACAAAAGGGCTATGGGTTAACTATTGGGAAAAAATCCCTCAAGGTATCATTGAATCATTTTTGAGATGATTTTGTTTGTTGATAATGCATGACTCCATGTTTTGTTTGTTGACAAAGCGAGTCTCAATGACTCAAACTGTTGACAAAGGGGGTTTTTCTAGAGAATGGGGAAAAGTGTTTTTGGCAAATGGAGTTGTGGTCTTGTGTTAAGAAGGTTTCTAATGTGGTATTCTAGGAATTTTTCAAATTCAGAACATCAAAAATTTGGCAAAGGAAAAGTGGAGCGCAAGTCCAAAAGTGGCGCACAAGTCTAAAAGTGGCGCGCAAGTGTGGCACGCAAGTATGGAGCACAAGTGTGGCGCGCAAGTCATATTTCAGGATCATCATATCAAAATATGACAAAGGAAAGAAAGAGGAGAACAAGTCCTAAAATGGTACGCAAGTGTGACACGCAAGTATGGCACACAAGTCCTCAAAATGCCTATAAATAGATGGCTACTCTCCTCATTTATTAATGAGCTCAAAACTTAGAGAAAATCCGAGCTCTGATCGCGCAAGTGGAAGTGATGGGCAAGTTCAGTGTGTGCACAAGTGGGGGCGCGCAAGTGTGACGTGCAAGTGTACCGCGCAAGTGTGTCGCACAAGCTGTGTGGAACACAAGTTTGGAATGCAAGTGTGGTGCGCAAGTGTGGTGCGCAAGTGTGGTGCGCAAGTTGGTTTTTACACAACGAAGGTAGAGGCCTTGCACTAGTTAAAGGGGAACACAAGTCACCCTAGGGTTATGTGAAATTTAGGAATTGTCCAGAACATCTGTGGTAAAGCGGTATTCATCAGTGAATGAAATTTAGACTTCAATAGAGCATCTATTTAAAGTGGAGGATGTATTCATTAGTGATAATGAAGAGACCTATAGGTCTATAAACTGTGAGTGGATCCGTTCCAAGCGCGGTGAGCCAAGGAAGAGGAAGAAGGTAATTCTTTCTACCGGCAGCGAGCTAGTGAGAGAGAAATAGGGAGTGACCCTTGGGAAAGCTGTGAGTTGACCCTAAACATTGTAAAGGATGTGAGTCTGGGCATAAAAGTGATCTATCCCAAACATTATTGGCAGTGAGCTTTAGTGGATTTGGTACAATGAAACATCACCGTTTTATGCTCCTTGGATGTAGCCTGGTGAGGGTGAACCAAGTAAAAATATCTGTGTCTGCCTGCTTACTCCCATATATTGCATTTAAAGCATCACCATCAGATAAAGAAGAAAATAAGTGGTCATAATAAACACATAAGTGAAAAAAAGTGACCCTTGTAATAAAGAGGTCAAGATCCAGTGGGGCATGAAGAATTTTGAAAAAGAATATCTATAACCTGATTCACCCCCCTTTCAGGGTATATAGGCCCATATTGGTCCTAACAATTGGTATCAAAGGGAAGGTTCCTTTTATCAGATTTATTTGTTATGACTTGGTTCAGTTAACCTGTGTGGTTAAAGATTCAGTCTACTCTTATCTTGGTGTGCCATGGAAAATGGTAGAACGTCAAAGAAGAAGCAGAAGTCAGGTGGTATCCCTCAGTGCAGAAGTGTTTGTGGAGATAGTGTGATTCAGTTAAAGGAATCTAGTAGTGAACCAAATGTTGATTTAGATAAAGTGTATAGTGAAAAATCATACTCATTCAATGATGCTGAAGGAATGAGTGAATAACCTGATATTCCAAGTGATGTTGGAACTACTGATGATGAAGAATCTCCAAGAAGGCGAAAAGTGGAAGTTGTCCATAAAAAAGGAAGTGGATTATAAGTTGGATGAAGAGATTAAATCTAAAGATATTCAGATCCAAGCACTGAAAATTGAGATAAAAAAGATAAGAGGTTTGAATCAATGGCTTATTGATGTATCTATTGATCCAAGAGAGAAGAATGATTCTCAAGATGAAGAACTGCGAAAGAGATCTAAAAAGGTATAAAAATCAAAAGCTGATGTCAAGGGAAAGAATCTGAAATCATATGAGATTCAAAATTTGAAATAAAAAAATGATGATCTTTCTACACAGCTATCTGAACTAGTTTAGAAGAATCAAAGGCTACAACAAGAGAATGCATGTAGTTCTGATTCTATTGAATAAGAAAAATTGAAAGTGAAGGAGAAAATTGACATAGTAGAAAAGATCACAAGAGAACTAGAAGATGAGATGAGTAGCGGGAAGAATCTTAGAAAAGAAGTCAATGCTTAACTTGAATTAAGAGATAAGAAGATTCAATAATTGGGGGAAGAGATAGAATCATCCAAGAAAGAAATGGAGATATCAAAAGACAAAGTAAAACCTAAGTTGAAGGATGTATTGCACTTACTATTCGATTTTCCTTCAACGAGTGATGAAAAAATGATGAAAAACATGCTATTTCTGAAGAGAAACAACAAAATATTTTCTTAGCTCAAATACCATATAGTTTGGAAAAAAACTGGGATTGGATTTGATGAATCATCTCCCATGCATGATAGAATGTGAGTCGTGAATAGTTCCAAAAGTGGAGAAAATCCTGTTGGTGCGGAAGATATACCTAAGTGGACAGTTAAAAGAAGTAGTGATGACATGTGCTATTTCTATGGGATTCATGGACACACATCAAACTTCTGTTCAGAGGCTCTAGAATACATCTTAGGTTATGAAAATAGAAACTGTACTAAATCTGAGAATAAGAAGGAGCTTTATGAGAAATCAGAGAGAAGAGTCTCCCAAAGGAAAAAATTCATCAGATGTTATTACTATGGAATAAAGGGACACACAATGAGTATGTGTTAGGAAGATCAGGAGCTCAATATCAGAAGAGTATCTCAAGATGAATCAACATATCGGTTGCAAAATGATGAAATGAGGTATTACTTTAATAGAAAATGTTTTATATGTTCTGATAATGGGGATTTGGCAAGAAATTGTAGCAAGAAGAATGTGAGAAAGGAAAAGGATTACAAAAGTAGATTCTTCACTCCAGTAATATATAATGGGAAATCTTGCATTGGATGAGAAAGTGGTAAGTTGAAGAATAATCTTAGAGCCTCCGAGAAATCACAGGGAGATGAACGAAAGGTTTATCTGTCACCTCCTCTTTCACACTCACAAACACCCTCTAAGAAAGAACATGAAAAAATATGGAAGAAAAAGGGAGGAGACGTTACAGCTGTGAGTAAGAAGAATGTTCATTCAATGGAGGACCTACCACCAACACAAAATAGTGTGGTGACTCAGGAATATGATAAAATAAAAACAAACAAAGAATGCATTGAAAAATTTGCATGTCGTGTGCCACAACTAGAAGTGGAGGAAAGAGGAAGATCCTTCCAATGGATAAAGAAGCAAGAGAGGATGACCAGTGGAAAGTTTACTTCTCAGAGAAGGAATCAAGGAAAATGGAATTTTGGTGGAACCTCAGAGAAGGAAATGTGTACTAGTGGGTTTAAACCCCAAATGTTGAGAAAGGTTAGTCCTGAAAAATCTACATATCAAATAAAGACTAAGCATGTGGGTAATTAATGCTTAGTCATATGGACAAAAAAATGATCATTGAAAAAGACCTACCAGAGAAATTTTGGAAGGAAATAGTTTTGACATAGGTCTACATTTCTAACACGTCTTTGTTGTGTCCAAAGGAAGGAAAGACTCCATACAAGATGTGGTATGGAAATAAGCCAATGGTGAAATACTTTCAAATATTTGGAAGTAAGTGATTTATCCTCAACAAGGAGAAACATAGGAAATATGAGTCATGAGGAGATGAAGGGATATTTCTTGGCTACTCAGGAAAAAGTAAGGCATATAAATGCTTTAACAAAAGGCTGGGAAAAGTAGTTGAGAGCAATGATGTCACTATAGTAGAGAATGAGGAGATCATTCAACAGTGTAGTAAAAAATTTCATGATGAGAGTGATGAGGAAGAAAGTAACATAGGGGGAGAAGAAGTGGATGATGTTGATTCAGAAGAAGATACTGATGGTGATCATGAGGGAGTAAAATTTGTATATGTACAAAAACCAAGGAGTTGAGCTGAAATTGATAGGAAGAATATCATTAGTGATCAATCAACTCCAGTTTAGACAAGAAAAAATGAAATCACTGCAACAGACATCTTTACTATCATAGGTTGATCCGAAATGATTTGTTGATGTAGCTGAAGATGAAAATTGGATTTAGGAAATGAATGAAGAGCTAGATCATATTGAGAAGAATCGGATGTGGGATATTGTTTTGAGGCTAGCAGATAAGAATTTCATTGAGACTAAATGGTTGTATCGCAATAAGATGAATGAAGATGGAATAGTGATTTGGAACAAATAATGACTAGTGTGAAAGGGGTACTCCCAGATAGAGGGAATAGATATTTATGAGACATTTTCACCAGTTGCGAGACTAGATACAATCAAATTATTTCTAGCCATTGCAGTGCAATGGAAGTTCAAAGTTTTCCAGATGGATATCAAATCTTTATTTTTGAACGAGGTTCTAGAGGAAGAGGTGTATATTGAGCATCCAAATGGTTTTCTCATTCTTGAGGATGAGAACAAGGTTTGAAGACTGAAGAAGGCGTTGTATGGGCTGAAACAAGCACCAAGAGCATGGTACTCAAGGCTTGATCAATACTTGAAGAAGCTTGGTTTCCAACGTGGTGGAGTTGATTACAATCTCTATTTCAACAACAATAGTTATCAAAGGATGATGATCCTGGTTTATGTCGACGATATAATATTTGGTGGACCAGATAAAGCTCAGTGTAGACAGTTTTCTGAATTCATGAAAAGTGAGTTCGAAATGTCAATGATTAGAGAGCTAACATTTTTCCTTGGTCTATAGGTGACCCAAGGAAGGAATGGAACATTAATTTCTCAATAAAAATATGCCAAGAATGTTTTGAAAAGATTTAGAATGGAAAATTACAAGGATATGAAGACTTCAGTTGCTACTCGGGTGAAATTATCGAAAGATGATAATGGAAACACAGTTAATATCACAGAATATAGGCAGATTATTGGGAGTTTACTGTACCTGACAGTAACAAGACCTGATATTGTTTTCACCACCTTCCAAGCAGCATGATATCAAAGCAATCCCAAGGAAAGACACATGATTGTAGTGAAAATAATACTTCGGTATATCAAGGGCATGGTGGAATTTGGCTTTATGTATAATGGAAAATCTCAGACAAAGTTATTGGGATATACTGATGCAGATTGGGCCGGTTCAGCGGATGACAGGAAATCAACATCAGGAGGCGCATTCTATCTTGGTGGCTTGTGTGTTTCTTGGCTAAGCAAGAATCAAGATTGCATTTCATTGAGCACTGCAGAAGCTGAATATATTACTGCCACTCAAGATTACACACCGTTATTGTGGATGAAGAAGCAGCTTGATGATATGGGAATTGAAGTGAAATCTCTGATCGGAATCCAGTGTGATAACTCAAGTGCTATAAATCTCAGAAAAAATCCCATCCATCACTCAAGGACAAAAACCATTGAGATAAAGTATCATTTTATCAAGGAGAAGGTTGAGCAAGGTCTTGTGAAGTTGGAGTATGTGCCTATAGAGCTACAGGTTGCAGATATTTTGACAAAGGCCTTACCCAAAGAAGCTTTTGAGAGGCATCAACTGGCTATGAGAGTCCAGTCGACTCACCACACTTGAACAATGTGGATGTGGGACCACCCCCTCTCCCCGAGGCATTGCGTGTTTTTCCCTCATATACTGATATGTGTTTTTACCCTACTTTAGACTGCAATGGAGTGCCCTTTGGGTTCATTGACAAAGGGGGAGAATACGTGAGAATACGTGAGAAAACATGATTGTTCAAGGGAGAGAAAATGTCTTAGTCAAGACATGGGGAGAAGCTGACAGGTGGATCTGCGAGATAGGGGGAGCAATGAGATAAGGGGAGAAAATTAAATCAGATGATGCTAGACTTGATCGATCAAAGAATAGATATCATGACAGCTGAGTATCATGATACAAGTAGAAGTGTGGTTGGTATCAGGTTGGTATGAAAATTTCAATTGGTATCAAGTTGGCATCAACAGTGGTGTAAGAAACTAAGTGACTCATAGATTAACTTTTCATGATACTCTTGTTTCTCACACCAAGCATTGCTCCTGTGGGCTTAGAGTATGTGTTGAGTAAATCTTTGATCGCTATCTGTATCGCAAGAGGTGAATGGTGGATGAAGATGAATGAGGCCTTATTGAGGTATCATAGAATGGAGAATTGTTTTGAGAAGAGTTTTTAATAAACCCAAAGGGGGATATTTTTGGGAAAAAATCCCTCAAGGTATCATTGAAGCATTTTTGAGATGATTGTGTTTGTTGACAATGCAGGACTCCATGTTGTGTTTGTTGACAAAGTGAGTCTCAATGACTCAAACTGTTGACAAAGGGGGTTTTCTTAGAGAATGGGGAAAAGTGTTTTTGGAAAAGGGAGTTGTGCTCTTGTGTTAAGGAGGTTTCTAATGTGGTATGCCAGGAATTTTTCGAATTCAGAACATCAAAAATTTGGCAAAGGAAAAGTGGCGCACAATTCCAAAAGTGGTGCGTAAGTACGACATGCAAGTGTGGCGCACAAGTCATATTTCATGATCATCATATCAAAATATGACAAAGGAAATAAAGAAGAACACAAGTCCTAAAATGGAGCGCAAGTGTGGAGCGCAAGTGTGGCACGCAAGTCCTCAAAATGCCAATAAATAGACAGCTACTCTCCTAATTTATTAACGAGCTCAACACTTAGAGAAAATCCGAGATCTGATCGCGCAAGTGGAAGTGGCGGGAAATTTCAGTGTGTGCGCAAGTGGGGGTGCACAAGTGTGACACGCAAGTGTACCACACAAGTGTACCGTGCAAGTGTACCACACAAGTGTACCGTGCAAGTGTGTCGCACAAGTGTGGCGTGCAAGCTGTGTGGCACGCAAGTGTGGCTCGCAAGTGTGGCACACAAGTGTGGTGCGCAAGTTGGTTTTTCTGCAACGAAGGCAGAGGCTATGCACTAGTTAAAGGGGTACACAAGTCACCCTAGGGTTGCGTGAAAGTTAGGAATTTCCCAGAACATCTGTGGTAAAGAAATATTCATCAGTGGATGAAATTTGGACTTCAACAGAGCATCTACATATATTAGAGGATGCATTCATTAGTGACAATGAAGAGACCTATAGGTTTATAAACTGTGATTGGATCCCTTCTAAGTGTGGTGATCCAAGGAAGAAGAAGAAAGTAATCCTTTCTACTGGTAGTGAGCCAGTGAGAGAGAAACAAGGAGTGACCCTTGGGAAAGCAATGATATGACCCTAAAAATTGTAAAGGATGTGAGCCTGGGCATATAAGTGATCTATCCCGAACATTATTAGCAGTGATATTTAGTGGATTTGGCACAACAGTACATCATCTTTGTATGCTCCTTAGATGTAGCCCAGTGAGGGTGAACCAAGTAAAAATCTATGGGTCTTCCTGCTTGCTTCCCTACATTTCATTTAAAGAATCATCATCAGATAAATAAGAAAAAAAGTGGTCATAATAAAAACACAAGTGAAAACAAAGTCACCCTTGTAATAAAGAGGTCAAGATCCAGTGGGGTAGGAAGAATTTTGAAAAAGAATACTCATACCCTGATTTCTCCCCCCCCTCTCAGGGTATATAGGCCCCTATTGGTCCTAACATTAACTCTCTTTTATGTGCGATAGATTGGGATCTATTTTTTGAATCCATATGTATGTATCTAAGGTTCTTCATCATTTTCTAGTAATGATTAGTTTCTTATATGTTGAAACCATATAACCAAGTGCTTCAGGCCATGCTTCCTTTTATGGAGGCGGTTGATGTTCTGAGGATGGGATTGATCCATTATGAGGTTTCCTGTGTATCGTGGTTATTGCATGAATCAAAACCCACATAGTTTGGTTGATTCATGCATTTTAACGTCATGTTGTAAGGAATAATATGGGGGGGTGTCAAAACACCAAATATTTGAGCTCGAGTCTAAAAGAGACGTCCTATGCATCCTGGTTATGGTAGGAATTAGAATCCACGTAGTTCGGTTGATCCGTATAGTTTAATGTCATGTGGTAAAGACTAATATGGGGGGTTTCAAAACACTAAATATTTGAGATCGATTCTGGAAGATACATCCTATTTATCCTGGTTATGGCAGGAATTAGAGTCATCATAGTTCGATCAATGTTAGGGCTTACACATTGAGGCTACCCTGGTGAATGGGTTTTTGATGCCTAATGAGATGTTAGTTGCATCCTCCTAATCCCATGTGAGCCATGATCGTTTTGATAAATAAGGTAGAGTGCATGATCCTCCTCAGGGCATATAGATATGGGATCTATGTATTGGGGTAGTCCTTGGAGTGTTTGATATGGAGATGAGGCCTTTAAGGAGGCGTCCTATGTATCCTAGTTATAGCGGGAATTAGATTCCTCATAGTTCTCTTGGAGATGTTAGGGATTACACACTGAGGCTTCCCTAGTGAATAGGCATTCTTATCTAGAAGGTATTGCATGATCCTATTAGCATACCCTAGAGTTCATCATGTGACCTGGCTGAACACATGTGGAGGGTGTCGTGAGATCAATGGTGGCATGGTTTAAGGGGTGTCATGTGTCTTGGATGAAACTTTTGGGGTCATCGTGAGACCCAGCCGACACATATAGGGAGTAGGGGTATCACATTTCTTGGCTGAAATCTCAAGGAGATATCATGGGACCAGGTCGACACGTCCAAGGGGTACACCGTGAGAGATGGATTGTCAAGTCTAGATGTTTTGACGAGACTCTGATAACATGTGTGGGTACTGTTATATGAGTCAGGCGGTGCATCCTAAGGGCATCATAAGTTTGGGGTGATGAACCCACATGGTTCGTAGGATCCAAGTGATGTTCGCAAAGGGTTAGCAAGACTTGTCCTGACATGTCTGGGGCATTTTACATATCCCAGATGACATGTCTAAGGGATGTCACAAGGTCTGGGTGGAATGACTTGGTACCATTGCATATTCTTGATTGAAACATGCGAAGCATGTAGAGGTCCGTGATCATGTATTCCAATTGGTTTTTCCACCTTGAATCCTAGTTTTTTTACCCTTGTGTTGCGAGTGCCTTGGTTCGGTTCAGTGCTAGTTTTTTTGGGTCTCACGTGGTCTGGAGGACAAGCGATATAGTTTCCACATGTCTTTATAGATGTCCTTCGCGTGATCTTTTATTAATCATGTGGATGTATTTATGCCTGGTTCATGACTATTCTAGCGGTCCATCGGTGTATTACCTAGTATAAAGTTGACTGATCATGTCATTGAATATGTGAAGAAGCCCAGAGTCTGAGCATCAACATGCATAGCGATGGTCCAGGTCCAAAATTCTAGCATTCAATCCTCCAACCAACAAACCAACCAGTCGAACCCTTTTTCTAAGTCAGAGTAGGGAATTTATAGGTGTATCCATCCATGTACTCACCGGTTTGTGTTGGGCATCTGGCACGAGTCTAGGCCGGAGTCGACGTAGGGTTTGGCGTTATGCGGTTTCGCGAGTCTCTACAGTGGACCGCATCAAGGGTGACGCCTGATTTTCAGAAGCTACAAGTCCATCCTTTATCATATTATTGCCTAATATTGAGTAATTGCGCTTCAAATGAATTCTATGTTGTCATTTTTATATGTTCAAGGGTCTTCACAAAATCTAAATGACTGTTGGAAGGCATCTGTGAGTCCTTGGATGGTTTGTCTCAGGGTCTCATGGGACCATGCTGAGGGTGCGCTAGGCGCATCGCATTCCCTTCGGTGACCGAAAAACCTTATCGCCTTATCCTTTCCTACCTCCTTCATTTTATGTGACAAATTTTGGGAGTCACATGAGATTGTAAGTATGTTATTGAGGGTATTTCCTCTATTTTTTGGAGACATGTCGCTTGAACAGTATGGGTCATATGGAGCGTGAGCATTTTTTGGACAAGTCCTTGACCTGAAGGGCTTCTATGAGGCAAGGCGGGCATGTCATTGAGGGCTCATGGTGCTGCACATGTCATCTGGGGTGCGACATATGTCTTTCAGCGACCTTTGACCGCACTCGCCTCCTCTTTTTATATCTCCTTTTATTTCACAAAGCTCTGGGGTCATGCGGGATTTCCTGATCAATGTATGGGTTTTATGCTCAATTTTTGTGTGATTTTTCTTTTGACCAATATGGGGAATATAGAGATTGTGTGATCATATAGTGGAAACGTCTATCCATTTGTCTTTAGAGTACCGTAGATTTGTCTGGACGCACGTGCAGGCTTCTGAGCGGGGAGGTTGAGAAGCCAAAGGTACTTCATGAGGTGAGGAGGTCATGACGCTAAGGTCTTGTAGTCTCTCATGGATTGCTGGAGGCATGAGTCTCATGTCCTTTAGTGACTGTAGACACCACTCAACTCCTCCCTTTTGATTCCCTTTGTTTTATGTGATAAGGGCTTTTAGGCATGCAAGTTTACTTGAGCAATATCTGTGATTTTTGCTTGATTTTTTAGTGGTGACTTGCATAAACAATGTGAATCATAGTAGAGTGTGCAAGTATTGTGTACAAAACCATGCATATGTCCTTAGAGTGCCATATAATTATTTGGAAATTTCCATGTGGAGTGGCTGACTAGACGAAGGGGTGTCATGAGGTGCACCAAACAGGTCGTGGTGCGTCACATGTTTTTAGGGGTGTGCCACATGTCCTTCAGTGACTGCGAGCCTCTCTCGCCTCCTCCTAGTTATCTCCTTAATTTTTTGTGAAGAAGTCTCATAGGTATCACGAGATGGATTGAATATAATATAGGGATTTTATTCTTCCCAATGATGATTTGGTGCATGATCTGTGTGACCATAGGGGGTCTCTTCTTTGAAATGTATCTTCCCTTGATTTTCAAAGAATTTCGGATGGTTTTTCATGTACTTGCCAATGAAAAACCGCTCGGCCTGGGGGATTCTCATTTAGCTATCACCATTCAACCACTACTGAACAAGGGTTCTCATTGAGGAGGACTCCTCAAGACTTGACGCATGTTAGGCACCTTTCATAGAGACTTCACGTGGCCTTATAGTGGTCATACAATCACGTGACCTTGAAGTGGTCACACTATCATGAGTCTTTTAACCACCATCTTCTAACTTGATTTTATGGGGAAAATAATATCCATGTTCGGATGTTTCTTCCTTTTTGGTTTTGTTGATGCCTATTTAGTGGGCATCAAAAAATTCTCCATCTCAGGAGCAATGTCTGAGGGGACAAGGTCCTGAGGACAACTAAATGCTCGCTAGAGTCTTTGGTGGTTTCGTGAACCCATGCTCTCAGGAAAAATTAGGTCTATCGGGTTACCTTTGGTATTCCGCGAACCACCTATATATAGGGGGGGGGGTGGAGGACATTTAATTCCACCAACCACCTCCTTCTCAAGAGCGCTCTCACTACTTCCTTGTTGCAAGACCCCTCCGTGAACCCTAATCATGAGTCCTACCTATGAGTCATCACTGAAAGTCTTGATCACGAGCCCTGCTCTTGTGGAAGACTGATTTATGCTCAGACACTCATCTGTCTCAACCGTAGACTAAGCTTCGACAATTACTTAAACTTAGGCAGTTGTCACGAGGGCTTTGTATATCTGTGGAGAGTAGCTCAGGAATGTTAGGGCCATATAACGGGCTCTAAAAAAAATTAAAATGATTTAGTTTAGGGTATTTATCTCGGACCTTCTGTTGCTTTAGTTTAGGGTCTTTTAGACCAGACCTTATATTTCTTTAGTTTCAGGTATTTTAGCTCAAAACTTCTATTTCGTTAGTTTAGGATATTTTAGCTTGTACCTTATGTTTATTTAGTTTAGGTTCTTTTAGATCGGACCTTATGTTTATTTATTTTATGGTCTTTTAGCTCGTACCTTCTATTGCTTTAGTTTAGAGTCTTTTAGCTCGAACCTTATATTTCTTTAGTTTAGGGTCTTTTAGCTCAGACCTTCTGTTGATTTATTTTAGGGTCTTTTAGTTTGAAACTTTTATTTCTTCAGTTTCAGGTCTTTTAGCTTGGGCCTTTTTGGAATAAGAGGCAGGAAGACTAGAAATGACTCAAAAAACTATAGGGTGATGAGTTCTACCATGGTACCAATAAGGCTCATGAGGATAGGATTTTCTTTTATGTAAAGGGGGAGATAATTTTAGCTGGTGGGTTAAATACCTTATTCATCAATAAAATGTCCAAGAAAAACTGATATCCACTCTTTTCCAAGGTCCATGGAGGATTTTATGGGGTGATTATGGTTTATGGAAAAAGTACTAGGGTAGCTAGGTCTGCCTGGATAGTTGGAATGTCGGTGATATAAGTCAAAATCCAAAAGTTTGTGCCTGGTAATATGTAATGGGGTAGACATGCTGGGCATGTCCCTTTACACTATTGGGGTGTTAGGTTTTTTTACGGTGTCATTGAGGCTCACAAGGATTAATAGTCCCTTTACATTGGGCCAAGATGTTTCTAGTTGGTGGTTTTGAGCCCTTGCATTAACAAAATGTCCAAGCAGAGAGATCCCTTTTCCTTTACAAGGGATATGAAATACTTATGAAGGCTTAAACATCAATATGATGAAGTTGGGTACAAAATGAATTCTATCCAAGAATGTTTCTATCACCCTAGGGTAACTTAGCTCTTAATTTAGAAGCTCGAGCCCTTATAACTTGTGGTTTTAAATCACAAGGTGTGATCCATCAAAAGGTACAAAAATGAAGGGTCGCATTACAGATTTGAGAATGGGTACAAAACATGGTGACACAATGTCGAGGATATCTGATCTACTTGGATAGTCTGATATGGAGACTATAAATCATAGTAAAAATAACTCAGGTCGTGAGGAAGGTATGGGATAGTCACCCTGGAGGGATCCTATAACACAATGGGGTGTTGGGTTCCACTGTGATAATTCCAGGATCATAAGAATCAGGAATCCATTTACACTGGGCCAAGATGTCTCTAGTTGGTGGGTCTGAGCCTTAGCATCAATACCATGATCAAGCAGAGATATATCTTTTCCTCTTCATGGGAAATGAAAGATTTGCGATGACCTGAGATGCTTTAGATCATGAAGTGGTATATATGGAAAATGTAATATCCAAGAAGGGTTTGAGAACCCTAAAAGTTGTGCCACCTTCTTTTGAACTTATTATCATTGTGAGGAGATGTGAAGAATCATATCTATAATTTTTTCCTAGATTAGGGGGTCCAATGAGCATAGCTTGGATTTTACTAGGGCTACAGAATAAACCCTACGAGATTTATGCATTATTTACTTGTGCCCCAATTTTTTCCTAACCTCTGAAGGTGAACAGTTTAGTAGGCGAAGAATTGACTTTTTCTTAGGCCACCCTTTGTGGGTTTTCAACCCGACAAGTCTTGTGTCTCTTTAGTTGGTAGTTTAAGGTCTTGTGATTTGGGTCATTATGTGCTATAGTTTAAGTTCATACAACTTTGACCAAGGTGTGAGCAGTTTAAGGTCATTCCACTTAGACCTAGTATGGGGATGTAACACAAGAGGCTCATTAGGATACCCAGGGTCAAGAGTACTCCAACATCCCTTTGAGTGGGCGATGGAGATGTCATAATTCATGGATCAATGTTATCAGGTCATGAGTGATGATATGGGACAATCATTATGGGGATAACCTATAACACAATGGGGTGATGGGTTCCACCTTGGTGATGTCAGGCTCACAAGAATCAGAAATCCCTTAACACTAGTCCAAGATGTCTCTGGTTGGTGG
The DNA here is from genome assembly GCA_963277665.1 of Viscum album. Classification (NCBI taxonomy): domain Eukaryota; kingdom Viridiplantae; phylum Streptophyta; class Magnoliopsida; order Santalales; family Viscaceae; genus Viscum; species Viscum album. Next base: position 2,002,322,743 of record OY728146.1, on the reverse strand, counting down.
TTATGAGCCCTCGCATCAATAGAATTTCCAAGAAGAGAGACCTATTTTATTCTTCAAGGGTAGTGAAAGGTTTGCGACAACTCGATACATGGAGTGTGGAACATGGATTGAGGTACTTAAAAATATGATGGAAGCACTCTGTTCTCTGGTTGGCTAGGGTAAGGTTCTTGTGGTCCTTTGATAAGGAGGGGTGATGGATGATGACCTACACAATTTATCATTATATAATAGGGGATGTGCTTCCATTCAATTTAATTTCATGTAGTAAGAATTAACTTCCATTAATTTTAACATCTTGCGGTGAGGACTTTTCCATGCAGTTTAACGTCATGCGATAAGAATGTGAGAAATGATGTGAAAGGAAGTAATGTTGTGGTTGGGACCTGAGAGGAGGAATTGGGTGTCACTATGTATCCAATATAAATGAGAATCAATCCAAAAATAGTTCTTGGAATATTCCATGCAATTTAACATCATGCGATAAGGATGAAGGTGACCCGTCATGAATTTATGGGGACATCCATCTCCATGCAATTTAACATCATGCGGTAATGACATAAGAACCAACATGAAAGGTGTTAATGCTATGGATGGTACTTAGGATGAAAACTTGGGTGTTACTATGTATCCCATGAGAGTGATAATCAAGACACATGTAGTTCTTGAAGGACAGTGCAGTTTAATGTCATGCAGAAATAACTTGCTTCCATGTAGTTTAACATCATACGATAAGGAAGATGTGACACGGTTTAATTTCGTGTTGTAGGGACATATGTTGACAGTTTAGGGTCATGTGATTCGAAGCGTAAGATAGAGTACCTGATGGAGATGCGTAATGTGGTTCCATGAAGCAACCTGATGTGAATGAAGACCAAAGAGGTCTCATACACACCATGTATCTTTCCAATATAACTCAAGCCAATGGGGCCAAAGAGGTTATACCCATGGATGGGCCTGAAGAAAAAATGTCTGGACGTCATTATGTATCTCATGGGGATGAGAATCAATCCATACATAGTTCTAAGAGATCCATATAGTTTAACATCATGTGGTTAGGATGCATTCCCATGAATTTTAACATCATGCAGTAAGGATGAAGGATCACTTGTCCTGAAAGGAATATAATCTTATGGCTGGGCCCAAAAGTAGGGGTCCGGGCATCACTATGTATCCTATGATGATAGGAATCAATACATACATAGTTATTGGAATTATGTGTAATTTAACATCATGTAGTAAGGAATAAGATATTCCATACAATTTAACATCATGCGGCGAGGATGAAGGTGAACCAAAGTGAAGATGATGAAATAGATAAGGTCCATGAAACATTGGGCTTGAACCCCAGGGAGGTTTCCTACGTATCCCAACTGGTTTGGAATCAAAGTCCACATAGTTCTTAGAAAATGAGGTACTCGACATAGGTTTGGCCCACATGTATAGGTGGTAATTATCTCTAGTTTATAGTTACAACTAGGCCTAGGATTGGATATCCAGGCATCATTACGTATCTCATGGGAGTGAGAATCAAGATACACGTAGTTTTTATAATTTTGTGTAGTTTAACATCATGCGATAAGGATGAAGTTGGGGTAATGAGGTCCCAAAGGGGATGTGCATGGAATGATAAATAAAAGACAATATGAATAAAGAACAAATAGATTTACACCATGCCATACATCCCTAAAAGGGGCTCAAGCCAAGAGGAAAAAAAGAAGGAAGGTTTTGCGGTACCTGGGGTTGGACCCAAGGATTAAATGCTCAAGCATTACTATGTATACTATAAGGGTGGGAATCAAGACACACATAGTTCTAGAAGCACCTTTCAGTTTAATTTCATTTGTCAAGGACAAATTTTCATGCAGTTTAACATTTTTTGGTAGGGACATAGGTCACCCGATGTGAGTGGAGATGGATTTCATGGGTCTATGTAGTTTTATATCATGTGGTGAGGAAATTAGCCATGCAGTTTAATGTTTTGTAGTAAGGACATTGGATCACCCAATGTGAAAGGAACAAAATCCTATGGCTAGGTCCAAAAATAGGGGTCCGAGCATCACTATATATCATATGATGACAGGAATAAATCCATACATAGTTCTTGGAGAACTATGCATTTTAACATCCTGTGGTAAAGACATGAAGGGGGAGCACCTTCAGAGGTGTATGTATGACATGACCTACTATAACCCGATGTGAATGAGGTCCATGAAGGCCCATACTATTCCATACATTCCCAAGTAAGTATTATGGATGGGCCTAGAGAAAAAGTGTATAGATATCACTACGTATCCCATAAGGATGTGAATCAAGCCGTACGTAGTTTTGGAAGTGCTGGTGCGGTAGGAGACCAACATCAGTGATGGTGTCCCTCTCAGGTGAGGTCTACAAGGGCATAAAAATTCATGTCATGTAGGTGACATTGACCATGCATTTTAACTTCATACAGCGATGACTCATTGTCATCCCAAGCCTTTATGCCATGTTTTGTGTAGGGGAAACCCTTACCGGAATTCCTAAGCTCATGCGAGCTATGATTGGTGCGAGAAACAAGGATTGACAAGGGTCCCTTACACTATTAAGAGGAATGGAGGATATAATAGGAGTATTTTATGTTGTGTGGTGGATGGGCCAAGATATAGGATCAAGGAATCCCTATGCATCCCATTAGAAATGAGAATTAAGTCATATGTAGTTCTGGGGGGCCGTGTAGTTTATCGTCATGTGGCGAGGATGTGACTTCATAGTTTATTGTCATGCAAAAGACATTCAAAGCAGTTTAACATCATGTGACAAGGAAGATTATAGGACTTACACCATCATGAATTCCCTATTGCTGGTAATTATGAAAAGTATTTCTTGAAAATTCTCACATTGGTGGGTGGTGTGACACACTCCCCATCCACGGTGGCCAGTGAATAGGCTCCATTATGATAGACTTTATGTATGAAGTAAGGTCCCTCCAAATTGGGTTCCAACTTTAGGGTATTCTTTCCCGGTATCATTGGGTTTTTGAGACCTATCACCATTTCTACCTGGAGGAATGAATTAAGTTGAACCTTTTTATTGAAGGCTCGTGCTATTCAGTTATGGTGGATCTCAAGGGTTATGCAGTGTGTGCATCTAGATGCTCCAACTCATACAGCCGTTTCTATTCCTATTCATCATCTGAGAGTTTCTCACAAATGGCTATTTGGAGTGAAAGAAGTTGTACCTCTATGGGTAGCACTACCTCAGTCTCGTACACTAATGAGTATGGCATTGCTTGTGTAGTAGTACGCGTGGTGGTACAATAGGCCCATACAGTATGGATGAGTTTTTCTGGTCAAGACCTCTTATCATTATTCACCATCTTCAAGAGTATGATTTATAGAGTATTATTGAAGGCATCTATCTATCTTTTTTCCACTACATGATAGCGAGATGAGTGATTGGATTCGATGTTATACTCTTGGTATAGTTTATTTAACTCCTCATAATAGAATCTGGTGTCATTTTCCGTCAATATCGTGTGAGGGACTCCAAACCTAGTGATGATATGGGAATTTAAAAAGTTTATGATATTCTTCATTCTGACTTCCTTGAGGGGTATCGCTTCAGCCCATTTTGATAAGAAGTTGATAGAAGTAAGGATATACTTGAACTACTTTGCGGTGGCTGGGGGATATGGTCCCACAACATCCATCCCCCAAACAGAGAATGGCTAGGAATATTTGGTTGTATGCAGTAATTGTGGGGGTTAATAAATTAATTTTACATGAATCTTGCATGCATGACATTTTATGGTGAATTCCATGCAATATTGTATCATGGTATGCCAGTAATACTCCAATATTCTGATCTGGTGGGAGATCCTAGTTCTAGATTGGTGGGAACCCTAGGAGCCTACATGGACCTTTTCCATGATGGTGAGGATTTCTCCTTATGCTATGTATCTGAGGAGAATTCCATCGAAACCATGCTTGTATAGGATTTTATGATCATTTGGTTCATCCTTAAAGGTGATTTTTTATACCCAAAAATGAATCTGTTCCTTTCCAGTCTGATCTATTAGGAGAGTTTCATCCTAAAAATAGCTGATTATAGGCTATATCCACCCTGAGGAGGTCACTAGTTTGTTGCGCTCTGGGGTGGTGATTACCTAATTGATCTCTTTCATATCACATATGATGATTGATGAGACTATTCTTTGATGTGGTTTGTGGAAGGTTGCCTCCTCCTAATCAGGGTCTGCCAAGATGGTTGCTGCATTAGCTAGTGTATCGGCACGAGCATTCTATGATCGGGGGATATAATTCAATGTGGGATCAAAGTGGAATTCCTCCATTAGTCCCCTAACATATCCATTGAGGGGGGTCTAGTTCTTCCTTCTTGATGGCATATTCACTGTTGATCTATTTTATCACTAGTTCTGAATCTCCTTTGATGTTAAAGTAAGCTATCTACAGTTGTAAAGCTAGTTCCAACCCATCGATGAGGGATTGATATTCAACCTCATTGTTTGTGCAGCCTTCAGACAGTGAGAAAGAGTAGGGTAGAATTTCTTTGTCTGGAGAGACAAATATAACACCTAGTATAACCTAATTGAGCTCCCTGTTTTCTATTCTTGTACTTATAGAACTCTGGGAGGAAGCATAAAAATACATCTCCCATGTCCAGGGAGTGTTGTGGGAATAAAATACCTATTCATCTAGGAGCTCAGTGTCCTTCAATGTATTTTTTAGAGTGGGATGTGCCGCTAGGAATTCAACCAGAGATTGCCCTTTTATTGACTTTTGGGATATGAACCGGATTTCATATTACTATAGAATGACCACCCATCGAGCCAATATCCTGGTAAACATAGGGAGGCCAAGGATATACTTGAGTGGGTTGATACGAGAGACCAGGTGGACCTTGTGGAACTATAGGTAATGCCTCTGTTAGGAAAAAATCCCTCAAGGTAACATTGAAGTATTTTTGGTTTGATTGTGTTTGTTGACAAAGCAGGTTTCCATGGAGAATTCTCGAGTTCCCGAGAAGTTGTTGACATTCCATGTTGACAAAGAACTATGACAAAGGAAAGGACGATCTGGAGGTGGTACAAAAGAGCAGTACAAGGTGGCGCCGTTTCCCAGTGTTTGCTAAATTTTTGGGGTCCAAAATTTGGAATTTGGTGAGCATCGCGAAAATAGGATTTCCATGAAGATCATAATTTAATATGGAAAAGGCATGAGTTTCGCGAATATGGGATGTATGGATTGGAAATCGTGAAGACCAGAAGAATGGAGGCGGTGAGTCTTTGCGATTACGTCAAGATTCGCGAATGGTAGAGACTGAAGCACATCGCGGCGGAGAAGGTCTTCACGAGGGAGCTTCGCGGCGAAGTTGCAAAGGTAGACGGTGATTCTTCGCGACTACGTCAAGCTTCGCGAATGGAAAAGTGTCGTGGTGCTTCGCAATTTGGACAGAATTACGACGGAATCTTTGGAGCTTCGCGATTTGAGATGACGTGGCATTGACTTCGCGTGGAAGGGACAAGGGTTGGTGGAATCGCCTATAAATAGAGGCCGACCCCTTCGAGCGAAGCAGAGAGATTTTTCAGAGAAGATCATTTTCTCTCGTTTTGCGAAGGTAGTTCGCGGAGCCAGTGTGCTTCGCGAAAGAGGAGCTTCGCAACGACTATTGTAGCTCCGCGAAAGTTGTGTGCTCCGCTTTGGATTAGTGAGCTTCGCGAGAGAAGTTGCTTTGCAACGAGTTGAGCTTCGCGGGAGTTCTTCGTGAGAGAGATTTGCGAGAGAGCTTCGCGAAAAGGCAGGAAGCTTCGCGAGAGAGCTTCTCGAAAAGGCAGGAGCTTCGTGAAGGCTTGTTTGAGCTTCGCAAAATTTGAAGCCTTGCAAAGTAGGGTGCTTTGCGAAGGTGTTTCCAAAGTGAATTTCCCAGTGGTTCAGGGGTAAAGGGATATTCATCAGTGGATGAAAGTTGGACTTTAACAGAGCATCTATCTACAGTTAAGGATGAATTACTTCATGCAAATGAAGATACCTACAGGTCTATAAACTGTGAGTGAATCCCTTCACAGAGCAGTGAGCTTAGGAAGAGGAATAAGGTGATCCTCTCCACCGGCGGTGAGCCAGAGAGAGAGAAACAGGGAGTGACCCTTGGGAAAACAGTGAGCTGACCCTAAACATTGTAAAGGCAGTGATCCTGGGCATAGAAGTGATCTAGCCCGAACTTTGTATCCACATCTAGTGAAGATTAGTGGAATTTGGTACGACCGGCAACCTGTCGGCGTATGTTCCTTGGACGTAGCCCAGTGAGGGTGAACCAAGTAAAAATCTCTACGTCTGCCTGTTAATTTTCCTGTATTGCATTTAAAGCATCATCATCAGATAAAGAAGAAAGTAAGTGATCATAAAATACACACAATTGTAAACAAATTGACCCTTGTAACAAAGAGGTCAAGATCCAGTGGGGCAGGAAGAACTTTGAACAAGAATATCCATACCCTGATTCACCCCCCCCCCTCTCAGGGTATATAGTCCCCTATTGGTCCTAACAGTCTCAAATTTTTTACTATGAAGATGAGCAAAAGGAATTTATTTTCAACATCAAAATATCTGGTCTCGGCACCCAACATAATCCGTCTGAGGTAGTAAAGACTATTCTTTATTCCTGTGTCATTATTATGTGCAAGAAGGGTTCATAGTGAGTGTTTCATGGAGGCCACATATAAGATGAGTGTCCTCCATTCCACCAGAGGCATGGGTGTAGTATATACTTCTTGAGATTTTAGAAATCTTATTGACACTCATCATCCCATTGGTATGTTAACCCCTTCTTCATTATCCTCATGAAGGGGAAATATTTTCCGGCCAGTTTAGATATGAATCACTGAATATTGGTGAGGTTCCCTTGGATTACCCTTAGTTCTTTCAAATTCTTGGGGGGTGACATTGCTAGGATAGCATTGGTATTTTCTGGGTCTGCCTCAATACTGCGGTGGCGTACCACAAAACCGAGGAATTGAACTTATGTTACCCCAAAATCAAACTTTAACAGATTCATCTATATATTATACTATCATAACTTGTAAAATATTTCTTAGAGATCCATGAAGTGATCACATCACTGTCGAGATTTTATGACCAGGTCGTCGACATAACACTCGACTATCCTTACCAATAATGGATTAAAGATGCGATACATAGCATGCTGATATGTGGTGCCGACATTATTTAATATGAAGGGCATGACTTGGTTGCAGAAGATCCCCTAGGGCACCCTGAAGGTGGTGGCTTCTTCATCCTTGGGGGACATTTTGATTTGATTATATCTCGAGTACCCATCCATTAAGAAAAGGTCTTGGAAGCCAGTAGTGGCATCGATCAATAGTTATGTGATCATTACTGGGAAATCATTCTTTGAGTAATGCCAATTAAGGTCTCTAAAATCAATGCAGACCCTAATATTCCCATTATTTTTCTTGATGGGGATGATTTTGGAAATAAATTTTGGGTATTTCACTTCTTGGACAAAGTTGGATTCAAAAAACTTGTCGACTTCTACCTCCATGTTTGTAGTGTGAGAGGGGTGCATTCTCTTGGATTCTTGCTTGAAGCCCCGATGCTCTCTGGGTAGTCTGAGATGGTGTGTAGCCACATATAGATTTAATCTTGGAATTTCTATATAGTTTAGGGAAAAAACATATCAATGTTGCTTCAGGAATGTGATATAAATATCATGCTCTTCAAGAGTAATGGAAGTGTTAATCAAGGTAGGCCTTGGGTCTTCTGTTATCCCCATGTTTATCTCCTAGATCTCATATATGGTGGTGGAAACACTTTCCCTGAATACTGGAGGGGAGTTTCTGAGATCATCCTCATATTCTTCCATTTCTAAGTCATCTCTTGTCATCTGAGTTGTGGTAGAGAGATACTGAAGATGATTGTTTCTAAGGATAAGAGAGGCTTAGACCTCTGGGATTGGGTCTGCTATTTCAACCATGTTTATATGGAGAACTTAATCCTCATCGAGCATGCTCTAGGTATTTTTAGGGGTCGTCCCTTAACCATTGGGTGCAGAAACCTATATAACATCATCCACCATCAACTGATTTCCTTCATTCTTGTATAAATATGCTTTATTATATATGTCTCTGAAAGTCTCAAAGGGGGCATTGACACCATGAAGTACTCCAACCTTGCCATTGATGGGGTACTTCAAACATTTATGGAATGTTGATGGCACTGCTGAGTGGATATGGAGCCAGGGCCTTCCAAACAAGACATTATATGCGGTGTCTTACTGGATAACAATGAACTCGACATCAGATGTGATCTCCATAAATTTGGTCTCTAGCTTAATCTTCCCGAGGGGCCTTTGCTTACACTTATCATATCCTTGGATGGTTAGATTTGTAGGGGATAAGTCTCCTTTGATATACCTCAAATGTCAGAGGGTTTGGACTGGAATGAGATTGATCCTGAATCCATTGTCAATCAAAACCCTTTGGAAATTGATGTTATTGAGTTTTCCTGATACATAAAAGGGTATTATGTGTCCCTTGATGGCCTCCTCCTGATTTTGATCAGTGAATGATATGGTGCTATGAAATCTTAAGGACATGGTCTCCACTAGATATAACTCAGCCGCAACGACTTCTGTCTTAAATTCCTATGGGCTTCATAGGTCTTAAATAAGTGCCTCCCTGAGTTCTCTCAAAAGATGAAGTGTATCAAGGATTGAGAGTTTGGATGGGATTGCAGCTAGATATTTTAGAACATCATACTTTTTCACGAAAGTTGCTGCTTCTTGACATGGGACTGCTCTAGGGTGTGTGGATCAGAAGTTGGAATAGATAAGGTCGATAGACCCAAGGATTGCACAGAGGTTGAGGGAGTATCCTCTACTAGTGGCATATGTTTCAATAGACTTCCCCGTTGTCAGGGTTGATCAGGTTGAACCCCTGTTAAGCAGTTATACAAGATAATTGGGTGCAGGAAACTATTAGAGAGCTCTGAGGAACCTCCCTGCTTCCTTTAAACCTGCTGGAGTGCTAGTCTATGGGTCTTGGATACATATGTGTCTTCTATAAGGATACATCTAGGATACTGAATCCGGCCATATCCACGATGTCCCCTGTATCCTTGGATTTGGTGCATGTGCCCTCCTGTTCCCCTGTTATATGTGGGAAAACTATATTTGGGGGTGTACTTTTCATCAAATAAGGTGTTTGTAAAGTGTATCATGTTTGTGGAACCAAATATGATCTCTTCTCCTGATGAGAATTCCATTTGGTGGGGTGGTGCCCATGCCACAGATGTTTCAGGGAAGAAATCTACAAGAGTTAGAGTCTTCTTTAGAGTAGAATATGAATCTTCCTCTTCTATTTCTTCCTAATTCTGGTGGTCACACCCACCCTTGGGAGGTACATCATAATTATCCTTTTTGGGTGGTGGAGCTATTTCGAGTTTGCGAAACTGTGTCCTTAGGGTGTCGTGAGCTCGATAAACTGTTTTACAAGTCATCCAGCTGTCGAACTTTTGTGCTTTAATGGTAGGAACTTTCTACCATCATCCCTCTTCCTCTAACCAGGAAATGGTTATGCAAGACACCTATTCTATAGGACCATATAATTTCACCTTTCGAGAGTCAAACATGCCTTGAAGGATGTCCTTAAAGAAGAAATAATTTTATATATTATGATCCAACCTTCCGTGGAAAGGGAAGTAATTGGGATGATCAGTGAGGTTAACTTCACCAGGATTCCTAGGCTGTGGAAGTATGAGAAGGTTGTTGTCCATGGTTACCAAGAAGTATCCTGGGAATTTATCATTTCGTAAGGAGTACACCTTGTTCATTTGTTCTTGAAATCCCGGGTGGTCCTGGTTTCTCGGTTCTTCCAGCTGAGGGTTATTCTGTGGCTGTTGTTAGTTAGCAGGAGGTGTTGGGTAGTTTAGAGCTTGCCTGGGTGTTTGGACTATTATGGTCTTGAGGGTGAAAACTATAGATTTTTCTCTTACAAGATTTTTTCCCTATGTTGTGGGTGTGGTATTATACTTGGATCAGGTTTTTTGAATAGCCTCTTTAAGATGCTATGCTTTTTCAGTGAACTATCTAAATCCACCTAGATATTTCATGGGAATGAGGGGTGTCTGCAGCTTATCCCTGAGATTTTCAGCATAGAGTTCTAGTAGTTGTTCCTAATAGAGAGGGATATTGAACAAATAGGTAAAACCCTTACAAATTTCTATGAAGTCGGACACCCTTTCATTCTCACGTTACTTGTTGTTCATCTGGTTGAAGTTCGTCATCTTGCTCAGTGTTGAACTAAATTGGTAAAGGAACTGATGATGAAGGTCTTCCCATCCCATGAAAGATCCTGTGGGAAGATTACTATACCCAATGAAGGATAGCACTATCAATTTATTTATGAAACACCTCATCTTGGTCACCTCCTACTGATCCCAAGGGCCCATCATTGGCCCGCATTGAGACACGAGGTGTGTGAGATGCTACTTCGGATCACCTGCACCATTGAAGGTGGAAAAGTTAGGATTACTGAAGTTGGGTGGAGGCAGGGTATCATATACCCATTCGGGATATGGATTCTTCTCAGGATGCACTGGTGTGAATCAACCTTCCAGGGTTTCCATCAGAGTAGCCAGGAATTCAATGGTAGCGAGAAATTCTGGAGGCACTATTGTTTGAGCCAGCTCCCATCCGTAGGGAGCGGGTGGGGGCCGATAAGGTGGTCCCCTTTCATATCCCACTGATCCTCTATTTTTCAAATGACTGAGGAGTTACCCTAGTGAGGGAGAGGCTATCACCACAGTGGGGGAAATTCTCAATCATTCTCGGCTTCCTCGTTTATATGGATGGGTTTTCCAAATGATTGCATATTGTTTCATAAGGATCATGAATCACTCATAAAATTCCCCAAGTGTGGAATGAATCGATACAAGAACTATGAATCAAGTCCTTTAAAAGCTGTATGGTAATTACCTATCATCACATGATTTAAAAGACTATCTGGATGTTAGGAAACTGTGAGACAATTGACATAGAATGAAAATATAAGAATTAAATATGGAAAACTACATCATCCAATCGACTCTCCTCACTGGAATAAAATTAATTATTAGTATCCTGAACCTGGAAATGAGCCGATAAACTTATGTGTTGCTTTATCTATAGATGGAATAAATCATTTTGGTGTAAAAATCAGTACTCATAGTACATGTCCAGTTATGTTGGTAAATTATAATTTTTCACCATGGTTATGCATGAAGCGAAAATATATTATGTTGTCTCTACTTATATCTAGACTAAAACAACTCGATAATGATATTGATGTTTATTTGGATCCATTGATCGAATAACTGAAATTGATGTGGGATATATGTGTTACGATGTATGATGCTCATAGAAGTGATGAATTCACACTGAGGTCCATGTTTCACAGGATGATAAATGAAATTCCTGTATATAATTTTTTTAGGATATATAATTAAAGGAATGTTGGGGTGTTCCATTTGTGATTAATGCACACACTCAATTCAGTTGAAACATTCCTCGAAGACTATATTTTTAGTACATCGTAAATTTTTACCTTGATGACATGAATATTGATCCTGGATAACAACATCCAATGGAAATACCAAACATGGTACAACATATTCTCCACTAATGGGTGATTAATTGTTCAATAAAGAAAAATATATGAACACAATTTTTGGTAAACTATTTTCGTAAAATCTTACAAAATTAGGTTAGAAAAAGAGATCAATTTTATTTGAATTACCATAGTAGATTTTTTTATACGTTAGATATTTTCTTGATGCCATACATGTAGAAAAAATGTATTTGATAGTGTTATTTACACATTAATAAATATTACTAAAAAAATGAAAGATGGTATCAAGTCTAGGTTGGACATGATTGATATGAGGATAAGGGAAGATTTGACACTAGTGAAGGGTAAAATTTTGACTTTTCTTCCCTCAACATCTTACACTCTATCCTGATAGGAAAAATTACAATTTTTTATTTTAATTAATAGTGTAAAATTTCTAGAGGGGTATTCATAAAATATAAAGAATGTCACGTTAATGACCAGTTTGAATTTACAGGGACTAAAATCACCTGACAACCATGTTTTGATGTAAGATTTGATGTCCTTCGCTTTATGTTGAACTATTCCTAAAAATGTATGACATATACTAACCGGATTCTGCTTCTTTTTTAAGTCCATATGCAATAAATTTATATATATAATGAAGTTTCCAATCATGAATAAGGTGGATTCAGTCATATTATGTGAATTAGAGATGTTATTATCCCCATCATTCTTTGATATAATGGTCCACCTAATGGTTCACTTCATTAAAGAGGTTCAACTATGTGGTTTTTTCCATTAAGATAAATGTACTCCATTGAGCGGCATATGAAGATTTTGAAAGGGAATGTCATGAATCGAAGTCATCTAGAAGATTTCATTGAAAAACAATATAATGATGAAGAAGCTATTAAATTATGTATCGATTACCTATCAAATATTGATAACATTGGTCTCCCAAAGTCTCTTCACAATGGATACCTTATGGGTGAAGGGATTTTCAAAAGATATGTTGTTATAATTACCATCACAAATTGGGATAAATATCACCTTTATATTTTACATAATAGTGAAGATGTTTATCCACATGTTGAATCCCACAAATAAATTCTTAGACATTTGAATCCATCAAGGGATGAAGGATGAATATCAAATACACATAATCAATACTTTTTAGGATGGTTTTTAGATCATATTTATAAAATGTTATTTAAAAATCAAAATTCAATTGTCAAATGACTTCGATAGCTAGGCTAGGGGACCAAATGAAAATGTTATATCTTACACTAGTTTTTTAATTAATGGTTATTTGTTCTATATAAAAGAGCATGATAACTGTAGTACAATGCAAAATAGTAGAGTTACACTTGTGGAGAAAGTGATCCACATATATGGTTCCTAGGATATAAATCCAATTTATGAAAATATGTCATATTTTGGCATCATAAAATAGATATACGAGTTGGATTATAGAACATTTCATGTGATGATTTGTAAAGTCCCAACCTAGTATCCACTTAACTCATGCCTCAAGAAAACGAGTCACATGGCCTCAAGAGCGCCTCCCCATACGCCAGAGGTTGTCGACTAGCAACAAGAGTGTAAAGGTGGTATGGCGAGGAGACTATACACTCTTATTATAGTTGTAAAGACCCAGAAAATCCCATGTAATTTTTTAAAATTATATGGAATTGTTTCGAGTCTGTAGTTTCTGACAACACGTGTTTCCAAGGCCCGGAGTGCTCAGAATGTTTTTCTGAAGTTTCTAAGTGCATTCAGTGTGTTTTTGAGTGGGTTTGGGTAACTTCTGAACCAGTGCTCAAAATCAAATTCCGAGGGAACCGTTGAACTCGTAGCACCGATGATTGCTTAGTGATTCCTTCACCTCAGCTGCGTTCGGGCAAGAACGTAAGTTGAGTTTCCTTCCACGCGGGTGTTTTATTTTAAAAAGGGAAGTGAAATAAAAATAAAATTGGAAAAATGGATTTTATTTTTGAATTTAAAATCCTTTTGAATTAATATGGGGTCCACTAAACCCCACATTAATTCCTTCCAACCCGATAATTAATTAAATACTTCATTAATTAAGTCTTTAATGGGATGACAAAGGGGGAGCCCATTTCTATTCTTCTTGGAGGAGTTTTGGGTGGATTCTTCTTCTTCTTCTTCTTCATTTTTGGGGATCAAACTTGAAGGAAGAACCTCCTTCCGTCAATGAGGATCATCCTCTTCGTCTTCAATGAACTTTAACCATGTCAAAAGAGAAGGAGCCGACCGCAAAGAAAGCCATCTTCGAATTCATCTCCTCCAAACTCTTCACCGTAAACGATTGACAAACAAGGTAGTGGTCATTTTGATTGATTTCGATCTTCGATCTTCGTCATTCTTGAGCTTTGTTAATGGACAATCACTACCAACCTAACACGGAGGGCATGGGTTGAACAAACATGGTTCGATCCCCCTATGATTTTCTTTGTTTTGTTCATGACGGCGGCGGAGCAATGGTGGCCGGTGACGGGCCGGCCGTGAAAGGAACCGGCGGCGCAAGGGCCGCCAGTTCACCAGAAAAGCGTGATGCCATCATGCCGTGCAGAGGACCGAGTCGTGGCCAGCGTGGGCCGCGGTGGAGCAAGGAGGCCGGATGACCACTGGAGGGGCGCAGTGCCGTCGCGCCGCGTGGATGGAAGGGCTACAGCCAGGAGGGCCGTGGTGGTCGGATGGTGGGCGCGGCGCCGTAGCGCTGCGCAAAGCCGTGGCCAGGCAGACCGTGGCAGACAAAGGAGGGAGACTGGCTAAGTCGGCCACCAGAGGGTGCACCACCGGCAGGACTCGAAGGATCCCGCGGTTATCGGGCCAACGCCATGCGCCGGCCGTTACAGGGAGACAGGGGGGGATGACCCCTCCCCTTCGCTCAGTCAGGGTGGGCCCCATGAGGCATGACCACCCGCTGGCTTCAGCTGGTGGACCGCCTCCCAGCCACGCGGGGCGGCGCCATGCGCCGACCGTTACAGGGAGACAGGGGGTGGGGGGGCTGACCCCTCCCCTTCGCTAGGTCAGGGTGGGCCCCGCGATTCACGACCACCAACTGGCTTCGGCTGGTGGAACACCTCCCAGCCACGCGGGCTGGTCTGGTTCCGGCAGGTCGGGTCGGACCCGCGAACCGGGTCGGGTCAGTCCGACTGGGCTGGACTGGACCCGGACCTAGTTCTGACCCATTTCACCCTTTACCCATATCTTGGGCTACGGGTGTCCGATTGACGAACCGTCTACACCATTGGAAATCTTGGAACGATATGGTTCTTTTGGAATATGCCACTCGAGGTTTGGACATAGTTGTAGTATGGCTGGGTTGGATTGAACCTAAATCCAACCGGACCCTCAGAGCAGAAATGCCAATAACTCACAGATCGGGCGTCTGATTGACGCGCCGTCTGTCGTGTTGGGTTCCTTATGATGATATGGAACTATGGAATACATCAACTTGAGACTTAGTGGTATTTTATGTATCGACACTTGGCTCAAGGAGTAGACCCTCCCAGAATCGAGCGTGTTGTGTACGGGAACCCTATGGCTGGCTGCGATTGAGATGATAAGATCCTATGTGGACCTACTACTGTACCAGGATCCTTCGTGGGTTAGATAGAGATGATACTGGTCCAGGATCCTCCATGGGTTCGACAGTGATGATATTGGATCGGGATCCTCTGTGGGTTCGACAACGATGACTTCTGTACCGGGATCTTACGTGGGTTCGACATCGATGATTACTGTTCCAGGATCCTACGTGGGTTCGATAGAGGAGATTATTTAGTGGCTACATATAACCATCTATACCCCTCTACATGAGTTTTATACCTGTGTGAGATGAGTCTTGACTTTAAGTTGTTATCATCGATTTGATTGACTTTACTTCCTTTGTGGAATGGGTTGTGCTTGGGTTTGAGTGTTGGACTCAGACTGTGATTGGTAACTTAGGTATATGTTTGGGCATATACCTAAGTAGGGATAGTTGATACTCTGTCTTTGTATCTTGATATTGTGGTTTATCCTTGGAGGATTTTGGGAGACCTTTGAGGGTCTTATGGTCGCTACTGAGTATCGTTATACTCACCCCTGCACGGGCTTTACCCGCACCTTGTTGTGTTCTGTGCAGACGACGGTCAACAGTGATCGAGGCTGAGGGAGACGGACATGAGGCTGCTCGAAGCTAGACTAGACAGGACGTACCTCAAGGATGATTTGTTCAAGATCTTTACCTACCCTTCAGGTAGGATTCCCTGGTAGACGATCCAGGAGCTGTTTTCCCTTTTTACTTGTACTTGTACTTGTTGTTCAGTTGGGTTTGTATACTGGCCCACTTACTTTCAGCACACTTTTATTTTCTATATTAGTACTTTTTGATTCTACTGCTTGTGTTTAGACTATGTGTGTTACAGGTTTAAAGGAAATGCCTTCCCTTTTTATCAGGGATTCGCCTTTGGTGCTAGTCACTAGCCCCTGGCCTATGGAAGGCGGGCTTGGGGTAGTCACAGCACGGGCCCTGAGGACGGGTCGTGACAAGAGTGTCAAAACAGATACAACAATAAACATACAATAATAGAATCATATAATAAATAAACATATTAATAAATAAAGTGTCAAAAGAATAGATAACTGAATAATAATCAAAATCCACTAGGGAGTTTCATATACATGGATGCATGACACGATGATATACAAAAGGGGAATAGGGGGTAAGTTCATACAAACATGCTATAGAAAAAGTAAAAAAGGAACAAAAACTACTACACTAGAATCTTGAGTGAATGATCAGTCCTCTACTCCTAAGCTCCATCTATAAGTAAGCATATCGAAGATCAGTAGCAGGGTGCTTTCCCTTATCAGTACCTATAGTCAGATAATCTTCTTGAGTACCAAAGGTAGCTCGAGTAGGGTATGAGATAAAATCTCATTATGCCACCACCAATGGTGTCTACTCATAATCCAAGTAGTGCTCACAACTATATAATATGCAAAAATAAGTAATTAATTAATTTTTTTGAATAAATAAATAACTGACCGCTCATGTTTCTAAAGGACACCTGACGTCTCTACCTTCTTCGGCTCATGGATAGAATAGAGTCTGATCAGTCACTATATATATAGTAATAATATATACATTATATTTATATATTTCATCCACCTATATGAACCAAGTAATTGTGTATGTAAGTGTATATTCACCTAGAATACTAATTATTGTCTGGATCAAGGCATAACTCAGACATCCATAAATAGTCTAACAAGACTATAAGATCAAGCAATAGGATACATGACCTACATCTCATAATGAGTGGGAGACATCATGCTCATCACTCGAGATGGTGAGTGTTCCATCTTGTCAACACTCTAATAAGGGACGTGATGCATAACTGCCAACATCCAACTAGTGTTAATGGTGTGAGATTTCATTCTCAACACCCAATGTAGGGGTGTGTGATACCGTCATACTCAACTAAACCCTTACCATCATATCACAGCCTATGTAAAGTTTTATTTTTGTTTATAATATAATACATGAGGAAAATACCTCTCTTGCATCTCATTATCCAAGTTCCATTACATACAAGTCATTACCATTCTTAATGATAATTATTATAATAATAATAGAAGGTATGGTATTAACACCCTTTACAAATCATTATAAAGAATTCATTTTATTTATTAAATGAAAACAACCCATCATAAAGAAGTTATTCCATTCAATAAATTTCATTTAAACCATTTAATTTCATTTAAGGAAGGGAAATCATTATGCACTATCCCTCTTATATAATCAAGACCATTTAATCCATTTATCAACGAAAACTCAATTTATAATGTTCAAAGTAATATAAATGGTGACATAGTAAAAATGGTGATCACATACTTGGGAAATTCCCATTATAGGTGGGCCAAACACCCAAAGGGGCACCCTTGGTTCAATTTAAGCATTCACATTACAATGGAAATTCAATTTAAAAGATAGGCCAAAAGAAAAATGGGCATCCTAAGCATTTGATTCAATTTTCCATAAGGGGAAATTTCACTTGGAACACCCATGGGGTGTCTATAAATGAGTTAACCATCCTCTAAACTACCCAAAAAGGTTCAATAAGAATACATTAAGGTGTATGGATCAATTTGAAATGAAGAACTCAATTAAATGGGGATGCTTGAAAAAATTCAGCGTGCGACATAATTACATAATTAAAAAGAACTAAAATTCATGGGTAAAATGATGAGATAACCTACCTCAAGGCCATAGATGAATCCTTACTCAATATCAGAATCATATTAAAAGTATATTAGAAGACATATAAGAAATGGTTCAACTCCCTGAAAATAGGGAAAATAAGATTGCACCTAAATAATATGATGGATCTAAAGGTAAAATTAGATCGAAGGTAAGAGACTGGAATAACTTACAGATATGGATTTGTTGCATCTTATAGATCTTAAATTAGACACTGAATTGATGAGTTATCAAGAATCTAAGATCGATGGAGAAGTTGTCTCATGAGAGAAGAAACAGGAGGCCACCATTGGAGGAAGAAAGGGAAAAGAGAAATAGGTTAAAATAGTTAAGTGAGGAAAAAAAATAATTTCACCTCAAAATATAAGGGTGTAGGGTTTGGTTGTACAGTTGGAAAAACCGTGCACCAACTGTGAACCCTTTACTGCTATAGAGGGGAACCCCACATGGTTAGGAACATGGTTTATCTAACCGTTTTCAAACCATGCAAAAAGTATTTGTCCTAAAATCCTAAAGCATTGCACAGTCGTGCCACTAGTGCAGAAAACGTTTTTTATGGAAGTTATTTTTTATTTTTTACATTGGATTTTGGTCAACGTTATTACAAGAGATGTTATAAACATTATTTTTTACATTGGTTATTTTAAAACCGACGTAAAAACCAAAAATTTGAAGCGTTTTCCACGTCGGTTCCTCAAAAACCGATGTGGAAAACGCTTCAGAGTCATGATTTATTACGTCAGTTTTTAAATAATAGACATGGTATATACTTTATTACGTCGATTATTATACACCCAACGTAATAAAATGAACCTCTGAAGTGTTTATCATGTAGTTTATTGAATAACCGACATGAAAAAAAAGTTTATCATGTCTGTTATTTTCATAACCAACGTGATAAACCAGTCTGCGAAGAATTTTTTCACGTCGGTTAAATAATAACCGACGTGAAAACATATATACTATTTCGGTTATAAAATAATTGACATATAAAACTATTCCATTCCATTTATTACATCAATTATGAAATAACTGACGTAAAAACCCATTCCCATGAATTTGTTACATTAGTTTTCAAATAACTAGCATTAAAACCCATTCCCATGAATTTTTTACGTCAGTTATAAAATAACTGACGTAAAAACCAATTTTTTTTAATAAAACCGTTCAACCCCAACTATGACCTGCCAAAGAAGACCTGAAAAGGGAAGAAAACAGACCAAAACAAGACCAAAACCACAACAGAATACATACCATAAAAACATCAAAACTAGACCAAAACAAGATGAACCAAAGAAAAATTCAACATTCACATACATAAAATTAAAAACTTAAAATGTAAATTAAAAAAAACATAATACCCCTTCGATACCCCCCATCCCACTGGAAAACCCCACCCCCTGGACAGCCCCCACCCCCTAGACACCCTCCCACCCCCTGGACACCCCCACCCCCTGGATAGCCCCCCGACCCCCCTGAACAGCCCCCCGACCCCCTGGACACCCTCCCACCCCCTGGACACCCTCCCACCCCCCTGGACACCCCCACACCCCTGGAAATCCACTCACCCCACTAGAAATCCCCCTTTATAGCCCCCGCCCCTGGACATCCCCCACCCCTTGGACAACCCTCCCACTCTCCTAGACACCCTACCACCCCATGGACACCCTGGACACCCCCACCCCACTGGACAACCCTCCATCACCCTTGGAACCCCCCCACCCCACTGGACACCCCCACACCCCTAGACACCCCCTGGATAGCCCCCACCCCCTGGACAACCCTCCCACCCTCTTGGACACCCTCCCACCCCCATGGACACCCTGGACACCCCCACCCCACTGGAAAACCCTCCCACACCCCTAGAACCCCCCACCCCTGGACACCCACACACCCCTGAAACCCCCCAACCCTCTGGACAACCCCCACCCTCATGGACACCCTCCCACCCCTGGACACCCCCACCCCCTAGACACCCCTCCACCCCCTGGACACCCCGACCCCACTAGAAAACCCCATGTATATCCCCCACCCATTGGACAACCCCCCTGGATAGCCCCCACCCCTTGGACAGCCCTCCCATCCTCTTGGACACCCTCCCACCCCCATGGATGCCCTGGACACCCCCACCCCACTGGAAATCCCTACCACACCCCTGGAAACCCCCACCCCACTGGACACCCCCCACACCCCTAGACACCCCCTGGACACCCCCACCCTCCTGGACAGCCCCCACCCCACTGGACAACCCTACCACGCCCCTGGAAACCCCCACCCCTAGACACCCCACCCCTAAAAACCCATGGACAACCCACCCCCCTCTTGGATATCCCCCACCCCTTGGACAACCCTCCCACCCTCATGGACACCCTCCCACCGCTATGGACACCCTGAACACCCCCACACCCCTGGAAACCCCCTAGACAACCCCCACCCTTCCGGACAACCCCCCACTCCCATAGACAGTCCTCCCACCCTCCTGGACACCCTCCCACCCCCATGGACACCCTGGACACCCCCACCCCATTGGACAACCCTCCCACACCCCTGGAACCCCCACCCCATTGGACACCCCCACACCCCTAGACACCCCTGGACATCCCCCACCCTCCTGGACAACCCCCACCCCCCTGGACAACCCTACCACCCTCATGGACACCCTCCCACCCCCATGGACACCCTGGACACCCCCACCCCATTGGAAAACCTTCCCACACCCATGGAAACCCCCCACCCCACTAGATACCCCCCACACCCCTGGATACCCCCTGGATAGCCCCCACCCTCCTAGACAACCCCACTCCCCTGGACAACCCTACCACCCTCCTAGACACCCTCCCACCCCCATAGACACCCAAGACACCCCAACCCCACTGGACAACCCTCCCACACCCCTAGAAACCAACACCCCCTGGAAACCCTCCACACCCCTGGACAACCCCACCCTCCTGGACAACCCCACCCTCCTGGAAAACCCCCATCCCCTGGACATCCCTCCCACCCTCCTGGACACCCTCCCACCCCCATGGACACCTTGGACACCCCCACCCCACTGGACAACCCTCTCACAACCCTAGAAACCCCCACCCCACTGGGCACCCCACACCCCTAGATACCCCCTGGACAGCCCCCACCCCCATAGATAACCCCCACTCCCTTGGAAAGCCCTCCCACCCTCATGGACACCCTCCCACCCCCATAGACACCCTGGACACCCCCTACCCCACTGGACATCCCACCCACACCCCTGAAACCCCCACCCCACTAGACACTCCCCCAAACCCCTGGAACCCCCCCCCCAGACCAGAATCCATACCAGAAAAACCATCAGAACTAGACCAAAACAAGAAGCAGAGAAAAATTAAACATTCACATATATAACATTAAAAACTTAAAATGTCAACTAAAAAAAACCTAAATTCAACCTAAACAACTACCAAATACACAATTATAATGACAATATTCAAAATTACATTTTACACTACAAACAAACTAAAATCCATTCAAACCTTTAAAATAATTTGACCATTCCACTTGTAAGTGTTTGGCCTCTTGAGCATTATAGGGTTGAGGGTCATTGTTTCTTCTGGAAATGAGGATGACCTTGTTTGTTTAAGGTTCAAACATTCCAATCAGTTTCTAACAGGTTTATTCATAGAACTGGAAACATCCAATGATTCTATATCCATTTGAACCTAATTTCCAAAGGCAGGTGCTCATTATTTATAGACCGATGAGGCTTAAGAATTTGCATTGGTTGAGAGGATGGGAGTTCAGGCTCCTCATGCCTTTTTGGGGGGAATTATTGCCTACTTTGGGACTCTCTCATAGATTTAAGTTATGTTCACGAATCCTTATTAATTCACCAAGTATGAAAACGAGTTTTCCTTTAGACTTAGCAATCAATGATTTATATGTATTGGATTTAGAGAATCTTTAATATGTATTCAAGGTTATTCATCGATGGAGAATCATCAGTATATATTAGAGATTCTTAGTCAATGGTATCCTTCAATACATTATATAGAAATCTCTTGGTCATTATGATGACCATACTGGTTTTAAAGCCACTCAGTGGGGCACTTGAAGTTTATTGTCATTCAAAAAGATAGGGATTATTTCAGAGTTGGGATCGTACTCACAGATGGGTTACCTATGTATCCTTGTTTAAAAAAAGGAATCTGAACCCACATAGTTCGAAAAGAAGGATATAGTTTAACGTTATATGGGATGAAAAAGAATTAATGAAAGATGGGATTGAACCTTATAAAGGCTTCCTACGTACTCTACTTTTAAGGCAGAGATCAAAGTCCACATAGTTTGGGTAAAGAAATATGGGGTTTATGCATGGTTAATGGACCAAAAACAGATGCCGTGATTACTTTCACACTCTAAGCTCACGTGAGTCATGCTCGGTGTGAGAAACAAGAGGTATCAGTAAACTTGATGATGATTCCATGAAAGATGCAGTCATGTGAAATGATGTGGGGCTTATGTATGTAAGGCGACCCAAGTAAATAAAGACCAGGAATAAGGTAAGAAGCCTAAGAGCGGGGGTCCATAAAGGTATTTATACTTGATGGAGATTTGTAATTTTAACCTAGGACTTACTCCTGAAAAGGAAGACCAAATTAAGAGGGACTTATGATTGGGTTTATTCTTGAGAAGAAAGCCCAAATCAAAAGAAATTAAGTTTGGGGCTTACTTATGAGGAGGATGCATAATGTTTAAGGAAACTATGACTAGGGCTTACTCCTAATAAGGAGGACCAGGTTAAGGGGACTTGTAACTTGGGGCCTACTCTTGAGAAGAAGTCCCAAATCAAAAGATCTTCTTATCTCAATGGATGAGGTTATATAGGAAACCCCTAAATGTTGTGACATAAAGCTTGTAAGTCAAGAGGTTTTGGGAGAGGTTCTCACAAAATTCCTTTCAGATAAGGAAGCCAACAAAGGAACCATGCCATAAATGGATTTGAATAGGGTTTTCAAGGCTATGTCCTGAAGAGGAGAGGTGGATTTGAGGAAAGGAGGTGACTAGGAAGTAGACGCGCAAGTATTGTTCTGGCGCGCAAGTCCTGGTCATGCAAGTAGACTTGCGTGACATGAGTCACCTTGGGCGATGAAGAATCTATAGGGTAATACTTGGGAGACTTTTAACTCAATCCCTCAGTATCATCCCTAGATATTTCGATAAGGGTGGCACGCAAGTTCCCTTGAGAGGGCAAGGTGGCGCACAAGTGTCTTCATTTCCCTTAAGGGATGGACACTTAGGCGCGCAAGTATTGATGAGTTCTAACACTTAGGACTTATTCTTTCTCTTTAGATCTTCCATTCGAGGTAAAGAATTACCTTAGAAGTGTTCAGAAGACATCAGACAAATACTTGGGCGACCAGATCTTGAATCTGAGTTTTTGGAAAAATTCGTCCTTTAAATGGGGGGCCCACACGAGGTATTTATATGCCTTCTGAGATTAGGGAAAATTTTCAATGTGGGTGCGCAAGTGACCTATGCGCCTCACATATAGCATGTAAGTAACATGCACACCCAAGGCTGGCGCGCAAGTGACTTGCGTGCCTTAATGCCTTTGCAACATTTGATGCTTCTTCCCTATCTCTTCTTCTTTTTGTTTTTCTTTGATTGAGGTACTCCCCTTTGTCATTCCTTGGAATCTATGATTGAAGGGAGCATAAAAAAAATCCCCCCTCAGAGTTGGATCTGAAAAAGGAAAGATGATTTGACTCTGAGGAAAATGAGAAACCAGGGTTCAGTGGCGCGCAGGTTTTAGGCGCGCAGGTTTTTAGGCGCACAGGTTGCGGCGCGCAGGTTGCGGCGCATATTGTTGCAGGATTGCCTATATATATGGGCATCACTTCACGCAAACCATCCTTCCTCCAAATATTTTGATCTCTCATCATGCAATTGTGTTGATTTTCTCGGTCGATTACTCTTCTTTGTGTTGCGCTTCTCTAGTAAGGATTTTGACTTGCGTACCATCATTAGCGTGACATTACATGTGTGGAAATACTTGAACGGAAAAACTTGCACGGAAAAACTTGAGAGCCTTAATGCCTTAGACATTTTTTTTGTTTTCTTCACAAATATTTCATAAAAACAGACTTACTTAAAAGTTAACTATTTGATCTTTGTGTAGATTCAATGGCTCCAAGGAAGATTGGATCGGCTGATGATCTGGCCATCAAGAGAATAGATGTCATGATGAACATTGTCGACTATGATTATTATGTTATCTACGACAACACTCTCCCGGATTCAGCTAAGTACTTGAAGAAATATCATGCCAATTTCCCACAGAGCATTTACTTTCCTTTATATGGCCATAGTCATCTGCAAGGAGTCAACGTTCCAGTGGAAAAGAATTATATTCCTCATTCTTGGTTTCAGACTTACACCAATTTATCTTCGGAAAATGTCTCATTTTTAGGATCATTTGTTAATGCTGGAATAGTGGAGAAGGAATTCATAATGAATCATAGCCCATGTGCTCCAGATCTGAAGCCTCACAAGCCTGAGCTGCAGCCGCATTTCTATCCCTCTATTTTCTGAAATTCTCAGAGGGACCAATACAAGGGATATAAAAAGAGTTGGTATTTCCATCCTGGAGGAGGTGTGAAGCCGACTTGATGTGGGAATATTGGGTGTGACAAACCTGTGAAGAGTTTGTCGATTATTTGAAAGGATCTTCAATATATGAAGCCATCTGGGCTGGGTAGACATATGTTTATAGGAATGACAATTTCGTGCCAGAGTTAATCAGTCGTTGGAGCCCGGAAATGAATTATTTTTATATGACTCATGGAGAATTAGGAATCAGTTTGTGGGATGTCTACAAGATCTCAAGGGATCCAATTTTGGGAGACATGTATGATGAGTTCATCCCTCCGAAGGTGACATGGAATGATTCTAAGAAGACTCCAGCTCTAGCTCGGGAGTTGATGAAGATCTTTTTCAAGCTCAAGAATTCAAAGTCCACCAAAACTCATTCTAGAAAGGATATTCATCCAGAGGAGAGGATGGATATATTTCTCATCAAGAATAAGGAGAAGGGTCCCACCTATACTCGTCCTACCAGCTTCCCCAGAGCAGAGAATAGGGGTTCTCTTGGAACATTCTGGCCAACTCTGGAAGTGGGAGAGTTTGAAAAGTGGGGGTATGAAGTGGATCAAAGAATCCCAGAGAAGACCCATCTGATAGAATTCTTAGCCTTGTGGCTCAACATTTATCTTCTACCAGTTAGGGATTTGAAGGGAGGCATTAGGCCAAGGACCTTCATTATTGCAGCCAAGTTGGCTGAGAGAAAAATGGTTGGGTTTTCCACCCTAGTTTTGGCTAAGATTCATAGGAGATTAATCCATGTCTATATGGGTAAGTCTCCTTTGAGAATAGTGGGAAAATTACAAGTTTTGTGGGGATGGATCGCCACTCACTTCAGGTCATACGCTATACAGAGTGGATTACAGGTTGCTGGAAGTTCATTTAGGCCATCGGTGTAGGCATTTTCTGGAATTTCTCCATTGTCCCTCAATTCCTATGATCTGAAGGTGAGGCTGAGCATGTTCAAGGAATTTTATTTCTTTCCATATAGAAACCAGCCAACTGGGAAGTTTTTTGATGATGGAACAACTAGCTTGAAATTGAGGTCATATATACTGGCTTATAGAGATGGTGTATTGGCCACCAGAATTGACAGAGAGATTATATGTGAGGCCTATGCTCTATATAGATTTTCATGCCAATTCAAGTGTCTGCAACATATTGTTGTATCCCCTCCCATGCACATCTTTTCAGATCAGCATCCAATGGGTTTCTGACAACTATGGTTGCTGAAAGCTATGGAGAAGATCAGGGTAGTGTTTGATCTACCAGTTACTGGAGCGGTGAGTCAATTGACTACATGGTATGCCAAGAACTGGGTAGCATCATACCCGATAGGGGTATTGAATCTTCCTGTATCCCAATTAGGGAGTAAAAAGAGAAGTGTTAGGAAAGAAACCTTTCATATGGAAGGTTACTCTTCCTCACCCGGAGCTGATTCACCGGGTTCTTCACCCGAGGTTGATTCACTGGATTCCTGGGATGGGGATGATGAGTCACGACATGCGTCAAAACGGCCTTGCACCAGATATAATCCTCCTACCACAGTCAAGAGACCTACTCCATCGACTCATGGTGAGTTATATCATTGAGGAAATTTAGTCGCCATTATTTTATAGAGCAACAAGTTTCATTTTCTTATCCTTTATCTTTGATTGCAGGAGCTAGGAAGAATTTTAAGTCCCAGATTGTAGGACCCTCCTCGCAGCCTTCTGGTGCACATTCTAAATATTTACGACCAGAGGTTGTCCATACACGGTGGAGTTTATATTGTGATGCTGAAACTGCCTCGATGGACATATGTGAAGGGCTACATATCCCCGGAGTGGGGGATCTCCGGGCTTCTGCTGATATTCACTTCGAGGATAACCCCAATGAAGTGAGGGATTGCATCAGAGAGCTGGAAATGCTCATATATTCCACTGATGATTCCATTCCTATCACCAAGTGGGTGAAGGAAATGATGGATTATGGCACCACTAAGGGGATTGGTTCTTCAGTAGACGAGGAGTGGCACGATTACGTGGCTCCTGAAGATGTAAATTTCTTTCCTTATTTTCTTTGAAACTTGATTTCAGTCAAAGCTTTGTTACTCAAGAAAATTACTTTATTCATCCTGAATCTTGTTAAGGAAGGAACTACTGAGCTCCCTTCACCGCAGTACAGCCCTGGTGACATTGATCTTGGATTCCCTGAATCTTCTCATGATCCAAGTGAAGTATCTTCAGGAAAGCAAGACATGGAGGAGTTAGACAGGGATTTACACTCTTTTATACCTGTATTTGGAGGTGACGATGTCAACACACCCAAAAATTCAAAGAATAAAAGGAATCGAAGGAAGAATTCCACAGCCAGATGCTTCATCAGTAGTGGTAAGTCCTTCGGATAGTCATGAATCCTAACTCATGAAAAGGTTTCTCATACTTCTTGGGATTGCAGGGGCTTCTTCGATTTCCCATTTGAGGGAGAGGACTGACCCTCCTCTGAGGATGACAGAGGGTGTTGGTGAACATTCAAAAATTCATGCTGACCTGGCTGCTCCTGAAGAAACGATGAGAGAAGATCCAGTGTATGTTCCTAGTACTGCTCATGTTACTGTTGCAAGGAGATAAGAGTCTGCTTCTAGTAAATTAACAATACTTCATATAACGTTGAATGAAAACACCAACTGACTTACATTCTATGATGCTTTAGGTTCAACACCTGCACTAGAACATTTGGCGACCATTGCAACTGACTCTTCAATTTTCTTTGAGGAAGCTATTCGGGGTCAGAGGTCACAGGAGGAGGGTTTCTAAGAAGACATGTCAAATGCTTCCACTGGTGAGACTAACCAGGAATCTGGGATATCACTAGATGAAATGATGAAACTTGGCGCGTCTTTTGAATAAATTTTAGATCATGTTAAATTACCATGTGATTTAGAAGATTTTGGACGTGAGTGTTATCCTTCATCCTGTTAATTTTTTTATTACATATCTGACCATGATTGGTTGAAATGTGCAGTTTTGTCTGAGCAAGATGTTGATCTGCTGATGCCTAAAGGGGGTAGAGACAACCCTGAAATTGTAGAGACACTAGCTCAAGTGGAGCTTAACCTGACAGAGCTTCCTGAAAACCATCCTGAAAATCCTGTTGAAGCTAGGAAATATGGGGAGGAGCCTTCTCATGCTGCTGATCTACCGTTGGGTAAAAGATGATAATATTTGTGGCTGTACTTAATTTTCAAGATAACTAATAAATTTTTTTATCCTTTTAAACTAACCAAAGATTTAAATTGACTATGCAGGGCTGTCGAATTCAGTGTCTAGATCCAGAGGTGAAGACTCAGCCTCAGCCCCAATGGGAGTAGAATGTGAAGTACCAAGGGTCAGGGGGGAAGGAGCAGAACATGGCACTTTTTTTAAGTTCATTAATCCTGGACTATATTCCCCCCTGTGATAGCGATACTGAATCAGACCCAGAGGTGCAAAAGGCACTCCAATTCTCACGTCGCAAGGCATGGTAGAATATATGGAAGATCATATCTTCAGTGACTCTTGAATATTTGTCTTCGAAGATCCCGCGACTGTCATCCTTGTTCGTCATGCTGGGATTTGGTAGTTTTGGATATCAAGAGATCCATACCGCGGTGAAACAAGTTATCTTAAGGAGGGAGCAAGAGAAAAAGTGTCGTCAAGATTTGACCAGAGCGAGGCTGCTGATCAATATCAGTGAATTCGAGGCTGCGGTGTCCCGAGCTGAGGCTGATCATGCTGCAAAGCTAAAAGAGCTGAAGCAGAAGATCACAGAGAAAGTTGTCCAGCAGATGCACCGTCAGCAACAGTTAGATGCCATTACTAGGGAACTTGACAAGCTTAACAATTCATTGGAAGGAGTCCAAATGGATGGTATGAAAGCCATCACAGATACCAATAAAGCACTCCATCAAGCTGAAAAGAGTGAAGCTGGTCGAGTGAATGAACTTCAAGTTGCTACTGATGAATCTCGGGATACCGTAAATCAAATGAAAAGTTATATTGAAAGCCTCTTGTAATTCTTGAAAAGAGAAGATACTCCAATCTGTGGATGTTCTTATAATCTTGTGCATCAAAGAAAAATACATTTCATCTTCAATCATTTGTACCTGCATTCTCTTTCTAAATACTTAACTTTTTTTTACCTAAGCCAATGGGCCTAGTAAGAATAGTTTGATTTTTTCTAGGATTACACAAACAACCCCAAAAACTTTGCATATTTTTGTTGCTCAATATTTTCTAAATCATACAAAATGTACATTTAGTGAGCTGGGACTCGACTTTTGTTCAGAGTTCCTTTTACAGGTTCCAAATATAATGAGTACCCTGTCTCTTGTTGGCAGTTTAAAGTCATGCATGTCGGACATAAAAAGGATAATGTTTAAGGTCGAATAACTTTGACCGAATGGATTAAAATTGACTCAATTCCTTGATAATTTGTTTGAAAACATATTACCACATTCATTTATGGGGGAAAACATGTAAACTATGACTTAATAAATTTTGAATATGAGGTATGATATGAAAAAAGGGCTAAAAGACATTAGAGGAAGTATTTCCTAAGAGTGAAGTTACCACTATTTGACAAACCTGTTAGGGGGTTGAATTGTGCAGGGTCACTTAAGGGAATTGGCTTCATAGTCAAATAAGAGCATATTTTGGCTGATAGGTCCGTTATGTAGACTACTTATGCAAGGACACCTAAGGGCACGTGCTGCATAGTCAGGAAAAATAACTCTTAGAAATTTTACTTTTCTATTGCTAAAATCCAGTGAAAGTTTATGGAGATTCAAATTTCCCAAATCATAGAGTCTGCTGTATGGAGAGAGGTACTTGAATATGGAGAGGATATTCCCAATCAATATTGTCAAATAATTGGATGAATGTCGCTCCTGCGAAGGTCTGATCCAAACGTAAGGAAGGTAAATATAAACCATAGACTTGAATACTTTCAGATCATGAAAAAGAGTATGGGACAAATATGTTATGGATGGATATTTTTGCGGATCCCTACATATTGTCGTTAATACCAATAAGGACAAAATAGGTTTTCCCCCCATGAATGAAGTTACCACTATTTGACAAACCCGTTAGGGGGGCTGAATTATGCAGGGCCACCTAAGGGCATTGGCTGCATAGTCAAATAATAGAATCTTTTGGCTGATAGGTCCGTTATGTATACTATTTATGCAAGGCCGCCTAAGGGAACGTGTTGCATGGTCAGGAAAAACAATTCCCAAGTATCAGACATTTTGTGACCAGAAGTCAAGAAAATGGTTATGGAGATCTGGAAGTATTTAAGGTTAGGAGTACGACACATGAAAATGGGTATTGTCCAATGCTTAAAGGAGATACATAGACCAATGCTAACCATAATTATGTTGTGTATGGGTCCTGAATTGAGATGATGGACTTCACTACATATCTCATTAGGATGAGAATCAAGCCATACGTAGTTCTCGAAATACAGTTTAACATCATGTGGGATGAGAGAGTAGGAGATCTTAGTTTAGGGTCATAGATCTTGGACCATAATGAGGTAGACACATTGTGTGTTTGTTATAAACCTGATGTGAATAAAGACTAGGGTTTTCATACCACATTCATGTGCTCGTAGGGGGACTTTTCAGCCAAGGGACTGAAAGTGGAGTTTGGGGTTAGGCCCAAAGACTTGGGGCTGGATTCGAGGGATGCTCAAACGTTCCTACATATCCCATAGGGATGGGAATCAAGCCATATGTAGTTCTTGAAATATCCTCTATATATATTTGGTTCGTACATGTGAAGGGTGAAAAGGGACTTTAGTTAAATGATGGTTGGACCCAAAATTAAAGGTTCGGGAATTGCCATGTATGCACGTAGTCCTTGGAATATGACATGATTGGAGATCAATGTCAATAATGATTCCCTCTCAGGTGAGGGTGTTAGAGACTATTGTAGTTTATTTTCATACATGACAAAAGTGTGAATAGTTTAAGGTTATATGCATGGACCGATGCTGCACAGTTTAGCGTCATGTAGCTAGGATGTATTGCTATGTAGTTTAATGTCTTACAGCAAGGACAATGAGGGACTGTATAGTTTAAGGTCATATAGTAAGGAAAATGGTTCTGCACAGTTTAGTGTCATGTAACAGGGACAAAAGGGATGTACATAGTCTAACGTCATGTAGGAAGATGGTGAACCAATGTGAAGATATTGGTTTGGGGGGGGGCTTCACGGATCAACATCGTATGAGATGGAGGTGAACCGAAGTGAAGATATTGGTTTTGGGCTTGAACCTCAGGAGGTTTCCTACGTACCCATCCTAGAAGGAAAGAATCAATGTCGGCGTAGTTCTATTGATAATTAATTGGTGACCGAGTTGTACTTGAGGAAAACGACCCGAAGATGGTGTTGGGACTTACGCGTGGTTAGCAGCCCAGAGAGGGTGTTATGGTTGAAGCTTACTCTAAGATCACATGAGTCATGCTCGGTGTGAGAAACAAGAGGTAGAAAAAACCCTAACGATGCACAGTTTAACATCATGTGGGACAAAGGGTGATATAAAATTTAGCATCATGTAGCTAGGACGTATTGTTGTGCAGTTTAACATCTTGCAGGACATGTGCATACTTTAACATCATGTAGGACATATTAAGGGACTATTTACAGTTTAACGTCATGCAGGACGAACATGTACAATTTAACATCATATAGTATGTATAAGGGACTGTTTACAGTTTAACGTCATGTAGGACGATAACATTTTTGTTATACAAAATACTTATTCAGGAATTTGGCATTGGTTGGAGTCGTGATGAGTTCTCCATTCATTGAGATTAAATAATAATCTCCATTGGAGTACACCTTATGTATTGAATAAGGTCCTTCCCACTTTGGCTCAAGCTTTGGAGGTTTCTTTCCTGACATCATTGGAGTTTTGAGGACCAATACCAATTCTCCTTGAATTAATGAATGAAGACAAACTTTTTTTATTGAAAGTCCATGCTATTCGATTATGATAGACTTCCAAGTGGTGCAGGGTGCACAATCTTTTTTCTTATAATCATTCCAATTCATCAAATCACTTCTGAGATTGTTCATCTATGGATGACTAATCACAAATGGCTACTCTGAGCGAAGGTAATTTAACCTCAATGGGAAATACTTCTTCTGTTCTATATACCAATGAATATGGAGTTGACCGCGTAGTACTGCGGGTGGTGGTCCGATAAGCCCATAAAGCATGAAAAAGTCTACCAGGCCGTGGTTTCTTATCTTTATCCACCATCTTTTACAGTATGTTTGAAATAGTCTTATTGAAGGCCTCTATTTGGCCATTGGCCGCTGCATGATACTGAGATGAATGGTTGGATTTGATGTTGTATTCTTGATACAAATTTCTCACCTCAGATGAACAGAAGTTGGTGCCATTTTCCATCAATATGGTATGAGGGACACCAAATCTGGTAATGATGTTAGACTTGACAAAGATAACAATTATTTTAGCACCAACTTCTTTGAGAGGTATTGCCTCTGCCCATTTGGAAAAGAAGTCAGTAGTAGTAAGAATATACTTAAACTGCTTAGCTGTAGCCATAGGATAAGGTCCTACTACATCCATTCCCCATGTAGCAAACAGCCAGGAGTATTTAGCTATATGAAGCAACTCCGGAGGTTGATGAATTATGTTGGCACATATTTGGAAAGAATGGAACTTTTTTATTGAAATCAACACAATCTTGCACCATTGAAGTCCAGAAGTATCCAAGCCTTCAAATTTGACCAGAAAGTCTATGTCCAGACTGGTGGGCACCACAAAATCCTCTATGTACTTCATTCATGACAGCCATTGTTTCTTCACCATCAATACATCTGAAGAGAATTCCATCAAAACCTCACTTTTAGAGAATTTTTTGGTGATCAGGGCTATCATAAAGAGTAAAATTGACCACACGTCGCCAGATTTGTTCTTTCCTGACTCTATCAGGTGGGAGTGTTCCATTTTGAAGTTATTCCCTAATAGGTGTCATCCATACTGTAGTATGACTATATGGTTCAGAAATTAGACTAATTTCATTGATTTCCTCTATTCTTATTTGAACAAAAGGCGTAACTACATGACGGTGGGAAATACTGATGATTGTTTCGTCCCAATTTGGATCTGCCAAGGCTGTGGCTACATTAGACAGTGCATCATCTTGGGCATTTTGTGATTGCGAGACATAAGAAAATGTCGGTTCCGAGGGAAAGTCCGCCATTAAATCTCTGAAATAATCACACAAAGGGATTAACTCTTCCTTTCTAATGGCATAATCCCCATCGATTTGTTTGATTACCAAATCTGAATCACCTTTTACCTTCAAGTGATTCACATGTTCCTGAAGCACCAATTCCAAGCCTGCGATGAGAGTTTGATATTCTACTTTATTGTTTGTGCCGACTTCCAACAATAATAAGGAATATGGTAGCACCTCCTTTTCTAGTGAAATAAGCATGATTCCTAATCCAACTTTGTTGAATTTAGGATTTTCCATTTTCTTCCCTGTTGGACTTCTGGAGCCACCATAAAAGTACATTTCCCATGTTTGGGGATTATCTGAAATAGAGAAGACTTCCTTATCAAGAAGTTCAATATTTAAAGATGTATCTTCCACAGATGGGTGTTCAACAAGGAAATCATCCAGAGATTGTCCCTTTATTGCCTTTTGAGACACGTACTGGATATCAAATAGCTACAAAATAACTACCCACCTTGCCAGACGTCCTGTAAGCATTAGAAGACTAAGGATAAATTTGAACGGGTTATTGGGAGATACTAATTGGACCTTATGATGTTGCAGGTAGTGTCTCAATTTCTAAACTGTAAATATTAATTCCTGGCAACACTTTTCAATACTTGAATATTGAGTTTCTGCCTCAAGCATAGTCCGACTGAGATAGTAAAGGCTGTTTTCATTCCCAGCATCATTCTTTTGGGAAAGAAAGGCACCCAATGATTTCTCTAAAGATGTCACATAGAGAATAAGTGGTCTTCCTTCAATAGTTGGAATTAATACCGGTGGCCTCAAGAGATATTTCTTGAGGATATCGAATGCTTCTTGACATTATTCAGTCCACTGGTAGGTGACTCCCTTCTTCATTAATTTGGTGAAGGGTAAACACTTTCCTACCAAATTGGCAATGAAACATTGAATATAGGCCAAGTGTCCTTAAAGTCCTCTTAATTCCTTCAAATTTCTAGGAGGTGACATGTCAAGGATTGATTTTTTCTTCTCAGGATCAACTTCGATACCATGATGACGTACAACAAAACAGAGAAATTTTCATGAGGTTACCCTGAAAGAAAATTTCAAGGGGTTCATCTTCAAATTGTGTTGTCAAAGTTTGTTGAATATGATTTACAGACCGACCAAGTGATCATAACTTTTTCTAGATTTAACCACCAAATCATCCACATCACATTGAACAAATTTCCCTAAAAAGGGTTTGAAGATATGGTGCATGGCACATTGATATGTTTCACCTGCATTATTTGGGCCAAAGGGCATTACCCAATAGAAAAACACACCTTGAGGAGCTTTGAAGGCTTTAGAATCTTCATCTTCTAGAGAAATTCGTATTTGATTGTACCCAGAGTAACCATCCATGAAGGAAAGAGCTTCGTAGCCAGTTGTCGCATCAATTAAGAGTTCTATGATCGGAACTGGAAAATCATCCTTGGGACAATGCTGATTAAGATCTCTGAAGTCAATGAAAACTCTAATTTGTCCATTATTCTTTTTCACATTGACAATATTAGCCATCCATTTGGGATATTGAACTTCTATGACGAAGTTAGACTTGATAAGCTTATCAAATTCAGCTTCAATTTTGGAGGCATAAGTTGGGTGTGTTCTTCTTACTGCTTGCTTGAATCCTCGATGTTCTTCTGGAAAACCCAAATGATGAGTGGAAACATCAAGATCAAGACCTAGCATTTATATATAATTCCAATCAAATACATCTCAATTTTTCTTTATAAATTAAGTATACATTTCTTTCTCTTCAAGAGTCATGGCTACACTAATTAAAGTGGGGCGTGGATCTTCTTTTGTACCCAAATTTATTTCTCTGAGTTCATCCACAGTGGTAGAGATACCCTCTTCAAATGCTTTAGTAGAATCTTTGATATCTTCCTCCTCTTCTTCAATATGTGTTACTTCTTCTGTTTCTACTTGCATAGTAGATGACGAAGAAGAATTTCCATGGTCAGGGGAGAAGTTAAAATTTGAACATCTTGAAGAAAAGGCTGCCATTTCTGACCCTATTGATGATGAAGGATCTTCCTAGGGTGATAAAGAGGAGATAATGGATTGGGAATCGACATCATTGTTTTCCTCTAACATTGCTATAACTTTTTATGACCTGGTTGATGAAGTATAGAATTGCTGGATTTTAGCGGATGAAATGAATACATCTCCATCTAAGATTTCATCATTGCTTAGTGAATAAAAAAAATTTCCCATGCTGTCTAGCTTGATTTCAATAATTGACATTATGGAAGTTTCTATAAGAGTGTTTGGATTTAGGTCTATCCTA
Organism: Viscum album; assembly: GCA_963277665.1. Classification (NCBI taxonomy): domain Eukaryota; kingdom Viridiplantae; phylum Streptophyta; class Magnoliopsida; order Santalales; family Viscaceae; genus Viscum; species Viscum album. Next base: position 2,002,287,675 of record OY728146.1, on the reverse strand, counting down.
TCAATTTGACTGATAGGAAACACATAATCTGTACTCACATGTATGAATGGGTTTATTGGAATCTTTTCCAAACCATTCAGAGCATTAATTTTAGTGACCTTCTTTGCCGTGGATTTTTTATTTCCTTCCATGTAATAGAATTCCGCCTCAATGTATTTAGATTAACATGTTTTTAATGGGGCCTTGTCACCATAAAATGTCCCAATTTGACCATTGAAACAATATTTAAGACATTGATGGTATGACAAAGGTACGACCACATGTTGATGTAACCAAGGTCTTATAAGAAAAATGTTGAAAGTTGTGTTCTGACGAAAAACCATGAAATCTGAATTAGATACAAGGTCTCCAAACTGAATTCTGAGTGTAATTTTACCCATAGGTTCTTGTTCATTCTTATCATATCCTTGCAACATCAAAGTAGAAGGAGATAAATCAGATTCGGTAAGGCCCAATCGACAAAGTGTACGAACTGGAATTAGATTGACTCCTGAGCCATTATCAATGAAAGCTCGTTGGATGTCTATATCATTGACTTTTCCAGATAGATACAAAGGTATGATATGTCCATGTACAACATCATATTCATCTTCATCTGTAAAAGATATCACTGCATGGAATTCTACAAGATCATTCTCTATATGGTAGACCTCAGCCGTAGCAATTTCAATTTTGAATTCTTAAGGACTTGACAAAGCCTCAATAAGCACCTCCCAAATATCTTTTGATAGATTCAAGGCATCCAGAATTGATAACTTGGTCGGTACTTGGGTGAAATGTTTCAAGACATCATACTTTTGATCCAAAGGTCTGCGTTTACCATCATGAAAATGTGGTTTTGCAGGTGCCTTGGAAGTTGATTCTTTGGAAGTAGATGCATCCCGTATTGGGGTAGGAGTTGGAAATATTATTGGATTCGGTAGATTAGACCGACTAGGTCTATATATTTGCTGAGATGAAGAAGGGGTGACCTCTAACTGGTCTTCCAAAATAACTGTGTCAGGACCGAATTTACCATGTGTAGAAGAAATTTCTTGTTTCTGTTGAGCCCTCTGAAGGGGTTTTCCACAAGTTTCTGCCGCATATACAGTTCTAGCAGGGGTTGGATTGAAATAGTGGATTCTAAAATATCCATGTCTTCCCCTGTATCCTAGACCTATGTATCTTCCTCTAATTACTCTGTTAGATATAGGGAACTTAGGATCATCATAATTGAAACTATCATTAGCATAAGGATCCGTTAAATGAATCATGTTAACAGAACCGAAGATCAATTATTCATCTGACGAAGATTATGCCCGATGAACCAATTCAGGATGTACCATTTGGCGGGGTGGTGCCCGTTCTTTTGAAGCAGATGGCATAAAAAATGTGAGAGTCAAAGACAACTTAGGCTTTGACATGAGCTCGTCTTCTTCTAACTGCTCTTCTTTCTTCAAATTACGCAACTTCTTTGAGGATTTTCCTTCTGATGAAGGGGGTTTTTCTGTGGCAGACATAGTAGAAGACACAATTGGTTGATTCAATTGTGTTCATAAAATGGCATGAGTTTGTTTGATCATTTTCCTAACCATCCAATCATCATATTTCTGCACATTTTGAATTTTTACTTCGTGCCATTGCCTTCTTCCTCTGGATCAGTAGAAATAACACATGCTACCTGAGATAAAGAACCTTTCAGTTTTACTTTTCCAGAGTCCACCATCTTTTGTAGGAGGTCTTTAAAGACAAAACACTCCTGAATGGGATGACCCAACATCTGATGAAATGGGAAATAGTTGGGGAGGTCTTCATATCCTTCCTTGTTCAGCCTTTTGGGCCTTGGAAACTGAACCAGATTGTTTTCTAGAGTTGAGATGAAGTAGCCAGGAACTTTTTCATTCCATAAAGAATAAACTTTGTTCTTCAAATCTTCAAATTGTTTCTACCTTTGATCTCTTTGATCATCTTGATGAGGTGGCCGTTGTTTTTGATGCTCAGGAGGTGGAGCCCTTCGATATGATGAAGGGTTTGAAGTGGAAGCAGGTACAGATGCTTGTTTTAGTGTAACTATAACAGTATATTATTTCCCTATTATACTTCCTGGAACTGATGTAATTACATGAGTTTTATCCTTAGTATTTATAAGAGAATCTTATATCTACTGAGCGATTGAAGTAAAGTCTCGAAACCCTCTTGTGTATTTCACAGGGATCAATGGTGTGCGTAATTCATCTCATAAATTTTCCACACAGATTGACAGCAACTCTTCTTGAGGGAGTGCTAAAATTAAGGAATATGTTAATCCCTTCCAGCGAGCAATGAAATCTGAAACCCTTTCATTCTCCCTTTTCTTACAATTGGTAAGATAAAAAACTGTCATCTTTGGTAATGTTGAGCTAAATTGAAGAAGAAATATTTGATGAAGATCTTCCCACCCAGTAATTGATCGAGATTGAAAAATTGTATACTAGACAAAAGTAGTTCCTTTTAATGACTGCACAAAACACCTGATCTTAACCACTTCTTGTTGTTGAGGAGTTCCCATAATAGGATCACAACGAGAAACAAAATGTGTTAATTGTTGTTCTGGATCTCCCAAACCATTAAAAATTGGGAATGTAGTACTTGCAAAATTTGATGGGGGAGGAATTGTATCCACCCATTTAGGGTAAGCCCTATTTTCTGGTTGAACTTGTGCACGCTTTCCTTCCATAGCTTCCAAACAAACTGTAAATGACTCAATGGTAGTCATTAATTTTTGAGAAACATGTGGTTGAGCTTGGACCTGAGCAGGTGCAGTAACTGGAGTTTGGATAGGTGTGGCGACCGGTACTGCCACTGATGGTAGTATTCCCAGTTGCTGTCGTGTATGACCCATAGGATTAGACTTGTGAGGATGTAATTATAAAGGGGGATATTCTTGATCCATCCTAGTAGCTGCAACAAATTCCCTTGATTGATTAACTCCAACATGCTTAGGGGGAAGACTACCTTGAATTAGTTCTGCATTTAACCTCCTTAACTCCTTCATTTCTTCTTCTTTCTTTACGAACCTTTCCTCTAATGAGAGTGATTATCCTTCTCTAGAGGTAGGGTGTAATGTAAACTAACTTTTACCCTTTTACTTGGAATGTGACTTTCTGGAGTATGGAAGGGAATTACCCAAAGGAATGTATTTCCCCTGGGCAACCCTCTGTATTTTGGTACGCACACCTCCTTCATTCATTTCTATGTGTACAGATTCTTGAACAAGAACTTCTTCATTTGATTCCTCTGAGTGAGCCTCATGTTCTGGGGGATTAGTGACAACGACATTGATGAAATTTATTGATGCATAACACATTGAATCCCTTCTGTCAGCGATTCTGTGATACTGTATTCTTCCATGTACTTTATAAGACATTGCCTTTTTTTTGGTTGATCCCTCAGGAACTTCTTGATGAACCACAATTTGGAGGAAATATCCTGATAATTCGGCCCCACGTTCCTATTATGGATTCTTCCCTAATCGAGTGAAGACTGACTTTCACTGAGGAAGATAATGAGAATTTGAAAAAGTCCCCAGTCCGGTGGATTGGGGATGTTCCTATTTTTTCTGCTCAACTCCTCGAATCCTGTCTATTGATCCCGATGGTTGGATTAAAAGAGTCCCTAGTCTGGAAAGCTGAGGTGGCTCTTGAGCTTCTACATCTGAAAGTTTCTTAAAATATCTCATGATTTTGCAGACTTTAGTCCATAAATTAGCCGGATGCATCATCCGACATCCAATCAAATCACCTGGATTAGATGACCGTTGGATTATTTCTGACACCTCTGTCACCTGATGATGTGCATGCTCCAAATGAGAAGCCTGTTCGATATTCTCATTTGCTTGATGCAAGAGTAATTAGACAACTTTTTCTTTATATGCCTGACTTTGGGAAGAACTAGTTGAGGAATGTTCTTGAGCAAGCCTTTGATTACACACAAAACCAGTTAGATGTGGCCATCCATGGGAAATAACATTGCATGAGACCACTTTTGTCGGGCTTTGTTGACTTGAGAGCACAGTGAAATGCAATTCTCCATGAACATCCCATCCCCTGATATAAATACTAGATGGGGCATTGGTAATTAACTGGTGCAACCTTTTTAATGCACCAAGGCATGGACGCTGAAGGGCTCTCTGCTGCTTTTCAACCTTTAGATTCCAGGAAACTGAGAGAGATGCCAAGTCAATTTGGTGTTTCAACCCTTATATTATCTTGACACATTTTTGATATTCATCATAAGATAATATTTTCTCTTTTAAGTGACAAAGAGTTTTCCATATGTTGAGATGAATATCACGAATACAATCTTCTGTCAACGTTTCTGGAATATCATAATGAGAGTTATCCAAAGGCCAAAACATGACTAGTATTTCACCTTTTTCCAATTGTTTTCCCATATTTAGCACTTCCTCTTTGTCATTTTATGAAGATTCCTCTACCTGATTGGACCAAATCTGGTGCTTCTTTGTTTCTTCATCAGATTCAACAAGATTGGTAGAGAATTCATTTGTCAAATTAAAAGATGAATGACCCAGGGGTGGTTCATAGAATGACCTATACCCTGAGCTATCTTCTGATTGAGAAAGTATTTCACCTGCTAGCGGTAAGGCATCATACATGACTGGCTTCGCATTTTCAAGTGCCTCTAGATAAGAGGGCTTTCTTATCACTGCATTTTCCATTGAAGAATTTTCCAGGCAATGCGAATTACTACTACGGAGAGGACTTTCGTAGCCAAATTCATTATCATGGGGAGGACCACCATGGTGGGTTATAGAAAAAGATGAAACTTCTTACTCCTTGGTCTTCTGGCCACGCAGAGGGTTAATGTGGCTCTCATCTGAAGATGATACTTAGAGATTGACTGAAATTTCATGAATCAAGCCTTCATGAGGAAGTGTCTGATGAAGAACTTAGGAATTATTGTTGTTACTTCTGGCATCTGGAAATGAGAGAGTATAATCTTGAGTTGAAATAGACAATCGTCTAAGGGCTTCAAGAACTCCAGTATTTAGCAAGGCCTTATTTTAGATTGGATCTTGATTTTTTAACTGTGTTGGATGGTTATTTTTCTTGGACTCCTTCTTACTCACTTTGGAAACCACATGTTGACAAAAGTGGTTATTATGGGTAGGTGTATGTGCCTGCTCAGGAGAAATGGTCAGGTTAGGCTGATTATCTCTATTTAAATCAGGCGTATGTGCTCGACTTGATTGTCCGTATGACATGGGAGAGTATGCCCCATGACCCTCCTGGACTGGAACAGAGGTGTGTATCTGCTCTGGAGTGGCATGTTGATGAGTCACTCCATTGATAGGGATAGATTTATGTCTCTTTCCCTGTGATGTCACTAAAGTTTTTATAATATTCTGACAGGTATCCAAAATATGGGCATAGATTTGCTTCTACTCTTTCACCATTGTTAGAATGTGCTTGGTGACTTCAGCTTCTAGAATGGGAATATACGTTCATTCTGTGTTTGGAGTAGGTGTGTGTTTCTGATCCTTTCCTCCTTTTCTTGTCAGTGAATTCTGATAGTACTCATGTGTGGGGGAAGAAAGTTATGTCTGCCTCCTATTTGTCATTAGAGATTTCCAATTGACATCTCCGAGTGCTACCAAACGAGACTATTGGTCAGCTTGATGAATCGTAGGTGTATGTGCCTGCTGATTGTTATCTATCGAATATTATTGGTGAAATTTCTCCAATACTGGAAGACGAGACTGCTGGCTGAATTGATGAGTGTAAGCAGGTGTATGTGCCTGTTTACAGGTGGTCACCACATTTGATTGGCGAACTTCTTTGGTTGCTGTCAAACGAGCCTGCTGACTAGCTGAGGAATTATAAAGAGGTATATGTGCCTGCCTATAGTAATCCACCAGAATTGCCTGGCGAGATTTATGTGTTACGTCCAGATGAGTTTACTGGGTAGTGAAATTAGGACGAATGGGTGTATATGCCCACTCATTGTTTGCCATCAATTTAGATTGATGGAATTCTCCGAAGGGGGAAGAGGTAAGAACCTGCTCCCTGTTGACCTAATTTTTCCTCCGATGGATCTTCTTGCATGCTCAGGTCTGAGGGACCTGAGTCAAACATCTAGAGGTGACACCCTCATCATGTTGAGGGTGCACTATCGCACGAGTCTGGCGGTGATTGTTGGTAGGAGTACTCAGGAAGGGATCCTGTCTTCTTGAATTGAGGCCTTGAGTGACCTCTTCATTCACCTCCCTATAATATGGGAGGTACTGGTTGTTGCGTTATGGGGATAACAACCTGAAATGGTTGGAGACAGTGGTTGGAACCACCTGCTTCTTGACCACTGGTCGTCGCTATCCAGAAAACCAGGGTGAGTTGTTAACTTAGAGGGATTTTCGAGCGGCCTCCAAAGTCGGGATGGTACTGTGTTGACGGTATTCCCTCACCAATGCATTCGAGACCCAGCATTGAAAATGCTGAGTATGTGATGTCTTCTTCAGAGCGGACGAGGATCCAGCGGGAGTAGCGGCCGAGGCATTCATAGGTGTGAACTTTAAAGAAGCCATTCTGTGTTGTAGAGAGATCTTGGAAAAGAGTGCCTGTTTGATATAGAAGATATAATCAAGATATTTTTGGCCAGACTACATATTTTGGATGAACACATATGCGTTTGATTACTTTGTTGACCCTCATATTGAGTTTAATAGGGGCCTAACAAATAAGTAAAACATCATTTAACTTGGTTCAGGATTCACATCATGTTCACCATTTTTTGTTTCTTCTGGAAATGGGGATGACCTTGTCTGTTTAAGGTTCAAACTTTCCAATCTATTTCTAACAGGTTTATTCATAGAACCAGAAACATCCAATGATTCTATATCCATTTAGACCTACTTTCCAAAGGTAGGTGCTCATTAGTTGTGGACCGATGAGGCTTAAGAATTTTCATTGGTCGAGAGGATGGGAGTTCAGGCTCATCACACCTTTTTGGGGTGAATTATTGCCTACTTCGAGACTCTCTCATAGATTTAAGTTATGTTCATGAATCTTTATTAATTCACCAAGTATGAAAATGCATTTTCCTTTAGACTTAGCAATCAATGATTTATATTTATGGTATTTAGAGAATCTTTCATATGTATTCAAGGTTCTTCATCGATAGAGAATCATCTATATGTATTAGAGATTCTTAGTCAATGGTATTCTTCAAAAAATTATATAGAAATATTTTGGTCCTCATGATGACCATACTGGTTTTAAATCCACTCAGTGGGACACTTGAAGTTTATTATCATTCAAAAAGACATGGATTATTTCAAAGTTGGGATCGTACCCGTAGATGGGTTACCTACGTATCCTTGTTAAAAAAAAGAACCAGAACCCACATAGTTTGAAAAGAAGGATATAGTTTAATGTCATATGGGACGAAAAAGAATTAATGAAAGATGGGCTTGAACCTTATAAAGGATTCCTATGTACTATACTTTTAAGGTAGAGATCAAAGTCCACGTAGTTTGGATAAATAAATATGGGGTTTATGCATGGTTAATGGACCAAAAAGATATATCATGATTACTTCCACACTCTAAGCTCACGTGAGTCATGCTCGGTGTGAGAAACAAGAGGTATCAGTAAACTTGACGATGGTTCCATGAAAGATGCAGTCACGAGAAATGATGTGGGGCTTACGTATGTATGACGAACCAAGTAAATGAATACCATGACTTAGGAAAGAAGCCCAAGATCAGGGTCCATAAAGGTATTTGTACTTGATGGAGATTTGGAATTTTAACCCGGGACTTACTCCTGAAAAGGAATCCCAAATTAAGAGGGACTTATGATTGGGTTTATTCCTGTGAAGGAATCCCAAATCAAAAGAAATTAATATTGGGGCTTACACCTGAGGAGGATGCCCAATGTTTAAGGAAACTATGGCTGGGGATTACTCCTAAGAAGGAGGCCCAAGTTAAGGGGACTAATAACTTGGGGCTTACTTCTGAGAAGGAGGCCCAAATCAAAAGATCTTATCATCTCAAAGGATGAGGTTATATAGGAAACCCCTAACCGTAGTGACATAAAGCTTGTAAGTCATGAGGTTTTGGGAGAGGTTCTCACAGAATTTATTTCAGATAAGGAATCCAACAAAGGAACCATACCATAAATGGATTTGAAGAGGGTTTTGAAGGATATGTCTTGAAGAGGAGAGGTGGATTTGAGGAAAGGAGGTGACTAGGAAGGAGGTGCACAAGTATCGTTCTAGCGCGCAAGTCCTGGTCGCGCAAGTAGACTTGCATGACATGAGTCACCTTGGGCGACGAAGAATCTATAGGGTAATACTTGGGCGACTTTGAACTCAAGCCATTAGTATCATACCTAGAGATTTCGAGAAGGGTGGCATGCAAGTTCCCTTGAGAGGGAAAGGCGGCGCACAAGTGTCTTCATTTCCCTTAAGGGATGGACACTTAGGCGCGCAAGTATTGATGGGTTCTAATGATTAGGCCTTATTCTTCCTCTTTAGAGCTTCTATTATATGTAAAAAATTACCTTAGAAGTATTAGGAAGATGTCAGACAAATACTTGGGAGACCAGAGCTTGAATCTGAGTTTTTGGAAAAATTCGTCCTTTAAATGGGGGGCCCATAGGGGGTATTTATAGGCCTCCTACTATTAGGGAGAAATTTCAATGTGGGTTCCCAAGTGACCTGCGCACCTCACATCTGGCGCACAAGTAACATGCACTCCCAAAGCTGGCGTGCAAGTGACTTGCACGCCTTAATGCCTTTGCAACATTTGATGCTTCTTCCATCTCTCTTCTTCTTTTTGCTTTTCTTTGCATGAGGTACTCCTCTTTTTCATTCCTTGCACTAAATGATGGAAAGAAGTGTCAACAGTCATCAAATAGATACAAATTAAAATGATAGTAGTTAACATGTATAATGAAAAAATCAAATGAAATATTATGGAAAATTTTAAAAGGAAATATTACTAGGTCAAAGTTCACAAGTGTTCCAGTTATAATTATTTCATACATAAATCTTAACATATAATATCCGCATTCGATGACGCCTTGTTGTTCGTGACAATTCTGTTTAAATGAGTGTAAATTCAAAATATTATTTTTATGTAATACATCAAAAAGTACAAATTATAAATGGATATTTACCTTTACTTTTACATATTTGATCTTGGCACTCATTTTCTTTGTGTTTTTTCGAAAGTAGACCCATCCCCTATTAGAAAATAATATGAATGGGATAAATTTAAAATTCATTATAATATATACAACTATTAAGAAATTGAAACTTACTTTTCTAACATATTCTTTAAACTTTCCTGCACATTTTCATGGATAGAGCATATCCAATAAAGTGTTTTCTCCCTTGGACAAAAAACACCTAATATCCAATGATCCCTGATAAAATAAAATTTAAGGTTGGTGTTTTTTATGTTAAAAGATAATGAAATCTTTTCCAGAGATATGTTTCATACCTCTCACAAAAAGGCATCATCCAACACTGTGTGATTATATTCTGTTCAAATCTTTCAGCAATATAAAGCATTCTTTGTTCCTCATCCAATGCACATGCTTAAGGGTAAATCAAATGCGGGTCCATGAATCCATATAATTTTTTCCACTCATTCTTCTCAAACATGTTATAAATATACCTAATAAAAAACAGACATAAGTATACATTTTTATTAAATATAACGCAGGGAAAAGGTGTTAATACTTACATGGAAAATATTTGCACCATGCTGATGCCCAACTTATCTCCAGTAACAAGCTCCATGATATCATTTTTCACAATCCACACATTTATTTCACGTCTACAAACATGAGCTTACATTGGAAATTAATAATAACCTACCAACAAATTTGAATATCTTGACAATATGTCAAGACTAACAGAATCTATATCTGATGTCATATATATCTGTCTTTGTTATTGTCTATAAAATATTTCTTTACCTTTTAAGTATTCCTATAAAAAAAATAGAAAAATATATTAATTTTTAAATATTAAAAAAACTTTAATAAAAAAATAAAATATAAGATATAACATACATACCTCTATGGTAATGAGTCACAGAAGTCTGGATGGCCAAATTAAAAAATGGCCAATACTATGTCTAACTATCGTCACCTCATCTTTAGGTAATGGTACTCGAGCTGATCTATCTATAATATCCTGTAAAATGACCCTATGATTCTCTACCTCTAACTGTTGATGATGAACTGTATATCCTATACAATATACCAACTCATATGCAACTATATGATGTTAAGGATCATCAATATACAACTTGTAATAAGTAGGAAGCTGTAACAGAGGATTAGGATAAAAATGGGATGCATAGGTTGAGGTGGGGAAGTGAGAGCTACTGGTGGAGGTGGAGGATAAATAATGGGGTCTGCAGGGGGAGGTGGAGGAGTGGGATCTGCAGTCTGAAATTGTCTTTGCATGTATGCAAACATAGACTGTACTAATTTTCTAATCTTTTCCTCCATCGTCGCATTAATATTATGAAATTCAGCGTCCAAGTATTATATTTTTTTATAAACACCCTCAATAGAATAATTTGAAGAATGTGTAAAAACTTTTCTTACCAATAAACCTGTCAGATATCCTCGTATACGACCAAGATGTTTGAGCTTTCCTAATGTTGCGGATAAAATATCTTGCCTCCCAACAGCTATAAATACCCCCTATGAGCTCTGCTCCTCAAGATAATCCTGTATCAATTAATTTAACATTTATATAATGATTCAAATTATATAAATAATATAGTTAACTTAAATAAATAAAATAAATATCTTACAATCCTCTCAGCTATGATTCTCGATGAAAGATATTTCCCCTTTTTCCCATCCAATATCTCTTCCATTTTTCATGTCTAGATGGAGGGGATGGAGGGGAAACCTCTCTAGAGCTTGAAGACTCAGCTCTCAATTTTTGTAATTTTTCCGCCATCATTTGTTCTTCCAATAATGTATACCCTCCCTGAGATAAACTATGAGGGTATACATTTTTAGATTGGATCTCTTGATGAGATGTCCTTGTTTGCTGTAAATTAAGAATAAGAAATCATTAAAAAAACATTAATAAGATCATTTATATAAGAAATCTTATAAAAGTTTACATTTACCTTACCAAAATGAATCTTTTCTTGTACTTTAAAAAAACTGTCTCCATGTGTCTTCATCTATGAAATGATATATATGACATGATTATCATGACTCCTATGACCAAAAATGAAATTAGATGTGAGGGTTGATTTGAAATCCCTCCATCTCCTAGCAGCCATCAATAAGAATTTCTTTCTGACTCCTCCAATGTCAAGAATATCAAATGTCATCTGATAAAGAAGAGGTAAAACATATTATAATATAAACATTTAAAAAATAGGCAAACAATAGAAAAAGATCTTACCAAAATTGTCTCCCACAACTGAGGTATTATCACTTTTTCCACACTTCTCCAATCATCATACAAAATGATTACTTTGATCTTACCCTGAGTTGATACAAAACTCTTAAAATATTTTTCAATTGTACCTCTAGGAATATCATTCTCATAAAACTCAATGAGTATCCACTGGTCCTACGTACGAGAAAGTGATAATTTTGGTAAACATGTGCACCCACATTTACCAACTCTTGAACTCTTATTTGTCATTATGGAAACACACAAGGAAGATTCAGGAACATCAAGAGGAGCATGTGAATATTCCTATTCCTCTCTAGAGGTATGATCATTATTCTCATCTCCAGAATCATGTGGTTGATCAACTGATTGATCTGTCATTATCCTTCAAATCAAAAAAAAAAAAACAAACAAACATTAGTTCACAAATATAAAAATTCAAATATTACAATACTAATGTAAACAAAAAATGAAAAATTGAACTAAGTTATGTAATAATAAACATGGTTAATATGGTAAGAATGTTAAAAAATGGTAAATATGGTAAACATGGTAAACATTGTAGTGTAATTTTCATTCAACAAAATCAATAAATATATAAGTTACGTAAAGGTAAACTATGGTAAACATGGTAAACATGGTAAACATGGTAAACATGGTAAACATGGTAAACATGGTAAACATGGTAAACATGGTAAACATGGTAAACATGGTAAACATGGTAAACATGGTAAACATGGTAAACAGGGTAAACAGGGTAAACATGGTAAACATGGTAAACATGGTAAACATGGTAAACATGGTAAACATGGTAAACATGGTAAACATGGTAAACATGGTAAACATGGTAAACATGGTAAACATGGTAAACATGGTAAACATGGTAAACACGGTAAACATGGTAAACACGGTAAACATGGTAAACACGGTAAACACGGTAAACATGTTAAACATGGTAAACATGGCAAACATGGTAAACACGGTAAACATGGTAAACACGGTAAACATGGTAAACACGGTAAACACGGTAAACATGGTAAACATGGTAAACAGGGTAAACATGGTAAACACGGTAAACACGGTAAACAGGGTAAACATGGTAAACATGGTAAACATGGTAAACATGGTAAACAGGGTAAACATGGTAAACATGGTAAACATGGTAAACATGGTAAACATGGTAAACACGGTAAACATGGTAAACAGGGTAAACATGGTAAACATGGTAAACATGGTAAACATGGTAAACATGGTAAACATGGTAAACATGGTAAACATGGTAAACATGGTAAACATGGTAAACATGGTAAACATGGTATAATGGTAAACATGGTAAACATGGTAAACATGGTACACATGGTACACATGGTACACATGGTAGACATGGTAGACATGGTACACATGGTAAACATGGTAAACATGGTAAACATGGTAAACATGGTAAAGTAATTGTCATTCAAAAAAATAATAGATATATAATTTATGTAATGTTAACCATGATAAAATAAACTAAAAAAAATTAAAATAAACAAAAACTTCTACTTATTTGTTATAATACACGTTTTAATAAAGAAAAAATTATAATATCTAACATTTTATGAAAATAATAAATATAAACAAGAAATAAAAATATGTTACCTATAATATTAAGAATGTAAAGATGAATTATTTTCCCAAATTCCTTCATCATGATCATTTCTTATGGCACAAACCATGTCTTCAACATGATCATCATTATGTTCTGCTAATCTTTCCATGGAAGTAAGGATCTCACATAAATCAGCATCTTCATCAAGTTGATCCTCACCAACATATTGTTTTTCCCTTGTAAAACAATAGACCACTGCATATCTGATTGATCAACTACATAGAAAATTTGTTTTTCATGTGTTTCCATTATAAAAGAATCTATTGTGACTTCCAATCTATTCAGACTAACAACTGTCATTCCAAATCCATCGTGTCTAACACTATTTTTACCGATAAACCATTTTTAGTTAAAAATAGGAACTTTAATTTTAAAGTAATCAACCTCCCATATTTCTTCAATGACTCCATAATATTCACTTGATGCAGAAATTGGGTTTTTGTATTTAGAACTCGAAAAGTGCATTGCTTCTACAAACACCAATACACTACTCTTCTGAACTGCACTTCCGTTGTCCTTAACTTTCATATGAAATTTATAGCCATTAATGTCATACCCGGACCATGTTATCACATTTAAACTTGGACCACCCACTAACCATCTAAATGGATCTAATACATCTGATCTACCAAGTAAGGTATTTTTAAACCATGAAAAAAATGTTTTATTGTGATCATTCAAAATCCACATTTCTTTATTCTTTGGATGACATTATCTCAACTCATTAATATGAAATGTGTTATACAGTTGAGCATTATCTATGTTATTCAAGATGTATAATTCTAACTTCTTTATTTTTTCAGCTAAAAATGATTTGAATTTCAATCCACGGATCCCATTTCCCTCATTATTAACTCATTCATGGAGAGATGGAGGCAAACCTATATGCTCCATCGCAGCCAAGTAGCTCGTACAAAACTACGCAACCTCCTCAGAAATATACTTTTCAATAATGGAGGCTTCAGGTCGATATGAATTCTTAACATAACCCCTCAATATTTTCATATACCTTTTAAAAGGATACATCCAACGAAGATATATAGGTCCACAAAGCTTTATTTCTTGAACCACATGAATCATTAAATGCACCATTATATCAAAAAAAGATGGAGGAAAATACATTTCCAATTGACAAAGTGTAGAAATTTCATCCTTTTTCAAAATGTTCAAATCATTCACATAAATCACCTTATTACAAATTGAATTGAAAAAATAACACAACTTCATTATAGTCTTTATGACACAGATGGGAAATATTCCATGCAACGCAACTGGTAGAAGTTTTTGCATCGTGACGTGACAATCATGATATTTCATACCTATCAACTTCAAATCCTTCAAAGAGACAAAAATTTTTACATTTGAAAAATAACCTTGAGGCACTTTGATATCATGAAGACACTGACAAAATATAATTTTCTCCCTCTTGAATAATGTATGACAAGCCGGGGTAAGAAATGTTCATCTTCCATTAAAAGTGGGAGATAACTCCAAACGTATTCCCATCGATAGTAAGTCTAATCTTGCATTGAACCCATATTTTATATTTCATTTAATATCTAACAATGTTCCAATAAAACTATCATAGATATTCTTCTCTATGTGCATGACATCAATATTATGTTTCACTTCATGATATCTCTAATATGGTAGCTAAAAAAATATTGACATTTTCTTCCAAATATGTCTATCATTACCAGATTTCTGTGTCTTTCCTAATGTCACATCAAGGTTTTCCACCCTCTCAAAATACACATCAGAGGATAAAGGTTTTGGAGCAATATAAAATTCTTTTGAGCTATTGAATGCCTTTTTTTATTCTTGTATAATAGTGATCCATTGGAAAAAACTTTCGATGACCCATGTATACTGTTTTTTTACCCATGATTCAATTTACAATATGAAGTCTGTTGTTTGCAAATTGGACTTGCTTTATGCCCCTTAACACTATATAAAAAATCCATATGCTGGGAAGTAATTTATAGTGAACATAAGCATTTCATGCAGTTGAAAATATTCATTTTTATAAGAATAATACACCCTAATACCGTCCTCCCATAAAAGTTTCAAATCATCAATAAATGGTGACAAGAAAACATCAATATCATTTCTGGGTTATTTCGGACCAGAGATCATTATACTCAACCTGACATATTTGCACTTCATACAAACTTCAGGAGAGAGGTTGTAAATTACCAATAAAACAGACCATGAACTATGTGTGCTACTGAGTGTTTGGTATGGATTCATTCCATCTGTGCACAACCCTAGTCTGAGATTTCTAATTTCATTTCCAAATGTAGGATACTACTCATCAATTTTCTTCCATTGTGGAGAATCAGCTGGATGATTTATTTTTCCATCACATATCCACTCATAATCATTCCATATTAACCTTTTTATATCTTGTGAATTAGCAAATAAATGTTTCAAATGATCAATTATAGGAAGATACCAAAATACCTTGGAAGAGATCTTTGTAATCTCTACATCAGCCTGTGATTTTTCTTTCAACTTATATCGTGATGTACCAAATTTAGGACACTCTAATAGAAATTCATATTCCTTCCTATATATCATACATTCATTCAGACATGCATGTATTTTCTTGTATCACAATTCCATCAAGCCTAATATTTTCTTGGCCTTATAATGTGAATCTGGAAGATCGTTGTCTTTTAGAAGAATGTATTTCAACAATTGTAGCAGCTCTGTAAAACTTATGTCACTCCATCTATGTTTGGCATTTAGGCTAATCAATCTTAACACCACCGACAAAATCATAAAATCCGTTCAACCAGGATACAATGGTTTTTTAGCATTACCATATAGATGCGCAACTGTCGGTTCTATCTCAATTTATTCTACAACAATATCATGAATCATTTCTTCAATTCCATCAGAGTTACCATCTTGAAAATCATCATCATTAGTAGATATAACATTCTATCAAGTTTCACCATGATAAATCCAAGGGTTGTAACTTGGATTAAAACCATGAAAAATCAGATGATCTTTGATCTCTCTACTTTTCAAATTCTTCATATTCAAACATTTCAGGCATGGACAAAAAAAATTTCACTACTTGGAACATTTTGTTTAGAAGATTCCAAAAGGAATCAACACCTTACTCATATTTATTACTCATTCTATGTACCGTAATCCAACTTCAACTCATTATTACCTATAAAAAATATCAAAATTATACATCTTGTTAAGATAAGACAAATATATATTTATATGAAAAATATCATAATTTGAATGTAAAACAATTTTGAAATATAAAACAAATATTTGAGTATTTGAAAAATATATGCATGAAAATGATTTTAAAAAGAAAATATAGTTAGATATAACAGTTTTAAATTCATCTTGGATCCTTTCTTCTTAAGGTACAAAAAGAATACATCCTGGTGCAACTAGATACCAAATTCACCCTTCCGTAAAAAAGAAATATGAAGTATAAATATTAAAATATGTATACATTCACTAATAAAAATTACACATATCCCAATGATTTTAATCCATTAGGATAACCCCTGAAACCATTGGGATAGAATACCCCAAGGTTTCACACATCGTTGGCATGATGGTCATTGCAATATCCCAATACCAACAATTCTACAAGAACCGTTAGTATAGACTCCATGAAGTTAAAATATTTCAATGGTTTCAATGAAACTGTTGGGATATATATATACCAAGGGGGTGTCCAAGGGGGCAGGGGGCTGTCCAGGGGGTGGTGGGGGCTGTCCAAGGGGGTAGGGGCTGTCCACGGGGGCAGGGGGCTGTCTAGGGTGTCCAAGGGGGTAGGGGGTGTCCAGGGGGTGGGGGGTGTCCATGGGGGTGGGAGTGTCCAAGGGGTAGGGGAGTGGTGCCCAGGGGAGTGAGGGGGATGTCCAACCCCCTACCCCATTGGACACCAGCCCCACTCCTTTGGACACCCCCTGGACACCACCACCCCCTGGACAACTCCCCACCCCCTAAACAACACCCCCACCACTCTGGACACCCCCACCCCTGGAAACCCCACCCCCTAGATACCCCTACCCCTTGGACAATCCACTCACCCCCCTGGACACCACACCCACCCCCTAGACACCCCCACCCCTTGGACACCACCCCCACTCCAACCCCCTTGGACACCCCCCTGGACAGCCCCCTTACCCCTGGACACCACCCTCCCACCCACTGGACACCCCTACCCCCTTGGAAAGCCCCCTCACCCCCCTAGACACCACCCCACACCTACCCCATTAGAAACCCCCTGGACACCCCCAACCAATGGAAATCCCCCTCACCCCCCTGGACACCACCCCAACCCACTTGGACACCCCTTGGACTGCCCCCACCCCCTAGATATCCCCCAACCCCTCTGGATAGCCCCCACCCCTAGACACCCCCACCCCTAGATTTCCCCCTCACCCCCTAGACACCATCCCCACCCCTGGAAACCCCCACCCCCTTAGAAATCCCCCTCACCCCTAGAAGCCATCCCCACCCCCTTGGACACCCCCTGAACACCACCACCCCCTTAGACAACCCCACCCCCAAACAGCTCCCGAACCCCTATGGACAGCCCCCACCCCTGGACAATCCCCCACCCCCTGGACACCCCTACCCCCTTGGACAGCCCACTCACCCCCCTGGACACCACCACCACCCCCTGGACACCACCCCACCCCCACCCCCTTGGACACCCCCTGGATACCCCCACCCACCGGAGAGCCCCCTCACCCCCTTGACACCACCCCCACCCCCTAGACACCCGTACCCCCTTGGAAAGCCCCCTCACCCCCTGGACACCACCCCACCCCCTTGGACACCCCCTAGACACCACCACCCCTTGGAAAACCCCACCCCTCTGGACAACCCCCACCCCCTGGACAGCCCCCCAACCCTCTGGACAATCCCCACCCCCTGGACAAGCCCCAACCCTCTAGATAAACCCCACCCCCTGGATAGCCCCCCACCCCTCTGGACAACCCTCACCCCCTGGACACCCCCACCCCTGGACACCCCTACCCCCTTGGATAGCCCACTCACCCCCTAGACACCACCCCACCCCCTGGACACACATACCCCATTGGATATCCCCCTCACCCCCTAGACACCACCCCACCCCCTTAGACACCCCAACCCCCTGGACAGCCCCCGCACCCCCCTGGACACCACCCCCAACCCCTAGACACCCCCACCCCCTAGATAGCCCCCCACTTACCCTGGACGCCCCCACCCACTTGGATAGACCCCACCCCCTTGGACACCCACTTGTACACGCACACACACATGATAAAACACACAAAAATCGTAAACTTACATGATATCACTTCCATGGTTTATTTTACCAGAAAATAATTTAGCATGGTATACATGAAAACTATGAAACTTACCATGATATCAAGAACAATGATAGAAAAATAACATCTCAAAAAATTAGTTTAGGGCATTGCGAAAAATAAAAAAAGAAACCGAGCCATGTGAGGCTTACTTGAGTGTTGAGAGTTGACCTAATAGATCTGGTGATAATAAAAATGATGAATGATGTTGGAAAAATGAGGCTGGAGGGCATGACTTTGAAGAATTCTTTCTAGGTTTTCCATGCGAGAGAGACGAGTCGCAGGTCGCCTGATCGAAGAAAACAAAATGACTGAATATGAGGCACGATAAATCATTTAAAAGTTTTATCACGTCGGTTATTTAATAAAAAATGTGATAAACTATTTTTTTATGTTTATAACATCAGTTATTTAATAATAGACGTAGAAAAGTATTTATAACGTTAGTTATTTTATAACCAACGTTATAAATGGCGCTTTATCATGTTAGTTCTTTTATAACCGATGAGATAAATTGCTAAGATTTGCTTTATCATGTCGGTTATAAAATAACTGATGTGATAAAGCGCCTAGATTTGATATGTCACTTTGGTTATAAAATAACCAATGTGATAAAGCTAATATTAGTTTTTATTATGTCGATTATAAAATAACTGACATAAAAAATTGATTCTCATCGATTTATCACATCAGTTTTTGTATAACTGACATGATAAATCGATTTTTACAGCTTTTCACTTCGGTTATATTGAACCGACGTGAAAAATGCCGACATGTTAAACATTTTTTCCACTAGTGCACCTAGGGTTGCACTATTTTATACAAATCGTGCGGCCCCCAGGTCTCCATTGTTTGTAACTGCACAGTTTCCACTGACCTTGCGACCCCATATTTTTTTCCCATTTTGGGGCTTCAGGCTTTCAAAAGAGCCTCAAAATCACTCGATAACTCCTTGAATTGAGTATGTACCATAACTAGGGATTTTTAAATGGATTTAAATTAAAAAACAATGATCTTTAACTTTGTGAAAATATGGGTCGTTACATGATTTTCCGTTGCAAATGGGTTGATAATAGGTGTGTAGTGAAAGTTGATGAAATGGGATTCATAAAGGTGAATTTCAGTGTGTAAGGGGAAAAGGGAAATACATTCATAATAGAATCACAAGTTGTGCAAGTATTTTATGTCACATATCCAACAAACAATAATTGGTCAATTTTCCTGTTGAAGACTAAAACAATTGTAGGGTCAGATGAAAATTCAATCGAGGATAACCCTTGTAGGTTTCGAGCGTAGTATAAGCATGTGATGGGTGGTTCCCAACATTGCTTTTTATCATGAACAATGATCAATCCAAGATCTATATTATGATTAATCTCCATGATAAATGTAATTGAATCAAAGATAGAAAACATTAATCATGCTGAAATGAGAGAGAGGGGATAACAACACATATTGTTTATAATTAATTTAATTAGATAAATAATTACCTTTAAGGAATTATTTATTAGTTGATGAATATGGAAACAAATCTGTAGTAAACCATCATTGTGTTGTGGAAACCAAGTTTAGATTTACTATAGTGGTGATCCATACATGTTCCAGGAATCTTCAGATGTCGTCGAAGGAGTCTTCAGGTGCTAGCATGAAATATCCTTGTACTTGAATCATCTACCTTAATCGCCTTGAGAATCGCTTCTGAAGCATTATTCTTGATCCAATGGAGGATTATTTATTATTGTTCTTGGGATAATTCTTGGAGAAGGGATCTCTCTAGGCTTAAGAGGATCCTCCAAGATTCATTTTGCACAATTGAATTAGATTATGAGAAAAAAAATAGACATGGGTATTTATATTGCTAGGGTTAAAATAAAATAATTTCACAAGTGCCCTTAATCATTTATTTAATCCTAGTAAAACCCCATGTCAAATGATAATATTAATATTATTATTTCTCAACACGTTCTTAACTTGAAAATTATAATTAAATATTATTTAATTAAATAATATTCAATATTTAATATTTCTCAATAGACCATTAAACTCAGTTTTCCATTCCTCTACAACATTTATCAAGCCTTGAATAATGTCTATTTATTTATTAAATAAATATCACTGCATTATTCTCCAATAAATAAATAAATATTATATTCACTAAATAGTAAATACATATTTAATAAACATTCCTCTCATAATATATTCTCTCAAATAACTAGTGAAGTAAGAGATTTGATCAATAATACATGAATAATTACTAAACCATGTATGAGAATAATATTTAGTCAACCTATTAAATATTAAATAATAATATATTATTTAACTGAGATTATTCTGGATACATTTAGTATGTGAACCTCTAGGTATCTTTCTCAATGTCATTAGGTGAAGCAATCTAAAGTCCAAGGTTATCATATAACAACACTCTAAGGAACCCATATAGAAATAAGTTAATGCCTCAATGACATGTCACCTCATACAAATGCTTACCATGTAATATAATCCCTTTATCACAATATCTCTAATCGAGTAGGTTGTATGCCAGTACCATCAAACTATGTGATTTATATCCGTTTCTTTGACTTTCCAGAAATAAAACTTGCCTATATAACACAATGGACATGGATTTATTTAGGCTATATCATTTATATCAAAGGGCCTGAGATATTGAATTCTGTTAATGAAAAAAGGGATAAATCTTTTCTCACATTATTTATTAATGCAATATTACTTATGAAACACCCAAAATATCCTACCTCACCACGAACATCTATCATCACAGCTTTCATTAATTCATCTAAGTACGATACTCATAATAATAATTAAAAACAATTTTAAAGTATAAGGACCAATACACACATCTACAGATAGGAACATCTAATGAAACATATAAATGTGGATTTCTTACTAGAGGGTCTCATTCTTGTAATATTCATACTAAATATTACTAATGACATACACCATGAGAAGGTACCTAAAAGTCCTATGAGTATCCACCCCTGATAGCCTATATCATTTGTGTCCCTAAAATGATATCATCCGGCTATAGAACATATATTCAAGAATAGTTTCATAACACTTCCGAGTTCTCATCATAGCGGGGAACTGCTATGACCTTTTAGTGCGACAAATACTGTTAGGAAATTATGACATACTTTGTCATGTAGAATAACAATCATGATGTGATAAGTAGTTTATTAATATTTTAAAAAATGAATACAAGTTTATCATAAAGTATAAAGAAGTTGTTTCTCGGGAACCAACTCTAGAAGACTCCCACTTGCACTAGATCCAACTACTAACAATATTTAGTCTGCTAGTTCTCACATGATACTCATGATTCTTCTGAGATAGGCCTTTAATCAAGGGGTCCACCACATTCTCTTCTGTGGGTACTATTCTTACTACAAATTCAGCCCTCAGATAGAAATTTCTAAAGAGGTGATACTTCCAGAGTATATGCTTTGTCCATTGGTGTGACCTTGGATATTTTTCAAGAGCCACCACTGTAATATTATTACAGTACAATGTGATAGGTTATTTACTATTAATAACCACATCAAGCTCTGGAAAAAAGTTATGAATCCAAATGGCTTCCATAGATACATCAGAATAAACTATATACTTAGACTTCACTGTAGAATTAATGACAACTAGCTACTTTTAACTCTTCCAGCTCTTATCTCCTCCATTGAGACAAAAAACACATCCTGATTGCAGCTTCAGATCATTATGATCTTTCTAAAAACCAGTATTAGTATAACCCCTGATGATCGGCTCCTCGCCTCTTCCATACACCCGGAACATATCCTTAGTTATTATCAGAGTCAAATGCTATTCTCCTAGATCTTCTTGATATCTACCTACTATGCTTAGTGCATAGGAAACATCAAGTCTAGTATATAACATGGAATACATGATTGATCCTATCATCGAAGTGTATGGGATCATACTCATTATCTCTTTCTCTTATTATGTATGGGGATACATTTTCTTAGAAATATGTAAACCATATGACACTAGAACCAATCCCCTATTGGATTGTTCCATACTAAATCTCTTTAGTATCTGGTCAACATATATAATTTGACTTAGTCCAAATAGCCTCTTGGATCTATCATGAATGATCTTCATCCCTAGAATATAGGCTGCTTCACCTAAGTACTTCATGGAGAAACACTTGTTTAACCAGTCCTTAACTATTTATAAAACTGGTATGTCATTTATAATAAGTAATATGTCATCAATATATACTACTAGGATAATGACTAAATTCCCAATAAACCTCTTGTAAACACATGACTCAAATTTTTTCTTAATGAAACAAAATTCTCTTATGGATTCATCAAATCGAATGTTCCATAACCTGGATGCTTTATTCAATCCATAAATGGATTTCTATAACTTTCATATCCTTTTAGAATCACCTGGAGTCACAAACCCTTCTGGTTGTGTCATATAGACATATTTATAAAGGTTCCCATTAAGGAATGCAGTTTTTATATCCATCTTCCAAATATCATAGTCATGGTAAGCTTCTATAGAAATTAGAATTCTAATGGATTTAAACATGGAAAATAGAGAAAAGGTTTCATTGTA
Organism: Viscum album; assembly: GCA_963277665.1. Classification (NCBI taxonomy): domain Eukaryota; kingdom Viridiplantae; phylum Streptophyta; class Magnoliopsida; order Santalales; family Viscaceae; genus Viscum; species Viscum album. The sequence continues at coordinate 2,002,264,674 of OY728146.1, read as the reverse complement.
GTCAATTACTCGATGCATTTTAAACCCTTAATCCACTAGCCTTGGTTTATAGGTACTTAATTTACCTTCCATGTACAATTTCTTCTTGAATACCCATTTTCATCCAATAGGCTTTACAACAACTAGCGCATCGACCAAAACCCAAAATTGGTTCTAATATATGGAATCCATTTTATAATTCATGGCTTATTACCATCTTGTAGATTCTGAGCTCTTTGTTTCCTTCTTATAAGAGGTAGGTTGATCATTTTCAACCAATAATGAATCACCATCTTCAGTGACTAGAAAACCTTATCTCTCTGGTTCTCTTACCTATCTTACACTCATACATAGTACTTATGTTTCAGTAACTACTTCATCCATGTGGATCTATGTAATCTATTCCTATACCAAATATTGTTTATCTTGAGCATCAACTTCATCGAAGTCAATCTTTCTCCCACTATTATTTTTGATGATGTTCTCCCTATCAAGAAAGAGAGATTATATGGAGACAATAACTTTCTTGTCTGAGGGGTTTTATAGGCAGTATCCCTTTTTTCTTTGGGATACCCTATAAAGATACACTTCATTCCTCAGGGTTCTAGTTTGTTTCTTGAAAAGGCCTTAACAAATTCTTTACAACTCTATACACGTGTATACGATAAAATGGATTTCTTTCCACTCCATAGATTGAATGGAATTCCATTTTCCACTTTAGTTGGACTCTTTTTAATGTGTATGCCATAATTTATAATTCATATCCCCAAAATTATAATGGACGATCTGCATGACTCATCATCAACCTTACCATGTATAACAAGGTACAGTTCCTCCTTAAACTAACACAATTCCACTATGGTGTATAAAGTGGAGTTAGTTGAGATAGAATCCCAAACTACTATAGAAAGTTGATGGACTCTTGGTTAATATATTCATCACCTTGATCTGATCGAAGCTTCTTTATCTTGTTACCAAGATGATTCTCTACTTTATTTTTGAATTACTTGAATTTATCAAAGGAATTAGACTTATACCTCATCAAGTAGATATATCCATATCTAATCAAGTCTTTAGTAAAAGTAATGAAGTAAGAATATCCATCTCTATCTTCTATTAGAAATGATCCACACACATTAGTGTGAACCAATCCTAGAAGTTCTATGGACCTTTCACCCTATCCACTTAATAGTGGTTTGGTCATTTTTTCCTTGTAAATAAGCATGACATGTATCAATTTGTTTTAACTTAGAAGATTCTAAATAACAAACTTGATAGAGATTTGTCAAACGATTCTCATTTACTTGACCAAGATAGTGATTCCACAGATGGGTGTTATATGAGTCTTATGAACACGATTCGTTATCAATTTCCAACACTTGTTTTTCATAATTTAATATATAAAGACTATTATTTAAATTTTCCATACCATAACATATGTTTTCCTTATAAAAGAAAGAACTTTTATTTATAAATTTGAAAATAAACCCATCTATATCTAAACATGGAACATTAATTATATTATTGTAAACTATAGGTGCATAATAAAAATATCTTAAACCCAAAATCATTCTCATTGGCCATGAAATGTGGTATCCACTAATGGAAATAAAAACTAGCCTCACACCATTTGAAGCTTAGAGATCCACCTCTCCTCTGGAAATCTTTTGAAATCTACTTGGTTCCTGCATTTGGATACAAATGTGAGCACCACAAGCTGTATCTAATACAAAATGTGTAGAAACGAAAATATTGCACTCGATAATGAATAAACCTTTAGATTCCCCTTGCTTTTGGGTGAAGTTCCTCTTCCAGTGTCTTGGATTTCCACAATCAAAACATAATTCCTCCTTTTCCTTTCCTTGACTCTGGATCTTCTTCTTCTTGGAAGTATGATGCTTAGGATATTTAGACCATCTATAAGTCTTGGTCCATTTTTCCTTGTTCTTCCTTTTCTTGTTCACCATAAGGAACACGGGTTTATCACACCCCATGTCCTTATCCACTTGGAGAATCAAGGTCATAAGTTTTGAAAGAATCTTATCATTATTTATCATATTATAATTCATAATAAAGTTAGATAAGGTCTTGGGTAGTGATGAAAGTATGAGATCTATACACAACTTATCTGGGAATTTAATCCCTAAGATGTCCAGGCATTCAATGTAGGTAATAATCTTGACTACATGAGGCCTAGATGGTTCATAAACTCTAAGATTATTTGTGAAAAAATCATTGGATATATCATACCTCTCTTGTATCGATTTATATTGATAGGGATACTTAAGGTGAGACATCATGCTATAGGTATCCATATTCTTATGTTTCTTTAAAATCTCATGGGACATGAATTATATCATGAAGCACTGAATATCTATAGCATTATTTAGATGTTTCTCATAGAGAGATAGTTCTTCATCACTTTCCTTATTTCTAGGCACAACTGGTAAAGGTTCTTCCATCACATTCAATTTCCTTTCATGGTTAAGGATGACATGTAGGCTCCTTTTCCACTCTTAGAAATTTGTACCAGTGAGAAGGTTTTCCTTCTAAAGTATGGATCAAAATGATATGTTTGATTTCATTTTATTGTTGTTTCTAAAAAATAATATAAGAAAAATTTTAGTACTTTATCTGATAAAATTTATACAAATAAATAAATATTATATTTATTACACTCCCACTATTTTATCAAAACCTTATATCCCTCACCATTGGCTTTAGAATATCCTATTTCTTTGATATTCTAGTGGAAAGGATCTATATTACCCTTCTCATTACCCCAACTTTGTTTGGTCAAGCAAATTTAATGGTTTTGGGTAGGCATTCCAAATTCCAACTACATTAACTCACAGTTCCTTGATCTACTGAGTGGACTCCCCAATCCTTAAATCATTAATTTAGATTTCCTCAACCTTTGCCTCTCAGTTACACTAAATTCTGCTTTATAAGTCAATCCTTGATGTGAACCAAGTTAAGTTAACCCAAAATCTCATGTTAGAATTCCCCAATAATTGAAATCACCCTAACTTTGGCTGGTCAAGCACTTTGAACTATGGTTCAGTTATAACCGTAGTAATGGAAGGCTATACCAACTTAATATTCTATTGATAGATTTTATCCTTTTATGTGTAAATTTCCAATTATTATCTTTATCACATGCGTATTAATATTAATTGGGATTTCTTAAGTGATTAACCATATCTTAGATAATATTTATTCATAAGAGAGTTTATTTTACTTCCATATTTCATACTTGTTAATTCATTAATTTTGGGATCATGACAAAACATCCATAGTGAAATAACCATGCAAATTGAAAAAAATAAAATAAAGGGTATGATCATGATCTTATACTAATAGTTAGTTTATCTAGTGGTTGATAAACTAACCATTGACCTAAGGGAGAAACACCTTGAACCAATTGAGGTTCGTGTCTACAGCTTTCCACCCATCCTCCTTTGTATCTCCTTAGATTGGTTTCACCTCAGCTCTGAACTTGAACCACCTCCACTAGCTTGGTATATCCATCCATTATATATGCAATTTACTCACACACATGTGAGGGGAAAAGGGGTTTACATATAAGAAACCATGGGCACACATTCCCTACATAATAATGAGGATAGAAGGTACAAAAACAAAAAATTTAATTTAATAATAAATTAAATGAAACCAATCACATACAAAAGGTTTGGTCTAGCTTATGATCATCTATATGCATGCAATGAATTACACATTTAATAAAACTAGCATCAAACACTTAATCATTCTTATTTAAGATAAATCATTCTCAAATCAATTAATTATTATCTTTAATTAATCAATCATTTTATATTAATTCTTATCCAAATTTCCTTTAGATTTTAATCCATTATAATTTTAAATAAATTAAATAAATTCATTTAAAATTAACTTTTTACATAAATGTACCTTGGAAGCAACACAGTGAATACGCACATAAATCCGCCCATCATGTATTATTTTGTATACAGTTTTACTCTTGTGACATATGGAATAAACGACTTATCATATACATTTACAAAGTATACTTGACAAATAATTAAACAAATTACATGATTTTTCAGTCACGTGTTATACTTAAATGCACGTAGAGTAACAACTTGTAATACAACTCATACATGATATGCATATTTGAACATTATGCAGATATTAATTAAGTATTTAAAATTTATGTAAATTAAAACCCATCACATGTCATGTCCTATCATTATGACCACACACAAGTACATTTCTCAAGGTTTACATAGTAAAATAAATAAATTTTAAATATGAATAACTTGGTAAAAGTACACGGCATGTAGATCCAATATACATGGAATGTACACCCTTCACCATCTATCTGAGGTACACACCTAGGGACCCAACATGTAAAACATACCTTGGAAAATTTGGAGTACATGGAGTGTCCAATGGGTCACACACCGTGTTGACTCCATGTTACACTGACACCAATCAGCTAGGCTGTGTATGGAATACACAGCTCATCTCTGACCTAAAGGGACTATATGTCATGTTCGTGGGATACATAGTGTGTAGTTCAGCTGACCGTGCACCATTTTATTATGGTCAACACGCAGTGTATTAAATGGTGTAATTAATTCAATAATCAATGCATAATCTTGAATTTATTTCCAAATAAAATCTTGATATGTTGAAAATTATTACACGACATGTAACTCTAGTTACACGGTGTGTATTCTAGTGTTTCACAGCCATAAACCTTGTCACCTCTAGATGAGTTTCTTGATTTTATTTTAATCATAAAATTATTCATCTCAATTAGATTTATGAGAAACAAAGGAGGAAGAAAAAAATATTGCAATTCAGATTAAAAAAACAATTAAACTTGAATTTATAAACTAAATGTTAAATGTGTAAATCACCAGTGATTTGTAAATAACTATAAACAATTATGTGCCCCCTCTGATACAACTTATAGGTTCTAGGTGCAATAGAAGCGTGCAATGGGCGGTGCCCAACATTGCTTTTTTTCATGATCGATGATCAATCCAATATCTATATGATATTTAATCACTATGATCAATGTAATTGAATCAAATATAGACAACATTAATCATACCATAACTAGAGAGAGAGTAGATAGACACATATTGTTTATAATTAATTTAATTAGATAAAGAATTACCTCTAAGTAATTCTTTCTTCATTGATGAATCTGGTAACAGACATGCGTTGCATCATCATTACGTTGTAGAAACAAAGTGTAGATTTCCTCTAGTGGAGATCCACATGTGTTAAAAGAATCTCTAGACATCACCGAAGGAGTATCTGGGTGCTAGCATGGAAGATCCTTGTGTATACGTCCTTTTCCTTGATCGCCTCGAGAATCGATTCCAAAGTATTCTCCTTAATCTGGTGGAGGAGGATTTCTCACCATTCTTGGGAGTATTCTTGGAGAAGGGAGCTATCTAGGCTTTAGAGGATCCTCCAAGATTCGTTGTGCACAACTGAATTGGATTATGAGAAAATAACATAACTGGGTATTTATATTTCTAGGGTTAAAATAAAATAATTTCACAAGTACTATTAATTATTTATTTAATCCTAGAAAAACCCCATGTCAAATAATGATAGTAATATTATTATTTCTCAACATGTGCTTAACTTGCGAATTATAATTATATATTATTTAATTAAATAATATTCAATATTTAATATTTCTCACTAGACCATTTAACTTGGTCCACCACTCCTCTAAAATATTTACTGGGCTTTGAATAATGTATATTTATTTATTAAAAAAATATCACTACATTATTCCCTAATAAATAAATAAATATTATATTCACTAAATAGAAAATAAATAATTATTAAATATTCCGCTCATAATATAACCTCTCAAATAACTAGTGACAGAATAAATATGATCAAGAATATATGAATAATTATTAAACCACACACAAGAATAATTTTTATTCAACCTATTAAATAATAAATAATAATATATTATTTAACTAAGATTCTGGATATACTTAGTGTGTGACCCTCTAGGCCTCTTTCTTAGTGGCATTAGGTGAAGCAACCTAAAGTCCAAGGTTAACATCTAGCAACATGCCAAGGCACCCATAGATAAATAATTTAATAATGCAATGACATGTCACCTCATACAGATGCTTACCGTGTAATATAATCTCTTTATCACAATATACCTAATCAAGCAGGTTGCATGCTGGTGCCATCAACCTATGTGCTCGATATATCTTTATTTGACTTTCCAGAAATAGAATTTTCCTATAAAACACCATGTACATGGATTTATTTAGGATATATCATTTCCATCAAAGGGGCTAAGTTCTATTAATGAACAGAAGGGATAAATCATTTCTCGCATTATTCATTAATACAATATTACTCGTGACGCACCCAACACATCCTACATCACTGTGAATATATTTCATCATAGTTTTAATCAATACATCTAAGTGCACAACTCATGATAATAATTAATAATAATCTTAAAGTATAAGTACCAATACATACATCCATAGATAGGAACAATCAATGACACATATAAATATGGATTTCTTACAGGCATGTCTCGTTCTCATAATATCCATACTGAATATTACCAAGGGTGTACACCATGATAAAGTGCCTCAAATTACTATGAGTCTCTACCCATGATATCTGGTATCATTTTTGTCCCTCAAATGATATCATCCAGCAATAGAATATATATTCAAGAATAGTGTCGTACCACTTCTGGGTTCTCATCATAGCAGGGAACTGCTATGACCTTTTAGTGATATAGATACTCTTATGAAATTATCATATACCATGTCATGCATAAGAACAATCATGATGTGATAAGTAGTTTATTAATATTCAAAACAATGAATACAAGTTTATCATAAAGTATAAAGAAGTTGAATCTAGGGCACCAACTCCAACAACCTTTTCATTGGGAGATCACAATAATTTCATGGTGGTCCCAATACAGACAATGTCTTATATGTTAGAGGGGACCATAAAGAGGGTATTTGGATTCTCGATAGAGAATACAAATCCCTTAAACCTTTAAGAAAAATAAATAGGGTTCAATGAGCAGGTTAATTTTTTTAATATACTATGTTTTTACTCATAATATTATGTTTTCACTACTGTATTAACATAATCTAAATTAAATGTTTGACTACTCATGTAGAGAATGACTTCTATAAATGATGATGTTACTAATCCTGAGGAAGAACGAGCCGTTGGTGCTGAAACTATAGAATTATTAGGGGATCAACAACATGTTTATGAAAAAAACAAGAATAACGTAGCATCACTATGTTGACTAAAATTATCAAGGCAAGAAGAAAGGGTATAAAATTTGAGGTTAGTTGGAATCAATGCGACCAACCTATTAACACCAAAAATTCAATGTTAATTAGTTATGTAAGTGTCACAATGAGAATGAATGTCACGAACCGAATCGGGTCTCCATCCGAACCGATGCCCGACTCGGCCCGCGACAAGGCCCGAAGGGCGTTCCTGATCCCCACGGGCTGGCACAAGTGCCCGGGTATCAAAATAAACCTTGGGAACAGTTTACCCGAGTGAACAAATATAAAGCAGCCAACCAAAGTAAACCAAACAGAAGTAAAGGTTACAGTCAAACACGTAGATAACCAAACAGGTTTTTGGTTCACAAGTACTCAAAACCCAAATAACACCAAAACAAGATAACCAAAAACCAACCTAAGGACTGTCTCCCGGTGTGAGGACACCGCCTCTAGGCCACCACCAAAACATCACGTAGATAGTCCTGCTAACAACCTGAACCACTGCTCCCAAAAGATGGACCCCTACCTGTATCAGAAGTAAACAAGTCTACTTACACCAAAGGGTGTAAGTAGGGTGTGATCAATCACCCAGCATGATATCACCAATAAAAGATTCCACGCACAACTATCAAAGGACAAACCACTTGCAATGCTAAAATAAAGAGAGAAATAAGTGAAAAAGGAAAATGGTTTTCATAAAACAATTTAAAAGAAAGGCAGTTCAAGATAAACACATTAGGATAGCAGTTCAAGTGACATATCACGTATCAGCATGCACGCAAGGTAACTGGTGGCACCAAGGGATGGGAAAGGCCCTATGGGTACTAGAACTAGTGGGATCCTAGAACGTCGTGTCTCAGTGAAACGTGGCTTAGGCGGCCACGACCCTCAGATAACGTGGCTTAGAAGGCCACGACCCTCAGAACACGTGGCTTAGAAGGCCACGACCCTCAGATATCATATGTTTAGTTAGTGTTGCAGTCGTCAAACCTGCCAGTGAAACCGGGTCGGGTCATCTCCGGAACACTAGATCACTAGTCCCAGTCTCCCCACCTAATACCCCGGCTTCCCTCCTTGTTCTCACCTAGAGATCAAAATTCACATAACATGTCACATTAGCACTTCGAGCCAAACGGGTCACCTGCACACTAATATCCTCTTTGAAAACCACACACACACCAAAACTTTTCTTTTTAAAAACTTAAACCACACTGCATACGCTTTAAATTAAACTAGACGCATAACTTAACGAAATCACTTTGTTATTTAAGAAAACCACTAAGAAAAATTATTTAATAGTTTTCAAACATGTCGCAAAAATTTTTAAAGGTTAAAAAGTCACCCAAAACCCCCTTTCTATAATAAAACACATTCTGACATGCCAACACACAACCTGCGTCATCCGAACTCCCTGACACACACTACACAGTTTACAAATAATAATAAACAGCCAAAGTGAGTTTCCACGATAAAAGAAATGGGCTTGCACCACATAAATGTACCACTGGCAAATAAAATGCGCATTTAAAAAAAATAATTAAAACTAATTTGTCAATATGAAAACTAATTAGCATGGTGATGAAAAATTAAACCAGCACGCAAAATATCGCCAAAAGATAATTGAGTGCGGAATCACCTACCTCAAACAGGCGCAGAAAAAGACACGGCGCAAGACTCTAGTTGCGCCGCGGTCGCACCGTCTTGAGCCGTCACACAGGTCCTAAAAACAGCAGATCGCTCAACGGGTTCAGTGAAAATGTTAACACAATAGTAATGATGATAACAATAGCGATAACATAATAATAATAATAATAATAATAATAACATAATAGAATAATAATAATAATATAATAACAATAGCAATAATAATAGAAATAATAATAATAATTATAAATAATAATAATAACAATAATAATAATATTAATAATAATAATAGCATAATAATAATAATAATAATAACAATAGTAGTATAATAATAATAGTATTACTAACATAATAATAATAATAATAATATGATAATAATAATAATAATAATAATAATAATATCATAATAATAATAATAATAATACCAATATCATAATAATAATAATAATAACAATAATAATATAATAATAATAATGATAATATTATTATTTACATAATTATAATAACAACATATTAAAATTTATAGTAATGATATAATAACTAACATATTAATAATAATAACAAAAGTAAACAAGATATCTTATTAGATAAGTTAAAATAATTAAAAAAAAAAGAAAAACAAACCTGCGCGGAGGAGGCCGAACAGGGGCGCTGGAACGAGGAAGAAGAGGAAGAAAAATAAAAGGAAGAAGGAGGAGAGAAGAGGAGAAGGGGAGAAGAATAAGAATAGAATAAGAAAAGAAGAAGAGGAGGAAGAAGAAGAGAAAGAAGACGGCAGGGGGGTGTTTGCGGCAGCAGGGGGCGACCCGAGGCGGAACAGGAGAAGCGGCCGAGTGGGGAGGTGGCGCGCCGGCTGGTCAGAGGAGGAAGGAGAAGAAAATAAGAAGAAGAAGAAGAGAAGAAGAAGAGGAGGAGGAGAGGAAGAAGGGAAGAAGAAGGAAAGAAAAACGGCAGGGGCTGGTCTGCTACGGGTGCAACGGGGAGCGGCGGTTGTGGCTGGCAGCAAGGGGGGAGGCATCGGTGAGGGAAGGCTAGCAGTGCGGCGACGCAGGTCCGGAGGGAGGTGTGGTGCAGGCGGATGAGGGAGGCAGTGGCTGCTGGTGTTGCCGAGCAGGGAGGCACAATAGAGGAGAACGGTAGGGGCGGACCGAGGCGGAAAGGTGGTCCGGCGGGAGATGTGGATGCAAGCGGCTCCGGCGCGGGAGGAGCCGAGCTGGGATGGAGAGGGGTGGCGCGAGGCAGGACTGGGCGAGGCCGAACGGGGAGGAAGGGCCAAACAGGGAGGGGTCCGAGATGGAGAGGTGAGGGTGCAGGATGAGCAGAAGAAGGAGAGGAAAAGAAATGAAATAAATAAAAAAAATAGTAGAGAGAAGGGGTGGCGGCGGCTAGGGTTTTGGGAGGGGGAAAGGTTAAACAAACAATGTAAAATAAATTAATAATAAGAACATTAAATATCATAATAATATTAGAAATAATAATATTAATGGTAATAATAATAATCATAATCTTAATAATAATAAATACATAACACTAAAATAACAACAACAACAATAATAATAATAATAATAATAATATATTAGAAATAATAATAATAATATCATAATAATTATAAAGATAATAATAACGATAATAATAATATAGTAATAACAATAAGAAAAGCATAAAAAATTAATACTAATAATAATAATAGTAGTATCAATAATAATAATAATAATATAAATAATAATAATAGAACTGAAGTTAACATCTGTCGTTTGGTTCGTCCGCGCAATGGGCACCGAGCGTGGAAATGGCAAAGCTGCATGGCTTTTCCCATCCCCTACCCGTGCGCCGAGCGGCGCAAGGCCCGCGCGCGCGCACCGTTACCCCAACGGGCAACCCAAACCGGGTTCGGCTCATGATACAACCAAATAATTAAAATAAACCGGAAATTAATTTATGAAATAAAAATTTAAAATTAAACGTATACCTCAATAAAGTCCGGGCGTGACAATTCTCCCCACCATGAAAACTTTCCACCCTCGGAAAGTCAGCTCAAAGCCTGGTCAGAGAATAGAAATGGGTACTCCTGCTCAACCCATGACTTCCGCTCCCAAGTCTCGTGTTCATCATTCCCGTGCTGCCAAAGAACACGCACCATAGGAATGGACTTTCCACGCATCACCTTTTCCCAAGAATCCACTATACGCACTGGTCGCTCGACCACAGACAAGTCGGACTCTATCTCCAGCTCCTCCCAATTCAGCACATGCGACGGGTCGGGGTTGTACTTCTTTAGTTGGGAGACATGAAATACGTCGTGAATCGACGTCAACTGCGAGGGCAAAGCTAACCTGTATGCCACCTTGCCAATCCTCTCAAGAATTTCGAAAGGTCCAACATATCTCGGTGTCAGCTTCCCCTGTTTCCCCAAACGACGGTGACCTAAGCGAGGGGCCACTTTCCGGAACACCCTGTCCCCCACTGAAAACTCGAGGTCCCGCCGCCTCTGATCTGCATAAGACTTGTGGCGACTCTGAGCTGTCAACAACCACTGCCTAATTAGCTTGACCTTCTCAGACGTCTCCTGGACAAGACTCGGTCCCAAGAGCGAGGCCTCTCCTACCTCAGCCCAACACAGAGGAGACTGACAAGGCCGGCCATAGAGTGCCTCAAAGGGTTCCATTCTGATGGAAGACTGGTAACTGTTATTGTAAGCATACTCAACCAGCCCCAAATGGCTATCCCATGAGCCTCCAAAATCTAACACACAGGCTCGGATCATGTCCTCCAGAATCTGATTCGCCCGCTCCGTCTGGCCATCGGTCTGAGGATGGTATGTCGTGCTCATCTTAATCTGTGACCCCAAAGCCTTCTGGAGGCCTCCCCAAAAACGAGATGTAATGCGGGGGTCCCTATCAGAAACAATTGCCGATGGCACGCCATGAAGTCTGACCACCCCCTGAACATACAAGCAGCCCAGTTCCTCTACCTTCGCTGTATCTCTGATCAGAATAAAGTGAGCAGACTTAGTCAAACGGTCAATCACCACCCAGATAGCATTCCTCCCATGAGGTGTACGAGGCAAGCCAATGATGAAGTCCATAGCGACCTCATCCCACTTCCAGGTAGGAATGGGTAATGTCTGGAGTAGGCCAGATGGTCTCTGATGCTCTGCTTTCACTTGCTGGCAGGTGTAACATCTGGATACGAAGTCGGCTATGTCCCGTCTCATACCTGGCCACCAGAACTGACGGCGAACATCGTAATACATCTTGGTGGTACCAGGATGGACGACCCACTGAGATTGGTGGCTATCCTGCATCACCACCTTTCGCAGAGACAATGGCACTACCGCACGACCCTTGAAACATAGGACCCTCTGGGAAGACAAAGACCAATCAGGAGTCTCCCCACCATGAAGAAACTACATAGATCGCTGACAAAAATCATCACCAGGCTGCTCCCGCTGAATCAACTCTAGAAGGGCAGGAGTCAACTGGATGCTAGCCAAGAAAGTACCTCCACTGTGCTCCCTGCTCTCCAAATGCAACTGGGCGAAGAGCCCCATCAAAGTCTACTCATCGCTGGACTTCTTCAATGCCTGCACTGGTACTTTTCTGCTCAATGCGTCAGCTACCACATTACCCTTTCCAGGGGTATAGACAATATTAAAATCGAAACCCTGCAGGTACTCGATCCAGCGGCGCTGCCTCAAATTGAGATCCCTCTGAGAGAAAATATAGGCCAGGCTCTTGTGGTCAGAATATACCACAAACTTCTACCCAAAAAGATTGTGGCGCCACGTCTTCAAAGCATGCATCACTGCCGCCAACTCTAAGTCGTGAGTCGGATAGTTCTTCTCATGCGGTCGGAGTTGGAGAGAACCATAAGCCACAACATGGTCATCCCGCATGAGCACACATCCAAGGCCCATACCTGACGCATCACAGTACACCACATAGCCCTTTCCTGACTCTGGTAAGGTCAACACAGGTGCGATGGTCAACCGCCGCTTCAACTCCTCAAAAGATGTCTAGCACTGTGGGTTCCACTCAAACTTCACCCCTTTCCGGGTGAGTGCGGTCATGGGGGAGGCAAGCCGCGAGAAGTCCCGGACAAAGCACCTGTAATAACCAGCCAAGCCCAGAAAACTCCTGATCTCAAACACATTTTTCGGCTGCTCCCAGGACATAACTGCTCTGATCTTTTTGGGATCCACTGAAACCCCTTGTTCTGAGACGACATGCCCCAGAAACTTCACTTCCCTGATCCAGAAAGTGCACTTCGAGAGTTTGGCGTATAGGCGGTGATCCCGTAAAGTTCCCAAAACAACGCGCAGGTGATGCTCATGCTCCTACTCAGATCCAGAGTAGACCAGGATGTCATCCACGAATACCATAACAAATGAGTCGAGATATTGGTGGAACACCCTATTCATGAGCGCCATGAAAACTGCAGGAGCATTTGTCAGTCCGAAAGGCATGACCAAGTACTCGAAGTGACCGTACCTGCTTCGGAAAGCCGTCTTCGGGATATCTGCTTCTCTCACCCTAAGCTGGTGGTATCCCGAACGCAAATCAATCTTGGAGAACCACTTTGACCCCTTCAGCTGGTCAAACAAATCGTCAATCCGAGGAAAAGGGTATTTATTCTTGATGGTTACCTTGTTCAACTTCCGGTAATCAATGCACAACCGAAGGGTTCCATCGGCCTTTTTCGCGAATAAACCCGGTGCGGCCCAAGGAGAGACGCTCGGGCGAATGAATCCTTTGGATTCCAAATCGTCTAACTGTATCTTTAATTCCCTCAATTTAGTGGGGGCCATGCGATATGAGGTAAGAGATATAGGCTGTGTTCCCGGCGCCAACTCAATCGAGAACTCCACGTCTCGCTCTGGGGGTAAGCCAGAAAAATCATATGGGAAAACCTCTGGGAAATCATCCACTACACGAGGTAACCCGCCCTGTGAAATACCACCATCGTCCTCCAGCGCGAGCGACGACAACTGATAAGCAAGATTTCCAAGCTCAGGGAGTGGAGGTCCCGCACGTCCCGACCGAGGATCCCATTCTCCGTGAAAAAGCTGAGGAGTCCCATCTGGTGCTGTAAAGCTGACTCGGCGTCGATAGCAATCAATGTGCGCCTAGAAGCGCACCAGCCAGTCCATACCGAGGATCACATCAAATAGGTCCATGTCAAGGACCAAGAAATCCCATTCCATCTCGACTCCTGACACAGAGAGTGCGCACGATCGACACTTGAGGCCTTGCTCCCTCTTTTTCCCCAACGGCGTTACCAACTCCATAGCAAACGATAACAACTCGGTTGGTAGGTTCAGCAGATTCACAAAACGAGCAGATATGAAAGAAACTGAAGCACCAGTATCAAATAAAACTGCAGCTATAGAAGATGCAACCAGAATAGTACCTCGAACCGTCGAGGGCCCTGCATCAGATCCCGCTGGTGCCTGATCCACAGCATGCAGTTGCCTGGTCCCCGCCTGAGAACGACCGCTCGCCTGAGGCTCTGCCCTGATATGGCTCTGCCCTGAAGACGATCCGGTCCTACCACCACGCCCACCAAACCGAGATCCTGTCGTCTTGGTCGGCTCTGACTGAACTGATACCCCTCTAGAATCCACTGATCCAGCCCCACTCTGATAAGGGTGTGCAGTCCTGCAGAAGCGCTGTAGATGTCCCACCACTCCACATCCATGGCATGGTCTGAGAGGGTATGGACAAACAGGTCAGATGTGCCCTGCCCTTCCGCACTGATGGCATACAATAGACCCTGCACCAGAAGCCCCAGATGAAAACTGCCTGGGAGGATGACCTGAGCTGCCATCACCCTTCTTCCATTGCTCATCATGCTTCCTCTTCTTCTCAGATGAACTGCCACTGCCAAGCCCTGACACTGATCCAGAAAACCCCGACTTTCCCTTCTGGTCAATCTCGGCCATACAATCACGATCGACCACCTCAGCATAAGTCTTCAGCTTGAACAAGAAAACCTGGGAGTGAATTTCTGGTCGAAGGCCCCTCTCAAACTTCCAATATTTCAAGAATTCACTCGAAACTATCTCAGGTGCGTACCGTACCAGTTCAGCAAAGCGATTCGCATACTCCATCACTGTCTGATTCCCCTGCGAAAGCTCCATGAACTCCCGAGATCTAGCATAGGCTACGAACTCTGGACAATACTGCTCGTTGAAGATACCCTTGAAATCCTTCCAGCTCATGTGCTCATGCTTCCCAGCCTGGACCACTGATTCCCACCATTTGTGACTGGAACCCTCCAGCTGGAACGAGGCGCACTTCACCCTGACTTCCTTAGGCGTGTCAAGGAAATCGAACATGCGTTCTATCTTCTCAAGCCACTCCTCTGCCTCCTGAGGTTCTGAACCACCTCGGAAAGAAGGAGGTTTGCTCATCAGAAACTCCTGAGCTCTATCCTTCCTGGAGACAAATTCTACCCCTCTAGCTGGAACAGGGGCGGGGGAAGGAGTCGCCCCTTGTCCTAAAGCCTGAACGGCTCGGACCATCGCCTCAACAAATCTCTGATCAAGGGGCGCGGGAGAACTCTCTCTGGCTTCCTCCCGTGGATGCATGAGAACTCTCCGGGGAGGCATCTTACTGAAAAAGAGCAGCAATCAAGAAAGAAACCCATCAATAAAAAGGGAATAAATTTTTCCAACAAGATAAAAATTCATCAATAAACCAAACATGCAAAAACGAATCCATATAAAAGCTTTACTTTCCTTACCTGGTGTCCACGTACAGTCTGCAACCTGTACGTCCCACCCAAAAAGAAAGTGAAACAAGCACCCTGACATCCCATGGTGACTCAGTATCTGTCACGAGGCGTGCTGGCCAGGCACCCTACTCGCATCATGAATTCTGAGCCCCGACAGACCCAACTCATGTATAACCCAACTCATCCCAAATAACATAAACCACCAACAAAACCTCCTCTGATACCATTTTGTCACGAACCGAATCGGGTCGCCATCCGAACCGACGCCCGACTCGGCCCGCGGCAAGGCCCGAAGGGCGTTCCCAATCCCCACGGGCTGGCACAAGTGCCCGGGTATCAAAATAAACCTTGGGAACGGTTTACCCGAGTGAACAAATATAAATCAGCCAACCAAAGTAAACCAAACAGAAGTAAAGGTTACAGTCAAACACGTAGATAACCAAACAGGTTTTTGGTTCACAAGTACTCAAAACCCAAATAACACCAAAACAAGATAACCAAAACCAACCTAAGGATTGTCGCCCGGTGTGAGGACACCGCCTCTAGGCCACCACCAAAACGTCACGTAGATAGTCCTGCTAACAACCTGAACCACTGCTCCCAAAAGCTAGACCCCTACCTGTATCATAAGTAAACAAGTCTACTTACACCCAAGGGTGTAAGTAGGGTGTGAGCAATCACCTAGCAGGATATCACCAATAAAAGATTCCATGCACAACTATCAAAGGACAAACCACTTGCAATGCTAAAATAAAGAGAGAAAGAAGTGAAAAAGGAAAATGGTTTTCATAAAACAATTTAAAAGAAAGGCAGTTCAAGATAAACACATTAGGATAGCAGTTCAAGTGACATATCACGTATCAGCATGCACGCAAGGTAACTGGTGGCACCAAGGGATGGGAAAGGCCCTATGGGTACTAGAACTAGTGGGATCCTAGAACATCGTGTCTCGGTGAAACGTGGCTTAGGCGGCCACGACCCTCAGATAATGTGGCTTAGAAGGCCACGACCCTCAGAACACATGGCTTAGAAGGCCACGACCCTCAGATATCATATGTTTAGTTAGTGTTGCAGTCGTCAAACCTGCCAGTGAAACTGGGTCGGGTCATCTCCAGAACACTAGCTCACTAGTCCCAGTCTCCCCACCTAATACCCCGGCTTCCCTCCTTGTGCTCACCTAGAGATAAAAGTTCACATAACATGTCACATTAGCACTTTGAGCCAAACGGGTCACCTGCACACTGATATCCTCTTTGAAAACCACACACACACCAAAACTTTTCTTTTTAAAAACTTAAACCACACTGCATACGCTTTAAATTAAACTAGACGCATAACTTAACGAAATCACTTTTTTATTTAAGAAAACCACTAAGAAAAATTATTTAACAGTTTTCAAACATGTCGCAAAAATTTTTAAAGGTTAAAAAGTCACCCAAAACCCCCTTTCTATAATAAAGCACATTCTGACATGCCAACACACAACCTGCGTCATCCGAACTCCCTGACACACACTGCACAGTTTACAAATAATAATAAAAATCCAAAGTGAGTTTCCGCGATAAAAGAAATGGGCTTGCACCACATAAATGTACCACTGGCAAATAAAATGCGCATTTAAAAAAAAGAATTCAAACTAATTTGTCAATATGAAAACTAATTAGCAGGGTGATGAAAAATTAAACCAGCACGCAAAAGATCGCCAAAAGATAATTGAGTGCGGAATCACCTACCTCAAACAGGCGCGGAAAAAGACACGACGCAAGACTCCAGTTGCGCCGTGGTCGCACTGTCTTGAGCCGTCACACAGGTCCTAAAAACAGCAGATCGCTCAACAGGTTCAGTGAAAATGTTAACACAATAGTAATGATGATAACAATAGCGATAACATAATAATAATAATAATAATAATAATAATAACATAATAGAATAATAATAATAATATAATAACAATAGCAATAATAATAGAAATAATAATAATAATTATAAATAATAATAATAACAATAATAATAATATTAATAATAATAATAGCATAATAATAATAATAATAACAATAGTAGTATAATAATAATAGTATTACTAACATAATAATAATAATAATAATAATATGATAATAATAATAATAATAATAATAATAATATCATAATAATAATAATAATAATAATACCAATATCATAATAATAATAATAATAATAACAGTAATAATATAATAATAATAATGATAATATTATTATTTACATAATTATAATAACAACATATTAAAATTTATAGTAATGATATAATAACTAACATATTAATAATAATAACAAAAGAAAACAAGATATCTTATTAGATAATTTAAAATAATAAAAAAAAATAAATATAAAAAAAAAGAAAAACAAACCTGCGTGGAGGAGGCCGAACAGGGGCGCCGGAACGGGGAAGAAGAGGAAGAAAAATAAAAGGAAGAAGGAGGAGAGAAGAGGAGAAGAGGAGAAGAAGAAGAAGAGAAGAATAAAAGAAGAAGAGGAGGAAGAAGAAGAGAAAGAAGACGGCAGGGGGGGTGTTTGCTGCAGTAGGGGGCGGCCCAAGGCGGAATAGGAGAAGCGGCCGAGTGGGGAGGTGGCGCGCCGGCTGGTCGGAGGAGGAAGGAGAAGAAAATAAGAAGAAGAAGAAGAGAAGAAGAATAAGAGAAGAAGAAGAAGAGGAGGAGAGGAAGACGGGAAGAAGAAGGAAAGAAAAACGGCAGGGGCTGGTCTGCTACGGGTGCAACGGGGAGCGGCGGTTGTGGCTGGCAGCAAGGGGGGAGGCACTGGTGAGGGAAGGCTGGCAGTGCGGCGACGCAGGTCCGGCGGGAGGTGTGGTGCAGGCGGATGAGGGAGGCAGCGGCTACTGGTGTTGCCGAGCAGGGAGGAGCAACAGAGGAGAACGGCAGGGGCGGACCGAGGCGGAAAGGTGGTCCGGCGGGAGATGTGGATGTAAGCGGCTCCGGCGCGGGAGGAGCCGAGCTGGGATGGAGAGGGGTGGCGCGGGGCAGGACTGGGCGAGGCCGAACGGGGAGGAAGGGCCAAACAGGGAGGGGTCCGAGATGGAGAGGTGAGGGTGCAGGATGAGCAGAAGAAGGAGAGGAAAAGAAATGAAATAAATAAAAAAAATAGTAGAGAGAAGGGGTGGCGGCGGCTAGGGTTTTGGGAGGGAGAAAGGTTAAACAAACAATGTAAAATAAATTAATAATAAGAACATTAAATATCGTAATAATATTAGAAATAATAATATTAATGGTAATAATAATAATCATAATCTTAATAATAATAAATACATAACACTAAAATAACAATAATAATAATAATAATAATAATAATAATAATAATAATAATAATAATATATTAGCAATAATAATAATAATATCATAATAATTATAAAGATAATAATAACGATAATAATAATATAGTAATAACAATAAGAAAAGCATAAAAAATTAATACTAATAATAATAATAGTAGTATCAATAATAATAATAATAATATAAATAATAATAATAGAACTGAAGTTAACATCTGTCGTTTGGTTCGTCCGTGCAATGGGCACCGAGCGTGGAAATGGAAAAGATGCATGGCTTTTCCCATACCCTACCCGTGCGCCGAGCGGTGCAAGGCCCGCGTGCGTGCACCATTACCCCAACGGGCAACCCAAACCGGGTTTGGCTCATGATACAACCAAATAAATAAAATAAACCGGCAATTAATTTATGAAATAAAAATTTAAAATTAAACGTATACCTCAATAAAGTCCGGGCGTGACAATGAACGTTCCAATTGATATATATTCATGGCATTATGTCTAGCTTGTGACAAAGTAAACCCCTTGGAAAGATATTAATGTAATGTTATGGTATACTTTCTCTATTTTAATGAAAAATTATATAATGAAACATTGATTTAATATTCATTATCCCTTGAAGAGTTCATTTATTTTAGATGATTTCTATAATAAATATGACTTAATGTCCACTAGAAAATCCCATAGAGGCTTCTAAACTCTTCTTACTAAGTTTCATCTTAGGGATGCTAAGGGGAAAGTAATGCCCCACCCATTTGTTACTAATGAACACATTATAAAGCATGAAACATGGAATGATTTCATTAGTCATTGTAATGATAAATCATTTTAGGTGAATTATAGTCAATAATATAATATTTAACATTATTTATTTTATCTAATTTTATTCAAAATTGTTAATTTATGAAATAAAAAAGGAGTTCTGAAAATAAACAATATGCATCAAAACCAATGTACCCATATTGAAAAGAAAGGATGGGGTACACTTCATTAGAGAATAAAATGGTATGTATATTAAATAAAAAAAGTTTTATGTGATATTAAACAAAATACGTTCCTTTTTATATACATATATTAATGAATCAAAATCTGAACCCACTCCCATCCCATTTCACATGCTATGCAAGGAGGCCTGTGTAAATAAGGAGGGTAAACTAATTGATGAAAACACAAAAGCAGTATGAGAAACATGTGTAAGTATGACATAATAAAAATTTGTTATGATTTATACTAGTATTACATAAAAATTTATATTTACGTTCATATTTTTTATATGGTTTAGACACAATAATTTGCAGGGACTGTATTGGAATAAAAACTACTTTTAGTAGCTTTGGAGAAGATGAGACAATATGGTCACGTTAGAGGTATAGGTTTTGGACTATATCCTTGAACATATTTTGAGAAGAAAAACCCATAAGAAGATACATATCAGATGATGAAAAGATTTTGGGAAAAAATGAATGTTTTTCAAGATATTATTGTCTGGTCTCGTTTGGCAGACCAATATATACTAAAGGATCAATGCGAACTGGCAGTGGAACAAAGATAAACACATGAACAACCAAATGACCCCACTATATTTGAGGCTAGTCATTTCCCTCAAATTCAAACCTTACCCAAGAAAACCATTTTTTTCATTACTCTTTATCCTAAATTTTAATCAAATAACTTCTAATAACTTTATATTATTAAAATTTTGTAGGGTAAAGTTGTATGTGATTTATATCTATCAACACCCACACACTACCTTATTGCGAGGAATAAAATGTATAATATCATAGGGGAAATGTTACACAATAAATAACTCCCAAAATATAACATGATGGTGGGGATTTAAGTAACTCATGAGCATAGTGCTGAGTTTTCTGTTCCTCTTGATGATCCATATATTACAATGGTCAATGGTGCTATTGGAATTTTCATAGCATGGCCATATGATCTTATAAAGATACATAAGGCATGACCTTAACAAAAAATTTTAAATGAAAATCCTATAACAGTTGATGAAAAAAGGTTTGAAGTGAGGTATGGTATTACATATGGATAAAACTATGGGAAACCAAAGGTTAGATTAAAACAATCTAGTGAATCAACTAAGAAAACAAAAAGGCCTTCCAGGAGTACCTTCTCCTCACCAGTTCCACTAAAACATATAATATCATTAAAAATTCATGGATACATCACATTTGAAGATGGATACGTGTCATACATTCAATATAAATCATAAATATTTGGAAAAATTATTACAAACATAGTTTTACTCAAGATTATAAATTAGATTCTCAAGTTTGAATGGATGGGAGTCTCAGTTGTGAGTACACACATACGGTACACTTTCATAATACATATATCCAAAAATTGATATAATCTTTTTATTAACATTAATAACTATTCATATTTTATACAGGAATTTATATTAATAATATATAAAAGGAAAACCCTACAAAGCATGATTTAGATTCATTAATCACTGTATTGTTTATACGGATGAAATTTCTTTGGAGTTGAAAGAAATTGATAAGAAAAAGATGGTCTAAATGAGGAATTTGAGAAGAAAATAACATATGACAGACTCTTTTTGATGCTTATAATGCAGGGGTAAAACTCTACAATCTAATAACATAAAATGTATTTTTATTTTTTTCATTACTTATTTGTTTTTGTTTTTTAGGAATCACTGGATGCTGATCACAATCAATTTTGATACCCAAAATATTTATTTTTGGATCCAATGCATGGATTTTCATCAAACTAACCACACATGATGTGTATTGTGAATTTATAATTAATTTTTATCAACATTTTATATATAAACTTTGAATTATATGTTTAATTTTATGTTTTAACAAGAATATTGTTATGATATTGTTATTTGTAAATATAAGCTAAACCATGAAATGAGTTCAACAATTGAAAATAAAAAGTCTATGGATTACTTTAAATAGAAATAGATTAAGGTGTATATAGAAATATTTAACTATCAAAAGATATTTCAGAAAAAATTACTTATTTTGGTCAATATATCTATAGTGTCCAAAGTAAGATAACAAAAATGATTGTGGATATTATGTTTTCAAATTTATGAAAGATATCATATACCATTAAAAACTATCATCCATGAATAGGTAATTTGTGATGGTAATTAAAATTTCATTAAAATTATATCTTAATCATTTATTTTTCTATATTTTCTCAATACTACTAAGATTTACAACAATCTATGTACTCAAAATAAGAAGTAGATTTTTTAGAGATGAGTGGGAAGCACCCCTGGTTCCAGAATATTTTTTGACATCAAATTTAGGTTATTACCTACTATATTTTTATCTAGCATGATCTATGAAATTATAAATATATTTGGGGTGTGAAACATTAGAATCAGAATGCTTATATATTATTTTGATCTGTTTCTCAAGGATAAGTATAATGGAATAAATTAATTTGTTTAGAAATGAATGGGAAGAATATATTGTGTTAGAATGTATACAGACATATTGAATAGGTTACTACCCACTACTTATTTACTTAATTTTATCATTATTTTATTTAATTTTTTAAGTTAATTTCCTTATCTTTTTTATTTGAAATTCATTTTTTTAAATTTACACATTAGTTAAAAACACACGTCACATTCTCAAAACCAATAAAAATTTCAGATTGTTTTTATACTTTATTAAAATGATCTATAATTCATTTTTGATGTGTAGGAGTTAACCGTACATCAATATGATACACGGTGTGGTTGGTATAACTCGAAGTGTGGGTTTTCAATACAAAAGTTTCATTTTAGTTTGAAATACATTTCACATAGCTAAAATCGAGAAAAATATCTTGTATTGTTTTCAAACTTTAGGAAAATGATCCAAAATTCATTTGTCACATGTAGGAATTGACTGTACTCAAATACGACACATGATGTGGCGGGTATGTCCCGAAGCACGTGTTTTCAATATAAAAGTGTCATTTTAGTTTAAAACATGCATCACATAACCAAAACTGATAAAATGAGCTCATATTGTTTTAAAATTTTTGGATAATAATCCATAATTTATTTTTCATGTGTATAAATCAACCACACATCAATCCTATATCCAATGTGGTCGTTATGATTAGAAGTATGCATTTTCAATACAAAAGTGTCATTTTAGTTTAAAACACAAATAAAATTGACAAAACAAAGAAAATAATTTAGGATTGTTTTTAAACTTTAGGAAAACAATCCATAATTCTTTTTGAGTCATATATGAATTGACCGCACATAAATATAAGACGTGATGTGACCGATATGACTCAAAGTGTGTGTTTTTAAGAGAAAGGTGATATTTTAGTTTAAAACACGTGCCACATCGCCAAAACCAAGAAAATGAGATCATATTTCTTTCAAAATTTAGTAAAACGATCCATAATTCATTTTTCATGTATATGAATTAACCACATTCCAATTCGACATATGATGTGGTTGATATGACTCAAAATACAAATTTTCAATATAAAAAAATCATTTTAGTTTAAAATTCATTATATAACCAAATCAGAGAAAACATTCTTGGATTGTTTTCAAACTTTAGAAAAATGGTTCATAATTCCTTTGTAATCCGTAGGAATCAACCACACATCATTCTGATAACCGATGTGGTCGGTATGACTCAAAGTATGTGTTTTCAATAAAAAAGTTCCATTTAAGTTTAAAACATGCATCAAATATCCAAAACTAAGAAAATGAGCTCAGATTTTTGTTCAAACTTTTGAAAAATAGTCCATAATTTATTTTTGACATGTATGAATTTACCAAACATCAATATGAGACACGATGTGATTAATATGACTCAAAGTGCATCTTTTTTAATAAAAAGGTTCTATTTTAGTTTAAAACACATTTCACATCACCAAAACCTAAAAAAAGCTTATATTATTTTCAAATTTTAGGAAAATGATCCATAAATCACTTTTCACATATAGGAATTGACTACACACCAATCTGACACATGATGTGGTCGATATGACTCGAAGTATGCATTTTCAATATAAAAGTTTCATTTTAGTTTAAAATGTATCATATAGATAAAGCTGAGAAAAATAGATTGGATTATTTTTAAGCATCATTACAAAGGTCCATAATTCATTTGTGACCTGTTGGAATTGATCCCAAATTAATTGGACACCTAATGTATTCAGTATGGCTCGAAGTGCGTGTTTTCAATACCAAAGTTTAATTTTAGTTTAAAACATGCATCAAATAGAAAAAACCGAAAAAATGAGCTCATATTGTTTTTAAACTTTAGGAAAATGGTCAGAATTTATTTGTGATATGTAATAATTTATCTCACATCAATCCAACACACGATGTGACCGATGTGGCTTAGAGTGCGTGTTTTCAAAAGAAAAGGTTCCATTTTAGTTTAAAACGCATGTCACGTCACCAAAACTGAGAAAATTGTCTTGGATTGTTTTTAAACATCAGGAAAATTATCAATAATTCAATTTTCACATATAGGAATTGACTGTACACCAATCTGACACATTATGTGGTCGATATGACTCAAAGTGTGTGTTTTCAATATAAAACTATCAATTTAGTTAAAAAAACATCACATATTCATAACCTATAAAATAAGCTTATATTATTTTAAAACTTTATAAAAAAGGCCCATAACTCATTTGTGACCTATAGGAATTGACCACACATCAATCCAACACCTGATATGGTCAATATGACTCAAAGTGTACGTTTTCAATACAAAAGTGTCATTTTAGTTTGAAAGATGCATCAAATATCCAAAACCAAGAAAACAATCTTAGATTGTTTTCAAACTTTAGAAAAAAAATTCATAATTCATTTTTGATGTGTATGAATTGACTATGCATCAATTCGACACACGATATGAATGATATGACTCAAAGTTCATTTTTCTAATGGAAAGGTGTCAATTTAGTTTAAAACGCGTGTCACATAACCAAAAATGAGAAAATGAGCTCGTATTGTTTTCAAACTTTTGGAAAATGATCCATAATTTATTTTTCACATGTAAAAATTGACCTCACATCAATCTGACACACGATGTGGTCTATATGACTTGATGTGTGTGTTTTCAATACAAAAATTCCATTTTACTTTGAAACACACATCAAATAGCCAAAGCTGAGAAAAAAAGTTTGAATTGATTTCAAACTTTAGGAAAAATATCCATAATTAATTTTTTTGCATGTAGGAATTGACCTCACATCAATTTTACACACGATGTGGTTGATATGACTTAAAGTGCATTTTTTTCAATATAAAAGTGTCATTTTAGTTCAAAACACACATCAAATAGAAGAAACCAAGAAAAAAAATCTCATATTATTTTAAAAATTTAGTAAAACAACACATAATTCATTTTTCACATATAGGAATTGATCGCACATCAATCCGACACACGATGTGGTCAATACAACTCAAAGTGTGTGTTTTCAATAAAAAAAATTCCATTTTCATTTAAAACACACATTAAATATCCAAAATTGAGCAGGCGAGCTCATATTGTCTTCAAACTTTAGGAAAGTTGTCCATAATTCATTTTTGATGTGTAATAATTGACCACACTCAATCTGATACATGATGTGAATGTTATGAATCAAAGTGTGTGTTTTCAATATAAAGCTATCATTTTAGTTAAAAATGCACATCAATAGAAAAAAATGTGAAAACGATATCATAATGTTTTCAAACTATAGGAAAAATATACATAATTCATTTTTGACATATAGAAATTGACCGTACATCATTCCAACACACAATGTGGTTGATATGACTCTAAGTACGTGTTTTCAATATATAAGTGTCATTTTAGTTTAAATTGCACATCACATCACCAAAACTGATAAAATGAGCTCAAATTAATTTCTCATCATTTTATCTGATATTACTTAATTAATTCCCTTGTCATTTTTATCTTATACTTATTTAGTTAATTTTCATAGAGATAATCCTTGAAGATGAACAATAAATTGTGTGACAGTTGAAGTATTGTTCTCAAAAAGCAATCACTCTTTAATTGACTCCCATTCGTAGTGATTTTTATCACCATATATGTGATCCAATTAAATAAAACCTAATTTTGAGAAAAAAAAGAAAGGTGTGATGTGTAAGAATCAACCACAACTCAATATGATACACGGTGTGCCTGGTATAACTCAAAGTATATTTTTTTAGTTCGAAATTGAATCTTTGTGTTTAATTTATTTCTTTATAGTATTACTAATATAAGAATTATTTTCTTATATTGGAGATTTTTTTCCTGATTTGGGGTGGTTTTTTTCAGAAACTAATAGCATGATTAGGGATCAAGGGCCAAATACAAAGGAACATTGATTTTTTTGAATGTTTGTGATAATTTGTGCTTACTCTTATAATTATAAAAACCAATGTTTGAAATGTCTATAATATAATATTTTTTATTGTATTTGTATTGTAGGTTTTGTTTTAATTAAATTCTCTATTTTCTCTTATATTTGTTTTTTTCTACTATAGTGTGCTGTAATTTTAAGAGCACACTACACCAGTATGCCCTTTTATCAGTTCTAGAAAAATCATTGATAAAGGGATCCTTTATCAGTGTTAAACTATCCAGGACAAAGGACCACCTTTATCGATACTATTTTTAGCACTGATAAAATCTTATGGATTTTAATCGTGCTCTGATTGTTTGTGCTTTTTTTGGACCAAAAATGGCCTGTTTTAGCACCGTTAAAGGAATTATTTGTAGTAGTGTATTGATTAATGATAATATCAAGTCTAAGGACGAAGACAGACATCCATATATTGGAATATCCAATGAAATATATAACATGTGGAATTCTTATTGGCAGTTTTGTCCCTATAACCTCCCTTATTGGAGATCACTAAGCATGAACTTCATAAGAAAAAGTACAAATGTATTATGAGCCTATGAAACCTTATAGTAAAACATAATCTACATTCCATTAGGCATATGTTATCTTGACTATATGATATATGTTTAATAATATTGTTATATATTTTCTAGGTTCTCATTATAGCGGTGAACTATTATAACATTTCGATGTCAAAAATAATCCAAAAGACATCATCATATTAGCGTTACACAAAATAACAATCATCATGTGATAATACATTAATTATTATTATTGTAATTAAAAGTATAAAGTTAGCTGGTTTTAGGGAACCAACTCCAACAGAATCCCAATTACACTAGATCCAACCACTAACAACTTTTATTCTGTTACCTGTCGTATTATATTCACATTTTTGTTGAGATAATTCTTTATTCAATGGGTCCACCTTATTATATTATATGGATACTCTTCTCATTGTGAATTAATGATGAGAAACAACTTTTTTGAAATTTTAATATATTTCTCAATATAAACTAACCTCACGATTGACATAAAACCTGGTTAATTTATTCTTTTTTGATACTTAAGTGAATCTAGAATTTAAAGTGTTAAATGGATTACATTTTTATATTTAACTATTTAAATCACTTATGGAATAAATTTTCTTAAATCCAAACATATATTATATTTTTTATTATTTTTCAAGTGACTTTAAAAATCTAGGAAATTAAGTGAAGCAGTGAATGTGGAACTTCCAAAAGATCGATGCAAAAAAATAATAAAGTACTACAATGCATAAAACTCAACAATTTGATACATGATATTTATTTAATAAAATTCTAGATTCATTTGGAATGTGTAAGATTGAAAATTTTCTAAGTTCCTCAATATGTAAAAGTAACCCTTAGGTGGAATCATCTGTCAGCCTTTCGATGAATCCCTAGTCTATAACCAATTGATTTCTCTAAGCTAGCCTCACCGATGGAACTCCCCCATGAATTCTAATACCATAAGGGATCTATTCAGTATAATCATTACTAGAGAATAACCACTACTCAATCCATCACTAATGCACCTATGATGCCTATAATTAATAGTGATTTGAGGTGAGATAATATTTATAAAATTTCATGCTCAATAAAAATATACAATTGCATCCTCATCCCACCTCCTTACATACACTAATGCAAAACCCCTCTTTAAAACCCATAATAATGACATAAGCTACATAAACTCTCAAAATCACACATACTAATACTTCAATGGATTCCATTAAGGGTGAAACACATTTATTGAAAAGTATTTATAAGGTTCCAACAAAGCCTCAATATTTAAAATTTCAATTTCAATTTCATAAAATCTTGGAAAATAAATTCAAAACCAATTTTACATGAAAATATATTTTAAAGTGCCAAACATGCCTTGGTGTTTTATTTGTAAATCTAATTTAAAAACCATTTTAAAAACCATTTAAAAACTTAGCATATTTCTTTAATTATTTTAAAACCAAACTTTATGTCAAAACCCCACTCAAGTAACACCCTGTTACCGATCTGACAAGTACGTCTTAAAAATTTTCATGGCATTTCCTTTTTATTGACCAGGTAGGGTTGAGAATGAAATAATAGGATACCTATAATGGCGAATTCATATATTTTTTGGACTCTGAGATTTAACTGGATTTTTCTGCAGGCTTCCAGAGGGTTACACACCGTGTAACTAGGCTACATGACAAGTAATGATTTTTGGATGCAAGTTGTGAAAGGCTTCACACTGTGAAGGGTACACAACATAAAGATCTTTTACACATATTTAATGAATTAAAGATTATTTTTTAATTTGGAGGGTCGATTTTTAATTTGAGGCAACATGTTTTTAGGTGTTTTCGAATATTAACTATTTCACGATGTGAAATGGTATTACACGTCGCGTAATACCCTAAATGCGGTTTTTAAATAGGCAGTACGACCAATATCCTCTTTTCTCCTCCACTCCATTTTTTTCTCCCTCAACCCAAAGCCTTCCCCAGGTGATCTTAGATCTCTCCAACCCTTCTATATCCCTTCGTCTTATGTTTAATCGTCATTGGGTTAGTGGTGTGATTCCCATGTAAGATTTATCCCTTATTCTTCATCTTTTTCTCTTTCTAATCCATTGTTATTTCAATGGATAATATCAAAATTAATGGATCTATGCTCTGTACTATTAGATATAATTTCTAGTTTGAGTTTTTTGGTCTTTTACACCTTCATTCTCATTGACGGGTTCCATTGCGAGTGTTGGTTTTCAAGAAAAGGTTGGTGATTCCATCCTATTTGGCCAAATTGATTAACTTTGAATTGATTGATTTATTTCAATTATTGATTTAAACTTAATTGCTCAAACTTGCTTTAAATTGATTTATTAAAACCCAATTTCTGTAAATTGAGATATTTTAAATGGTTTTGGTGAAAAAAATAGAAAAAACTCCAATTCCATTGAATCGGGGTGTGTTTATGGAAATTGGTTGATTTAAATTGTTTAATTTAAATTATAGATTTGATGAAAACTATTTCAATTAAATTGATGAATTTAATTGTGGAAAATAATTTTTAAATTTATGTAATTGGGTTTGAATTGATTTTAAACTTGTGTAAATCTATTAAAAATGATTTGATAGAAACCTAGTGGTTTTATCTAGTTAAAAGACATGTTTTGGTTTTAAATAAAAAATTGGATTTTGAAATAGGGGAATGAGATTTAATTGTATTTTAAATAGTCTTAAAACAAATTACCCACTATTTATTGTGTAATATCACATGTAATCCTTGGGAAGTTTGTGAGTTATTTATACACTCTATGCTTATACAACATTCTAAAACATAAATATATTAAATCATATCCCTGATAGGATGGAAACGAGTCACCTTTTCCCAATGTTAGTGGTATGTGTGTATACACATATTTTCATGATCATTTAGAGAGTGTGGAGTCCTATAGTCTGGAAATTTCATACATATTTGGAAGATGACCATGTTGCTCGCTTGATTATATTTGAGATATAAATGTATGCCAAGGTTGTTAAACTACTTTACACACCTTATATATTTACATAAAATGTTTTATATAAATTTTTTATTTCATACATTATTTTAGAAATATTCCATCACTTGTAAATCCTTTGTTTAAATTATTTTCCATCATTTGAACTGTATAGAAGGATTTGATTAAATATGCTTTGAAATTACAAACCTGTTTATTTTAAAATTGAAAGCATTCATTTGGTTAATCTATTTTTGGAATCTGTTATGGAATCCTTGGTGAGACCCTACTAGGATTTTTATCTCACACCCTACTTATTCCTTAAGGTGTTTTTAGATTATTTCCTTCCATGTTTGAGTAAGTGGAAAGGATCACTTGGAGGTGGATCTAGTTGTTGAGCTTTGGACTTTATGAGTTGTGTCCTTAGGGACTTGGGTTGTTCTTACTTTTTTTGGTACTTAGGTTGTAGTACTTTGGGATTTAGTTCCTTATTGACTTCTAGTACATTACTCCCAGTGGAGTTTCTTTTGTATGCATATTGACTTTACTATCTTTCTTCTACTATGTTTTGTGAAAAATTAATTCCCACTTGCATGTTGTATGATGCCAGGTGCTATTCTACGACCCATGGGTATCGGGAATGCCATTTGGGATATGTTAGGATCATATTGGTTATCGGGTTACCAGGGTATCCGAGCCAGTTCATGACAAAGTGGTATCAGAGAGAGGTTGAGATTTTTTCTTTCAGTTAGTATGCATTTGTGAAATATTGTCGGAACTTAGGAGGTAGTTGTGATTGAGTGTCTAGAAATATATCACTACAATGAAACTTAATTTACCAAGGGTGGTTAGGTAAGGACATCATATGGATTAGTTATAGTCTTTTCCCTATTTTGATTTGGATAGAGTGGAATCTAAATATGGTTGTTTCATCTATTGGGAATAATTTCCCTTGTTGCTTAGTTTGAGTATTAATATGACGTCTTACTTGTTGTTTGATGATGTTGTGTAGAATTATGCCTCCAAGAAGACATGGAAATCAGATCCAAGAGAAAGTTGTTTCTAAACCGCAATGAGTGAATCCTTCAGTAGACCTAAATCTAGTTGAGGTGATTATGTGCACTATCCAAGATCTGGGATAGGCACCACCTCTAGTCCTTGTTCAGGATCTAGCTGAGGATCTTTAGGGGAATGTCCTTCGATATTTCTCCCAAGAATTCCTTTTCCAGAAGCCACTAGTTTTCAAAGGCTCCAATTATCCTCAACATACTAAGGAATGGTTGGGAATTATAGAATGTTTGTTTGAGTTCTTGGAGTCATCAAATATGATCAAGGTGAAGTGTTCCAACTTCATGCTGGAAGGACCGAGAAGGAGATGGCAGAACACAATGGTGATGAAAAAGAAACACAAGGGATTAGTGTGGAAAGACTTCAAGGTTCTTTTCACCAAACAATTTTATCTAGATTCTATGATGTGTTCTAAGGATGTAGATTTTTTCAAGCTTGAGTAAGCTGACAGAACCGTGACTGGGTATTCAAATCTCTTTGATCAGCTGTTTCAGTTTATTCATGAGATCTTATCTAATGCGAGGATGAAGGCTTTACGGTTCGAGTTGGTACTTTGATCAGATATGTGTTCTAAGGTTTTCTTACTAAATCTATCCACTTATGCTAATGTGATGGATATAATAATGATTGTTGAGATAGACCTAGATGGAAATTCGAGGATAACAAAAGTTCCTTTTTCTCCTAATAGAAGCATCAGTTCCTTCAAGGTAAAATGGAATCATGATGATTCTCATTGTAGTTCATGACAACAGGGTCATTCTAGACCTCCTATAATGTTAGGAGGAAGTGATTTTATTTTCTATAAGTGTGTAAATCTAGGAAATTATAGTAGGGTTTACACTTATTTACACAAGAACTATAGCTCCTAAGGACATTCAAGACACTTATAGAGATTATACCATATCTTTTCTACTATGTGTAGTGGAACATGATCATCAGCTCCTCAAAAAACTATGGGGAAATCAGATGCTTCACTTATAAAAGGGTTCCATCCATAGGAATCCAGAACGAATCTACTTCGTGTAGTGGAAGAGTCTTTAGAGGAAGAAGACATGGGTCCAGAAACTATGATAGGTACCATTACTATAGCTTCGTCATTAGTGACTGCTCTATTTGATACTGGTGCATCTCACTCATTTATTTCAATACATATTGTTAATATGCTAAATCTTCCTATGGATCTTTTATCTTGTGCAATGGATATTACTACACCCCCTGGTATAAATATAAAGAAGGGTCTCTGTAATCCAACTTATGTCTTCTCTCTATCAGATGTCGAGCTGGTTTATAGTTTTTTTGGTTCTCGATATGAAACCTCTTGATGTTATTTTTCAGGATGGATGGGCTCATGGACAATAAATTCTGAATTGATTGTTATCTTCACTGGGTCTACCTTACTACACCCAGTGGTGTATCTCTTGTCTTTCAAGGAGAATGGGACCCAAGGTCAAACAGATCCAGACCTTATTATCCAGATATGGTGAAAGTAATACCAGTGTTTTCTTTTGATCTAGAGCGAGAATCTTTAAGTGGAGATCTTCCTCCAGTTGTCGTCGAGTTTCCTGACGTGTTTCCTTTTGGCTTCTCTGATTTTACATCAGTAAGGGAGGTTGAGTTTTCCGTTGACTTAAAGCCTAGTACTCAACCAGTTTCAATTCCCTCTTACCACATGGATCTAGCTAAAATGAAAGATCTAAAGTCCCAATTAGATAATCTTCTTGAGAAAAGTTTTATACGCCCGAGTGTGTCACCTTGGGCAGCGTCATTTCTATTTGATAAGAAATATGATGGTTTTCTTCAATTATGTGTAGATTACGAAAATCTCAATCAATTTACAGTGAAGAAAAAGTATATGTTTCCATATATTGATGATTTTTTTGATCAGTTAAAATGGGCGAAGTGGTTTTCAAAGATCAACCTTTGATCTGGTTACCATCAGTTGAAGATAAAAGAATATGAAATCTGTAAAACTGCCTTTCGGAGTCAGTACGAACATTATGAGTACCTTGTTATTCCATTTGGTCCAAAAAATACTCATACAATTTTCATGGATTTGATGAACAAGATTTTCCATGAGTATCTGGATACCTTTCTGGCAGTGTTTGAGGATGACATCCTCGTTTACTCCAAGTCTGAGGAGGATCATGTGGATAATCTAAGAATAGTTCTGTGTTTGATGAGAAATCACTGAATTTATGAAAATATTTCAAAGTGTGATTTCTATATTCAGGAAGTGAAATTATTGGGACACGTGGTGTCTGAACAAGGTATATCAGTTGATCCTAAGAAGATAAATGCTGTTATGACTTGGGAGTAACCATGAAATATCTTTGAGATTTAGAGCTTCTTGGGATTAACTGGATATTATCATCGGTTACTAAAATACTTCTCGAAGTTTTCTTCCCCGATGACTACTCTAACTCGAAAGGTGGTGAAGTTTGGTTGGAATGATAAATTTAGAGTTTTTTTGTTGCGCTAAAACTTGTTTCGAAAACTTTTATGGTGTTGAGTCTTCTAGAGGCTGGGTGGGGCTATGTGGTCTTCTGTGATGCATTAGGTTTAGGCTTGGGCTGCATTATAATGTAGTGCAATCATGTAGTTACTTATGGATATCATCAGATTAGGCACACAAGAAGAATTATCATACCCATGACCTTGAAATTGTAGCTGTGATTCACACACTTAAGAGTTGGTGGCACTACCTTTTTTAACAAAGGTTTACAGTGTATTAAAAACACAAAATCTTGAGCTATATCTTCTCTAAAAAATATTTGAACCTTCACCAGAGGTATTGGGTGAAGTACCTGCAATATTTTGACGTTAACATCACCTACACCCCGGGGAAAGGAAATGTCATTGCTGATTTGTTGAGCAGGAAACTTCCAAACTAGGCAATGAAATAATCTTCGAAAGAGTGAAATTTGATGGCTCTATTTACATAATTGCATACTGGAGTCTGTGAATCAGGAGATGAAGTTTATTTAGCCAACATTTAGTTACCATCTGCTCTTCTAGAGATAATTATTCAAGATCAACAACTTTATGTTGAATTCTGTAGCATTAAGGACTCTCTTTATGGTGGGGAGATAGTTTCCCAATGGTTGTTCTCCAAAGAGGGTGTTCTATGTTATTGGGATTTCTTCATTGTGACATTAGTAGTAAGAAAAGTTGTGATGGTGGATTTTCATAATTCCCAATGATCTGTGAACCTAGGAACCACTAAGATGTTTTATGACATGAAGAAAAAGTTATGGTGTCCAAGTATGAGATGATACATTTATGGGTTCGTTTCTTGTTGTTATACATGCCAACAGGTTAAGGCTGAGCATCAGAAACCTTCAGGTTTACTTTATCCACTTCCAGTCCCTACTTGGAAGTGGGATAAAATCTCTATGGACTTTTTGGTTGGGTTGCCTCATACCTAGATAAAGAATAATGCGATATGGGTTGTAATCGACAGGCCGACCAAGTTAGCTCACTTCATACCCATTCATGATACAACCAAGTTGAGGAGTTGGGAAATCTCTACATGAAAGATATTTTTCATTTGTACGAAGTTCCATCTTCTATAGTCTCTGATAGGGATCCTTGGTTCACTTATCACTTTTGTAGAGTCCTTCAGGAGGTATTGGGATATTAGGTCCATTTGATCATGGCCTGCCATTCATAGTCAGATGTCTAGATAAAAAGAGCTATATAGATTATTAAGGATATGCTTTGCTCTTGTGTTCTCGACTTCGATGGGGCTTGGGATTATCACTTGGTATTGGTTGAGTTTTCATATAATTAATGTTACCAGTCCATGATTATAATTGCACATTTTGAGGCCTTGTGTGGTCGGCCTTATAAATCTCCATTTTGTTGGTATGAGATTGGTGAAAGTAATTTGGTTATACTAATCTTAGTGCAAGAGACAAAAATAAATATTCAGTTAATTCATCAGATAATGTTGATGGCACTGAGCCGATATAAGTCTTATGCTAATAATTACCATAGACATTTGGAGTTCGTAGTTGGTGACTAGGTGTTCTTAAAATTTTCACCCCAGTTGGGTCATCTATGGATGGGGAGGCAAGGGAAGATTTCTCCTTGTTTTTTGAGACAGTTCGAGGTTGATGATTAGGTGAGAAAAGTTACATATCATTTATAACTTCCACCACAGTTAACATTGATACATGACATGTTCCATGTATCAGAGATGAGAAAGTATCACCCCGATCCATCCCACGTTTTGAGATGGAGTGACCTTGAGATTAAAACTGATTTATCTTTAACTGATCGGACTGTTAAGATAGTTTATTTTTATACCAAGGTACTTCATGTGAGGATGATACCTTTGGTTTGTGTGCTATGGCAACAGGGTTTTGATAATCATGATACATGCGAATGTGAGACACCAATGAGAGAGTAGTGGCCTAATTTTTTGGCATGGAAGCTTCTTCTTAGTCTTTCTAGGGACAAAAATATTTTATGGTGGGGAGGTTGTAACATCCCCTTACCAATCCGATAGGTATGTCTTAAAACTTTTCATGGGTTTTCCTTTTTATTGACTAGGTAGGGTTAAGAATGAATTGGGTGGATACCTATAATGTTAAAGTCATATATTTTTTGGACTCTTAGCTTTAACCGGCCTTTTATATAGGTTTCTGAAGGGTTACATGCCATGTAACTAGGTTACATGATGTTCAATAGTTTTTTGGATACAATTCATGAAAGTATTCATGCTATTAAGGGTACAAAACATGAAGATATTTTACACATCATGTATGAATTAAATATCAGTTTTTAATTCGGAGTTTCAGTTTTTAATTTGAGGCGAATCATTTTTCGGCAGTTTCAGATATTAACTATTTCATAATGTGAAATGGTATTACATATCATGTAATATCCCGACTGTGGTTTTTAAATAGGCAACATGGCTGAGATCCTCTTTTATCCTCTTCTTCAGTTTCTTCTCCCTTGACCCAAAGCCTTCCCCAGGTGATCTTGGGGATCTCCAACCCTTTCCGATTCCTTCGGCCAATATTCAATCATTATTAGGTTGGTGGTGTGATTCTTGGGTAAGATTTATCCCCTATTCTTTTCCTTTCTATCTTTCTCCTTTTTTGGGATTTCAATGGATCATCTTAAAATTGATTTATATATTAATTTTACAATTGGATCTCATTTATAGGTTGAGTTTCTAGGTCTTCTAAACCTTTGTTCTCGTTGATGGGTTCTATTGCGAGTGTTGGTTTCCAAAAAAGGTAGGTGATTCTATCCTATTTGGATAAATTGATTAAATTTGAATTGGTTGTTTTATGTAAATTATTGTTTTAAATTTATTTTCTCAAACTTTCTTTCAATTGATTTATTAAAACCCAATTCCAGTTAATTGAGATATTTGAAATGGTTTTGGCACGAAAATTGGGAAAACCACCAATTCCATTGAATTAGGGTGTGTTTATGGAAATTGGTTGATTTAAATTGTAGATTTTATGGAAACTATTTCAATTAAATTGTTGAATTTAATTGTGGAAAATAATTGTAAAATTGATGGAATTTGTGTTGAATTGATATCAAACTTGTAGAATTGGATTAAAAATGATTTGATAGAAACCCAATGGTTTTATCTGGTGAAAAGACATTTTTTTGATGAAAACATGTTTTGGTTTTAAATGGAAAATTGGAATTTGAAATGGGGGAATGATATTTAATTTTATTTTAAATAGTCTTAAAATAAATTTCCCATCATTGATTGTTTAAGATCACATGCAAGCCTTAGGTAGTTTTTGAGTTATTTGGATACACTTTATGCTTATACAACATTATAAAACATATATACAGTTGGTCACATCCCTAATGGGATGGTGATGAGTCATCTTTATCTAGTGTTAGAGGGATGTGTGTATACTCATATTTCTATGATCACTTAATGAGTTTAGATTCCTATAGCCTGAAACTTTCATACCTGTTTTGCAGATGACCATGTTGCTCTCTTGATTATATTTGAGATATAAATGTATGAAAATGTTTTTAAACTGATTTACATGCCTTCTAGATTTATATAAACTATTTTATGTAATTTTTTTATTTAATCCATTATTTTAGAAATATTCCATCACTTATAAAGCCTTTGCTTAAAGTTTTTTCCATCATTTGAAATGTATAATATGATTTGATTAAATATGATTTTAAATGCCAAACCTATTTATTTTAAAATTGAAATAATTAATTTAGTTAACATATTCTTATAATCTATTATGGAATCCTTGGTGATACCCTACTTTGTTTTCTAGCTCACATCTTACTTTCTCCTTTAGGTGTTTGTAGATTATCTCCTTCCAGGTTTGAGAAAGGGGAAAAGATCACTTAGAGGTGGATCCAGTTGTTGAACTTTGGACCAACTGAGTTGTTTCCTTAGGTAATTGGGTTATTCTTCCCTATTTTGGCACTTGGGTTGTAGTACTTTGGGCTTTAATTCCTTTTTGACTTCTGGTACATTACTCCCAGTGGATTTTTTTTGTAAGCTTATTGAATTTCTTATCTTGCTTCCACTATGTTTTGTGGAAAATTTATTCCCACTTATATTTTTTATGATGCCAGGTTCTAGTCTCCAACCCATGGGTATTGGTAACACCCTTAGGGCTATGTCAGTACTGTTTTAGTTTTCGATTTACCAAGGTACCTGGGCTGGTTCATGAAAACTCTTGTGGCATGCACATCAAAAATTACTCAAGAAACAATAAATAACAATTCGTAATCCCAAGTCAAAAATTAAAACATAACATTTATGATAAAAACCAGTAAAAATAAAAAGGGGATATAAATTCAAGTCAAATAATATCTTAGACCATCGATTTAAATCACATGGAATCATAAATAGGTTTAAAGTGTCATATAAATAACCAAAAACCCTAATAAAACCATTCTAGTAATTTTTGAAACACATGGAATGCATAATTTCCTTTTTAAAATCATAACATGTGTTTATATAATTTTTCAAACCATTATAAACACATAAAATAGTTCTAAACAAGGTTTAATTTTCAAGGAAATAAATTTAAATAACCTAAGAACACAAAGTATATCAATAAAAGGTAAATGCATGGAACCATCTACATTAAATGGAGTACGGATGAAGAAAAACCCACAAATATGGAAAGAGAAAGACCCATGCCATGATCTTTACACCCTAACATAAAAAAATAGCACATTATGTACAACCCTCAACCTAGGGTTCAACCAAGAAGTGACTAATATAAGAGAAGGAAGAAAAATAAGAGAGAAATGAGGAGGAAAGAAAAACGTGTTTACCTTGATAAATTGCCAAGAAATTGAGTGAAAATAGCCTAAATCTAAGGATAAGTCTAGGGAGAAACACCCAAGCCCCCCCTTTATGTATCTCAACCGAATGGGGGATGAGAGACCTGATTTAGTGTCTTATTTCAAGAGAGAAATTTGGGAAATACCAAAATTTTAAACACCTGGGTGAGCCTCACAGTTTGGTCTTATGGTTTACCAAACCATGTGTCAACCGTGTTCCCCTATCTGGACACACCTAAAGATATTCATGGTTTGGATGCATCATTAAGGAAATTATGTGACAACCATAAAAAACAGATCTATTTAAAACTAAAGGGCTTCACACAAGTAGTTGTTCAATTATTATTAACCATACACCAACCATGTTCCCCACATTGAAACTTAAAAAGTCAAAAATTTCAAAGAAATTTAGCCTTTAAGATTTGTGATTTATAAGAGGGTCGATAGATCTTCTTCAAGATCTCTTATCCAAATTTTCTTCTCCAGTCCATTGACGGATGCTCACCAAAATTCAGATATTTTAATGATGATGAACTATTTTATGATGACGCAATGTTTGAGGTATGCATCTATTAGTGCTGCAGATGTTTTTTTTATTTTCAGGTCTATTTCTGTATTGTCTTCATTGGTTAACCTGGTTCGATCTTAATTTTAGATGGGTGGTTGGTGATAGTGAGAATTCATGTGGGAGAAAATCTGTTTGGGGTTTCCTAGTGGCTATCGATGTTTAGGTTTTACAGATATGAGATGATCACATCTATTTTAGCCTAATCTTATTCAAGTTCATAGACAAGGATTCTATTCAACTTGTTCCTATTGTTTACTCATGAGTTTTTTCATCGATGTGCATCATCTTCTTGTGATGTTTCTTTCCCACCATGTCGGTCAACCTGGTCCAGATCTGGATATATATCTTTGGCTATCACTCTATGGGGTGATGTAGATAGGTGATGGTGGTTGTGTATAGGTGGGGATGAAGATATATGTGTGTGATGAGTAGGTCGACATACGCATGCGGGTGAAAGACTCGACAATGGATGTGAGTGTCTTGCGATATAAGCCTTTATTTTGATTTTTTAGGGATCCATGGATCAATGTGTAATAGTCTTTGTACCAATGGGATTTCAAGCCACTAAAAACATTAGGATATGTACCTCTAGTCCTTTGGTCTATATTGTATTTGGGATTTTGGGGTTCG
Source organism: Viscum album (assembly GCA_963277665.1). NCBI lineage: Eukaryota > Viridiplantae > Streptophyta > Magnoliopsida > Santalales > Viscaceae > Viscum > Viscum album. The sequence continues at coordinate 2,002,225,235 of OY728146.1, read as the reverse complement.
TGTGCATTGGGGTCCTTGAATTTCAATGGGTTTCTCCTTAACCTAATTTAAAAGGGGTCTCTCCTTTTCTTTTTTTAATAAAGGGACGTGTACCTAACTCGTTTTGAAAGAAATTCAACCCATAATTCGAGGGTAAGGATATAAATGTAATGAATTTGGTTTTTTTAGTTCAATCCTTTGAATATATATATATATATATATATCCTCAGAGTTGGAACTATTTTTGGGTTTCACAGGACCCCAGAATTAATATATTAAAAATATTAATATATATTAAGGCATGCACATGCATATTTTTGTAATAAATGGTTTCCCCATTGATCAAGACCTCAAATGGGAAATATGAGACCATAATTGTTTCTAGAATGTGAGGTTTACCCTAGGTACGATATAAAGTTGGTCGACATTGGGTGTTCGGTTGAGGGAATCTATTAGCGGGTATGTTAAGTGATTTAAATAATTTATTTATTTGATTTATTTAATGAGAAAAAATCAAATTCATTCTCTATTTAAATGATGTTATGAAAAATCTCTTGGGTAAAATTCATAACCCTGGGAGATTAGAGAGAATTATCAGGATAACTCTGTTGGCGTTGATGACCTAAGAGTGTGGATTGACGAACAGTCGAGGAGAACTATGAGATAGATGATGAAATCAAAGGGATCATCACCTTCTTCTCTAGTGAATGTGTTCTTCACCAACAATTGATTTGTTTTTTAGGAAGGGATCATTATTTGTGGATTTCTATCCTTTTGATTCAATTATTGAGCATGGTTTACACATATAATTTATTTTTTCTTAATTTCCATCCATATCATGATATGGGAATTTAATTATATTTTTATTTATAATGTTTTTTTCATTGCACCCATGATTATCACAGTTTTTGGTTCCAAAATTTATGGTCATCATCCAGATTCATATCAGCCAATGATAAATCTAACTTTGTTTGTGTGCCTCTCCTATCCCCTTTATTCACGTTCTTCATCATTGGCCATGGGGTTGGTGATTCAACATTTTTTGACTGGTTCAAATGTGATCAAACCTCCATATTCATGATGATTGTGTGAATGATAACATATTGAAAATGTCTAGATGCTTCAAGGTGGAACAAGTACACTATATATGTTTTTTTTCCTGGGGATACAGACCCCATTTTTTATGATGGGAGGTATGGTGGGTCATGATTGAGCAACTGAAGATCCATTTTTTAGCCACTAGAGGCCGAGAAACAATTATCAGAGACTTCTTCCTTTAGTTTCAACAGATTTGGGTGAGTTAATAGGCATAAAAAGTGGGGGAATTAGAAGAGAAAGTCTTATGTGATGGGGAAACTATTTCTGGTGTGGAAATATCGATTACACATCGTGTAATATAGAGGAAAACACCCCATGTAATTTGATTTAACACAAAGTCTAGGGTTTTAGAACCCTATAAATATCACACTCCATGTGTAAGACCCACATGTCATGTAGCCTTTTATCACGACCCCCTCCTTCCAAATATATCGTAATGAGGAGGGGGAGATGATGACCCCTCAAGTCTCACCTCTGGTAGGCCCCGGGTTGGCGACTAGCACCAAGGGTATAAAAATCTCACAACATGGGAGGCATTACCCTCTATAAATGAAATGAGATTGGGAGATAAGATAAAAAATCACAAAACAACTCTAGATGAAAATATAAAGTTAAACCAAAAACCATCCCACAATGCATGAATAAAGTAAAACTGATACATATAAAAGTCTCCAAAGTAAATAACAAAATATAGGTCTACGACAATGACTCAACAACTCCAAACCGACTAGTAATGTCCAGATCAGTCCCCAAAGTCCTCCTGGAAACCTGAAAATTAGTTTATATATGTAGGGTGATCATAAAAGGTATAATCAGTAGGTACATAAACAATTCCTCAAGAACACATGCAAAAATATCATGTTAATGTTCTAGTGAACAAACAAAAAATCAAAAAAACACATATACAAGTCATCTAACCAAATCCATCCTCACCATGGATCACTCACCAAATTACACATCCAATATAATAATATAGAATCAAGATAATAACAGAGCAAGGTTCCCTACTACTACTTCCCCACTGATTTGTCACTCTCACACCCCAACATCGAACATCCTATGCCCCCATCCATTCCACACATCTCACATCACATCACATATCACCTGCATACACCTGTTCCACACATCACAACACATCACATAATATCCCACTCACATACACTTGGGCCACACATCACATCACATCCCACCCACAGACACCTGGTCCACACATCACATCAAAACTAGAACCAGAGCAGTAGGGTATCATAAATGTGAAGGAAATCAACCTCATTCCCTAATCCTTCCATGAATTATCCCCATTACATATCACATCACACCACATCACATCTCACCAGTAAACACCTAGGACAACATATCACATCACACTCAAAGACACTTGTCCCATCACATCACTGTTGGGTAATTTCCAACACCAACCTGTACCACTAGTGCTAAAGGAAGAGTGGGGGAGAGGGGGAGTCATCCATATATATCACTACCATCCCAGATTTTGGAAAAAACACCCAAAAAGTTTCACCTCTGACCATTGGTATGGTTATTCAACTTGGGTGGGGCACATATAAAACAACATAAACATACATGGTATATAGATATAACACAATACCCAACCTATAGACTCACATAAACAACACTAGCACCCACCCCATCACTACCACAAACCACACATCAATTTTCTTGACCGATGCCACCACTATATGTAACACACCACACAACCACCACACAAGGAACCCAACATTCCACTTTACCCTTACAATTCTCACCACTTTTATTCATTATCCATTTCATTTCACAATACCCTACTCATTATTTCATTCAATTCAGTTTAAACTAATTATCACATATCTATTTCTAGTCCACCTTGTTTATCTAACTAGCCTATTTTGTTTTTTTATGTCATAACAGTACATCCAATGTCTAACTAGGAAACTAACGCAACCGAGCAACTAATGTAGCCAAGCCACACAACAACTTGACCAACTCACACAACCATTGCCATAACACCACACATCCACCATTGTCGTTGCATCAAATTACCCAAGACATCTCACAACACAACCACACATCTCATCCATCACACAACCACAACCATCACACACCAAAACCACTATGCCATAACCACTACGCCACAACCATTGTGACATAACCACTACACCAAAACCATTATGCCACAACTTCATCACATCACATCGCACAACTGACCACATCACATATGTTCTAACTAACCTCTACAACACAACTCAATAAACCACACATCCTAGCCGATCACCTCCATAACCAAACAAAAACCCAAACCACATGAGGCAAACACAAAAAGGAAAAGCATACACAACAACACACAATCCACCTTCCATAATTATTCAGGCTTACTATCACATATCTTTTTTTATTTAACATGGGTATTATCACAGAAACCAGAATCCAAGGGCAACTATTTATTAGCCAAATATAAGTTCTTTAATCTTTTGTTTTAGGTGAGATCACACAACAACAAAAAAGGGTCATCACAACATAAAAACTACTACACAAGAAAGGATCCCAATAGATTTTATTTTCAGAATCAGTAAAGGATATGCATAATAACATCAACAACATATATCAAAATAAAAAAGCATGCAATAACTCCCAATACCCATCAATTTTAGACATGCTAATTAATTATCTCATTATGATAACCCTTACTACCCACCCAAAAGAAATAAAAACCATTAATATCTCACAAATAGAACATAAATATGTGAGAGTGAGGATTATCTAGCTCAAGGAAGCTTTATGAACTCGTTGCGCACCATTGGGAGAAGAAGAAACTACCCATAAACCAATGTCGCACAAGGAACTCACAGATTAACCTACAATGCACCAAAAGGTTGTAAAAAATTTAACCCATATACACCCCGAACCAAAACCACACAACCAAAGTGGACCTATGAAGAAGAACAGAAGAGAAAACCATAGGTAAGAGAGTATAAATCACCATGGATTTCCAATGGGAATCCACCAGAACCAACCGATTGAATTAAGAGGAAGATGGATAAAAGATCTCCTCAGTGCACCTAGGATTCATCCATAATGATAGAGGGAGAGATAGGTATTTCCAAATAAAAATAAATCGACCGAATGGGTTATAAAATAACTTGGAATTCGACACTTTGACATAGTGTACCCTATTCATGGCGTGAACTCCCATTTTTCAAAATTCTGTTGAAATTCATGTGGGCTCAAACTTTTATTAATTACAAATCACGAGTTTAACTTTCATGACATGAATCTATTTGAAAGACTCCCCCCATACCTGTATACAATTTGTGAAAATAGTTGACAATACAAGCTATGAATCACTAATTCACAATGTGAATCCAATTCACATCATGAACCACCTCCTGCAGTACTCTTATAGCTCCAGCTTCATCGAGCCCTCTAGACCTCCTCTGGATGCCTATAAATTACCAACAAAAAAGTAATAGGCTGGGAACACACATACCATTACATTACATACCTATCAAATGATTCTTGACCATGATAATCTAAAAACAAGACTAGAAGGAAAGGGGTCTGAACAACCACCTCGTGAGATAAATCTCAAGGATCTCATTACTCCTAAATGTTGCCACCATCCAAATGGACCAACCAAAACACCCACAAAACACATTGTACATCTACATCATCACCTCTCACTGGGCACCACACTACATCATCTGGTACCAACCACAATGACTACATTTCCATATAACCTCACCAAGCTCCATAAATACCAAATCAAACATTACCACAACCAAAACACAACACCACACTATGCACATAAATTAGGCGATTCCATCCTTCATATCAAGATACTATCCAATATGTGAAACACTGACTCTCCCACACATGTTTAATCACATCGTAGTATAATGTGTCTTGATTAGGATTCAGGTCTTCTCCTTTTCATATATTGGGGGTTTTATCACACATAAAACATTGAGGGAAACAACACATATCATAAAATATAAAGATCTAAACATCACATCATAAGAAAAATAGACCAAAGATGGACTTAAAAAAACTCTGGGTATTGGGAACACATCTGCGTTTTACTCTTCTCCGGGACACCATGCCTCCATAACACACAAACCAAGGGAATGGTCCATCCATGTAAAAACTTCTCTTGATGACCCTAGATATCTACTGGTTGATCCACAAACGTTTCATCATCCTTGATATCCAAATCTCCCTGGTAAATAACATGGGAGTCATTGTAAAGATACCAATGAAGCTGGGACACATGAAAGACATTGTGGATCCTCTCTAGATGTGGTGGAAACAACAACCAATATTCTACCTCTACAAATCACCCCAACACCTAAAAGGTCCTCACAAACCTAGGAGAAATATACCGAAGTGTCATGATGCAATGATGATAAGCGTGTTGCAAATTTGCGCTGTTCTTTTCCAGTTTTGGATCCCAATCCATGAAAATATAATATAGGTCAAGCTAACAATAGATTATCCTGATGGTATAAAGGTGACACTCATATTCCGGATAAGGGAGATTCTAATCCTTCTGTTACAGATGAGTATCCCACATATTATGGCATAGATAAGGAATACAATCATTTTCTATCTCATCAGGGATCTCATAGATGGAAGTAGCGAGGGGCCAGAACATGATGGTGTGGTTGTTTTCATCTACCTCTCTCCATATTTCAATGTCGACCTCTTCTTCATCAGACTTACACACCTCCATCTGGTCAGACCATAGAAGATAAATTTGATGGTCGCCTCCTGAAGAGATTAGAGTGCTGCTGGATACTGATGGGGAACTATATACAGTTATCCTCGATGTTTTAAGAACCTCTCTATATGAAGGTGTCAGTTTTGGTTCAACTCTCTATACAGATATGTCTGGACAAAGGGAGGACTACCTTTCCCATGGGAGATATCACCGCGGGGAGGTTAACCAGGGTGAATGTTAGGAGTAGAGTCCCTACAATCCATCTCCACATTACCACAATGAGGACTATTGTAGTAATGAATGTATCCTACTTCTTCTTTGATATAAGATTTGATGCACCCTTATGGTGTTTAGAGTGTGTCTTGAACAACCTCAAGGACACTAGTATTGAGAAAATTAGAAATATGAGTCATGTTCTGTATCGTGGTCGGAGTATGCCAACCCACCTTTCATGGTTGTGCAGGGATATGGGCCTACTGTACGGTGGTTTCCAGAATTTGTACATAACCACCTGGTGCTATGGGAATATGATCCCACTATTGAGGAGCTATCATAATATATTGATAAGATGCCTCATTGTTGACAGGGATATGAGCCTATCCTAAGATGTGTTCCACTCTCACTTGGTGAGCCTCAGTCAAGATTAGGGTATGTTCCCAATCTTTATCCTTTGGGATATTCCTCTGTTATTTGTTAGTAGGAGTATGTGCCTACCCTGAGGCATGTGTCACTCTCACCTGGTTGGCCTCAATTGGATTTGGAATATACGCCTAGTCCAAATATGAATTCTATGCCAAAACATGCTAACATACCTCCAGAATAGGAGAAGTAATATTAGCCTCCTCCTGTATTTCCTTGAATGATACTGGCATAGTCATCCGTTGGCAGAAGTAGAAATATGTGCCTTTCTTCTGTGATCTACTGGTGTATACCTAGAAAAATAATTGGTAGAAATATGAGCTTGTCTCTAGGCTTGTGCCACTCTCACATGGGTTTCCTCAACCAGAACGGGGATATGGTCCCGATCATGGGCCTACAAATTATGTCACATGACTTATTCGGCATGCATATTCCCCTATCATGAGGTGTGTTCCACTCTCACCTAGTTGGCCCCAGTTGGATCAGGAATATATGTATGGTATGAATATGCATTCTTTGTCGAAATATGCCAACATACCTCCAGAATGGGAGAAGGAATATGATCCTCCTCTTGTATTTCCTTGGAATGATGCTGACAAAGTCGTTCATTAGTGGAATTAGAAATTTTCACCTTGTTTCTGTGATCTGATGGAGTATGCTGAGCAGATTCATTGACAAGAATATGAGCCTACCCCAAGGCTTGTGCCACTCTCACAAGGTTAACCTCAACCAAAATGGGGATATGATCCTGATCCTAGGGCTCCAGATTATTCTGCAGGACTTATTCAATAGGCATGTGCCCCTGTATCAAGGCATGTTATTCTCTCACCTAGTTGGCCCTAGTTGAAACATGATTATTATCTCAATCCGATGCCTCTCCCTTTAATGGGATGTACTGATAATCCACACAAGTGGGAGTAAGAATGTGTGTATGCTCTTATACAACCACTTGATCATGATAATCAGAGTGTTGAGTTGTCCTGGCTGTAGAGATAAGAGTATGTTCCTTTCCCTTGATCTGTAGTAGTTCTGGAATATACTGATGGTATTCTTTAGATATTGCTAAATTTTTTTGGCATTTTAGAAAAGTGTGAATGAGGATTTAAGCCCGTAAGTTTTCCATCTCTATGACCCGTTTAAATATATCTTCTACTGAAGCAGGGATATGTACCCACTTTTTTCCTCCATGTGACATCAGGATATGATTATGGGCTTCGTGCATGGGGGTAGGAGTATGATCCCCCCCATGTTTTTTTGGGAATATTCCCACAAAAGTGTTCTAAGTGAGTAAGGATATAAGCCTACCGGCTGGTCCTTGCCCGAGTATGTTGGCAGGTGCTGGCATCATGAGTGGGGGTATTAACCCTTTCTTGGGTATCCAACATCTTCTTTCTTTGATGAGTCTTTCTTAATAGAGCCCGTACATGGGTGTCTAATGTGGATATATGTCGGGAGGTACCCTTAGCAGGCGGCTAATAGGTACTAGTATGATGATTCTGGCGGTGACGATTAGCAGGCACCCTCCTTGGTGGTGCCTGAACCGTGAGAAAGTCAGATCCAACCACCTAGTCCACCTTCATCAGGTATAGAAGGTGGTAGTTGTCATGCTTCAGGGATAGGCTCCCAAAGTGATTGGTCATGGCAATGTGGGCCACTGGTTTAGTGACAAACTTCGTCAAGTGATGTGGACTCACCGACTACCGCGCTTTAAAAACCTTACGAACATCTTTCATAGTAGGGATTGTACCATATCAATGGTACTTCTAAATAATTTTGTTTTCTACCTACTATTGGATCTGTTTGGCAGGTGAGACCATTTTACGACCTATGGAGGTTGTGGCAGTGGATGGAGTATCCGAACGAGTGCTGGAAGATGAAGACATTCTCTTGAATCAGGAGTCTGAAATCATATAGACAATAAGGAACAATGACTCCAATTAGTTCTATATCATAGGAATAATAATGTTCAATCAGATACGCATGGTCAACATAATTTTCATGTATTCCCTTTCCATCCATTTTTCTCACATGGACTTGTCAGTGCAAGGATGGACTTATAGGAATCCCGGTTTATGATGGTCTTATTGATTTGTTTGTATATGATTTACAAATCAAAGTGGTCTAAGAGGTTCATGTCGAGCTTATCAAAGTTGTTTGCATATAAGGGGAAAGCAACATGTCTTGATAGATTATAACCCTATTGTCTATTATTAGAGGGACTCACATAAGATTCATCATTTTTGTTTGTGTATGGGGACAAATAGAATGGTTTGATGGATTATAACTCAATCATTTTGTTATTTCAGAGATTCACATCCCGTTCACCATTTTTGTTTAATCAGGATTTCATGGTGTGGAATGGAATCCTATCATTTCATTACCATTGTCACTTTTCCTTGAAAATTACAATGGTTTCCCCATCCGTAGCTGGTTACGGACTTTCTTTACAAAGGTCGGCAGTCGTTCGAGATTTCAAGCCTAGTGACTATTGGGGACTCGCATTGGTTGAGAGGATGGGAGGTTGGGCTCATCGCACCCTTTTGGGGGGGAGTTCTTTCCTACTATGGGAATCTATTATATATTTAATACATGTTCGTGAATCTCTTCCTAATCTTGATGTGGGATCGGTTACCCTAACAAAATAGCTATGGGTTAACTCTCTTTTATGTGTGACAAACTGAGATGTCTTTTGTGAATATATCTATATGTATCTGAGGTTCTTCATCATTTTATAGTAATTAGTGGTTGTTTACATGCTGAAACCATATTACCAAGTGCTTCAGGCCATGCTCCCTTTTACGGAGGATGTTGATGTTTTGTGGATGGGATTGAGCCATTACGAGGCCTCCTACATATCCTGGTTATTGTAGGAATCAAAACTCATGTAGTTTAGTTGATTAGTACAGTTTAACATCGTGAGGTAAGGACTAATATGGGGGGTGTCAAAACACCAAATATTTTACCTCGAGTCTGAAAGAGACATCCTACGTATCTTGGTTATGGAAGGAATCAGAACTCACGTAGTTCGGTTGATCCATGTAGTTTAACATCATGCGGTAAGAACTAATATGGGGGGTGTCGAAACACCAAATATTTTATCTTGATTCTAAAAGAGATGTCCTATGTATCCTGGTTATGGAAGGAATCGTATTCAGCGTATTTCGGTCGATGTTGGGGCTTATACACCGAGGTTGACCTAGTGAATGGGTATTTGATGCATAATGAGGTGTTTATTGCATCCCCTAATCCCACATGAGTCATTACCATTATGATAAATAATGGAGAGTTAATTATCAACCTCATGGTGTATGGATATGGGATTTATGTATTGGGGAAATCCTTAGAGTGTTTGATATGGTGCTCGAGCCTTTAAGGAGGTGTCCTATGTATCCCAATTATGGAGGGAATCAGAGTCCTCATAGTTCCCTTAGAGATATTAGGGAATACATGATAAGGATACATTGGTGAATAAGACTTCTTATCTAGAAGGTGTTGCATGATATTATTGGCATACCCTGGAGGTCATTGCGTGACCTGACTCGACACATGTGGAGGGTGTCGCGAGAGCCATGGTTGCATGGTCTGAGGGGTGTCACAGGTCTTGGATGAAACCTCAGGGGGTATCTCTGAAAAACACGTTGGGGGGGGTGTTGAATGTCTTGGCTGACACCTTGGGGAGACATCACGGTACCAGGCTAATGTGTCTGTGGGGTATGTCATGAGAGATGGATTTTCATGTACAAATGTGTTGATGTGACTTGGCTAAAATGAGTTGGTGATGTTATATGAGTTAGGAGGTTCATCCTAAGGGCATTTCAAATCTGGGGTGATGAACCCAGAGGATTTGCAGCATCCAAGTGTTGTCAGGGAAGGGTCTGCAAGACTTTTCCCGACATGTCTGGGGTGTTCTGCATGCATCAAATGACATGTCTAAGGAATGCTGTGAGGTCCAGGTGGCGTGACAGGGTACCGTCATGTATTCTTTATTGAAACATGCGAATCATGCGGTGGTCCATGATTATGTCTTCCACTTGGGTTTTCCACCTTGAATCCTAGTTTCTTTTACCCTTGTGTTGCGAGTGCCTTGGTTTGGTTTAATGTCAGTTTGTTTGGGTCTCATGCGGTCTGAAGGACATGCTATATAGATTTCTCTTGCCTTTACATAATTCCTTCACATGATCTTTTCTTGATCATGTAAAGGTATTTATTCTTGGTGCATGACTGTTCTAGCTGTCCATCATTGTATTAACTGGTGTAAATTCGACCAGTCACGTGATCAGATGTGTGTAGAAGCTCGGAGTCTGAGCACCAACGTGCGTAGCGGCGGTCTGGGTCCAAACTTCTAGAATTCAATCTTCCAACCAATAAACCTACCAACCAAACCCTTTTTCTGAGTTGGAGTAGGGAATTTATAGGTGTAACCATCCATGTACTCATCGGTTTGTGTGGGGAATCTGAAACGAGTCCAGGATGGAGTCAATGTGGGGTCTGGCGTTACACAGTTTTGCGAGTCTTTGTGGTGGGCCACGTCAAGGGTGATACCTAATTTTCAATGACCACAAGTCCATCAATCATTTATTGGATTATTACTGACTATTTACGAATTGAGATTTTAAGGACTTCTATGTAGTCATATTGAAATGTCCAAGGGTCTTCATGAAATCCAAATGACTATTGGAAGGCATCCGTGAGTCCTTGGATGGATTGTATTAGGGTCTCACAGGGCCATGTCAAGGGTGAATTGGGGGAATCACATTCCCTTCAGTGACTGAAAACCCTGATTTCGTTCCCATTTCTTATCTCCTTCATTTTATGTGATGAAGGTCAGAAGTCATGCGAGATTGTATATATGGTATTGAGGATATTTCCTCTATTTTTTGGAGACACATCGCATGAACAGTATGGGTCCTATGGAATATGATCATTTTATGGACAAGTCCTTGAGCCAAAGGGATTCTATGAGGCAAGGCAGGCATGTCACTGAGGGATCATGGTGTTGTGCAGGTTGTTCGAGGCATGATGCATGTCTTTCAGCAATCATGAATCCCGATTGCCTCCTCTTTTTCTATATCCTATGTTTTATTTCACAACGTTTTGGGGTCATGTGGGATTTCCTGATCAATGTCTGGGTTTTATGCCTAATTTTTTGGTGATGCTTCACTTGACCAATATAGGGCATATGGAGATCATGTGAGCAAGTAGGGGACAAGTCTGTTCATTTGTCTTTATAGAATCGCAGAGTTTTTTAGACGCACGTGCGGGCTTCCGAGTGGTGAGGTTTACAATCCAAAGGGATTTTGTGAGGTGAGGTGTTCATGACATCGAGGTCTTGTGGTGTCTCGTAGATTTTTTGAAGTGCGTGTCACATGTCCTTTAGTGATCACGGACACCACTCACCTCCTCCCTTTTGACCCACTTAATTTTATGTGACAAGAGTTGAGAGGCATGCAAGTTTTCTCAAGTAATATCTATGATTTTTACTCAATTTTCTTATGGTGTATCACATAACCAATGTGGATCATATGAGTTTGCACAAGTATTATGGACAAAACTATGTGTCTGTAATTAGAGCACTGCAGAATTATCTGGAAGTTTCCATGTGGCATGACTGACTAGCTGAAGGGGTTTGGAGAGGCGCACTGGACAGGTCGTGGTGAATCACGTGTTTTTAGGGGCACATCACATGTCTTTTAGTGATCTAGAGACTCTCTTACCTCCTCCTAGTTATCTACTTCATTCTTTGTGACGAAGGTGATCCTGAAATGATTCACTATTTCATTTTCACCCTTACACCACTATGATAAACTAGTTTTGTATTGAAAATTATAAAAATAATAAAAAATTTCACTTCAGGTTTGATTCAATTAATTTATGTTTATTACTGTTAAAAATTAAAATTTTACTTTTTTTGATGATTTCATTGTAGGTGTAGGTGATTTGGAGGGCCCATGATGATGTCCAAGAAAAATGGGCCAAACTGCGCATGATCCAAGCACACCAGTGGACTAAACCGAACACTTATACTAAAAATTACATCCATATTGCCTAAAAGTTTTTGGGCTGGTCCAAAATTCATTGTTCTACATTTAATTTAAATGAACCCAAGCCTAATTCGTCCATCTGGTGGCCCAACCAACCTGATATGTCTAACATAGTGAATCCGTACAAAGTCAAAAGTGGTGTGTTATGATCTATATACATCTCATGATGTGATAGTCCAAATGGATCCAAAATTTATTTTGAGATATTCAGGAGGTGGGGCTATAACTTTTTAGTTTTTTCAAAAGTGTGACAATGCTGTCTGGACATCGAAAACCATGGGCCAAGCGGTTTCTAAAAATCAGGGTGCTCAAAATAGCCTTCTATTTTTCCTATAAAATGGCACCTGGGATTCCCATTTGTAAGTTAAATCAAGAGAGTTAAGTGCTTCCAAATTGAAGTTCCATATGATTCCTTTCATCCCCTTGGAGGTTCTATATCACCCTTTCATCATAGGGGGATCAAGAATGAAGAAGGTGATGCACCTGAGCTTCCTCCTCCACTCGATGTCGGGATAAATGGTGGGTGTTTGTTGTGAGGGATCTACAAACATGTCAAGGGAGTTTTTATGCATATATTAGCTACTGGTTTGGAGTAATTTGGGTGTTTAAACATTCAATTCTATGTATCTTACATGATTTAATATTTGAATGCTTGTTTTGATGCATGTGAATGTTATGCTCTTAATTTCTAGCTGATCTATGTAAGGTTTTGAGTGCATGACTTGTGTTGTTACAATTGGATAGAAAAATAATCCTTTTCATACCTACCTTATTGAGATTTAAATATTATTTGGATGCTCTTATTTCATGCATAAGTGCTGGACCTTAACAATACGATTGTTACATCAAGATTTGGTTCTTTATGCATTGAAATAAAAGCTTAAGAATTAATCAGGATTCCAATTAATTTCAACCAAATAATTACCCAAAACTTGAATGAGTATATAATAAAAATGAACTTGAAATGTGTGTATTGAAATCAAAATGACCCCTTTATCTCATATTTTTTCAAAATCCACTTGGTCTTTCAACTTTTAAACAATTTTGATTAAGTTATTTTCTTTAAACTATTTTTAAAATCACCCCCTCTTTTAGAAGAAATATTTATTAAAAATACATACTATAAACTACCAAAGACCCTTAAGAGATGATCCAGGTTCTTCCCTATACTATAAATCAACCTTAAAATCATAATAAATTTGATGAGTCACGACAACACATTCATAAGGCTCGGAGGTCTTGCAAGATGGCTTGGATATCATATAGGGATTTTATTCTTCCCAATAATGATTTAGTGCGTGATATGTGTGACCACTGGGGGTATCTTCTTTGAAATGTCACTTCCCTTGATTTTATAAGGATTCTAGATAGTTTTTTAGGTACTTTCCAATGAAAAACTGTGCAGCCTGGTGGATGCTCATCCAACTGTCACCGTTCGGCCACTGTTGAACAAGGGTGCTTGTTGAGGAGGGCTCTTCAGGACTTACTATGGGTTATGAGCCTTGCATGGAGGCTTTGTGTGACCTTTTAGTGGTCACACAATCACATTTCTTTTAACCATCCTCTTCTTCCTTGATCTCATGGTGAAAATAATATCCACGTTCAGATGTTTCTTCCTTTGTGGTTTTTTTGATTCCTATTTGGTGGGTGTCAACACTCACCAAGGAAAAGGTCCCCCATATTCTCTATATGGGTAGATTCAGTACTCTCACACACTATAGAGGGTGTTAGTGATCTATTTATGGAGTGTTAATCCATCTTGTTTGAGCTTCGGTAGGGAGCGGGTCCTTAAATGGACACTACAAAAAAACAGCAGGTTAGCGGTGATTTTTTCTAAGATGTTATGTACAACACCCTATAAATTAATTTTATAGGGGGTTATGCACAACCCCCTCTAATAATAAACTTTATAGGGGGTTCATAACCCCCTCTAAAATTTTAGCATTTTTTTCTTTGTAATTTTTGGTTGGATTTTAGAGGTAGTTGTGTCAAAACAACTATAAATTTAATAATTAGTGGCTATATATGTTCGGTTGGATTTTAAAGGTAATATATATATATATATTATTCATTTGTATATATATTAGAGTCTATATATATAACATGTAATTTTTTTTAAATGAAATAGTGTGGGTTCACAACCCCCAGTAATTTCTTAAATTAGAGGGGATTAATGAACTGTTGTTAATCCCTTAAATTAGAGGGGGTTTTGAACCCCTTCTAATTTAAGAAATTCATGGGTGTTGTAAAACCCCTCTAATTTAAGATATTATAGGGGTTATATAACACCTATAATTTATGAAATTAGAGGGGTTTCTCAACCACCACTAATTCAAGAAATTATTGGTGATTCATGAACTACCGCTAATCCCTTTGATTAGATGGGGTTTTTAATCCCCACTTAATTTTTATTTATTTTTAAAAATAAATCTCATATAAATTCAAATTTTATAACATATATATGTGGGTGCACATGAGTGTGTGTACACACACAAATATATATATATATATATATATTACATAAAAAAATATGTAAATGTATTTAAATGCCTTATAAACACACTCACACACACACACATATATATAAAGACATTATATAAATACTTATACATATAAAAGAAATGTATACATATATAAATATTGGCATACATAATATAAATATAATTATAAATATATTTATTCAAATATATAAAATTTATATATGGTTTTATAAATACCATACATTTATATTATGATTTATATTATATATATATTATATTAAATACATTTTTATTTTATATTTAGGTATAAATAAATTTATATTATATTACGTATACAAATAAATATAATATAGAAAAAATTAAATATAAATATAAATATAAATATAAATATATTATATTATATTATATTATAAATATTTTATTATATATAAATTTATATATATTATATAATTATTTTATATAAATTTTAGTATAAAATATTAATTATAAATTGATTTAGTATATATATATATATAATTTAATTATATTATATATATCCAATTATATGAATGTATTTAATTGTATTTATATGTATACATAAATATAATTGTATAATTTTATGTACATTTATATATATTTATTTTTATAAATTGTATTTCATATAATATTAATTATATATAACAAAGAATCATAAACATATTATATAAATATATACATAAATATAATTTATTTAAAAAATAAATCATATAAAAACCCAAGCTTGTAGTTTTTATAATTTTTATTACAAGAATAATAAATATATTTTTAAATAATATGTTTATGATTTTATATTATATATAATTAATATTTTATGATATACAATTTATACAAATAAATATATATTAATGTACACAATATTATACAACTCTATTTATTGAAATACATATATATTAATGTATATAATATTATAAAATTATATTTATTGAAATACATATATATTAATGTGCATAATAATAAATATATGTATTGAAATACATTATATAAATATTTGTATAAATTTTATTTAATATAATATTAATTGTATATTTGTATAAATTTTATTTCATATAACATTATATAAATATTTGTATAAATTTTATTTCATATATAATATTTATCTAAATTGCATTTCATGTAATAATAATTATATTCAATATCATACAATTTATACTAATAAATATATATTAATTTACATAATAATAAATATATGTATTGAAATACATTATATAAATATATTTTAAAGATATTATATAAATATATTAAATAAATACTTATATATATATTTTATAAATAAACATGTACATAATATATAAATATATATTTAAGTATATAAATAATTTACATAAATATATTTATAAATATATAAATATATGTCTATATACATAACATGAATAGATTTATAAAATATAGACTCAAATTTATATAAATACACATATACAATATATATTTTATATAAATGCATAAATTTAATATAATATAAATGAATTATAATAAAAATAGATAAATATATAATACAAAATTTATATATTAATTTACCTAATTATATATGTATTTAAATATTTATTTTAATTAGTTTTGTAATATATATAAATACAAATATATTTGTAAATATATCATTATAATCCAATTACCCTAGTGGTTTAGGTGCTGCGAGTGTTTACATGAGGTCTTGGCTTTGAATCCCTCCACTGAAAAAATTTCAAAACCTGTGGGAGGGTCGTTGGTTCGCAGGTGGACGAGAGAGGGGGGAGGCATGTGGGTGAGATGTATACTTGAACCGAAGGGGCCACGTGGGAGAGATGTGGAACTGGGTGTGTACTGAATGGTAGGGAGTAGGGAGTAATGAGCGGTCTTGAACCAGAGGGTGGGCCGCATGGGTTTCATAAACTGGAAGGAGGGAAAGGGTTGTGAACTAGAGGGAGGTGAGCTGCATGGGTTTCGAGAACTAGAGGGAGGACAAGGGTCATGAACTTGAGGGAGGTCTGTGTGGGTGTCGTGAACTGGATAAAAACAAAAAATATTATTTAGAGGTGGTTCTTAGAACTCCCTCTATTATGGTTCATTTAGAGGGGATTTTAACCCCCTCTAATTAAGTATTAAATAGATGCGGTTCTTAGAACTGCCTGTATTATGTGTCACACAACTCAACTAGAGGCGGTGTGAAACAACCACTAGTTTGGTCAATAATTTAGAGAGGGTTAAAACCACCTCTAAATTGAGATTTTGTGGTTAAATTAGAGGGGGTTTTAACCGCCTCTAAATGAACTACCATAAAATTTTACATCACTTTACCAGTGGTTCCTCAAAACCGCCTCTAACAAGAGTAGGCAGGCACATTCATGGTGGTTCCTTAGACACAACTGAAAAAAGAACTTTTTCCATAGTTAAAAACCATGACAATAGGCCCCAAAACCATGGCCATAGGATACGACCACATTTTTGGACAACTGTGGCCGCTATCGCTGTGGTAGTAGGTCCCAGCCTATTGCCATAGTTTTAACTGTGGCAATAGCTGCCTATGGCCACAGTTTTCAAAACCATGGCCATAAGTCTTAAAAATTTCCACCATGGCAGTTGACCTATAGCCACGGTTTAAACCATGGCTATAGGAATCTATTACCAAGGTTTTAACCATGGCTATAGCCTTGATAAACCGTGGAAATAGCCTAAATACAAAATGTAACAAGCGAGTTTCGATCCCAACACCTTTTCTCTACGAACCAACATACTTACCACTAAACTGAGTGAAATTTTGGGTATATATATATATTATGATATATATATTAATATAAACTATGGTAATATCCTCAAAACTGTTGTGGTAGGTCTTCCCACCAATTTTTTGGCAGGAATTTTTTTCCCGCGAAAGCGCAGGAACCCTATTGCCACAATTTTAAAAAACTATGCCAATAGGCCATTGAAAAAGTGGCCTATAGCCATGGTTTTAGAACCATGGATGTAGTCCATAGAACCATGGCTATATCCATGACCTATTTCCACAGTTCTAAAAACCGTGGCCATAGGCCCTGAAAACTGTCCTATTGCCACAGTTTTAAAACCGTGGCTATAGGCCACAAAAACCATGGCTATAGCCACCTATAACCATGATTTTAAAACTGTGGCTATAGGTATGTAGAAGTAACCTCATTTTCTAGTTTTGATAACTACTACTAATGTGTTTATAAGGGGTTATAAACTAAAAAATAACTCCCTTTAATCAGGTAATTTTTTTAGTGGAAGTTAGCGATACATTGATTGTGGAGTATAGTAGCAAGGCGTGAGCCCTTCAATCTAATTCTTGTGAAGTTGTGAGTGGTACTTGGCATTGAAGATGGACCTTTGGGAGATATTGGATAACTTATAATTATTATCTTGTTTTGAATATGGAGAACCCATTTTCTCTCCCGTCTGGGTTTCTTTTGAGCATATCTGATGTTGGGATTTCTGTACCCTCTTTCTTATGAATTTATTTGACCATTGTTTCTTTCCATTTATTTCCTCTTGGTTTTTAGGGTGTCTTACTTGGTATGTATATACCCACCCTTACATGGGATTCTCCTACAAATGTTGTGTCTTATACATATGAAATATATATTGGTGGTGACTTTAGTGGACCCAGTATTGGAGGATCATAAAGTTACTTGGAGGTGATATCCATGTTTGGTGGTTGTCCTTAGAGATTTTGAGTTGGAATATCTTTAGTATTTCCCTTTTTATATATATTTTTAGTTTGGATTTCCCCTTGAATTTATCTTTGGGTGTGTATTTTTACTTTTATACATTTGTATTACCTTGTTTCACACTCATAAATATTTTCTATATATTGTTGAATGAATTTATTACACACTAACTATTTTAGTATTTTTTTATATCTCTATACTATTTCATAGAGTTGGATTTGTGAATTCATACATGTAATTTAAGCTAAGGAATCCCATTTTAGTTATACAACTAATAAGATCTTGTCGCCATCCCCTAGCATATTGGAGTCAGGTTTATAGTGCCGCCCTTGGCTTATTGTCGGCCCAAGCAGGGTCCTAGTGAGTTGGTTCATGATAGAGTGGTATCATAGGAGGTTCTATCCTAGGGGAATTGTTTAGAGTTATAAATATTGTGAGGATTGGTTTGGGATCTCAGAGAAATGGTGTTGGAGTGTCTCAAGTTTATCTCTTAGGATAGAGAACCTATTGATGGTGTGATGGCCAATATATCTATACACTAAGATTCTAACTACTTTCTTGTTTAATTGGAATGTTGAGGAATTAGTTGCATAGAAGCTAGTGGTATATACATCGTATAGGATTGAGTCTTTATGAATTCCATTTCCCTTTTGAGTAAATTCTATATATATTCTCTTTGACTATTATGCATCTTGATAACCATCAAGATGATTATGTGATAACAACCAGCTATGATTTCAAGAAAATTTCATGATAATTTCCAATTGAGCAATAAGGCCTCAGTTCAGTGACCTATTCACAAGGTGTCCCCTCCAGGAGGGCATGGATAAGTGCTTCCACCCAATGAGAAACACATGGATCCACCTCCAGTGGTCCAGGTGGATTATTTCAGTCATGTTGAGTAGTAGATGGATCTAGGAGGGAATGACAATGTTACACATAGGATGAGAACATTGAATGAGTTCTAGTGATAGAGACTTCTCAATTTTTGATGGTGACCTTGTCCCTCAGGTAGCAAAAGATTAGATCAAGGTAATAGACCAAGTTTTTTTGAATGGTATGGACCCCAACTACTTATATGGTTATTATTGGAACTAGTATTCTTATTAGATTAGTAGGGATATGGTGGGATCTGTTCATCTAGATCCACGATGAGGTTACCCTCTCCTAGAATATAGGAGAATCTCTTCATAGAGGAGTACTTTCCAGTGACCTAGTGAGTAACCGAGGTTTATCTAGAGGTGATGGATTGGGGTTTCCACCTTGAGTAGGATCCATCATGGTTCAATGGTGGTATTAGAATCTTGAATTATTCATGGAAATGTAGGGTGTTAATGGATCCATGTATTGGTAATTGGTGATGTGGCTTGAAGGATACAAGGAATAGGGACACTTCCCCCACTAAGACATGTTATCTTGTGATATGATTTAATGTTTTACAGGAAATGAAGTTTTTCTCAAAGAGTATAGTTTCAAGGTGTGGTGGATGTGTTCCTTTGAATTTTATATTTGACTTTGTTTTAGTGGTACTAGGGTATCAATGTGAACCCTGGTTTTGGGGAACTAATGGTCAAGAAGAAGGATAACTCTAGGCAGTGGAGGCTTACAACCTAGAGGCATCATAGGTGATATGAGGCATGACCCATGACTTCCCTACTTTAGAAATAGTTTTAGTAGACACATAGGTCACTCCTTCCTTTATCCATCCCTTGTTTGACACTTGGAGATTCCGGTGGAGACTTTAGCTGAATCCTTTCATTTAGAGACTCCTACTAAGGAAATGTTGATGACTGTAATTTGTTTCAGGTGGTGTGACTTAAATCTTGGAGAAGATAACTTCTCATGGGATATTTACATAGTGTAAAGGATACCCTACAATGTTTTATAGAATGTATAAGTGGAGGGATGAGTTTTCCTTCAATAGTGAGTGTAAATATCTGATAGAGTAGGATGATATTGTATGTAGAAGGATGAAACAGAATTATCTTTAATTGACTAGTATAACCATTAGAGTATTAGATATTATGAGCCTTCAGTTCTCTATATTAGTGGAGGAGATTGAGAAAATATTACCAAAAGATGTGCCAAGTTTACCTTCTCAACGAGAGATCAAATTATACTTTTAATTTCACCCTGGGACTACTATAATATATTATATGTTATATTAGATAACCCCTACCAAGCTCTGATAGTTGAGGGTATAGTTGGAATACCTTTGAGAGAAAGGTTTTATTATACCCAATGTTTCCCCTTGGGTGACTCCAGTTCTATTTTTGAAAACTAAATATGAGATTTTGAGGATTTTTATTGACTATTATTGCTTTAATAAGGTAATGATCAAGAATAAGTACCCATTATTGAGTATTGGTAACCTTTTATACAATTTGAAAGGTGTGAGTTGGTTTTCAAGGATCGATCTCAGGTCCAACTACCATCAGTTGAGGGTTAACGAGGATGATTTTCTAAATATAATATTCTGATGTCACTAAAGGAAATATGAGTTCCTAGTGATGCCTTTTGGTGTGAATAATGCACCTACTATGTCCATGAATATTATGAGATGGATCTTCCATCCATATTTGGAATGATTCATAGTTTTCTTCATCGATGAAATTATAGTATACTATATATCAGATGAGGAGTATGCAGATCATTTGAGGATAGTCCTGGACTTACTTTGGGAGCACTAGATTTATGGTAAGATCTCAAAGTATCAATTTTGAATCCATGAGGTTCACTTTATAGGGAATGTCATCTATGATCATAGTTTATCTATGGATCCAGTGATGATTAATTTAGTTTTTTGTTGGGAACCACCCAAGAGCATATCAAAGGTGTGGAGTTTTTTCAGTTTGATAGGGTACTATTAGAGGTTTGTGACATAATTTTCCAGGATAATATACCCTTTGAATAAATGGAAAGGGTTAAAATTTACCTGGACTAAGCAGTGTTAGATATCCTTTGAGGTACTGAGATAAAGGTTGACCAATGCTCCTATTTTGAGGATACCAAAGGAGGGTGTTGACTATGTAGTGTTTTTTTGATGAATCTCGAGATAGTCTTGGCTATGTGTTGATGCATAGGTAGACTATGATTGTTAAAGGGTTGGGTAAGTTGAGACCCCATGAGAAGAATTACAAAACCCACAACTTAGAGTGGGAAATGATAGTCTTCACCCTGAAGATATGGATGTATTATCATCTAGGACAACATTTCATTATTTACTTAGACCACTAGAGTCCTAAGTACACATTTAGTTAGAGAGATATCAACATGAGATAGAGAAATTAGTTGGAGTTCATATAGGACTATTCCTTAGAGATAATCTATACTCCAAGAAAGGGAAACATGGTGGAAGATTCCCTTATCAAGAAATCCTATTCTCATTTGGTGGAGGAGGCATTAGAGCAGTTAGCCTTGTTAGAACTAGCCCTAGTATAGGAGAGGGGTGAAACTTATATTTAGTTAGTGTTAGTGATTCCACTTCTTATTCAGTGTGTGAGAGAGGTCCAATTGAGAGACATTAACTATAAGGTTACACATGACCATATTTTCTCAAGAGATGCACTAGATGGTTTTTCATAGGGAGGGGAGCACACCATCCTTTTCCAGTGATGGAAAATAGTTCAGGTCACGTTGTGTGAGGATGTATTGAGGGAGTTTCATACTTCCCCATTAGATATACATATGGGTGTGAAAAAATGTATAAGGACCTTCAATGATATTTTTTTTGGGATGTCATGAGGTATAGCATTTTTGAGTTTATTTCTCGGTGTCTTATATGTCAGCTGGTGAAGGTTGGACATCAGGTTCCCGTAGGATTGACCCAAACTCTTAAAATTATAGAATGGAAGTGAGATGGAATATTGATGGATTTTAATAGGGATTACATGGAATGTGATATTCCATAATGATATATGGGTGATTTTCGATTGAATTACCAAGTCAACACACTTTTTTCCACTAGGGAGAAAAGTTTGGTCAAGAGTTTAGGGTGGCTGTGCATGAATGAGATCATCCAGATTTATGGGGCACCAATAATGATACTCTCCAACCATGATGTTCAGTTCACATTATAGTTGTGGAGGCACTTGCAGGAGGATTTTAGGATCCTATTATAGATAAACACAATGTTTCACCCCTAAGAAAATGACCAGACCAAGCGAACCATCCAAGCATTTGAGGATATTTTGAGATCTTGTGTATTGGACTTTAGTTGGATCTAGGGGGATCACTTTCCATTGGTGGAGATTTTTTATAATAAAAACTATAACTCTATTATTGGTATTAAACATTTCAAGTTCCTATATGGGAAATCCTACAATCCACCCTTTCTCTGGACTAAGATTGGAATGACATATCTTATTGGGCCAGAGATAGTGTAGAAAACGAAATAGAAGGCTCATGTTATTCGTAAGAATATGAGGAAAACCCAGGGCTGATAGAAATATTATGCATACCAACATTATATGCCTTTGGAGTTCGAGTAGGGATAACATTTTTTCTTGAGACTCTCCCCATGATAAGGATTATAAATATTTGACTAGGGAAGAAAGTAATCCTTGAGGTTCATTGGGCTATTCCATATCCTACAGAGGGTTAGAGAGGTTTCTTACTACCCAAACTAACCCCCACAGTTAAATTGGGTGCATGAGGTCTTCTATGTGTCACAACTAAGGAGATACATGCAAAAATAATCATACATTATTGACCGGGATTACCTAGAAATCAAGGTTGAAGCCACCTTCTCAGAGTACCCAATGGAGATAAAATACCAATAGGGTAGGATCTTATGTGGATGTACTATTCCACTAGTTTGAATGTTTTAGAACATGAGAGTGTGTAGGAGAGCTTCTGGGAGCATGATATCCAAATACGGTCTCAGTCACCCTACATTTTTTGAGCAGATTGTACTTTTTGGGATGGAAACCCTTAAAGGAGGGGATAATGTAACAACTTTGGTTTTTTTAGTTTGATCATTTGAATATTTTGATATATATCTCTAGATTTTTACTCTGATTTGGCACTGCATTTAGGTGTTAAAAGAACCCAAAATTAATATATTAAAAATATTAATATATATTAAAGCACGTGCGTGCGTGCACACACACACACACACCATTTTATAATAAATGGTTTCTACATTGATCGAGAAATCATTTGGGAAATATAATACCATGTTTGTTTCCTAAATTTCGGGTTTACCCTATGCGTGATATAAATATGGTCAGAATCAGAAATTTGGTTTAGGAAAGTCATCGAAGGGTCTGTTAAGTGAATTAAATAATTTATTTATTTGATTTATTTAATGACCAAAACCTAATTACCTCTATATTTAAATTACATTATGGAAAATCTATAGGGTTATCCATATAACCTTAGTAGATTATAGATGAGGATGAGAGATTCATTGGTATTAATGACCTGAGAGTGTGGATCAATGAACGACCAAGGAGAATCATGAGATGGATGAAGAACTTGAAGGACCATTGCATTCTTTTCTAGTGGATGTGTTCTTTACCAACAATTATCTAGTTCTTAAGGTAGGGATCATTATTTTTGGATTTCCTTATTTTTTATTTTATTTTTGATCATAGATTATACATATGCTTTATTTTTCCTTGATTTCCATTCATCTCATGATCTGAGAATTTAATCAGCTTTTTAATTATGATTATCATTTTTCATCATGCCCATGATTATAACAGTTTTCTCTTCCAAAATTTATGATCGTTGGATAGATTTTTATTATCCAATGATAAATATCACCTTTTTTTGTGCACCTCTACTATATTCATTCTTTGTGTTCTCATCATTGGACCATGAGGTCGGTGATTCAACATTTTCCTAACGATTCAAATATGATCAAACCTACATGTTCATGATGTTTTTGTGAATGAAAATGGATTGAAATCATGAGATGGATCAATGTGGAAAAATAAAATCGAATATGTTTTGTCTTGGGGATTGAGACCCCGTTTTTTGGCAATGGGAGGCATGGAGGATTAGGATCAACCAACTGGAGATCTATTTTCTGGCCACTAGAGGCTGGGAAATGATGATAAAAGACTTATTAATTCAGTTTATGTGGATTTGGGTGAGTCAATAAGAATGAAAGGTAGGATAATTGAAAGATATGGCTTTACATGAGGGGGAAACCGTGTTTGGTGTGGAAATTATGATTGCACGCCATGTAATATAGATGAAAACACACTATGTAATTCAGTTTCTCATGGAGGCTAGGGTTTCATACCCATATTAATATCACACACCATGTGTAAGACCCAAAAACCATGTGACATTGGTTGGAGGATTGGTTTTATACTATCATCACACACCCCGACCAACCATGTAAACCTATACACTATGTATATTGAATTGAACCTTGTATACTATTAATTAGGTATAAAACCTATGTACGGTGAGGAACATGTGTAGGACCCCATGTGGAAGGAAAAACCATGTCCCCAAGTGGAAATTTCATGTCCCCAGATGGACACACTGTGTGGATGGTCCTGTCTAGCCAAGATGTGTTCTAAGGAAACACAACCCAAACCCTGAGTGGTCAGAAACACCATGTACTCTAAGGGATATGCCATGTATATGTATATGACTAGCTGAGATGTGTATTGTGTTCACATTTCTAGGAACTCAGGTGAATGTACATGTCATGTGGTCCCATGTACATGTTATGTAGAGTCACATGGATTTCTAATCCATGTCCAGAGGAGAAAATGACCAAGTGTCCAACCAAAGTCACACACTGCATAACCCTATGTACACACCGTGTAATTTTACAAGAAACTTCTACCTTATATAAATCCTTCGATGAGAATATGGTTTGGGATCAGGAGAATCCTATCCTTAGTGGTTTTCCATGTAGGACGCAATGGTTGACTTTGGTTGGGAAATATAGATATGATAGGTGGTGTAATGAGTGAGACTCTTATTCTAGAGACACTGGGCTGATGACAGTGATTGATACTATTCACCAGAGAAACACCAGGGTCGGTAATCCCCTATTCCACCACATAATTAATCCCCCATATTATCTACACTAGTAGAGTTGGTACTCCATCACACTATAGAGGATGAAAATACTCTATCTACAGAGTGGTACTCCCCCGACTTTGAGCTCCAATGGGGAGTGAGTCCTCTACTAGAGTTAGTGCTCCCTCGATTGTGGAGCACAATGGTGAGGCAGAAGCCCTTCACTCTAATTATTATGAGATTTCATGTGGTGATTGGCATAATAGATAAAACTTTAGGAGTTTCAGGATGACTCATCATTCTTAGTTGGACATGGATATGAATATCTATTTTTACCTCTCACTTGAGTTACATTTGAGCACATATAATGTTGGGATTTCTATAACCTCTTGCTTATGGGTTGATCTAACTATTTCTTCTTCTTTTTACTTACCTCTTGGTTTTAGAGGAATAATAATAGGTATGAATATACTCACCCATGTATGGACTTCACCCACATGTGTTTTGTCTTATGCATATGAAAAACAAATCGGCGATGACCTCAATGGACCCGATATTAGAGGAGTATAGTGGTACTTGGAGGTTTTTGGCTATGTTCGATGGCTGGAATTATATATTTTTAGTTGGTATCTCTTTTGTATTTATCTTTTCATAGTTGTTCTCAGTTTGTTTTCCCAACTGCATTTATATTTGTATGTGAATTTTTTCCTTTATACGTTTGTATTACCTTATTCAACTCTGATACATATTTATTAAAGGTTTTTTCATGAATTTTTTACACCATATAAGTTTAATTATTTTATTATATGTCTCTAATATTTCATGGAGATGGATGTGTTCACATTTATAGGTACTTTAGGCTAAGACCTCCCATTTTAGTAATATGTGTACTCGACACTTTTCTCCATCCCCTAGCCAATTGGAGGCAGGCTTGGGGTGTTACGTTAGCTTTCTACTAGCCAAGGTAGGGTCCTGGTGGGTCGGTTCATGATAATAAATAAATAAATAAATAATCAATTTAATAAATAAAGCAAAGGTTTGGGTGTGACAATTCTCCCCACCATAACATTGTTTGCCCCAGAAAGTCGCAGAGTTCTAAAGAGAAAGAAAAAACAAGCCAATGTTTCCAACCAATTAGAGAGGGAGGGAGGGAAGGAGAGAGGGGGGAGATAGAGATCTGACCTGACTTCTAAATTCCACTGAAATCAAACTAAACATACAAGAACAAATATACATCTAGTTTACACTCACACCCAAACTCCCTAATAGGTAGACCAAGAAGTAGAAACCCAATATATTTATCCCCACCATTTAAGAACTCATCAGCATGGCAGATCAATAGAACAACCAAGAGATTCTATAGGGCACTATCTAGAGGCCTAACAAAAAATATCCAAGTAATGAGACTTAATTGAAAACACATCCATAATTCCTAAAATATGAATGCTTACTATCCAAAATAACCAACACAAGGATAAAATACTCAACAAATAACAAAAGGTTTAAAAGTAATGTCACTAACTAGGTCCCCATATCACCAAGATGATTATTAATCAAATATAAAAGAACCAAGACTTTTTTAGAAGGCACTTATCTCAATAAATATTAAATATTCCATTTATAATAAAATGCTCGAAAAAGATACCACCTCAAACAAGGATGATCAAGGTAGATAAAATAAGATAAGGTGAGATACAACTAAAAATGACTCAAGTAGAAACATTACTCAATAAGAACTATATAGATCCCAACTTTGGGTTGTGTGGGAGTAACCTATGACCTCACTCATGGAATAATAACTCCTGATGAACCCAAAAAAACAATCCAAACATGGTGCTCATCCTAATTACCACAAATACACCCAAATATTCCCATTAACAACTCCACAAAAGAAAAACACCACTACAAGGTTAACATCACTTCCAATATTGAACAGTATAACCAGCATCGAGGCATAAGAATCACCAATATAAGTCAACATTCTATGAGGAAGAAAAAAATTGTGAGGTTAGCTAGAGAAATATATCAATCGAGGGATTCCTAAAAAGTTTTTTATTACTTACAAAATTACAAGAATGATTCCCACACAAATAGTAATCACCAATCCAAAAGTGATTCACACCAAGAACTTATTTATCTTCTAATAATATAATTTACAAAACCTCTAAAAAATCACACCTAGACATTGAAAGGACCTACTCTCAAGACCATACTAATGGATAGACTTTATATATTTCATCAAGAATTTTCTAAGAGGAATTCTCAAATAAAAAGGAAAAAATAACCTAATCAATGAAAATTCAA
Source organism: Viscum album (assembly GCA_963277665.1). Lineage (NCBI taxonomy): Eukaryota > Viridiplantae > Streptophyta > Magnoliopsida > Santalales > Viscaceae > Viscum > Viscum album. The sequence continues at coordinate 2,002,197,316 of OY728146.1, read as the reverse complement.
ACACAAATCATACCCGTCTATAATTAAATATAAACTCAAAATAATAACCTAGAAGAAACAATCAAGGTCACAAAGCACAATTAGGAAATTCTCTTTTTAAATCATTTGACAAAATCCACACTTAATATTTGAAATATTAAAACTCTACTTGAAAACCAATTTGAACTCCTCACATTAATTTGAAATATTAAATTCCTACTTAAAATCACATTAAAACATCACATGATCATTATTGAAAATACTTAAAAATACATAAGCATTAAGTTAATTCTAATTATTTTTATAAAGTTTATTTATAAATTTTTAAAACTTACTTTCACCTTTTAAAAACCAAGTTCAATATCAAAATATTATCAAAATCAATCCAAGCACCACTAATATACCATATAAATCCCCTTTAAAACACCCCACATCACATCTACACCTAACTCAAAAAAATTTGGATCAAAGAGAGATCAACAAAAAAATACAAGGGGGTTAGTGACTGTGCATGATTTGACCAGAATATTTGGTGGACCGTGCCCCAACTGTTAAACTATCACTAGAAAGTAAATAGAACCAAATGCATGATCTTTTCAAGTTTTTCCAAACCGTGTGGGCTGAATATACACCTCAATATCCTCCTCCCCTTTTACACCTAAAACTTATAAAAATCTTAAATTTCTAATAAAAATTTATCAAAAACCAAAAAACTATCATTACAAATAAAAATACACCAAAAAAATAAACAAAAACCAAAATTCAAGATACACAACCTGAATTCCCATGAAAACTTGAGGCTCCGAAAGAGAAAGAGCTCATGAGGGTCTCGCTACACCTACCCATCGAGTTCCGACATCTCTATATAATATCTAACAAACACCCCAAAAACAAGGGAGTCTCTAGAATTTGTACCCTCTTAAAGACCTATACTCTAATACCATTTTTTCACAAACCAAATTTTTTTTACCCATGAATTGATCACCCAAGACAGCCTGCAACATACTCGGGGTGTGTTCTCGATCACCCTGAGCTAGAAACTAATGCTAAGGCATCACAACACATATACTGAGAATGGTTTCATCTAATAAATAATTAGATACATGGAACTTCAACTCAAAAGTTTTACATGGAAAATTCATGCATCATAGGTCCATACATAGAAAAATAAGTTTTATAAAATAATAAAAAACCAAAAAATATATGCAAACAAAAATCTATAACAACCCAAAATGAATATACAAAATAATAGAAAAAATAAAAACATCCAGAATATATAAGTTTGATATGGATAATATAACCACAATACAAAATGATAACTAAAATTACCAAAAAAACTCTACATAACCTCAATGTAACTATTCATTATCCCTATATAAACTCTCTCCATGAGTGTCTAAGAACAAAACCTGAAATTGAAAAACAAACTTGGGTCTATTGATGCTGAGTGACACAAGTAGTGTGTGATCATAACATCCTAATAGAAAATCACTAGAGATTACATGTATTTCATTTACCAAAACAAATCATAACTTATAGTTTTAAATATAGATAGAAAATATGTTTTTAACTTTTAAATAAAAAACTAAGAACTTTCATAGATTTTTTTTAAAACTCAAACATGATTTAAAGAAAAATTTAAAAGTTTTCATTAATTTAAAATAAAACCTTTTGAAAAAAATAATTATCTAAAACTACCTTTAAGAATACACAAAAATAAACTCAAATTTAACCAAAAAAGGGAGCATAAAATGAATAAATAGACCCAATTAATAAAAGTATAAAAGTAGAAATGTAACTGGTCAAGTGACAAAAAAATAATGAAATAGAGGAAATAATAAATAAGAGAAATAGAAATGAAACCAATTTCAATAAATAGAAAATGATAAAGTATAAATAATCATGGAAAATTCCTAAATATCCCATGAGGAAATCCTAAACGTAATTGGGGTAGAATAATATATCATCCTATTATTGCATCCCTAGTCTATAACTAACCAGTTGCTCTAATCTATCCTAATAGATGGAAATCCCCCGTGGACTCTAATACCATAAGGGATCTAGTCAGTATAATCATTATTAGATGGTAACCTCATCTTAATACCTCATTAATATGACTAAGATACCAATGATTAATAGAAATGGGATGTGAGACAATATTTATAAAATCTCATGCACAATCAATATATACAATAAAATCCTCATCCCACCTCCTTACACCTACTAACACAAATCCCCTCTTTATACACATAATAATTACATAAACCACATAAACTCTAAAGATCACACATACCAATATAGTAGAGGATACCATTAAGGGTGTAGAATATTTATTGAAAAGTATTTGCAAGGTTCCAACCGGGCCTTAATTTTTAAAACTAGAATTTTCTTTTTAAACCCCCTTGAAAAACCATTTACAAACAAATTTAATGCCACTTGAAAACAAATTTTAAAGTGAAAAATGGAACTTGGCGTTTTATTTAAAAATATAATTTAAAAACCATTTTCAAATATATTTGAAAACTAATAATATTTCTTTAATTTGTAGAAAACCAAAATTTAAGTCAAAATTCCACTAATGTGGCATGAAAATCATTAATGTCTCAAATAATAATTCATAATCCCATGTTAAAAATTAAAAGCACGAGGTTTAAAAGAAAACCCCATAAAAATATAAAGGGGGTAGAAATTCAAGATAAAAAATGTAACACCCTGAGATTTTATGAAATATTTTTTCCAAATAAATTTAATTTTCTTCTATATCTTGCATTATACGCAAGACATAGTTTTAACAAAACACGATATACTATTAAAATATTATTATTTAATATGATAGTTATCGAATAACTGTTGGAATAGTGGGTATGGATAGGATTAACTAAATTATAAAAATATATGTTTTAAAAATGTATATAAAATTAATTATTGGGTGAGAAAATTATTATAAATGAAAATAAAAACCATTTGAAAATAAAGGAAATCTTTTTTTTGAAAAACCATTTTTACGCGCACAAACATGTTTTATATCAATAAATTAAATAAATCACTTTTGGTGAATGATTTTAATTAAATTTTTATATTATATATTCAATAAAAGTTTTAACATTTATATTGTGTATTTTCTTGACATGAGATAAGAATAAATCCAATTTTATGCTTAAAAACTGTATTTTTTTCTTAAAAGCGGGTTTGTCGCCTTTTGCAAACTTATTTTAAAATTAATTTTTGAAACTTTTAGAAACTTTAATTGAAAAAATGAAATTATTTTTTGGAATAAATATATCAAAATTACATTAGGGGTTAATTTTTTGGTTTTCTCTAAAAATGTTAATTTTTCGATGAATAGTAAAAAATACTAGTTTTTATTGAAAACCATCCTTTCATTTGAAGAATTTATAAGGTTAAATTTTGTTTTAAAATGGTTAAAAAAGTAAAATTAGTTGAGTTATATTATAAATAATCCAATATATTTCATTATAATCAATTTAATATCTAATGTTTATATAAATACCTTTTAAACTTTAGAAAACATTCTTTTTTGAAAATCAAATTTTCATCACGTCTGTGAGTTTAATTTTAAATTAAAATTTTCCACTTATGTGAATATAATTTATAAAAATGGATTCCATATTTGGAATCAAAATAATTAATATTAAATAATAGGTTCAAAATAATTTTTGGTCAAAATAAATAGTAAAAGCAATAAAAATTAACTACCGCGGTTAACGTTAAAACGAGTTCACTGGGGGGGAGTTAAACTAATAATATAAGGATTAAAATTAACTGAAATGTTATAAAATTATTATTTTATGGTCATATATTTACCATTATTACTATAGGATATATTTTTATGTGATTGTGGGACACCTTTCTTTGAAAGTGACCAATATAATAATTTATGTAAAGAAAAAGACAAAATGCCACCCTCTTGCTTTAAAATTTTAATTCTGTTTTCACACAGGGAAAAAATAAATTTTCGAATGAATATTTGTGTTCATTTTTAGAATAATGAAATTAATTTAATGAGGGTAATTTATTTTTTAATTTTTAGTTATTATATAATTGATTTAAATGTTTAAGAAACACCAAAACATTAATTATTTAACTAATAGAACAATAAAATAAATGATACTAAAAATATTAAAAGTAATATAAATTAAATTAGTTATTGTATTTAATGATTTTTTTGACAAATATAACATGGTATATATATTTGAAAATTATATATTCTAATTACACATTTTTATATGTTTTTAAAGTCAAATTAAATGAATAGTTTAAAAATTGACATTAATGTTATTTTATAATAAATAATATTTTATAATAAATAATATTTTATCAAATGATTTAAAATTATTAAAATCATATCCTATAAAAATTTATTTTTATATGGTTAAAAATAACAACCATAGTATATTAATTGACCAATGGTCCTTTTATAATAATAATATTGACTACTAAATAGTAAAAACTTTGTTACTAAGGTAAAGGGTAAAATAATGTTTTACGCGTTTCATATGCTTGTGTTAAAATTAATTTTCCAAAAACAAAGGATTTTTATTTTATAAATTGGATTTCATATTTATAACCATTGGGTAAAAATCATCTAATTTGGCTTATTTATTTCTTGTATTAAATGATAAATTACCTAGGCAAAAAGACTAGTTACCAGAGTGAAGATAAACATGGTAAAAATAATGAAACCTATAAGTTGAGGAAAAACATGTTTAAAAAATTAATTTTAGTGTGTGGTGTAGGTTTTTATAAAATATATATTTCATACAATCCTTTAATTATCAATTTTGGAGGCATGTGGGGTGATAGTGACATCCCATTATTGAATAGTTTTGGATATTTACAAAAATACCAACCCACCTCCAATATAAAATTCCACCTCCTCCCCTCACTTCTTCAGACATAATAATCCATTTTTCTTGACCAAAACCTACCAAAATACCTCCCTAAAATCATTATACATGTTATAGATATTTTTTTATTCCCAAAATACCAACCCTAGGGTTCTTAATAAGAGATCCAAAGGAGGTTATTACAAGCGAAGGTAATAGTCTTCACTGAGCTCTTTCTTTTTATTACTCCTCTTACCACTTCAATTCATGTATTAATAATTAAAATATAATTAAAAAATATAGCATATAATAATATGTTATTATTTTGATTTAATAACCTATATCCACCTCGTCTTTCATCAAATAGGAAACAAAATTGTCAATCGTGTGTATGATGAACTATCGGCTCACAAAATGATGTAATTTTTTTACATCACTACCTCAAAATGATGGATATAATGATGGTTTAAATGTTTACATATAATATTTAGGATATTATTATACTTTTGGAATTATATTATCACATATAACTTCTTAATTTCTATCCAATGTGAATATGATAGCGTCGATCGTGTGTACGGCGAACCACCACCTCATGAAGCGATGCGATTTTTTTATCACTTATGCTTTACATGGAAGGTAATAAGGATAACTTTAATGAATATATGTGATATATATGAAAAAAAATATTTTTAATGGTACTATATTATTTAAATTCCTTTCATTTCATCCATCAAGGAAATGGAATCAATTTTAATGCGTATGTACAACTTACCGTCTCCATGAACGAAGTATTTCATTTTGCATCTCTAACTTTTATGGATTAATCTAAATAAATATATAAAGAATATATATGATATTTATATCATTTTTAAAATTATTTAGATTATGAAACCATGATCAAATTAATAGTAACAAAAATACCAGATCAAAACATACACGCAAAACAAAGCACTTATTACCCGAAATGTGATTTTAACAAGGGATTGTTAATAAACGGGTAATAAAATGTCATAATTAAACAATATATGGTATGATATATATAATTATGGTTCTATAATATATTTAAAACAAACCTATATTTATTATATAGGATGTTTTAATTTTTATTAAGGAATTTGAGACTTAAGTTAATAGATTTTTGTCTCAATTTACCCTCTTTGAGACATATGTTATGTTATGAACCTATCTTATTTTATAAGGTGTGTATACTTACCATTTGAAATTTAATATCATGAATATAATTATTTTCATTATATTTAATGTTTCTTTTGATTTTATTCTTTATTGGTGCTTACTATTCAAAAGTTACCAAAGTGGTAAGAGTTTTGATGTTATAATCTCATTGTTTATCGGGATTGTTTATGATTATGATTTCGATGATGAAATATTATGATAAATTTATAAACAACTTCATGAATTTTCTTATACTATAGTTATTTCAATAATATCAATGTTTTACAATCATTTTACTCTCTTTATTTACTCAAGATTCCAAAATTATGTTTTTTTAAAGAAAATCGACTTTATTTATCTTTTCGATTGAAAAATATTTTCTTCCATATCTATGTTTTCTAAAAATGTTTTCAAGAATTTTTTTAATGTCACTATATTATTTTTAAAGACATTTTACCATTGTTTTACTTTTTTTACAATTTTTAAAAAATGAATCTTCTTGTTATTTTCAAAACAAGGCCCGTTTGGCTTTTATCGAAAATGTGAAATGAGTATTTGTTTTAAATGTGTATGAAATTAATGGAATTTTATGTTGTCATAACCAATAAATTATTTAAATATTACTTTATAATTTTACAGGGTTATTTTCAAATAAAGTGAATTTGATTTTTTATTATGAATTTTTATTTTTTTTAAAAATGATTTTTAAAGTGGAAAGACTATTTTTCTTAAGAAATGTTGATCTTTCAAAATCATTTTCTATATAAGATAACATCATTTGATATAAATTAAGATTTAATAGATCCAATAATAACATATTTATTCTTTCTCTGTATGGTTTATGCTTATGATGACAATATGTTTACGAAACCTATTTCTTTTCTATGGGTTATGATCTGATGAAATGTATATGAAACTCATTTCTTTTCCATGGGTTATGTCATGATTAAATATTTATGAAAACCATTTATTTTAATGGTCCATGATACTATGAATATTTTATGATCCTATGGAACACATATTTATGGTTTTTATTATGTGAATTTGGTTACATTAGAACTAAATACGGTGGTTACATTATAACCAAGGATGATGGTTATAGTGATTACATTATAACCAAGGATTGTGGTCACATTATAACCAAGTATGTTGGTCATGTAATAACTAAGGATGGGTTGGACCTATATCTACATCCAATGAATTTGGCACTAATATGTTATGTATGAACCAAACTTTATGTTCACAAGTTTATGCGTATACCTACTTTCATGTCCATAGTATTATGAAAGGTCCGGATTTCATGTCCTTACCAAAATTAGTGAACCTATTTCTATTTATACATGTTCAAAATGTTATAATTTTATGTGTATTCCCCAAATCTATATATTATTCCAAGGTTATTCTCTCATGTATTTTTCACTTTGATTCCTTTATGATTCATTTCTCATAAACTTCCAAGATTTATACCATGACTCAAGTTTATGATCTATGATATGAAGGGTATGGTTTTCAAATGTTAAGATCAATTTTTCACACCGTTATTCTCAGTTCACTCTTATGTGATCATCAATATATTCCTTTCTCACTCTTACTAAGCATCTAATCTCACACTTTATTATGTTTTCTTCCATAGGTTATGAAGAAAGGTTTTTTGTATGGTAAGTATAAAAGGGTTCTAAATATGAATAACTTAGTGGGATAATATGTAGTTCACTTATGAAACAATAATTTATATTTTCATGTTTACAAAGGAACTTGACCTAAATGAATCTAGTATGAATCATTATATTATTTAATTAATTTTCATCTACTAAGATGTAATATCTATGTATCAAAAGTGTGGGTTATTACTATTGGTATCAGAGAAAGGTTTAGTTAACCATTGGAAACTAGGATGAGAAAACTTTAGTGAGATACCTTGGTACATGTATGCGGATAAGTCTAAGCATAATTATAAGTATAGAAAAATATCCTAGAATATCGGTGAAGGATAAAGCAAGTTGTTTCCAAGTAATTACATTCATGTTTGGATACTACAAGTGTATGTAGTTATGATATAGATATACCTTGAGGTAATAAATTTGAAAAACGCATGTTAGTCATGACTTGAGTATTACCTAGTACATGAAAAAAATCCTTACTAGGCACCTAGTTTGACACTCTTGGAGGATATTCTTTAGAAATTCAAAAACTCTTTACAAACCATCATAAATAATTTGAATAGATGATGACTATGAATAACCTCAGTTAAACATAAGGTGTCATGGATTGAAAATAAGATGTCATGATTTATACATCCTATAAATGATTTTTCATAATTTTGATTAGTTTTTCTTATAGTATGTTTTTTATTTTATTCGATGGATTAAACCTGAAGAAACCATGTTAATTCTAGATGTAATGGATAATGTAATAATTTTTATCCTAAACAACCAAATATTATGGGATGTGAAGCATAAAATATCATTGCTATGCTCACACAACTTTATCAAGCTATGAATAATATTGAACTTAAAATTGAGAAAAGGAAGGAAAAAAATTCTATTGAGTCCTTTATAAGGCATTGTCCACCCTCTTTTAGTGGTTCCACTAACCCACTAGTTGTTAAGGAATGAACCAATAATGCTAAAAATATATTTTTTATTCTCCAGTGTTTGGAAGATGAAAAATTCATTTTGGATATATATTATTTGGATTGATAAGCAGATCAATGGTGGACTCTTATCAAGAATACAAGGCAATGATATGAAATTGAATCTATAGAGTGAGATGAGTTTAAGATATTATTTTTCAATAAGTAATTTTCTTGTATTCTTCATGAAAAAATGGAGAAGAAATTACTTGAGCTAAAACAGAAGGATGATGAATATTTTGGTACCTATGAGGAAAATTTTACAATACTTAGGAGGCATGCTACTGGTATTATCAACCAACCTGAAAGTAAGGTTGATCAATTCTTCAGTGTCTTAAAATAAATTCTTCTAAGGTAATTTTCCATAAGGGACTTAAGTAGCTATGAAGAAATCGTTCATTGTATAATCAAGTTGAAAATGGGGATTGAGTACCCATCAATATCATGGGTTTGATAATAAAATAAAGATGGAATTCAAATAAAACTGTAAAAACTACGGAGAGAAAAATAACAGTCTTACTTCATGCATGAATTATGGAAGGAAATATGGAGGAAATTGCCTTAAGGAGACTACTAAATGTTTCAAGTGTGGGAAGGAGGTCCATCTATAAATTTATTGCTAAAGTTATGGGCAGAAGTTATATAATGATGTGAATAGAGATAAAGCTACTACAAATACACCACCCACACTCCAATGTTTTAAATGTATGGATTATGGGAATTATGTGAATTAATGCCCTAATCCAAGGGATAATTAGGATATTAAGATAAAAAACATTTGAAGATAAAGGACAAAGGGAAACCTTAAGCAATCACAATGGCTGAAGTGAATCATGATAATTAGGGAACACTTATCCTCCACTCCTTAGTTGGTAATTTCATGTTTAATTTTGTATGAATGAGCCCTATATAAATCTTATGGAAATTTTATGTGATTTCAAGCATTGATTATCTCCCCATACATGGATTATGGAATAATGAAATCACATTTGATATTCTATCAGTGCAAGGATGAACCCAAACTTACAATGGAAATGTTTTTAAGGAATAAAGGGTGAATTATCTTTTATAAGTATATATGTCTCTATGTTGGATTAACTTAAGAGTTATAGACACCATCATGAGTTTATTAGTTTAAGGTTTATCATAAGTTCAAAGTCTTAGACACCCCTTTTGAGGTTTTATGTGATGGTTGTTTATCAAGATTAAGAATATTTTGGGTGATATTTATGATAATAAAACCCTTTGGTTTTTTATATGTTTTAGTAGAAATAAATTATTTGAGGAGGAATGCCCTTATATTTTATCAGCATATGATTAAAGGTTTTGACAACTTTAGAGTTTATTTTATATTTTATTTTAAGATAATTATGAGTTATTTCAATTTTGGCATGTTTTAGGGACTATATTAATATAATTTTTGAAAAAGTATAATAGGCAAGATGGGTAAAAACCTATTGTATCTGGCAAGGCTGCAGAGATTGAACCCACAACCGAAGGGTGACAAGGGTATAACGCCTACCACTAGCCTATGTGAAATAATATTTCTGATGGGATAAGATTAAGAGATATATCTCTAATCATGTATCTAGGTGATTGGTATGTTAACAAGTTAAGGAAAAGATACAAATGTTTAAGGGAATACTATAACCATTATCCATACTATAATAGAAATAGGAAAACATCACTGTGGTTTTTTTCATCGAACTCCACAAAACATCAAAAGGGAATATTGCTACATGGGTTATAGTTAATAACCTTATGAATTCAACACACTTAATCTCCATCAGGGAATATTTCTCTTTGTACAATCTTTTCAGGATATACATTAAGAAATTGGTAATGTTTCATGGAGTACAAAATTCTATTGTATCTGATCAGGATTCATGGTTTAACCCCATGTTCTGGAAAAGTATTGAGAAAGACCATGATATGGAGTTAAGTTTCAATACTGTGTATCATCCTCAAACAGATAGTCAGTCTAAGAGAACACTTAAAACCCTATAGAATATTATAATATATTGTTCTATGTATTTCAAATGTAGTTAGGATCAACACCTTCCTCTATTTGATATTTTTTTATAGAAATAACTTTTACTCATGAATTCAGATGGATCCTTATGAATCACTTTTTAGAAAGAATTATAGAACATCAATGTAATGGGATGGAGTTGGATAAAAAAAAATATTAGGACTAAATTTTGGGAAATTATAGATAAGGTTAGATCCATTTAGTAACACATAAGGGCTACACAAAGTTGGTAGAAAATTTATGATAAGAATTATCGATGTGATCAGGAATTTAAAGTTTGTGACAAAGTGTTTCTAAGAATTTATCCATGAAAAAAGGTAATGAGATTTTTAAATAATGGAAAACTAAGCCTTGGGTATATTGATCACTTTGAAATTATTTATCATATTGGGAGCATAGATTATCACTTAGCGCCTCTACTGAACCTCTCTTAGGTTCATGATGTGTTCTATGTATCACTCCTGGTGAAGTACATACCTTATCCATCACATGTACTAAACTCATAGGTAATGCTAATAGAGAATGATATTTTTTATAAGTAACAATCATTGGATATTATAGACCATAAATACAAAGTTATATGAAAAAAGGCCACTCACCTGGTCAAAGTTTTGTGAAAAAACTACCAGCTTGGGGAAGCCATGTAGGAACCTGAGGATGTAATGAGGCAGAAGTATCCTTATTTTTTTATCAGAGTGATGAATTTTGAGGGTGAAATTCATTTTAATGGGGGTATAATTCATCACCCTAATATTTTATGAAATATACTTTTTAAATAAATTTAATTTTCATTGAAACAATGCATTACACATAACACCGTGTTTTAACAAAACACGACATACTATTAAAATATTATTATTTAATATGATAGTTATCGCCTAATAATTGGAATGGATGGTATGAATAGGATTAAATAAATTATGAAAATATATGTTTTAAACATGTATATAAAATCAATTCATTGGTGACCAATTAATTATAAATTAACATAAAAACCATTTGAAAATAAAGTAAATATTTTTTTGGAAATTTATTTTTATGTATACAAACATGTTTGATCTTAATAAATTAAATAAGTCAGTTTTAGTGAATTATTTTAATTAAATTTATAAATTATATATTCAATGAAATGTTTAATATTCATCTTATGTGTTTTCTAGGCAAGAGATAAGAATAAATCTAACTTTTCTCCTGAAAACTGTATTTTTCTAAAAAGTAGTTTCATCGACTTTTACACACTAATTTTGAAATTATTTTTTGAAATATTTAAAAAATGTAATTTAAAAAACTAAATTTAATTTTTTAATAAACATATCAAAATTATTTTATGGTTAATGCTTAATATTTTTTCTGAAAAGGTTAATTTTTCGATGAATATAGAAAAATACTGGTTTTCATTGAAAATTTTCATTTTTTAAAGAATTTATAAGGATAAATTTTGTTTTAAAATGGTTTAGAAAGTAAAATTATATAAATTAAATTATTATTAATCTAATATATTTCATTGGAATCAATTTAATATCGATTTTTTATATAAAAAACTTTTTAAAATTTTGAAAATTTTCTCTCTGGAAAACTATCTTTTCATCATGTGAACGAGTTTAATTTTAAATTAAAATTTTCTACTTATATGAATGAAATTTGTAAAAATGTATTAAATATTTATAATATTAATATTTAATATTATATAATAAGGTAAATTTAATTTTTGGTCAAATTTAACAGTAAAAACAATAAAAATCAATTACCGCAGTTAAGGATAAAACAGGTTCACTGGAGGTTTGAACTAATAAGATAAGGGTTAAAATGACATAAAAACTTATCGAATTACTGTATTAAAAAAATATTTATAACCTTATTACATTAGGATCTATTTTTATGTGATTTTGGGACACTTTTATAAGAATGTGATCTATATAATAATTTAAGTAAAGAAAAATACAAAATGTCACCCTCTTGCTTTTAAATTTCAATTATGCATTCACATAAGAAAAAAAGTAGGACATGAATGAATATTTATGGTAATTTTTATAATAATGAAATTAATTTACTAAGGGAAATTTGTTTTTTAATTTTTAGAAATTATATAATTGCTTCAAATTTTTAAGCAATGCCAACAAAATAATTATTTAATTAATAGAAAAATAAAATAAATGAACTAAAAATATTAAAAGTAATATAAATTGAATTAATTATTGTATTTAATTAACTTTTTAGTTAAATATAACATTATATAGAGGTGTAAAAATTACAGATTTGAATTTTTTATTTGTCTTGATGTTTTTAAAATCAGATTAAATGAATAGTTTCAAAATTGACATTAATGTTATTTTATAATAAATAATATTTTCTTGAACGATTTAAAATTTATAAAAATCCTATCATCTACAAATTTATTGGTATATGTCTAACAATATCAACCACATTCCATTCCTAGAATAATGGTCCTTTTATAATAAATATATTGACCTATAAATAGTAAAAACTTTGTTATCATGGTAAAAGATAAAACCAGGTTTCACGTGTTTCATACGTTTGTGTTTAAATTAATTTTCCACACAAAAAGGATTTTTATTTTACAAATTTTATATAATATTTAAAAAAAGTGGGTAAAAATTATATTATTAGGCTCATTTATTTATAGTCATAAATGATAAATTACCTAGGTAAAAAGATTAGTTACTATAGTAAAAACTAAAATGGTAAAAGCAAGGAAACTTAGAAGTTAAGGAAAACTTGTTTAAACATGTGTTTTTTTGATTTTTCGGTGTGTATTGAACATATATTCCATAAAATCCTTTAATTATAATTTTTAGGCACTTGGTGTGAGAGCGACTTCCCATTATTGAATAGTTTTGGGTATTTATAAAAATTCTACTCCTCTATTATAAAGGACACCTCCTCCCCTCACTTATTCACACCTCAAAAGCCATTTTTCTTGACAAAAACATAACATAATACCTCAAACAAATCCTTATACATATTCTATATATTATATTCATCCCAAAAGTCTAACCCTAGGGTCATTAATAATAGATCTAAAGGAGGTTGTTCTAAGCGAAGGTAATGGTATTCACTAAGATATTTCTTTATACTCCTCCTATTACCAGATTAATTCATGTATTAATAATTACAATATAATATTAACAATATCTAACATATACTGAGATGTTATTATGTTTATGTAATAACCTATACCCATATCTTGTTCTATGAAACGTGGAATGAAATCGTCGATCATGTGTACGATGAACTACCACCTCACGAACCGATGTAATTAATTTTCCATAACCACGTAAAATAGATGGATATAATGATGGATTTAATATTTATATATTATATTTATGATATTATTATAATTTTTAAATTATAATATCACATATACCTTCTTACTTTCTATTATGTGGGAATATGATAACGTCAATCGTGTGTATGGTAGACTATCACCTCGCGAAGCGATGTGATTCGTTTATCACTCACACTTTAAATGGAAGGTAATAAGGGTAAATTTAATGAATATATGTGATATATTTGAAATAAAAATTATTATAAAAATTTAATATATTATTTATTTTCCTTTTTTTTCATCCATCAATAAAATGGAAACAACGTTTATGTGTACGTACGACCTACCGTCTCTATGAACGACGTATTTCATTTTCTATCTATAAATTTTATGAATTAATATAAATAAATATATAATGAATATATATGATATTTATATCATGGTTAAATTCTTGAGAATATGAAACCAGGATCAAAGTAATAGGTCCAAAAATACCAAATCAAAACATACATGAAAAACAAATCAATTATTACCCAAAACATGATTTTAACAAGGGATTGTTAATAAATAGGTATTAAAAGGTCATAAAAATAATAATTTATGTTATGATATATATAATTATAGTTTTTTTTACATATTTATAATAAGTTTATATTTATTATACACGATTTTAAAATATTTATGAATGGATTTGTGACTTAAAGTAATATATTTTTGTCTCAATTTTCCTTCTTTGAGACATATGTAATGTTATGAACCCATATTATTTTATGAGGTTTATATACTACCCCTTTGATATGTTATATCATTAATATAATTATATTAATTATATTTAAAATTTAATTTCATTTTATTCTTTATTGGGGATTATAATTCAAAATTTTCCAAAGTGGTAAGGGTTTTGATGTTACAATCTCATTGTTTATTGAGATTATTTATGATTATGATTTCGATGATGAAACATTATGATATATTTATCAATAACTTAATGAATTTTATTATACTATGGTTATTTCAATAAAATACATGTTTCCACTTATTTACCTCTCTTTATGTACTCAAGATTCCAAAATAATATTTTTTTAAGGAAACCCAACTTTATTTTTCTCTTTGATAGAAAAAACTTTTTCTTAAATATCCATGTTTTATAAAAATATTTTCAATAATTTTTTAATGTTACTATATTATTTTTTAAATTCATTTTTACCCTTGTTTTATTTTTTTTGTACAAAATGTTTTAAAATGATTCTTCATGTCATTTTCTAAACAAGTATTGTTTGGATTTTACAGAAAATGTGAAAGGAATATTTATTTTAAACGTGTTCAACATAAACGTAATTTTTCCATCATGAATGATTAATGATTTAAATATTTATTTATAATTTTCAAAGGTTATTTTTAATGGTTATTTTCAAATAAAAATATTTTCAAAATGTTTTATGAATTTTTATTTTAAAAAAACGATTTTCAAAGTGGAAAGTCTATTTTCCTTAAAAAATATTCTAAGTAATATTTTAAAATAATTTTCTATATAAGATGACATCCTTTGATATTACTTAAGATTTAATAGATCCAATGATACCATATTTATTATTTCTATGGATATTTCATTTTAATGCTGATAATATGTTTATGAAACTCATTCCTTTTCCATGGGTTATGCTATGATGAAATGATGAAATGTTTATGAAACTCATTTCTTTTCCACGGGCTATGGTATGATGAAATGTTTATGAAACCCATTTCTTTTCACAGATTATGAAATGATGAATGGTTTTTGATATTGTTGAACACATATTTATGGTTTTCATTATGTGATAGTGGTTGCATTATAACCAAGGATGGTGGTTACATTATAACCAAGGATGGTGGTTACATTATAACCAAGGATAATGGTTGCACTATAACCAAGGATGATGGTTATGTTATAACCAAAGATGATGGTCACATTATAACCAAGGATGGTGGTCATGTAATAACCAAGGATGGGAGAGACCTATATCTCCATCCAATACATTGGGTAATGATTTGTTATACATTAAATTGACTTTATGTTCACAAGTTTATTCGTGAAACTACATTCATGTCTATAAGATTATGCAAGGGATTGATTTTGTGTCCATAACAAAATTAGTGAATCAGTTTCTATTCATACATGTTCAAAATGTTATACTATTTTATGTAACCACAATTATATGTCTTATTCCAAAGTTATGATTTCATAGATTATTCACTTTTATTCCTTTATGAGTTATGTCTTATTAACTACCAAGATATATTCCATGACTCATGTTTATGATATACGATATGCAAGGTATAGATTTATACTATTAAGATCATGTTATAATACCATTATGCTCATTTAATTCTTATATTATCATTGATATCTCCCTTGTTCACCCTTACTAAGAATCTAATCTTAACCTTTATTATGTTTTATTTCCCAGGTTATAAAGAAAGGTTTTATATATGATAATTATAAAAAGGGTATAATATATGAAGAACTTAATGGGAGAAGATGTAGTTCCCCTATGAAATAGTTGATTATTCTTACAAGTTTCCAAAGGAACTTGACTTAAATGATTCTGGCATGGATCATTATATTATGTAATGAATATTCATCTATTAAGATGTAATATCTACGTGTGAAAAATGTAGTTCATTATAGTTGGTATCATAGTAAGTTTTAGATAATCTTTAGAAACTAGGATGAGACAACTTTTTGAGATCCATAGAGATATATATAAGGATAAGAATAAGGATAATTATAAGTATGAGAAAATATACTAGAATATTGGTGAAGGTTAGAGTGATTGGTTTCAAATTAATTACATCCCTTTCTAGATACTACAAGTGGATATGGTTCTGGAATCGATGTACCTAGGGGTAATCACTCTGAAAAAGGAATAATAGGCTTGACTTGAGAGTTACTTGGTACACAAGAATGGGCCTTAATGAATTCTTGGTTTGAAAATACCTAGGGAGATACTTTAAAAATTCAAAAACTCTTTATGAACCATCATGAATTATTTGAGTATACAATTACCTTGAATGACCTAGGTTAAACCTAAGGTTTCATAGATTGAAAATATTTTTCATGATTTAAAAATCCTATAAATTATTTTTCATAATTATGATTATTTTTTCTTAAACTATTATTTTTTTGTTTTATTTGATTGATGGAACTCGAAGGAACTATGATAATGTTGAATGTGACAGACAATGTAATGATTTTACTCATGAGAAATCAAATGTTATGGGAGATATAATGGAAAATATCATTGGTATGCTCACAAAAATTTCTCAATCTATGAATCATTATTAAATTTAAAATGAGAAAAGAAGAAAATAATGTTTTGTTGAGTCCTTTATAAGGAAACACCCACCCTATTTTAATGGTTCCAATGAACCACTAGTTTCTAAGAAATGAATTAATATCACTGAAAAGATATTTTTCATTCTCTAGTGTTCAGAACATGAAAAATTCATTTTGGATGTATAGAATTTGGGAATCTAATTGGATCAATGGTGGAATCTTATCAAGAATACAAGGAAACAAGATGATATTTACTCCAAAGAGTGGGATGAGTTTAAGATCTTATTTTTAAACAAGTACTTTCCTTGTATTCTTCATATGAAAATGGAGAAGGGATTACTTGAGATAAAATAGAAGGATGATGAATCTATTGGTACCCATGAGGTAAATTTCACAAGAATTTCATGGAATTATTATGGTATTATCATACAACTTGAAAACAAGGTTGATAGTTTATTTAGTGGCTTAAAACCAATCCTTTTAAGATAGTTATCCATAATGGACTTTAGTAGTTATGAACAAATCATTCATTGTGTTATCAAGGTGGAAATGAAGATTGATTTTACCCAACAATGTCATGGGTTTTATAAGAATAGAAAAATGGAATTCAAAGAAAAATCTAAAAACCATGGATAAAAGAAGATGATCCTTACTTAATGATTGAAGTGTGGAAGGAAACATGGAAGAAGTTACCTTAACGGGATTACTAAATGTTGTAAGTGTGGTAAGGTAGGTAATTGAGCAATTGATTTATGAAGTTATGGGAATAAGTTATCTAATGATGTGAATATAGAGAAAGGTCAAAAGAATACACCATCCACAATCTAGTGTTTAAAATGTAAGGAGTATTGGAATTATCTGAATCAATGACCCAATCCAAGTGTTAATGTTGATAATCCAAAAAAATATCTGAAGACAAAGGAAAAAGGGAAAAGTTATACAATCACAACAATCAAAGTCAATCATGATAATTAGGGCACACTTATCCTATACTCCTCAGTTTATAATTTCATGTTTGATTTTTGTATGAATGATCCCTATGAAAATATTATTTAAATTTGAGGTGATTTTGAGTATTGATTATCTCCCTCTACATGGAATCTAGAATAATGATTTCAAATATGAAATTCTATTAGTGTAAGGATGAACCCAAGCTTCCAATGTAAATATTTTTTAAGGAATAAAAGGTGAATTATCTTTTGAAAGTTTATATGTCACCATGTAAGATTAAATTAAAAGGTGTGAACATCATCACAAGTTTATGAGTTTAAGGTTGATCAAAAGTTCAAATTATTTGAAACCCCTTTTTATGTTTTATGATATGGGTGTTTATCATGATTAATAATATTTTGGGAGACATTTTTTGGAAATATATCCATTTGGTTTTGTATATGTTTTAGTGGAAAACAATTATTTGAGGAGGAATGAATTTACATTTTGTGGTAATATGATTAAAGGTATTGGTGACCTTTAGGGTTTATATTATATTTGATGTTAAGGTAATTATGAGTTATTTAAATTTCATAATATTTTAGGAACTATATTAATATAGTTTTGAAAAAGGATAACCCTCAAGCTGGGTGACTACCAATTGCATCCAGAAAGTCCACGAGGATTGAAACCACAACTGAAGGGTGATAAGGGTATAATTCCCACCATTGGATAACGTGAAATAATATTTATGGTGGGAAAAATTAAAGAAATATATTTATGAGTATGTATCTCGGTGCTTGATATGTCAGCAAGTTAGGTAGAGAGACCAATTTTGAAGGGGATTCTAGAAATTATTATCCTTACTAGAATGGAAATGGAAAAAATCCCCATGGGTTTTATCGTCAGACTACCCAAAACACCTATAGGGAATAATAATGCATGGGTTTTATTAAATCACCTTATGAAGTCATCACAATTCGTATCTATCGGAGAATATTTCTCTTTGTATAAGATTTATAGGATTTAAATCAAGGAAGTGGTAAGGTTGCATGAAGTAAAACATTCTATTGTATCTTAATGGGATCCTAGGTTTACCTTAAAGTTTTGGAGAAGTCTTTAGTAGGACCTAGATATAGAGCTAATTTTCAACACTGTGTATCATCCTAAGATACATGGTCTATCTGAGAGAAAAATTCAAACCCTAGAGGATATTCTAACATCTTGTTCTATAGATTTCAAATGTGGTTGGGATCAATCCACCCAGTTTAGTTTTCTTACAAAAATAGCTTTTAATCAAGAATTAAAATGGATCCTCATGAAGCCATTTATGTAAATAAGTGTATAACAACAACATAATGAGATTAAGTTTGAGAAATAAATCTATTAGGACCATATTTGGTGAAATGTTAGAGAAGGTTAGTGAAGTTCCAAAGGATTGGATAACAACTAAGAAGGGGGGGGGGGAATCAGTTTCTCACTTTTAAAAGTTTCAATATTTTTAAAAAATTAACCCCTAAAACCTGTTAAATTTTATATCCTTATAATATTTTAGTAAATACACATGCATGAAAAAGTATGAAAGCGAGTAAAGCACATGACATTTATAAGGTTCGATCTTAGTATGAGAACATACATCCTTGCCATAGCTATGACAACCCTGTTTTTTATTACACACTTAAACATGATTTATTACATAAAATTTTCACTTGATAAAATATAGAAGATCGAGAGGCCTAGTGTATTTTGGGCTTAGGAACATTATATAACATCTTAGAACATAAAACACACAACATATTTATTGAAAACTTCCTTCACATGACCACTACATTCCCTCGTACTTATCATTGCATGGGATAACCTGAAGACATGCATAAGAAAAGGGTGAGCTATAAATCCCAGTAAGGAAATAAACATGTAATAACATGAGGAATACAATACATGTTCGAAAATATTCATATCAATGGATCACAAGAGAAACATGTACATAAAGGCACGATAAAGCATGATAATCATAACATGGAAATGTGACAACAACACTTAACATGGAATTAGCATGAGCCAAGGCTCATTGCACATGAAGCATGATTAAACCCTTATTGCACATAAAGAAGGAGTATAACCTCATTTCACTTGAATTAGAATGAGTCAACACCCATTGCACATGATGTATCATGACACTATACTTTACCCAATGCATTGGAGCTCCATCAGGGCGCACCTTTCTTAAACATTTCATTTCATGCATAAGTGTGCCACATGGATCATATAACATGGAATTAATCAAAATCATAAGTTATTACACAATTAAGTAATGTATAATAAATACATAAAAGTACCATTCAATAGGTATATATGTATAAAGGTGAATACCCTTGATGGAGACATGGGTATGGTATTCATTACACAATGATCTTGGTTTGGAAAAACACGGTGCAATTACGGGAGCATAATAGTGTGACATAAGGATTCATGAAAATAGTTGATGAGATAAAAAAGGGTGTCTCATCATATTTACATGAAATGTAAAGTAATGGGGTCATATGGATACATGTACCAATAAACGTAATGGAATTTAGACGCATAATACAAAATAATTACTTGGATGTAGAAGAGGAGAGAGAATTCCCTCACGGAATTTCGGCATGGTAATAGATATACATGGGAGGATTTAATGAGAGGTAAATTCGTATCCTATCATCCAAAAATAAATAGAAAAGTATGGGAGAAGTGAAAAATCATACCCCAACATTTTTAATTGAAAAAAAGGCATAACAACTCAAAGAAAATTAGACAAAAATGAGAAAGGAAGAAATCCATTACTTGGAAGTGTGGTCCAAAAGGCTTACGAGAGGCTTGAGAGAGGCTTCTTGGGAGCTTGGGGAACCTTGGGAGGATTATAGATAGGGTATGGAAGGGTTTGTTCAAACTCCAAAGGATTTTAGTGAAGAGGAAGTGGGATCTTGGGTGGGTTTATATAGGAAATGAGAGGGAATTCTTTATTATTTAGGTTTGGGACACCTCACATTAAACTAATCAATAACACAAACCAGACCATGGTTTTTGCCCATGGTTTTTTCCAAAGGGGAGTGGGAAACAGTATTTTATATGGAAAATGGGCTAACTTCTTAAAATAATAGGGTTGCTTATGTGGAGGTGAGTCACACTCTCAAGGAAAACAATTTAAAAAGACAAAATGTTTTATAAGTCTTGGAGGGTCCACAAAAGCTTTGTAAAATAAATAAAACAAATATAAAATCAAATTATTTTAATTATAAAACATATATTGGCCTAGAATACTGTTTATAGTATTTTAATACCTCACTATTGGGTCATTATGATGTCATAAAACACATTATATATTTAAACGGTATTTAAGTTTTACCCAAAAATTCGACTGTCTCAGAAAATTATGAAAAATTTACCGTTGGATAATTTTGACATCCTGATTCCAAAAATAATATTCATTTTATCTAAATTATTTTATAAATATGTTAATTTTTCCTTTTAAAATAAAAATTGGCATTTACTGAAAATTCATGGGTTTTGACAAAAATAGTTTTCAAACCTTAAATAAAAATTACAATTACATTCATAAAATTATATTATTATTTATATTAAATAAAAATTAATTTAAATATAATATTTTATTAAAATAATATTTAATTTAAAAATCCATTAGTTCATCAAAATAGATTTCTTAGTTGAATATTAACTAAAAATACTATTGATGCTTTAAAAACTATTTAAAAAGTAACAATAATAAAACGAATGCACATTATTTATACAAAAATAATGTACATTGTCATAGTGATAGGGTATTGTTACATAACCCCTTATAACACCCGTATAAGACCAAAGGGTAAGGTGTGCGATGGTGACAGACTCTTGGGGTGGCTCAGATAACATCACTCGGGTGGTAATCTCTATTAACTTCCACTTCTCCCGTAGTCGGTTCCGCTCAAGATTAACTTGTTAAAGCTTGGCTAGAGCTTAGTCAAGAGTGAAGCCCAATGATTCCAAATCTTTTCTGAGCTCTGACAAATGGGCTTCGTATGGGGCAAGTCTACTAGATGAGGTCATCACTTCCTTTTTCTAAGTAAATTGGATTTGTTAAAGCCCTATATTTATACTAATCCTGTGATCACTGTTCAACGACTATATTAGAAACGGTCACAATTCATAATGTTATTTTAAAATCCAAAAACATAAAACCAATGATGTTCACATTTTATATAACCATAATAAGACATTTAATTAGATCAAGAGGAATTTTCATTAATGAATGTTTGGGTGATTACAATCTTCCCCCCTTATAAAATTTCGCGCTCAAAATTTCCTTTTCCGACACTAAAACAGCTGTGGGTGACTTTTCTTCATCACTTCCTCTGATTCTCATGTCCTTTCTTCAAACTTTTGGTTTCACCACAACACCTTGACAAGGGGCATTGTCTTATTTCATATAACGTTTTCTCTATGATCTAAGATCTTCACTGGTTGCTGCTCGTAAGAAAGATCATCCTCTAGCTGTAATACCTCTGAAGAGATTACATGTGAAGGGTTTGGTATGTACTTTGTTAAGAGGGATATGTGAAAGAAATCATGTACTTCGGCCATTATATATGGAAGTGCTAGTCGATAGGCCACAACCCCAACACGATCAAGAATCTCATAGGGGACAATGTACCTAGGACTTAAATTCCCTTTCTTTCCAAGACTCATGACCTTATTCCATGGAGGTATGTGTAGAAATACCATGTATCCAACTTTAAACTCAAGGTATCATCGATGGTTATATGCATAACCCTTCTGTCAACTCTGGGCTACCTTGATATTCTGTTGAATGGTTTTCACCTTCTCCACTATTTCTTCAAACATTTCTGGTCCTAGCAGCTTACGCTCACTAATTAAATCCCAACATGTAGGTGTTCTACACCTCTTCCCATATAGGGCTTCATAAGTTTCCATTCAAATGCTCGAGTGGACATTATTATTGTAGGAGAATTCAACCAGTGGAAGATGTTGGTCCTACCATCCTTTGAAGTCCATAGAACACGCTCTCAACATGTCCTCAAGTGTTTGGATAGTCCACTTGGATTGGACATCAGTTAGAGGATGATAATCCATACTAAAGTTCAACTCAGTATCTAGAGCATGTTGAAGACTCTTCCAAAACTTAGATTTGAATCTTGGATCTCGATCAGATACAATAGATAGTGGTACTCCATGCAGCCTTACCACTTCCCTGATATATATCCACGCCACCTGATCCAATGAGAAATCCTCATGAATTGCAATGAAGTGTGAACACTTTATAAGACGATCCACAACAACCCAGATTGCATTGTTGCCTTTGTATGTCTTCGTAAGTCCGGTGAAAAAGTTTATGGTGATGTTCTCCTATTTCCTTACTGGTATGGGCAATGGTTGAATCATCCCCTTAGACTTCTACCTCTCTACCTTCACTTACTGACACACCAGGCACTTTGATGTATACTCAGTGATCTCCTTCTTCATATTATCCCACTAATAATTCTCTCGTATATCTCGATACATCTTTGTTTTTCCTAGGTGAATAGAGAAATTTGAACTATGCACATCATCCAAAAGTTCCTTCTTTAGCTCCGGATTTGATGGAACACATAGTATTTTCCCAAATCTCACAATTCCTTCTCCATTAACATTGAACTCTGAGGATTTCCTTTTTCTGATAGCTTCCACTCTCTTTTGAATTCCCACATCATCCTTTTGAGCATCCTTTAACCTTTCCAAAATAGACAGTTGAGAAATCATTTGTGAAAGGATTAATGATGTTCCCTTATTTATGATTCCCATGTCCATATTCATCAAATATAAGAAGATTGATTCCTTCTCAATTATCATAATTGATAGAATTTTTGGGTCCTTTCTACTTAGATAATCTTCCCCCTTGTTCTCTTTCTTAGGGTGGTAATGGATTGAGCAATCATAGTCTTTGATCAGCTCTAACCATCTTCGTTGGCACATTTTCAACTCTTTTTGTGTGAATATATACTTGAGGATTTTGTGGTCCGTATATATTTCACAATTCTACACAAAGATATAATGCCACAAAATTTTTAAAGCGAAGATCACCGCAGTCAACTTCAAATCATGTGTTGGATAATTCTGCTCATGAACTTTAAATTACCTTAAAGCATAAGCAATGAATTTGTCATTTTTCATCAACACACAGCTTGTGCCCTTCTTCGAAGCATCACTGAATACCACAAAAAGTTCTCCACTTGTGGGTAAAGTGAGAATGGGAACAGTGATAATAATCCTTTTTAACTCATTGAAGCTTTCTTCACATTCATCACTCAAAGCAAACTTTACTCCCCTCCGAGTTAGCTTGGTAAGAGGGGTTGGAAAATCATGATAAATTTCTCAAAAATCATCAATAATATCCACCTAACCCCAAGAATATATGGATATCCATTACCGATGTTGGCCTCGGCCATCCCTCAATTGCATCTGTTTTGGAGGGATCCACATATATCCCATTGCTTGTGATGATATGGCCCAAGAATGAGACCTCCTTCAACCAGAACTCACACTTGATGTACTTTTCATAGAGGTTCTCCTTCTTCAAGGTCTCTAGTACAACTATTAGATGCTCCTCATGATCCTCCTTGGTTTTGGATTATATCATAATATCATCTATAAAGACTACCACAAATTTTTCTAGGTAATCCCTAAAGACTCTATTCATCAAGCCCATGAATATTGCTGGAGCATTAGTGAGTCCTAAAGGCATTAATATGAATTCATATTGCCCTTATCTTGTACAAAAAGTAGTCTTGGGGATATCTTCCTTCTTCACCCTTACTTGATAATATCCCGACCAAAAATCCACCTTGGAGAAGTATTGTGCTCCATGCAGCTGATCGAATAAGTCATCAATTCGTGGGAGAGGATACTTGTTCTTTATCGTGATTTTGTTAAGCTCATGATAATCGATTTGAAAGGCACATTGACCCATCCTTATTCTTGACAAAGAGGACTGGTTCACCCCTTGGTGAAGCACTTGGGCATATAAACCCTTTATCCAGATTCTCCTGTAGTTGTTTCTTCAGCTCCTCAAGCTCCACAACAGCCATTCTTTATGGAGTCTTGGATATTGGAAACACCCCAGGTATAAAATCAATTGAGAATTAAACATCCCTTCTAGGAGGAAGACCAGACAATTCCTCAGGAAACAATTCAGCAAATTCCCTCATGATAGGCATGTCTTCAAGGATGGTTGACCTCTTAGACTCAATCATCTGAGCCAGATATGTGTCCTCATAGGGCAGTAATATCCACGCTTGAGATGATGGAGCTAAAAAATATTCATCTTCCTCCTTGCACTTATATAGAATTGGGGGTCAATTCTCCACATGGAGAGTGATTTCCCTCTCACAACAATTTATGTTGGCTCTATATAAGAAAAGTCAGTCCATGCCAAGAATTTCATCAAATTCCACCAGAGGGAGTATGATGAGGTTCTCTAGGAAATTAAATTCACAGATTATGACAGGGGAGGAGTTATATTCATGGGATGAAATGATTGCCCCATTTTCCATACTCACCGACATCTTTACTTCCATGATTTGTAGCGGTGCTAGGATCGTTCTGCTAAACTTTTGGGATATAAAAGAACATGTAGAACCTAAATCAAAAAGTAAATTCACTATTATTGAATGAATAACTAGTGTACCTATCACCCCTTCGTTGTCAGGGTTCACTTCAGCAGTAGTGATGGAAAATGATCTCCCTTGGTGCCTTGGAAGTTGTTGGTTGCCTCCAAAGTTCCATGGCTTAGTGAAATGATTTTCAAGATGCCCTAGTTCTTTGAATTTGTAGCAATGAACAACACGTTGAGGTTCGAATGGTGCGTTCCTCTCCTCTGTGGTAGCCGTGGGTTTTTCTTGTCGAAAGTTAACAGCTAGGTTCCCTTCTCTTCCACACATAATGCATTTTCTTGTCCCCTTCAGGCAATTTCTGAGGTGATTCTTTCTGCACCTTTGGAAAGTGGGGTGATGAATCTTCTTAGCACCATTGGATTTATCCATCAGACTGCCAAAATTGAATTCCTCCTTACACTTCTTATCCCCATGATACCCCTGAGATTCTCCAATCTCTATTTTGACATTGAGGGCACATCAAACAATTTCCTCATAGCTGTCGAAGTCACGGATCACCATCGCTTTCCATAGGCTATGTTTCATCCCACCAAAGAAGCAGTAAACCTTGCATTCGAGGGTAACGACAAAGAAAAATGCGTATTGTGCAAGCGTTGTGAAGTTTTCCTCGTACGCTCCGACAAATTCATCATCTTTTTTCTTGAGGGAAAGGAAGTCCCTTTCTATCTTAAGTTGGAGTGTACGTGGAAAATATTTATTGAAAAACATATTTTGTAAATCCTTCCATTCCAATGCCTTGATCTCTTCCTCAGGATTCATATTTTTTATTAATTTCCACCATTGATAGGATTCACCTTCCATACGATAAGCATCCAAAAGAACCTTCTCTTTTTTCAGAACATTGAAGGATGGAGAAGATATTTTCAATGGAGTTGATCCATTGTTTGGCGATTGAGGGATCAAATGATCCATTAAAAGTAGGAGGCCTTTGTCTCATGAAGCTCTCGATAGTGACTTGTTATTTCTTAGGGGGGGGTTGAAAGTTCTTCTTGACCCATGTTTCTATTCAAATATTGAGTTAATTGAGAGAGAAGCATGATAAAGTTCACGATTCTCTCTCCCATCAGATTAGGCATCTCATTTGCACAGTCATCACATTGATCTTCACATTAGTTGTTAGCCCGAGTCCCCCTATTACTGGCCATTGGCTGGAATAAAAGGAAAGTTAAAGGTAAAACATAAAGGGTAATCCAAGGAAAAAATTAATGGCTTTTAAATAACTTTTATTTCCTTAACTTATGAATCTATAGACTTCAATCTATGCTATCCATGATCTACTTTCTAACATATATTCTTATGGGCATTTTTTTTTAATTCTCTTAATAAGGGTTCATACTAAGCTTATGAATTTACCAAAGCATATCCCCTAGGAGTGTCATGACCAAGAGTGCAGAAAGGCCTATTGTCGTGCACCAATTCCCGTTCGAGTCTAGATCAAAGTAGTGTTTTCAGGTTTTACCCCTAGGATACATCTGTGTCAGAGCCGCCTCTACCTTCTCATATCCAAACATGGTTGAATTTTCTTGATAAACCACTTACTCAATACACACCAATACTTAGGGATGTTTTTATTATACTTATTCTTGTATCTAATTCTTCACTAGGGGTTTCTAATCCTAATCCCAAAAATAACTAAACCTATCCTCTGATACCAACTACAACAACCCTGCATTTTATTACACACTTAAACCTGATTTATTACATAAAATATTCACTTGATACAACATAGAAGATCGATAGGTCTAGTGTCTTTGGGGATTAGGAACATTACATAACATCTTAGAACATAAAACACACAAAATCTTTATTGAAAACTTCCTTTACATGACCACTACATTCCCTCACACTTAGAATTTCATTGGATAACCTGAGGACATGCATAAGAAAAGGGTGAGCTATAAAGCCCCGTAAGGAAAGAAACATGGAATAACATGAGGAATACAATAAATATTAGACAATAGGAATATCAATAGATCACCAGAGAAATATGAACATAAATACATTATAAATAATGATAATCATAACATGGAAATGTGGCAACAACACTTAACATAGAATTAGCATGAGCCAAGGCTCATTACACATGGAGCATGAGTAAACCCTCATTACACATGAATCACGAGTAAAAAATCATTGAACTTGAATTATAATGAGTCAACACCCATTTCACATGAAATATCATGATACTATACTTTACCTAATGCATTGGATCACTATCAGGGCACACCCTTCTTAAACATTTCATTTCATGCATAAGTGTGCCACATCGATCATATAACATGGAATCAATCAACATAATAAGTTATTCCATGATTAAGTGATGTGTAATAAATACATGAAATTACCATTCAATAGGTATATATTCATAAAGTTGAATACCCTTGATGGAGACGTGAGTATGGTATTCACTACACAATGATCTTGGCTTGGAAAAACGCGGTGCAATTTCGACAACATAACAGCGTGACATAAGGATTCATGAAAATAGTTGATGAGATAGAAAATGTTGTATCATCATATGTACATGAAATGGACAGTAATGGGGTCATATAGATACATGTCCCAACAAATTTAATGGAATTTAGATGCATAATACAAAATAATTACTTGGACGTAAAAGAGGAGAGAGAAATCCCTCACGGAATTTTGGCATGGTAACGTGTGTACATGGGAGGCTTTAATGAGAGATAAAGGGGTCTCCCATCATCCAAACATAAATAGGAATGTATGGGGGAGTTGAAAAATCATACCCCAACATTTTTAATTGAAAAAAAGCATAAAAACTCAAAGAAAATTAGACAAAAATGAGAAAGGAAGAAATCCCTTACTTGGAAGTGTGATACCAAAGGATTGGGAGAGGATTGAGAGAGGATTCTTGGGAGATTGGGGAACCTTGGGAGGAATCTAGAGAGAGTATGGTAGGGGTTGGTCAAACTATAAAGGCTTTTAGTGAAGAGGAAGTGGGAGATTGGGTGGGTTTATATAGGAAAGGAGAGGGAATTCTTTATTATTTAGGTTTGGGACACCTTACATTAAACTAATCAATACCACAAACCAGATCATGGATTTTGCCCATGAATTTTTCCAAAGTTGAGTGAAAAAAAAAATATTTTATATGGACAATTCCCGAAATTCTTAAAATAATAGGGTTGCTTATGTGGAGGTGAGTCACACTCTCATGGAAAACAATTTAAAAGGAAAAAATGTTTTACAAGGCTTGGAGGGTCCACAAAAGAATTGTAAAATAAATAAAACAAATATAAAATAACATTATTTTAATTATAAAACATATATTGGCTGAGAATAATGTTTATAGTATTTTATTACCTCACTATTGGGTCATTATGGCGTCATAAAACACATTATATATTTAAACAGTATTTAATTTTTACACAAAAAATTCAACTGTCTTAGAAAATTATGAAAAATTCACCGTTGGATAATTTAGACATCCTGATTCCAAAAATAATATTCATTTTATCTAAATAATTTTATAAATATGTGAATGTTTACTTTTAAAATAAAAACCGACATTTACTAAAAATTCATGGGTTTTGAGAAAAACAGTTTCCAAACATTAATAAAAATTACAATTGAATTCATAAAATTATATGATCATTTATATTTAATAAAAATAATTTAATAATAATAATTTATTAAAATATTATTTAATTCAAAAATCCATTAATTCATCAAAATAAATTTCTTAGTTGAATATTAACTAAAAATACTATTTGTGCTTTAAAAACTATTTACAAAGTAACAATAATAAACTGAATGCACATTCTTTATACAAAAAATAATGTACATTGTCATAGTGATAGGGTATTGTTACACAACTCCTTATAACACCCACATAAGACTGAAGGGAAAGGTGTTTGATGGTGACAGACTCTTGGGGTGGCTCAGATAACATCTCTCGGGTGGTAATCTCTATTAACTTCCACTTCTCCCATAGTCGGTTTCGCTCAAGCTTAACGTGTTCAAGCTCAGCTTGGCCTTGGTCAAGAGTGAAGCCCAATGACGCCACCTCTTTTTTGAGCTCCGAAAAATGGGCTTCGTACAGGGAAAGTCTACTGGATGTGGCCATCACTTCCTTTGTCTGAGTAAATTAGATTTGTTAAAGCCCTATATTTATACTAATCACGTGATCACTGTTCAACAACTATATTCGCAACAATAAAAATTCATAATGGTATTTTAAAATCCAAAAACATAAAACCAATGAAGTTCACATTTTATATAACCAAAATAATACATTTAATTAGATCAATAGGAATTTTTATTAATGAAAGTTTGGGTTGTTACAATATCCACTTCTATGGGTCCTTCAGCCAACTCCCATTAGACACCTTCAATCACCCGATAGGAATTATTATACCAACTCTTGTTAGTTTAAAAAGCTTTCAAATAAAAAATTGAACCAAAAAAAGAATAAATAATTTGTTCAAATTACTGCACCAATGCTATGTATAGATCCTTAGTCTGATTTAACTGGGATTGATTCTATTATTCCAATGAGGCTGGGTCCAATGGACTTAGTTTGATGAATTTAGTTTGATGGAATTAATACAATGAACTCATCTTCAATCTACATTTATTGGACTATACTCAAATTATCACTTATATATTCCTCAATTCAGTAAATACAACTTTCATATGTACAACTTTATATTAAGGTATTAGTCTAAAAAGATAACTTTGACACAAATTTTGCAGTGTAATACCTTTTTCATTCATGTGAAAAGGTTGAAAATTATGAATTTACTGTGCTTCTATTTATAGGAATCTCAAAATAGAAAAGGTAGCAACCTTGAAAACTTCCCCCATTATCTCAAATTCAAAAACTCCAAGATCTATGCATATTTGAATTTCAAGTTTGACCACTTCAACTCTTCACAAATATTCTATAATATTCCTGAGTCTTCTCCATAATTATCCTTCACAGACTTCCTAACATTTATTTAGTCTGATGGAACCTCCTCATCTCATTATGATGAAACTTACTTAGGTTAGTATGATACAACTTACTCAGATCATTAAAAAGGAACATCCTCAGATAATTATGATAACATCTTTCATATAATTTCTTAGATCAATTAGATTTCTTGAACCAATGAATCAATAGATTAATCAGTGTGAAATATTCATCAAATGGATCAGTGTCAATAACTCTGGTTACTCTGATGTTATGCATATAATAGATACTTCACTTAGATACTGTTCCAACATTATCAACTTTACTTAGATAGACTTCTGATTTTTTTGTTTGGTACTCCTTGATCCAATCTTCAGTTTCTAGGTTTTTGGAACCAATAAAAACTATTTAGAGACCTTCAAGAGCCTCCATAATTCAAAATCTTTTATCATGATTTATAAGAACTCCATGACCAATAAAGCATCACTTGATTAACATAGGAAAGTATTATGAATTCTATTACTTTTAAAACCTCCTTTATTTCCAACAAATAATAAATACCATTGGCTACACCTATTCTCCCCATTTTCTTCACAAGGATAGAATCACAAGTGTTACATAAAAATTATGATATTTGAGAATTAAAAAACAACAAATCATAATCTTGCTTAATGTTATAAGTTTTAAGAACTTTATAATTCTTGAAATCATTATCTTCATTCAACCTCTTCAGTTTCATTATGAATTTCTAACTTAGCAACTTCTTTCGAACAAAAATCGTGTTTGAAATATCTTGAAATTCATGCTGATGGATCTGAGATAAATGGTACATCCGATCAATAACTTTATAGAACGTCCATCTTCCATCTTCCTTACAATTTTTGCATCTAGTATTTCTCAGTACAAAAAACTATGTTCGGAAACCTATGTCGAGAAAAAAACTTTCTCAAGGACAAAAACTTTTCTCCCCTTTTGTGTTTGGATTAAAAAATTCAACAATTTTTAGTTTTCTTATAAAAACTCATTCTGATGGACTGGGTCCGATCCTAAAGAACAAAAACATTATTTTATAAAAAAGTTTAGTTGTCAAAAAATATAAAACTTTGTTAAAAAAATACATCACAAAGGTTCTTCAATATCCACCTTTAGATTTTTTTGACAAAACTCATTAATAAATTTTACATCTATCATAAAATTTTCACAACTCAAATTTTGAAAAAAATTAAGGTT
Source organism: Viscum album (assembly GCA_963277665.1). NCBI lineage: Eukaryota > Viridiplantae > Streptophyta > Magnoliopsida > Santalales > Viscaceae > Viscum > Viscum album. The sequence goes on along the minus strand of OY728146.1, from coordinate 2,002,165,267 downwards.
TTTAAATTTTGTCAAAACATATACTTTATTAAAAGAAAGTTCACTGACACCACACTATTGGATAAAGTAATTTTTTGGAAGGAATTCCATCCCTTAGTGAGAAGAAAATTTAGGGGCCATGTAAAGATAAAACTCCCCCTCACTTTTCTCTTTTCTCACTTTTCTTTTCCTCTCACATTTTATTGTTATCTCTCCCATTATCTGATAACCACAACTTCATATGCATAAAAGAAATATAATTAAAAACTTCTTAAAAATTAAAAAGTTGTTAGTTTCTCTCCCCCTTTCTTAACATAATTCAAATAATGTTCGGTTACTTCCTTATGATATTTAAGAAGTCATTGGAGGATAATGAACATGAAGTTACATACTCAACTTAGTAAACCTTTATTTTGGAATTTTCTTTGTGAAGATATTATAAATTTCATACTTTGTTGAGATATATTCCAAAAAAAATCTCTAGCATCAACTTTCACTTTTATAAATAGAAACTTTATATCAATGTGTTTTGATCTTGAATGTTGGAAACGTTTTTTAGAAAGATAAATTACACTCTAATTATCACAAAGTATATTCAATGGTTTAGAAAGTTTTACTTTCAAATATTCTAGCTAAACTTTCATCCACAACATTTGATTACAAGCTTGAGTAGTCACAACATATTATGATTCTGCTATGCTCAAAGTTACAAAACTTTATTTCCTACTATTCCAACTTACACAACATTACCCCAAGAAAAATGTTCCTCTTGATGTTGATTCTATATCATTATAATATCTATCCTAATTAGCATCAGTATAACTATGAAGTTTCATCTCACAATTTATTTTGTATAACAACCCATGTGAAGTTGTTTCTTTGAAATATCTCAAAATTATCTTTGATTCCAATATATGTGATTCTTTCAGATTAATTTGATACTGTTGATGATCCTTTCGTCACAGAATGTAAAGATTTGAAAAGGGGAATATCTAAGCTCAAATTGATTCAACCTTTGGAAAAATATCAAATATTGACAAAGGAAGGAATAAGAATAATGTTGCACAAGGGTCGTGCAAGTTTTACAATGGTCGCACAAGTCCACTTGTGTGACGCCTAATGGTCGCGCAAGTGACTTGAGCGCCCTAAAGGATAACCACCCGGGTCTTCTTCAGCCTATAAATAAACCCTGTGGGCCCCCCATTGGGAGAGGAATTTTTTTCCAGAAACTCAGATTTGAGCTCCCGGCGCCCTAGTCTCTTCTCAAGGCTTCCGAAACACTTATAAGGTAGTTTCTTACCTAGAATGGAAGATCTAAAGAGGGGGAGGAAGGAATAAGTGTTGAAACTCATCAACACTTGCACGCCTAAGTGGCCAGCCCTTAAGGGAAATGGCCAACACTTGCGCGCCGCCTTACTCCTTCAATAGAACTTGCGCGCCCCTCTTCTGGAAAAACCTCAAGATGATTCTAAAGGCTTTAACCAAGAGTCGCTCAAGTATTACCCTGCTGGTTAACCATCGCACAAGTACCCATGTGTCGTGCAGGTATACCTGCGCGACCAGGACTTGCGCGCCCACACAGTACCTGCGCGCCTGCCAGGACTTGCGCGCTCCTAACTTTTTGGGTGCCCTTCTTGCCCATTTCACCCCTCTTATACCATTCCACCTCTCCTCTTCAAGATTCAGTCTTAAAGACATTCTTCAAAGCCATTTATGGCATGATTTATTGATTTGGCTTCCTTATCTGAAAGGAACTCTGTGGAATATCTCTCAAAACCTAGTGATTTACACATCTTTATGTCACTAAAGATTGAGATTTCATTCATTCAACCTCATCCTTTCAGATGAGAGAACTCATTAACCTGGGACTCCTTTTCAGGAATAAGCCCCACTCATAATTCTCAAATATGGGAATCCTCTTCAGGAGTAAGCCCCAAGTCCCTTAATTTTTCAAGTCTCTTAACCTGGGCCTCCTTTTCAAGAGTAAGCCCCAGTCTTAATTCCTCTTAGCCAGTCTTAATTTACCTTTGATCTGGGATTCCTTCTTAGGAGTAAAAACCCAATCATAAGTACTCTCCTAATTTGGGCCTACTTTTCAGGATTAATCCCCAAGTTAGAGTATTAAAATCTCTGTGAAGCACATATACCTTTATGAACTCTGTTCCTGGATTTCTTCCCTGAAGTAAATCCAAATCTTCATTTATCTGCGCAATCATACATACATAAGTCCCACCTTATTTCTTATTATTGCATCTTTTATGGAACAATTGTATGATTTTTACCAATACCTCTTATTTCTCACACCAAGCATGACTCACGTGATCTTAGAGTGTGAAAGTAATTTTGACATCCTTCTTTGAGCCATCAATCATAAAAATCATACTCACTTACTCAAACTACGCGGGTTCTAATTCCTTTTCTAAATAAAGGATACATAGGTAGACCATCTGTGGGTTCGATCCCAACTCTGAAATAATCCATGTCCTTCTGAATGACAATAAAATTCAAGTTCCCCACTGAGTGGATTTAAAACCAGTATGGTCATCATAATGACCAAGAGAATTTTACGTATCAACGGATACCATTGACTAAGAATCTCTAACAAATACAGATGATTCTCTATCAATGAAGAACCTCGAATACATATAAGAGATTCTCTAAATTTCCTACATATCGATCATTGATTGTCAGATCTAAATGAAATCTCATTTTATACTTGGTAATGTAATAAGGATTCACGAACATAACATAAATCTATAAAGAGAGTCCTGGAGTAGACAATAATTCCCCTCAAAAAGGTGTGATGAGTCCGACCTCCCATCCTCTCGACCAATGCAAATTCCTAAGCCTCATCAGTCCATAAACTAATGAGCACCTACCTTTGGAAAGTAGGTCCAAATAGATGTGGAATCATTGGATGTTTCCGGTTCTACGAACAAACTCGTTAGAAACCGATCGGAATGTTTGAACCTCCCATTAAGGAGGTCATCCCCTAATTCTGAGTGACACAAAAAATGGTGAACCCGACGTGAATCCTTAACCAAGTTAAAATGATGTTTTACCTATTTGTTAGGCCCCTATTTAAAACTCAATGAGAGGGCCAATAAAAACAATCATTGAAATATGTTCTCATCCAAAAGATGTAGTGGCTGAATTTATCTTGATTACATCTATTATATCAAACAGGAACTCTTTTTCCAAGATTTTCTGCATTCTATGAAATGGCTGCTCTCAAGTTTACACCTGTGAATACTGCTGCTGCAAATGCCACTACTGTTACTCCTGCTAGATCGTCATCCGCTCTGAGGACGATATCACCTACTCAGCGTCTTCAACGCTGGGTATCAAATGCACTGGTTAGGGAGTACCATCAACATGGTACCATCCCAACTCTGGAGGCTTCCCGACAAGCCCTCCAAGTGAACAACTCACACTGGTCGTCCGGACAATGACAACCAGTGATCAAGAAGCAGGCGGTGATGACTACCGTCTCCAACCGTTTCGGGTCATTATCCCTGGAATGCAATCACCATTTTCTCCCTTATTCTAAGGAGGTGAATGAGCAGGTCCCTCAGGGCCTTAATTCAAGTAGATAGGAGTTCTTCCCGAGGGATAATACCAATAACCACTGCCAGAATCGTGCGGTAGTGTGCCCTCAACATGATGAGGGTACCGACTCCAGGCATTCGGCTCAGGTTCCTCGAACCCGAGCAGGCAAGATGAACCACCAGAGGCGTAATCCAGTCAATAGTAAGCAGGTTCTCATCTCTGCCATCTCCGGAGAAGTACACCAAACTAACTTGGTGGAAAGCAACGAGCAGGCACACACACCTGCCCGTTTTAATTCCACTGTCCAGCAGAATCGTATGGAAGCATCATGCCAATCCCGCAAGGCAATTCCGGCAGAGTACTATAGGCAGGAACATACACCTGTTTATACATCATCAGCTAGTCAGCAGACTCATCTGACTACATATGATGGATATCATCAACTATGTTCGGCGAAGTGCAATCAGCAGACACATACACCTGCTAGTACTAATCAAGCCTACCAACAATCTAACTTGGTAGCATTCAGAGAAGTCAGTTGGAAAGCTCCGGTGACAAATAGGAGTCATACTCAACTCTCTGCCCCCACACTTGAGTACTGTCAGGATTCACTGATAGGAAAAGGAGGACAGGAGCAGGCACATACACCTACTCCAAGCCCAGAATGGACGTATATCCCCGTTCCAGCAGCTGAAGTCACCAAGCATATTCTATTAATGGTGAAAGAGCAGAAGAAAATCACTACTCATATTCTGGATGCCTATCAGGATATTATAACAGCTTCAGCAGCATCTCAGGGAAATACACATAAATCTATCCCTACCAGTGGAGTGACACATCAAAAATTCACTCCGGAACGGACACACACATCTATTCCAGTCCAAGAGGGTTGTGGGGAATACTCCCCCATATCATACGGACAACCAAGTCAGGAACATACACCTGATTTGAGTGGAGATCGTCAGCCTAACCTGACCATATTTCCTAATCAAGCACATACACCTGCTCAGAGTAGCCACTTTCATCAACAAGTGGTTTCCAAAGAGAGTAAGAAGGAGTCTAAGAAAAAGACTCACCCAACACAGTCAGGAGATCAAGAGCCAATCTGTAACAAGGCCTTGCTCGATGCTAGAGTTCTTGAAGCCCTTAGACATTTATCTGTTGAAATTCAAGATTCTACTCCCTCATTTCCCAATAGTGGGAACATTAATTCTGAAGGTCTTCAATAGACACTTCCTCATGAAGGCTTGCTTCATGAAAATTCAGTCGATCTCAAAGTTTCATCTTCAGATGAGAGCCACTGGAACCCTCCGTGTGGTCAGAAGACCAAGGAGCAAGAGATCTCATCTTTTTTTGTAACCCATTATGGTGGTCCTCCCCATGATGATGAATTTCGCTGCGAAAGTCCTCTCCACAGTAGTGATGCACATTGCCCGGAAAATGCTATAGTGGACAATGTAGTGCCAAGAAAGCCCTCTTATCTTGAGGCACTTGCAAATGCGAATCCAGTCATGTCTGATGCTTCATATCTAGCAGGTGAAATACTTTCTCAATCAGAAGATAGCCCAGGGTGTAGGTCATTCTCTGAACCACCCCTAATTCATGAATCTTCTAGTTTGATCAATGATTTCTCTACCAATCCTGTTGAATCCAATGAAGCAACAAGGAATCACCAACTCTAGTCAAAACGGGTAGAAGAATCTTCATCAAATGATAGAGGAAATGCTGAACATGAGAATAAAACTGGAAAAAGGTGAAGTTCCAGTCATGTTTTGGCCTCTGGCTGATTCTCAGTATGACATTCCAGAAATGTTGACGGAATATGAAATTCATGATATTCGTCTGAACATATGGAAAAATCTTTGTCAGTTAAAAAATAAAGTATTGTCTTATGATGAATATGAAAATCATATTAAGATAATAGAAGGGTTACAATGTCAGATTGATTTGGCATCTCTATCAGTCTCTCGATATCCGAAGGCTGAAAAGCAGCAGAGAGACCTTCAACGTTCATGCCTTGGTGCACTAAGAAGATTGTGTCAGTTAATTTCCAATTCACCATCTGGTATCCGTGTCAGAGGATGGGGTGTTCATGGAGCACTGCATTTCACGGTGCTCTCCAATCAGCAAAGCCCGCCAAAAATGGTCTCATGCAATGTTATTGCCCATGGCCGGCCACAGTCAATGGGATTTGTTTGTAATCAAAAGCCTGCCCAAGAACATGCCTCAACTAGTTCCTCTCAAAATCAAGAATACAGAGAAAAAGTTATTGAATTACTCCTGCATCAAGCAAATGAGAATACTGAACATGCCTCTCGTATGGAGAAAGCACATCATCAAGTGACAGAAGTGTCGAAAATCATCCAACGGTCTTTTGAACCAGGTGATAAAAGTGGATACAGGTTAATACATCCAACTAATTTCTGGAATAAGGTTCGCAAGATCAGAAGATCTTTTAAGAAAGTCTCAGACATAGCATGTCAAGAGCCACCCCAGCTCGCCAGAATGGGGACTCTTTTAAACCAACATTCGAAATCAACAAATAGGATTCGAGGAATTGGGCAGGAACAGCAGGAACAACCCCAGTCCACCGGACTGGAAACTTTTTCAAATCATCAATCCCCTCCTCGTAGAAAGTCGGTCTTTTCTCGATTGGGGAAGAAGCCTCAAGAGGAACGAAGAGCCAAATTATCAGGAGATTCCCTCCAAATTACGGTTCGTCAAGAAGTTCCTGAGGGATCGAATCAACAAAAGGCAATGTCTCATCAAAGAAATGGAAGAAGAAAATATCACAGAAATGCTGATAGAAGGGATGCGATGCATTATGCATCAATCAATATCATCATTTTCGTTGTTTCTAATCCATCAGATGAGGCTCACTCATGGGACTCAGATGAGGAGGTTCCTGCTCAAGAAGATGTACGCCCCGACACAAATGAAGAAGGTGTGCGTACACGAAATCAAAGGGTTACTCAGAACCTAGGTAATCCTTCGAGTAACCCACTTCCCCCTCTGAGAAAAGGATCCAACCAAGGGAGGGGAAAGAATAAGGTCACATATCCTTCCTCTGGAGAAGGCCAATCGCTCTCACTAGAGAAAAGGTTTGCACAAAAGGAGGAAGAAATGAAGGAATTAAGAAGGTTGAATGCAGAACTACTTCAGAGTAGTCTTCTTCTTAAGCGTGCTGGAGTCATTCAGCCAAAGGAATTTGTTGCAGCTTCTGAGATGGATCATGAATATCCTCCTCTATCAGTACACCCTCACAGGTCTAATCCTACGGGTCAAGTGCAATAACAGGTGGCAGTGCTACCATCAGTTGCAACACCAACCACCACATCTGTCCAAGATCCAGTCATTGCACCTACCCAAGTCCAAGTTCAACCAGATGTTTCTCAAAAGTTAATAACTACTATTGAGTCATTAACAGCTCGGTTAGAAACTATGGAAGGGAAACGTGCGCAGGTTCAACCAGAAAAGAAAGTTTACCCTAAATGGGTAGATTCAATCTCTCCTCCATCTAGTTTTGGAAACCCTGTATTCCCTATTTTCAATAGATCAGGAGACCCTGAATAGAATTTGACGCATTACGTGTCTTGTTGTGATCCTATTATGGGAACTCTAGAGCAGCAAGAAGCATTAAAAATCAGATTCCTCATACGAACCTTGCAAGGACTAGTTTTTGTCTGGTATACAAGCTTGAAATCCTGGTCAATTACCAGATGGGAAGATATCCGTCAACGATTTCTTCTTCATTTCAGTTCAACTTTGACAAAGACAACAGTTTTTGATCTTACAAACTGTAAGAAAAGGGAGAATGAAAGATTCTCTGATTTCATTGCTCGTTGGAAGGGGTTAACATATTCCCTGAGCCTAGCACTCCCTCAAGAGGAACTATTGCCAATCTGTGTGGAAAATCTGTGTGATGAATTACGCACGCCATTGATCCCTGTGAAATACACAGGAGGTTTTCGAGACCTTAATTCAATCACTCAGCAGATTGAAGATTCCCTTATATAGTCTAAGGGTAAATCTCGTGTAATTCCATTAGCTCTAGGAAGGAGAATGGGTAAAGCAGAAACTGCTACAGTTATGCTTAAACAAGCACATGTACCTGTTTCTACTTCAAAACCTTCATCTTATCGAAGGGCTCCACCTCCTAAGCGCCAACAAAAAAGGCTGTTTCGTCCAGATGATCAAAGAGATCAAAGACAAAAACAATTTGGGGATCTGAAGAGAAAAACATACTCCTTCCGAAATGAACAAGTTCCTGATTACTTCATTTTGGCTCTGGAAAATAATCCGGTTCAATTGCCAATGCCCAAGAGGCCAAACAAGAAAGGAGATGAAGACCATCCCAATTATTTCCCTTTTCATCAAATGTTAGGGCATCCCATTCATGAGGGTTTTGTCTTCAAAGACCTCATGCAAAATATGGTCGACCTGGGACAAGTCAAACTGAAAGGTTCTTCAGCTCAGGTAGCATGTGTTATTGCTACAGTTCTAGAGGAGGAAGGCGAATGGGAAGAAGTCAAAAGCAAAAATGCACAGAAGTATGATGATTGGATGGTCATAAAGACAATCAACCGAACTCATTCTATTTTGAGAACACAATTAAAGAAACCGATTGTGTCTTCTGCCATGAATGTTTCGGAAAAACCCTCTTCGTCAGAGGGAAAGTCCTCAAAGAAACGGCATGATTCAAAGAAATAAAAAGAATCAGAAGAAGATGAGTTTGTATCAAAGCCTAAATTGTCTTTGATTCTGGAATACTTCATGCCATCTACTTCAAAGCCACGAGCACCGCTCCACAAAACGGAATAGCCTAAATAGGCTAATCAGGCAGAGTCTTTATCAGACAAAGAGTTAATCTTCGGTTCTATTAATATGATTCAATTAACAGATCCATATTCCAGTCACAGTTTTGATTTCGATGATCCTGAATTCCCTGTATCAAACAAGGGAATCAGAGGAAGTTCTAGAGGCTTAGGGTACAGGGGAAGACGTGGATCTTTCAGAAGCCACTATTCCAATTCTACCCCTGCTAGAACTGTGTACGTAGCAGAAACTCCTGGTAGAGCCCTTCAGTGAGCTGAGCAAGAACAAGCAAGTTCTTCTACCAATAGAAAATTCAGTCCTGGCACAGTTATTTTGAAAGACTGGTTGAAGGTTCCATCTTCTTCCTCTCAGCAAGTAAATGGATCTAATCGGTATAATCTTCCAAAACCAGGGATATTGCCAACTCCTATCCCGATACAAGATGCATCAACTTCAAAAACATCTTCTTCCAAGGTACCTGCTAAACCACATATTCCTGTTGGGAAACACAGACCTCTGGATCAAAAATATGATGTATTGAAACACTTGGCCCAAGTACCAGCCAAGTTATCAATTCTGGATGCTCTGAATCTGTCAAAAGATCTTCAAGAAGCACTCATCGAGTCTTTTTCAAGTTCTTAGGAGTTTGAAACTGAAATTGCTGCAGCTGAAGTCTATCACATAGAGAATAATCATGCAGAATTCTGTGCAATAATATCTTTTACTGATGAAGATGAATATGATGTTGTGCATGGACATATTAGACCTTTGTACTTATTTGGAAAGGTCAATGGCGCAGACGACCGAAGAGCTTTCATTTATAATGGTTCAGGAGTCAACCTCATGCCCATTCGTACACTTCGTCGATTGGGCCTCACAAAATCTGATTTATCTCCTTCTAACATGATGTTACAAGGATATGATAAAAATGAACAAGAACCACTGGGTGAAGTAACCCTCAGAACTCAGTTTAGAGATCTTGTATCCAATTCAGATTTCATGGTTGTTGATCAAGAATCAGCCTTCAACATCTTGCTTGGAAGACCCTGGCTACATCAACATGCTGTTATCCCTTCATCCTACCATCAATGTCTCAAATATTGTTTCGATGGTCAAGTTGGGACATTGTATGGTGATAAGGCCTCATTCAATACATGTGAGTCTCAATACATTGAGGTGGAATTCTATCACATGAAGGGAAGGGAGAAATCCACAACAAAGGAGATTACCAAAGTTAATTCTCCATATGGTTTGGAAAAGATTCCAGTAAATCCATTTACACATGTGAGTACAAATTATGTGTTTCCTATCAGTCAAATTGACAAGATAGTCCCAAATCAAAATACTCTTATGGAAAGATCCATAATGTCAATTACGACAATCGATCCAGACAACATGGGAGAAATCGGTAACCCACTAAGCAGTGATGAAAGCACAAATGGTGACGTCTTCATTTCATCTGCTAAAATCCAACAAGTATATACTTTGACAATTAGTCTAGAAGAAGTTATAGCAACATTGGAGGTGAACAATGATATCGATTTTCAATCCATCATCTCCTCTTTATTACCCAAAGAAGACCCTTCATCATCAATCGGGTCGGAAATAGAAGCTTCTTCTTCAAGATGTGAAAATTTTAACATCTCTTCTGATCATGAAAATTATACTTTATCATCTAATATTCAAGTAGAAATGGAAGAAATAAAACATGATGAAGAATAAGAAGAAGATCTCAGAGATGCTCCTCCAGCATTTGAAGAGGGTATTTCAACCATTGTGGATGAACTTAGAGAAATAAATCTGGGTACGAAAGAATATCCACACCCCACTTTAATCAGTGCGGCCATGACTCTTCAAGAGAAAGAGATGTATATTTCTTTTCTAAAGGAAAATAGATATTTATTTTCTTGGAAGTATACATAAATTCATGGTCTTGATCCTGATGTTGCTACTCATCATTTGGGTTTACCAGAAGAACATCGAGGATTTAAGAAAGCCGCGAGAAGAACACACCCAACTTATGCTTCCAAAATTGAAGCTGAAGTGGATAAGATTATCAAAGCTAACTTCTTCAGAGAAGTTCATTATCCCAAGTGGTGGGATAATATTTTCCATGTAAAGAAGAAGAACAGACAAATTAGAGTTTGCATCGATTTCAGAGATCTTAATTGGCATTGTCCTAAGGATGATTTCCCAGTTTCGATTACAGAAATTTTAATTGATGCAACAGCTAGATATGAAGAACTTTACTTAATGGATGGATATTACGGATATAATTAGATCCGAATGGCCCCAGAAGATGAGGAATACATAGCCTTCAGAGCCCCTCAGGGTGTGTTTTGCTACTGGGTAATGCCCTTTGGCTTAAAGAATGCAGGTGCAACATATCAGCGTGCCATGCATCGTATCTTCAAACCCTTCTTAGGGAAGTTTTCTAAATGCTATGTAGATGATTTGGTGGTTAAATAAAAACAACATTATAATCACTTGGATGATTTGGAAGTCATATTCTGCAAGCTTCGACAACATAATTTGAAGATGAACCCCTTAAAATGTGCTTTTGGGGTAACCTCAGAAAAATTTCTCGGCTTTGTTGTATGCCATCGTGGTATTGAAGTCGATCCTGAGAAGACTAAGTCAATCCTTAGTATGTCACCTACTCGAAATTTGAAATAATTAAGAGGACTTCAAGGACACTTAGCCTATATTCGGTGTTTCATCGCCAATTTAGCAGGCAAAAGTTTACCCTTCACCAAATTGATGAAGAAGGGAGTCACTTACCAGTGGACTGAAGAATGTCAAGAAGCATTCAATATTCTCAAGAAATACCTATTGAGCCCACTGGTACTCATGCCACCTGTTGAAGGAAGACCACTTATCCTCTACATAACAGATCTAGAGCAATCATTGGGTGCCTTTCTTGCTCAAAACAATGATGCTGGAAATGAAAACAACCTCTACTATCTCAGTCAAACTATGCTTGAAGCAAAAAACCGGTATTAAAGTATTGAGAAGTGCTTCCTGGCATTAATCTTTGCAGTTTAGAAGTTTAGAAATTACCTGTAACATCACGATGTCCAATTGGTATCTCGCAATAACCCACTCAAATTCATCCTTAGTCATCCAATGCTTACAGGACGTCTGACAAGGTGGGTAGTTATTTTGCAGCAATTCGACATTCAGTATGTGTCTCAAAATGAGATAAAGGGCCAAGATTTGGCTGATTTCCAGGCTGAACACCCTTCAGTAGAAGACACATCTTCAGATATTGAACTCCCTGATAAGGAAGTCTTCTCTATTCAAGAAAGTCCTCAGGCATGGGAAATGTATTTTTATGGTGCTTCCAGAAGTCCAACAGGGAGGAAAATGGAAAATCCTAAATTCAAAAAAGTTGTCTTAGGAATTGTGTTCATTTCTCCAGAAAAGGCAGTGTTACCTTATTCCTTCTTATTGTGGGAAGGTGGTACCAATAATGAAGCCGAATACCAAGCTCTCATTGATAGCTTGGAATTAGCACTTCAAGCACAAGTGAATCACTTAGAGGTGAAAGGTGATTCAGACCTGGTAATCAAACAAGTCAATGGGGATTATGCCATTAGAAAAGAACAACTAATCCCTTTGTATGACTACGTTAGAGATTTAATGGCGGAATTCCCTTTGGAACCAACATTTTCTTATGTCCCAAGATCAAAAAATGCTCAAGCTGATGCACTGGCTAATATAGCCATAGCTCTAGAAGATCCAAATCGGTACAAGACAACCATCAGTATTACCCACCGTCGTGCAATTTCACCTTATGTTCGAATTAGAACAGAGGAAATTAATGAAATTAGTCCCATTCCTGAACCATATGGTCATACTACAGGATGGATGTCACCTATCAGGAAATACCTTCAAAATGGAACACTTCCACCTGATAGAGCCGAGAAAGAACAAATCCAGTGACGTGTGGTCAATTTTACTCTTTATGATAGCCCAGATCACCTAGAGAAAATTCTCTACAAATGTGGTTTTGATGTAGTTCTCTTCAGATGCATTGATTGTGAAGAGACAATGGTTGTCATGAAAGAAGTGCATGCAGGAGTCTGTGATGCCCACCAGTCTGGACATAGACTGTCTGATCAGATTCGAAGGCTTGGATACTTTTGGCCTTCAATGATACAAGATTGTGTTGATTTCACAAAGAAGTGTCATTCATTCCAAGTACGTGCAAACTTCATTCATCAACCTCCAGAGTTTCTTCATACAGCTACATACTCATGGACATTTTCCACATGGGGAATGGATGTGGTGGGACCTTACCCTTCAGCTACGACCAAGCAGTTTACGTACATTCTTACTACTACCGACTTCTTTTCCAAATGGGAAGAGGCAAAACCCCTCAAGGAAGTCAGTTCTAAATGAGTTGTTAGATTTATCAAGTCTAACATCATTACCAGATTTGGTGTCCCTCATACCATATTGATGGACAATGGCACTATCTTCTGTTCATCTGAGGTGAAGAAGTTGTATAAAAAATACAACATCAAATCCAACCATTCATCTCGGTATCATGCAGTGGCCAATGGCCAGATAGAAGATTTCAACAAGACTCTGTCAAATATACTGCAAAATATGGTGGATAAAGATAAGAAGTCATGGCCTGATAGACTCTTTCATGCTTTATGGGCTTATCGGACTACCACCCGCACTGCAACTCGGTCAACTCCATATTCATTGGTATATGGAACAGAAGCAGTCTTGCCAATTGAAATTCAACTACCCTCACTCAGAGTAGCCATTTGTGATCAGTCATCTACAGATGAATAATCTCAAAAGTGATTGAATGAATTCGAATGGTTAGATGAGAAAATATTGTTCACTTTGCACCACTTAGAAGTCTATCAAAATTGAATAGCACGATCTTTTAACAAAAAAGTTCATCTTTGTTCATTCACTCAAGGAGAATTGGTATTAGTTCTCAGAACTACAATGATACCAGGAAAGAAACCTCCCAAGCTTGATCCAAAATGGGAAGTACCGTACTCAATACAAAGGGTCTACTCCAATGGAGCTTATTCATTAATCTCGATGGATGGAGAATTCATCACTACTCCAACCAATGCCAGATTTTTGAAGAAGTATTTTGTATAAACACAAAATACATCATAAATGGTCCAGTGTGACCTTAAACTGCAACTAGGTCCAGTATGACCTTAAACTGCACAACCGTCCAGCAAGACGTTAAACTTCATAACCAATGGTCCATACATATGACCTTAAACTATTTGTACTTTCGTCCCACACGACGTTAAATTGTGTCCCCTTCATCGTCCTTGCTATATGACGTTAAACTGTACAACAATGGTCCATACATATGACCTTAAACAATTTGTAATTTCGTCCCACATGACGTTAAACTGTGAAAAAGTTCCCTAAATGGTCCAGTATGACCTTAAACTGCAACTAGGTCCTGTATGACCTTAAACTGCATCATCAACGGTCCATGCATATGACCCTAAACTATTTGAAAGTCCCTTACGTCCAGCAAGACATTAAACTGTGACGTCCTAACTACATGACGTTAAACTGTATAAAAGTACCTTATGTCCGGAAAGACGTTAAACTACATAATCATCAAAGGTCCTGTATGACCTTAAACTACACCACCATCCAGCAAGACATTAAACTGCATCGTCAACGGTCCATGCATATGACCTTAAACTATTCGCACTTTCGTCCAACATGACGCTAAACTGTGAAAAAGTCCCTAATACGTCCAACATGATGTTAAATGGTGTACTCTTTTGTCCTCACTGTATGACATTAAACTGCACAGTCCCCCTTTCATCCAACATGATGTTAAACTATATTGTCCCCATCGTCCTAACTACATGACGTTAAACTATACAGAAAGTCCATGATACGTCCTACATGACATTAAACTGTACTTTGTCCCTGCTACATGACATTAAACTATGCAGCACCAATAGTCCTAACTGCAAGACTTTAAACTGCATAGTCCCTTCATATGTCCTACATGACATTAAACTGTGCATCGTTAAGGTTGTTGTTACCTCTTTTTTCTCACACCGAGTATGACTCACGTGAGCTTAGAGAAAACCTCAACTATAATACTCTCTCTGGGCTACTAACCATGTGTAAGTCCCAACATCATTTTTTAGGTCGTTGTCCCCAAGAACAACTTGATCATTAATTCATTCTTTAATTGAACTATGCGGACTTTGATCCTTTCCTTCTAGGCTGGGTACGTAGGCAACCTCCCAAGGTTCAAGCCCAAAACCAATCTCTTCTCATCCGTTCACCTCCATCTCATACGATGTTGATTTGTGAAACCGCCCCTAGAATCAATATCTTTACATTGGTTCACTTTCATCCTTGTTATATGTTGTTAAAATATACAACACTTTTGTCCAGTATGACAATAAACTACAATATTCTTTGATACCCTCACCTGAGAGGGAACCATTATTTACATTGATTTTTTTAACCATGTTTCATTTCAAAGACTACGTGCATACATGGCAATGCCTAAACCTTTTATCTTGGGTTAAACCATCATTATACTAAAGTCCCCTTTCACCCTTCACATGTACGAACCAAATTTGTACATAGGGTATTTCTAGAACTACGTGGGATTGATTACCATCATTATGGGATACGTAGGAATGTTCGAGTGTCCCTCGAATCCAGCCCCAAGCCTTTGGGCCTAACCCCAAATTCCACTTTCAGTCCCTTGGCTGAAAAGTCCCCATGAAAACACACACAATGTATTTATTACAATGGTCCAAGCTCTATGACCCTAAACTAAGATCTCTAATCCTTTTTGTCCCACATGACGTTAAACTATAGTTTAAGAACTACGTATGGTTTGATTCTCATCCTTATGGGATACGTAGTGAAGTCCAACATTTCAATTCAGGACCCAACCACAACATGATTATGGTTAGCATTGATCTGTGTATCTCTGTATACATTGGAAAATACCCATCTTTATGTTTCATAATCCTAACCTTAAATATTTTCAGATATTCATAACCCTTTTCATGAATTCTAGTCACAAAAATGTCAAAATTCTGAGAATTCTTTGGCCTGACTATGCAGCACGTGCCCATAGGCAGCCTTGCATAAACAGTCTGCATAACAGATTTGTCAGCCAAAAGATACTATTATCTGACTATGCATCCAATGCCCTTAGGTGGACCTACATAATTAAACCCCCTAACGGGTTTGTAGGATAGTGGTAACTTCATTCTTGGGAAGAATGCCTCTTTTGTCCTTATTTGTCTTAAATGAAAGTATGTAGGGATCCGCAAAAGCATCCATCCTTAACATATTTGTCCCATATCCTTTTTCATGATCTGAAAAGTATTCAAGTCTATGGTTTATATTCTCCTTACATACGTTTGGGTCAGACCTTTGTAGGAGTAATATCCATCTAGTTCTTCGATAATCTTGTTTGGAAATATCTTCTCCATATTCAAGTACCTATTTCCATACAGAAAACTCTATACTTTGGAAGATTTGAATCTCCATAAACTTTCACTGGCTTTTAGCAGTAGAAAGGTAAATTTCTGAGAGTTCTTTTTCCTGACTATATAGCACGTTCCCATAGGTGGCCTTGCATAAACAGTCTACATAACAGACTTGTTAGCCAAAAGATACTATTTATTTAACTATGTAGCCAATGCCCTTAGGTGGCCCTGCATAATTCAACCCCCTAACGGGTTTGTTAAATAATGGTAACTTCATTCTTGGGAACTACTTCTTCTAATTCATTTTAGCTTTTTTTCATGTCATTCCTCAGATTCAAATATTCTTAAGTCATAGCTTACATATTTTCCCTCATACTTGAGTATGGTAATATGTTTTCAGATGAATTTTCAAGGAATTGAGTAAATTATAATTCATTCGGTCAAAGATATTTCGACCTTAAACATTATCCTTTTTATGTCCGACGTGCATGACTTTAAACTGCCCACAAAAGACAAAGGAACACTGAATAAAAGTCAAGTTCCATCTCACTAAACATACATTTTGTATGATTTAGGTAACATTGAGCAATTAAAAGGTTCAAAGTTTGTAGGGTTATTTACATTAATCCTAGTAAAAAATCAAACTATGCTTACTAGGCCCATTGGCTTAGGTAAAATCTAAAGAATGTAGCAAAAGAGAATGCAGGTACAAATGAGTGAAGGTGAAAGTGTTTTTCATTTATGCACAAGAGTTAGAAGGAAATCCACAAATTGGGGTCTCTTCTATTTTCCAAGTAATTACAAAAGACTTTCAACATAAGTCTTTATTTGATGTACAACATCCCGAGCTTCATCAGAAACTACTTGAAGCTCGTGAACTCGACCAACTTTACTATTCTCAGCTTGATGGAGTGCCTTCTTGGCATCTGCAATGGTTTTCATACCATTCGTTCTAACTCCCTCCAATGAATTATTGAGCTGATCAAGTTCCCCAGTAACAACATATAACTGTTGCTAGAGTTGCACCTGCTGGACGACTATTTCTTTGATTTTATGCTTCAACTCCTTCATCTTGACAGCATAATTAGCCTCAGCTTGGGATACCACAACCTCAAATTTGCTGATGTTAACTGACAGTTTCACCCTGGTTAGATCTTCGCGACACTTTTGCTCCTTCTCCCTCCTGAAGATGACCTGTTTCACCGCGGCATGGATATTTTCATATCCAAAACTGCCAAGTCCTAGCATGAAAAACTGGGATGACAATAGAGGGATCTTCAATGAAGCCCCCTATTTATAGACGCGGCCATGACCCTGCACACCGTACCCTGCGCGATCAAAGGCTGTATCCCTGTGTGCCAGACCCTGCGTGCCCGAAGCACATTTGTGCTCCCTATCCTGCGTGCCCCAATTTATTTTTGATTCTCGATTTCCTCAGAGTCAAATCCTCTTTTCTCTCTGGATCCAACTCTAAGGGGGGACTTTTATTGACGCTCCTTTCGTCACAGAATCTAAAGATTTGAAAAGGGGAATATCTGAGCTCAAATTGATTCAACCTTTGGACAAATATCAAATATTGACAAAGGAAGGAATAAGAATAATGTTGCACAAGGGTCGTGAAAGTTTTACAATGGTCGCACAAGTCCACTTGTGCGATGCCTAATGGTCGCGCAAGTGACTTGAGCGCCCTAAAGGATAACCACCCGGGTCTTCTTCAGCCTATAAATAAACCCTGTGGGCCCCCCATTGGGAGAGGAATTTTTTTCCAAAAACTCAGATTTGAGCTCCCGGCGCCCTAGTCTCTTCTCAAGGCTTCCGAAACACTTATAAGGTAGTTTCTTACCTAGAATGGAAGATCTAAAGAGGGGGAGGAAGGAATAAGTGTTGAAACTCATCAACACTTGCACGCCTAAGTGGCCAGCCCTTAAGGGAAATGGCCAACACTTGCGCGCCACCTTACTCCTTCAATAGAACTTGCGCGCCCCTCTTCTGGAAGAACCTCAAGATGATTCTAAAGGCTTTAACCAAGAGTCGCTCAAGTATTACCCTGCTGGTTAACCATCGCGCAAGTACCCATGTGTCGTGCAGGTATACCTGCGCGACCAGGACTTGCGCACCCACACAGTACCTGCGCGCCTGCCAGGACTTGCGCGCTCCTACCTTTTTGGGTGCCCTTATTGCCCATTTCACCCCTCTTATACCATTCCACCTCTCCTCTTCAAGATTCAGTCTTCAAGACACTCTTCAAAGCCATTTATGGCATGATTTATTGATTTGGCTTCCTTATCTGAAAGGAACTCTATGGAATATATCTCAAAACCTAGTGATTTACACATATTTATGTCACTAAAGATTGAGATTTCATTCATTCAACCTCATCCTTTAAGATGAGAGAACTCATTAACTTGGGCCTCCTTTTCAGGAATAATCCCCAGTAATAATTCTCAAATCTGGGCATCCTCATTAGGAGTAAGCCCCAAGTCCTCATTAACCCGGGCCTCCTTTTCAGGAATAATCCCCAGTCATAATTCTCAAATCTGGGCATCCTCCTTAGGAGTAAGCCCCAATCTTAAAAGTCTCAAATATGGGCATCCTCCTTAGGAGTAAGTCCCAACCATAATTCTCTTAACCTGGGCCTCCTTTTCAGGAGTAATCCCCAGTCTCAAATATGGGCATTCTCTTGAGGAGTAATCCCCAAGTCCCTTAATTTATCAATTCTCTTAACTTGGGCCTCCTTTTCAGGAGTAAGCCCCAGTCTTAATTCCTCTTATCCAGTCCTAATTTACCTTTGATCTGGGATTCCTTTTTAGGAGTAAAAACCCAATCATAAGTCCTATCCTAATTTGGGCCTTCTTTTCATGAGTAAGCCCCAAGTTAGAGTATTCAAATCTCTGTGAAGCACATATACCTTTATGGACCCTGTTGCTGGATTTCTTCCCTGAAGTAAATCCAAATCATCATTTATCTGGGCAGTCATACATACATAAGTCCCACCTTATTTCTTATGATTGCATCTTTCATGGCACAATTGTCTAATTTTTACTAATACCTCTTGTTTCTCACACCGAGCATGACTCAAGTGAGCTTAGAGTGTAAAAGTAATTATGACATCCTTCTTTGAGCCATCAATCATAAACATCATACTCCCTTACTCGAACTACGTGGGTTCTGATTCCTTTTCTAAAAAAAGTATACGTAGTTAGCCCATCTATGGGTTCGATCCCAACTCTGAAATAATCCATGTCCTTTTGAATGACAATAAACTTCAAGTGCCCCACTGAGTGGCTTTAAAACCAGTATGGTCATCATAATGACCAAGAGACTTTTACATATCAAAGGATACCATTGACTAAGAATCTCTAACAAATATAGATGATTCTATATCAATGAAGAACCTCGAATACATATAAAATATTCTCTAAATTTACTACATATAGATCATTTATTGTCAGATCTAAAGGAAAGCTCATTTTATACTTGGTAATGTAATAAGGATTCACGAACATAACTTAAAACTATAAAGAGAGTCCCAGAGTAGACAATAATTCCCCTTAAAAAGGTGTGTTGAGTCCGACCTCCCATCCTCTCGACCAATGCAAATTCCTAAGCCTCATTAGTCCATAAACTAATGAGCACCTACCTTTGGAAAGTAGGTCCAAATGGATGTGGAATCATTGGATGTTTCCGGTTCTACGAACAAACCCGTTAGAAACCGATCAGAATGTTTGAACCTCCCATCAAGGAGGTCATCCCCTAATTCTGAGTGAAACAGATACCTAGCATAGAAATTAAAAACATAAAAAATATAAGTCCATGAGTTTATAAGGTAAAGAAGTCTTCCAATAATCTTCTGAAAGTATTTCTGATTCACACTTTTACTTGAATCATCTTTACTCAAATTCATTCACACTGAGATAGGATTAGAAACTTCTTTACATTCTTCCATGCCAAATTTTTTTAATAATTCCCTGGAATAATTTTATTGAGATAATAAAATGTATTTTTACTTTTTTTGAACTTGTAAGACAAGGAATAAAGTTAATTCTACCAAGATTTACATTTCAAAATTATTCTTGATTTACTCAGAAAATTCTTTACAAACATTTTCTTCATCCCCAGAAAAAATTATTTCATCCACATACACAATAAAAATTAGTGTAAGGGAGTTATATTCTTTAACTTACAAGTTACTATTAACCTTTCCTTTAAAAAAATATATATTCTCAAACAATTATCAAGCTTAGAATACCATTCACATGGATATTGTTTCATCCCATACAAAGATTTATTCAATCTAAAAACTTTGTTTTCAGGCTCATTAGGAGAAACCCACAAGGTTGTTTAATGTAAACTTCTTCTTCAATTTATCCATTGAGAAATGATAAATTTACATCAAAATGATATAATTTGTAATTCTAGTGAGAATCCACTACAAGAAACATTCTAATGGTTTCTAACCTTACAACAAGGTAAAAGGTGTAACACCCCAAGAATTTACAAATATATTTATTATAGAATGCATAAATCATTAAGTCTCTACCAACACCACTTTGTTATAACCTACCCATTTAAACATAATGTTGTAACTTCAATGATGAGAATTTCAAAAATCTGACATACACGGTTGCGATCAGTAAGTTATTTGGAGTCCGATAAGAAAAACAAAATTTTCAGTGAATAGTAACCTACCCTTATAAATAGTAATATGAATAGTGATATGAATAGTAATATGACCCTTATGAATATTAAATAATAATTTTATTTAATTTTCTTAAGGCAACAAGATAATGATATCTTAATTAGTTTTTCAATGAGAAATAAAACTAGTTGCACTTTAAGATTGTTATTTTTAGAATTAACTATGACCTTATTTAAAAATTAAAATAACAATATTTAGAAAATTATTTTTGAAAAATGGATTTCACTTTTTAATTCTACACGTCGAAAAATGGTAGGGGTGAATTTTTGGGATTTTTCTGAAATTCTAGAATTTTTGATGAATAGTGAAATATGATAAAATACCATTTATACAAATTATCAGTTAAATTCACTATTCATGACATCACAAGTGATTAAAGGCCACTTGATTCAAACTCACATGATATTATTAATATTTAGGGTCAATTTCATTGAGATTATTCATAGTCTTGATAAAAATATTATAATAATGATTAAAATAATCTAAAATACATCCCCTCCTCCACTTTAAATACCACCCTCATTCCCCTCTTTCTCCCACACCTCTCAAGCCTTGAGCATTGTATAAATTCTGGTAATTTTCCTCCCCAATCATCTTCCCCACGTCCTAGAGCTTCTGGTCTCACCAAAAGACCATAACCAAATCCCTTAAGGAGGATCTCAAGGAGAAGAGATCAAGAGGTAAACAACCTCTTTTATTTTCTTTCTTTTCTTTCATTGTAAGTTATTCTCTTCCATTCCCTTTGGCTTGTGTTGGGATATTTAATTAAATATTCCCCATTACTATCCATATTATGTATTAATGATGAGATATTCCATTCCTCTCATCAAACTATTTTTTATGAAATTTTAAGAGACGCCGTTAGGCTGCCGAATTTTCGTGATAAATTTAGCAAGTTTTCTTTCATTTTAAGATTCATTTATTTTATTCTTCTTTCCTCACCTCCTCTGTCCAAATTATCATGATAAATCCAGTAACATCTATATAATTGATTTATATCATGTTAATTGAAGAACCATCATAAATATTCTTACTCCCTCCCTTTAATTTTTTGTAAACGAAATCGACGTCCATAAGGTTCTGATTTATAACCTTCATGGACGACAAAGTTTCGTTCTTCAATTTCTTATTCATTAATGGGCATGAAACCATATTCATGGTTGAAACATACTTTAATATATGTTTTATAACCTAATTAATATTCATGAACCAGAATATGTACATATAATTAAGCTATATGACAAAACTTGTTCATAATAATCCAAGTACCGCCGAATAATCGAAGTGGTTGTCATCTAATGATTCAACCCCATTACATGTAACCAAATGATAGAAATGGACATTAAAAATTATTTATTTTCAGAATTAATATTTAATTTCAATTCTGGAGATTTACATCCATTCAACTTCATTACTTAAAAGAAAGTGAACCAAATATGAAAATCAAGAAAACAAACACCCTGAAACGACAGAATTCAATATAATAACTTATAAATAATAACATAAAGGAACTAAAAATAATTATGATAAACTAAATACATGTATATTAGTTTCTTAAATAAGTTATTTATATGTATAATTTCACATTCCAGGACCTTAAGTTCAAGAGAAGAACACGTTTGGAGTTAAGGTCGGGGTTTCTTCATCTCACTTCCATTTTCGTGAGATTTTCCATATTCACTTATAATACTTTTGTATGGTGTATGTATACTGACCATTTATGTTCTATATCATGAATATATTTATCTTCATGGTATTAAATATATCATTTTTATGTTATTAATTTTGGGGCATACAAATCATTTGATTACAAAGTGTAAGGGGTTTCTCATCTCACTTTCATTTTTGTGAGATTTTCATTGTTCGCCACTTATTTCTTGTATGTGGTATATGTGTACTGAAATTTGATATATAATAACATTATTCTATTCATATTAATGTTATTAAATTATTCACTTGATATTTAATAAGTTCTGGTCATATGATTCGACCGATCACATTGTTTTAAGGGTTTTTCCACCCAAACTTCCATTTTCATTCGGGATACTTTCATTGACTAATTACCTCAATGTAATTATTATGTATTGTTATGTACTCATCGTATGTTCTGTGTGAGTATCATATATATGTTTACAAACCAAAATACTTCCCTATTTTCTGGATAGTTACATGTTTTAAAACAACCTCTCAAAACTGTTTCCAAAAATACGAGCTCGATACAAGGGAATTTCTCAAATTCATATCTATTTTCAAGGGAAATATATAATATGTTTTTAGAAACCATTATTCTTATAAAAACACTATTTTTATTATGAAAATACTATCTTACTTCACTTATGGTTTTATACAAAGATTTTTCCAAAATAACTATTCTTTTCAAAAAAAAAAGATTACTCATCTCTAGAATTGCTTAATGATTTTATAAGGGTGTTTTCATCTAATTAAACACTCTTGTTGATTCCATGGTATTATTGGGTTTAATAATTTATGAATTCATATACCTTATTTTATTTAATGGTTTATGACTAACTCTATTGTGGATGATCTATCTTAAAACCATTCACCATATTATTCTGAATGGTTAGTGTTTTATGTTTAATGATTGGGGAAAGTTAGTTACATTTCATATGATAGATTCAATATGAATGTATATATTATTTATGTTGATCCCTTCTTATATGAGGAATTCATTGGACTTATTATGTAACTAGTAGGGCCCTCTATATCCCCTCGATGCATCAGTAGGTCTCATGAGACAAACTATGGTCTTGGCAAGAGGCCTTGACAAAATGATTATGGTCCTAGCACGAGGCTTGGACAGTATGGTTATGATGTATGGAATATGCACTTCCCTCATTATGATGCTAGTATTTTTAGTTCATGTGGTTATTCGACTAGTATAATACCCATGATTATGTTTAATTATGGCATTATTTATTTAGCTCATATTCCTACCATAATATGTTTCAAGTTTATTATTAAAGGCATGTGTTTTCATTTATTAACCATGTCTAATGTTTATATTATCTTCCACTGTATTGATTACTCTTACTGAGCATTTGATCTCACCCCTTTCTTATGTTTCATTTTCTCAGGACATGAAGAAGTAATTTATGAATGACTTTCAAGCATAATCTAGGAGACGTGATGTTTTTAGTGGATTAAAATAGTGTTTTGTTTCCCTTCATGTTGTAATGTTAAACTTATGTATGTAACTTCTTTCCAATAATTCTAAACTACTCGGTCCTTCTAGATTCATATTCCTTGTATGTATGCCAACATAATCAAATAAGGCACCGACTCTGGGCAACTAGTGTCGGGTCCTTACAGTTGGTATCAGAGGAAGTTTAGTAGAACACTTGGAAACTAGATTAGGAAATTTATAGTAGGTAATAAGCCCTCAGATTGTATTTGAGGATAAACGTACAAGAACATCCTAGTATTTTGGTAAGGAATAGAATATGTGAATCCTTCTAGAAAATACATCCCTGTATGGATACGAGCAGGTAGAGGCGGCTCTGGCACAAATGTATCTAGGGGTAAAACCCGAAAACACCGCTTTGATCTAGACTCGAATGAGAACTGGTACACGACAACGGGCCTTGCTGCACTCTTGGTTACGAAACTCTCGGGGGGATATGCTTAGGATAATTCATATTTTTTTACAATCCATTATAAGGATGTTAATGTAAATTTCCTCATAGGATTGGGTTTGAATAACTCTAGAAACCAGAACTGAACAATTAAAAACTTTCTTAAACAATACTAAGAGAGATGTTTTCTTAATTTTCAGATGGAAAATGAAGGTACAATTCTTTTGTCCCTTCCCACTAAAATCCTCGAGACTATAATCGTGAAGTCGTGTATGTAAGACTATGAACCCTTTGGAAACCTCCAACTATCCTGCAAGCTTCTTTACAAAGTGTCGAACAACTCAAATGTCCTTCGAATCTTCCGGGGATTGGAAGTTGTGTATAAACAAATGGCCAATGCACTGTTCAAGAATTATAAAAAGAAAGGGAAGTACTACGAGGGACTCTTCTTGAGTTTCACAATGAATAAGAAATGGTTGGCCTTCATGGCTTTCAGAGAAGTTGCAAAGGAGCTGGACTTCCATGCAGTCTTTATGTACCAAATCCTGTGTTTCAGCATGCTTGGGGATCTCTGCGATTTTGAATCTTTCATTGAATCCTTCAAATATGACGTGGTTCGAAGGATCTTTAGGAACCAAATCCAAGCATATGTCGCAGAAATTGATGTTACTCATGCCTATCTATGGAAAACTACCTGTATCAAACGGGAGCTTGGGTTTCACCACGATTTAAATTGCCAAGAGTGTATTTGGGAAGATGAGACCCGCGAGCTTTGTTCTGCCCTGGGTGTAGAGTTGAATAGTACCTTCCTCCTTAGGCGGTGGAGGTAGAGGGAAATCACCAAGGATGTCAGGAAGTCCATACTAGTGTTTTGTGAAAGGGATCAAGAGATTTTTTAATTTCCTGAGTTTTATAAATCATGTCTAAATGAATGATGTTGTATTCTCTTTTTTGATATGTTTTTATATAAAACAATAACTTGGTTTAAAATGGATTTTCCATACTGAATGTTGATTTACTAAAACTTTTTATATAGAAGATGAGTCAACCAACCAAAATTTTATCACTACCTACCGAGTTGTTAGAGACTATAATTGTCAACACATGCTCCGAAGAGGACCATCCCTATTCCAACTTAAGTCAGACTTGTAAACTACTCCATTGGGTATCGAATCATCCAAACATTCTCCATATTTACCAAGGAATAAATTTGGTCTATTATTGTATTGCATATGCACAATTTGATGCATATAGGAAAAGAGGGAAGTATCATGAAGCTCTTTTTCTATGTTTCACTCTAGATGATAACTACCGAGCTGTGGGTAAATTTCTAGAAGGTGCTTTGGATAGTGACCATAGAGAGACCTACCTATTTCAGATCCTGAGTTTTAGTGTGTACGAAGAACTTTACGACATCAATATCTTCAAGAATGATGTGGTTCGTGGGAATTATAGGGATTTATTCCACACTGAAATTTTCGACCTCCACACTTCTCGTGCCTCTCTATGGAAGCCTGAGTGCTTTAAGCACATATTCGACCCTAGCTGTCTGGAGTATGTCTGGGCTAAGGAAATAGAGCATCTGAATACTACCTTAGGAATTCACTTGAGGTCGTTAGCACCCTAGCATCGATGGTGTTCTCGGTAAAGGGACTTTGGGAGTAACGTGTGTCTAGTGTTGCGCATGGTTCTGGGTTAGTGAAATATTTGAACTAGTTTGGGGATTCATGTATTTGGGGACTCAGGAAACTATTAGCCCAGTTTTACTTTTTGAACCAGTGGTTATATAAGAATATAGCATGTTGTCTCTTATTTTTGTTATCCTTTCATCGGTTATACTTTTGAATGATTATCACTAAGTGAACTTTTATAATAAATTTGCAGATGGAAGGACAAACCCATATGTTATCTCTTCCTGTGGAGATCCTGGAGATCATTGCGATCAAAACCTGTGAAGAAGAGTACCTACCTCTCGTAAACTTGAAGAAAACGTGTAAACAACTATATGAAGTGACAAACAGTCCAGACATTCTCCGCACCTGTCAAGGGAATGCTTCCATTTACTACCGCCTAGACATGACACAATTGGATGAGTACAGGCGAAGAGGAAAATAACACGTAGGGATTTTCCTATGTTTCACACTAGGACAGAACTATATGTCCAGGTTATGTTTTCAAGAGGCTGCTTTAGAGGGAAACCTTTGTGAAACTTACATGTACCAAGTCCTTAGTTTTAGCCTGAACAACAATATCTACAACTTAGATGTCCTCAGTCGAGACATAGTTCGGAAAGTTCTTTGTATATTGGTCCATTCAGACATTTCCAAACATTGCACTATTCGAGACTCCCTCTAGAAGCTTGAGTGTTCGATGCAAGAGTTCAACCCCTTCTGTCCGAGGTGTGTATGGGTTAGAGAACCAGAGGAGTTGAGAAAAAATTTGGGTTTTCCGCTGAATGTGCCTGAGGATCCTCTATGACGGGAGATGTGGTAAGAACGTCCGAGAGCATTCTTTTATGGTTATGAAATGAATTGCGAGGAAATAATTCTTCAAAGGAGGGAATAATGTAACACCCCAATAATTTACAAATATATTTATTATAGAATGCATAAATCATTAAGTCTCTACCAACACAACTTTATTACAACCTACCCATGTAAACATAATTTTGTAACTTCAATGATGAGAATTTCGAAAATCTGACATACACGGTTGTGATCAGTAAGTTATTTGGAGTCCGATAAGAAAAACATAATTTTCGGTGAATAGTAACCTACCCTTATGAATAGTAATGTGAATAGTAATATGACCATTATGAATAGTAAATAATAATATTATTTCATTTTCTTAAGGCAACAAATTAATGATATCTTAATTAGTTTTTCAATGAGAAATAAAACTAGTTTCACTTTAAGATTGTTATTTTTCGAATTAACGATGACCTTATTTAAAAATTAATTTAATAATATTTAGAAAATTATTTTTGGAAAATGGATTTCACTTTTGAATTCTGCACGTCGAAAAATGGTAGGGGTGAATTTTTGGGATTTTTCTGAAATTCTAGAATTTTTGATAAATAGTGAAATACGATAAAATACCGTATATACAAATTATCAGTTAAATACACTATTAATGACATCACAAGTGATGCAAGGCCACTTGGTTTGAACTCACATGATATTATTACTATTTAGGGTCACTTTCATTGAGATTATTAATAGTCTTGATAAAAATATTATAATAATGATTAAAATAATCTAAAATTCCTCCCCTCCTCCACTATAAATACCACCCTCACTCCCCTCTTCATCCCACACCTCTCAAGCCTTGAGAATTGTCTAAATTCTTACACATTCCATCCCCAATCTTCTTCCCCACGTCCTAGAGCTAATATTCTCACCAAAATACCAAAACCAAATCCCTTAAGGAGGATCTCAAGGAGAAGAGATCAAGAGGTAAACAACCTCTTTTATTTTCTTTCTTTTCTTTCATTTTAAGTTATTCTCTTCCATTACCTTTGTCTTGTGTTGGGATATTACATTATAAGTTCCCCATTAATGTCCGTATTATGTATTAATGATGAGACATTCCATTCCTCTCATCAAACTATTTTTTATGAAATTTTAAGAGACACCGTTAGACTGCCGAATTTTCGTGAGAAATTTAGCAAGTTTTCTTTCATTTTAAGATTCATTTATTTTCTTCTTATTTCCTCACATCCTCTATCCAAATGATCATTATAACTCCAGTAACATCTATATACAGTATTTATATCATGTTAATTGAAGAACCATCATAAATATTCTTACACCCTCCCGTTTATTTTGTAAACAAAATCGATGTCCATAAGGTTCCGATTTATAACCTTCGTGGACGACAAAGTTTCATTCTTCAATTTCTTCTTCATTACTGGTCATTAAACCATATTAATGGTTGAACCAGACTATAATATATGTTTTATAACCTAATTAATATTCAGGAACCATAATATGTACATATAATTAAGTTATATGACAAAACTAGTTCATAATAATCCAAGTACCGCCGAATAATCGAAGTGGTTGTCATCTAATGATTCAACCTCATTACATGTAACCAAATGATAGAAATGGAAATTAAAAATTCTATATGTTAATAAGTAATATTTAATTTCAATTCTGTAGATTTACATTCATTCAACTTCATTACTTAAAATCAAGTGAACCGAATATGAAAATCAAGAAAACAAACACCCTGAAATGACATAATTCAATATAATAACTTATAAATAATAACATAAAGAAACTAAAAAGAATTATGATAAACTAAATAAATGCCTATTAGGTTCTGAAATAAGTTATTTATATGTATAATTTCACATTCCATGACCTTAAGTTCAAGAGAAGAACATGTTTGGAGTTAAGGTAAGGGTTTCTTCATCTCACTTCCATTTTCACGAGATTTTCCATATTCACTTATAATAATTTTGTATGGTGTATGTATACTGAACATTTGTGTTCTATATCATTAATATCCTTATCTTAATGGTATTAAATCTACCATTTTTATGTTATTAATTTTGGGGCATATGAATCATTTGATTACAAAGTGTATGGGGTTTCTCATCCCACTTTCATTTCTGTGAGATTTTCATTGTTTGCAACTTATTTCTTGTATGTG
Organism: Viscum album; assembly: GCA_963277665.1. Lineage (NCBI taxonomy): Eukaryota > Viridiplantae > Streptophyta > Magnoliopsida > Santalales > Viscaceae > Viscum > Viscum album. The sequence continues at coordinate 2,002,136,498 of OY728146.1, read as the reverse complement.
GTATATGTGTACTGCCATTTGATATATAATAAAATTATTCTCTTTATATTCATTTTATTCAATGATTCAATTTATATTTATTAAGTTCTGGTCATATGATTCGATCGATCACATTGTTGTAACGGTTTTTTCACCTGAACTTCCATTTTCATTCGGGATACTTTCATTGTCTAATTACCTTGATGTAATTCTTATGTATTGTTATGTACTCATCATATGTTCTGTGTGAGTATTATATATATGTTTACAAACCATAATCCTTCCTTATTTTTTGTATAGTTACGTGTTTTAAAAGAAGCTCTCAAAACTATATCCAAAAATACAAGCTCGATACAAGGGAATTTCTCAAATTTATATCTATTTTCTAGGGAAATCTATAATCTGTTTTTAGAAACCATTATTCTTCTAAAAACACTAGTTTTATTATGAAAATACTATCTTACTTCACTTCTGGTTTTATACAAAGATTTTTCCAAAAGAACTCTTCTTTTCAAAAAAAGAGTATTCATCTCTAGAATTGCTTAATGATTTTATAAGGGTGTTTTCGTCTAATTCAACACTCTTGTTGATTCCATGGTATTATTGGGTTTAATAATTTATGAAGTCATATACCATATTTTATTTAATGTTTTATGACTAACTCTATTGTGGATGATCTATCCTAAAACCATTCACCATATTATTCTGAATGGTTAGTGTATGATGTTTAATGATTGGGGAAAGTTAGTTATATTTCATATAATAGATTCAATATGAATGTATATATTATTTATGTTTATCCCTTATCATATAAGTAATGAATTGGACTTATTATGTGATGGGTGGGGCCTTCTATAGCCCCTCGATGCATCGGTAGGTCTCATGAGACAAACTATGGTCTTGGCATGAGGCCTTGAAAAAATGATTATGGTCCTGGAACGAGGCTTGGACGGTATGGTTATAATGTACGACATATGCACTTCACTCATTATGATTCTAGTATTTGAAGTTCATGTGGTTATTAGACTAGTATAATACCCATGATTATGTTTAATTATGGAATTTTTTATTTATCTCATATTCCTTCCATAATATGTTTCAAGTTTATTATTAAAGGCATGTGTTTTCATTTATTCACCATGTCTAATGTTTATATTATCTTCCACTGTATTGCGTACTCTTACTGATCATTTGATCTCACCCCTTTCTTATGTTTAATTTTCTCAGGACATGAAGAAGTAATTTATGAATGACTTTCAAGCATAATCTAGGAGATGTGATGTTTTTAGTGGATTAAAATAGTGTTTTGATTCCCTTCATGTTGTAATGTTAAACTTATGTATGTAACTTGTTTACAATAATACTAACTACTCGGTCCTTCAGGATTCATATTCCTTGTATGTATGCCAACATAATCAAATAAGTCACCGAATCTGAGCAACTAGGGTCGGGTCCTTACAAAAGGTTTCATCAAAATCCACACCTTCCACACCTTCACATCCTTTAAAAACAATCTTTGCTTTATTTATTGAAACTTATGCCTGTTCATTCATCTTGTTTCTATAAACCCATTTTGTTCTGATAACATTTTTACCTTTCATAAATGGAATAAGTTACCATGTTTCATTTTTATTAATTTGATCCAACTCTTTATTTATATAATTCACCCATTCTTCATGTTGAATTGCTTTTGAGACTGATTCTGGTTTAAATTTTGAGATAAGTGAAGTTTGATTTTCTAATATTAGCTTTCTTCTAGTATTAGTAAGATCCTTATGATTCCCAAGATTATTTTCGGTCTTAATATGTTTTTTTAAAGCAGAAAATTTCATAGTTCTTCTTCCTGCTTCACTTTCCTCATCACATGATTCATCCGAATCTTTATACAAATTACTTTTCTCACTTTTATTTTCATTAGAAAATTTCAGTTTTTCTTCCTCAACATTCCCAAAAACTTTTTTTAAATAAGTTGTACTCTCTATAAATTTAACATGATATGATTCTCCTAATTTTTTTAAATTTTTGTTCCAACATTTGTAACTTTTTTACATTGGGTGAGTAACCCATAAATGTTCCTTCCACAACTTTCTCATCAAAAATTCCTAGATCCATATTTTTGGACTTCTAAAAACTTTTAAGTACTTCAATGATGGTTTTTTGTTATACCACATATTATAAGAAGTCATGTTAGATTCTGGCCTTAATAAACATCTTTTCTAAACATGTACAGTAGTACTAATAGATTTTATCCAATAGAACTTTGAAATTTTGTATTCTACTAAAATAATTCTTCCCATTTCCACCAAACTTCTATTCTTCCTTTATGCTACTCCTTTTTTTGTGGGTTATATGAAGAATTATACTAATGTTTGATACCAAACATTCTATGATATGTTTCAAAATTTTTGCTTCCAAACTCAGTTCCATTATCTATTCTAAACTTATTTATATAAACCCACATTTCTTTCTCAACTTTTTTCTGAATACTTTGAACATTTCTATAGCCTCTAAATTGTGTTTCAAAAATATGATGTTTTTTATATGATTGAAATTATAAATAAAAGTGATAAAGTAAAAATCCAATTTTTTTGATTGATGTCTCGTTGACCCACATAAATTAGAATGAATAAGTTTAATAGGTATGGTAGACTAAATTTCAACTCTATTATGACTTTTATTAGTCATCTTACCTTTATGACAGGTTACACAAACATATTATTCTATTATTTTCAATTATAGAAAGTTTTGAAAAATATTAACCTTAGAAATTTAGTTCACGTGTTTTTACCAAGGTGGCCATGTCTTCACTGCGATAACTTATTTTCATCCTCATCACCTAAGCAATAAGAGTTGTTAAATTCTCATATTTGGAAGAGATTGCCACTGATTTTTTCTCCTTTTATAATGACTTTTTAATCTTTCACACTTTTGATAACAAAAGAATATTTTCAAAATATCAATTTTTTTTTACATAATTACAAAGATTACTTACACTAAGTTAGTTATGTTTTAGTCCATGAAAAACAATACTTTCTTAGATTTCAACTTTTACAATTCAATCTCAACTATTCTGATTCCTTTGATTTTTAGAGAACTATCATTCCCAAAGGAAACAACACATCCATAATGATTTTGAACATGTTTCAATATTTTTAAATCACTTTTAATGTCTAAAGAACATCCACTATCAAGTATGCATGGTTTTTTCTTTTTTTACTTTCTTTCAAGGAAATCTCAACAACAAAGGCTATTTCTTCAACTTTATTATTTCTTGGGTCCTTTTATTTTATTTCATAAAAAACTTATCCTGGAAGATTAGTTATACATTATTCATAAATATAACCCATTTGATAATATATTAGATAAAATTATTCTATACATCCAAACTAATTCTTCATCGTAAAGTTTATAACATCTTGAGAATTAATTTTTCCAACTTTCCGTAAGTCAAGAAAGTACACATTCTACTTTAACTATTTATTCCACCCCAATCAAACCTCAATCTGGATAGAGATAAGTTGTTCCAACAATTATAAGACCTATTAACATATATTCCATAGCACAAACAAAAACCATCAAATCTTGATTTTCTATTGAAGTATGATATTTATCTTTAGAAACATTACTGAGGTTGATAAATTCTTTATGTTCTAAAAAAATTTGGATACATACCATATTTACTCATGAGTGAGTTTTCATATTTTATAGATGATATAGGTTTCTCACATCCTTTTTCCACCCAAGATTTCCCAAATCATTTTCCATAACATGAATTTTTATAAAAATCAGATGAAACATTATTTTTTTGGGTAAGTATTTCACCTAATTCTTGATTTGAGCTCTCTCAACAACTTTAGAATTATGAGATTTTACTTCTGAATCTTTTTTTAAGTTTTCATTAATCTTTATTAAGGTATTTTTAGAATCAAAAGTTTTGATTAATACTTGTTAACTTCTTCTTCCTTAGTTTCCATTTTCTTATTGAGATCTTCAACCATATTTATCTATTAATCAATTCTATGTTTGTAACTTAATTTATCATTGATGTATTCCTTTTCTTTCTTTAAAACGTCTTTTTAACCTTGAAAAACTTTTACACCATATTTCTTTATCATTTTGATTTCTTTATTGAGAGATGAATTTTTCTCAAGTCATGCTACAAGTTATATTCTAAATTGATACTCTATATAAGATTCTTTACCTCCTCCTTCTTTACAATTTAAGGACTCTTCAATTTTCTCAAATTTTTCAATTAATGTTATAACCTTTTCTAAAACTTCATCTTATAAAGAATTGTTTTTAGTTGAGTGTGATTCAACTTTATTACTCAACATACTTCTCTTGTTAGCAGTAAACTTCTTCTTAGATTTATTGGATGATTTTTCTTCTTTATAACGTTTGTTATACTTTTTCCATCTATGTTTTTAATAAAAATCATATTAATATTCTTCAACATTATTATTGAAAAAACTCATAGAAGAATTTTAAATTGCACCACACTCAAGACATTTGAGAGGAATTTTACCTATATAATTTCATATTCCACTTCAATAGTTATTGGATATAAGAGACACAATTTTATCATTCAACTCATCATAATTTTTATCTTATGAATCATAAGGATTAACAACTTAAATATCTTGAATCTTAATTTTTATCATAGCTTCAAAATCCATTTCATCTTACATTTTATTTTTGAACATTGTAGCTTTTCTCATTTCATAAAGAATAAGAAAGTTATGAAATTCATCTAGAGATAAATCATCTTTTTATTCTAAAGCATAAATTTTGGAATCAAACCTATTCAGAGAGTTTCTCATAAATTTATTCATAATTGAATAATATTCTAGAACTTCTCTAAATCCTCTGATGTTGCAAATAATTTCATTTACCCTAGTGAAGTATTCATCAATAGTTTATTCATCTCTCATTATTTTGTCTTAAAACTTACTACACCAGATTTTTTGCTTTTCTTTCTTCACTTCAGTATTCCCTTCAAAAATACTTTGAAACTTGTCCCACATACTCTTTGAGGTCTTGAGACCCATCACTTTTATGTAAAAATTTTCTGACATAGACATAAAAATAGAATTCCTAGATTTTCCATCAACTTCAATATTTCTCTTATCATCAAAATTCATTAGGGAATCTTTCTAAATAGGCGGAAACCCAATTTTTGTATCATTGAAAACATCCAATACAGGAGATAAGAGATGAGGAATCTTCCTATTTTTTCATCCATAATATTTTTTCCATAAAATGTAGAAATTCCTCTACTATTTACAAAATTGATATTATCCATGATAAGGATCTAACAAGGGAACCTTCACTCTGATACCAATAGAAGTTTTAAAGGATCAAATAACAACTAAGAAGGGGGTGGGGGTTGAATCAATTATTCACTTTTATAAGTTTCAAAAATTTTAAAAACTTAACCCCTATAACCTATTAAATATTATGTCCTTATCAACTTTTCATAAATACTCATGCTTGTTAAAGTAGGAAAGAAAGTAAAGAACATGAGATTTATAAGGTTTGAACTTAGTGTGAGAAACTATATCCTTTCCATAGACACTCCCATGTGTCTATAGAAATTCACTATAATGAATAACTGAATACAACGTTTTCCAACTTCTATTAGATACCTTCTATCTCCTAATAGGAATGATTATATTGACTCCCATCAATTTAAAATGTTTTCTTAAAAAAGTGATCCAAAATAAAAGAATAAAGAATTTTTTAAAACTACCCCACAAATGATCTATCTAAATACTCATTTTGATTTGGATGGGTCAGATTCCATCAGTCTGATGGGGCTAAGTCCGATGGTCTTAGTCTAATGAATTCAGTCCGATAGACTCAGTACAATAAACCAATTTTAAATTTTCATTTCTTGAACTCTACTAAAATTATTAGTATGATATTACTTAGTCCAGAAAAAAAACTTTAAGATGTACAACCTTCTATAAAGGTCTCAGTCTAAAAAGGTAACTTTGACATAAATTCTGCAACACTCTGCCTTTTCTTCTCATATAAAAAAGTTGCAAAGTACAAATGTACTGTGATTATATTTATAGGAATATCATAATGGACCGAGAGGTAACCTTGAAAAATTTCCCTACCATATCAAATTCAAAAACTATGAGATCTACACACATTTGAATTTCAAGTTTGACCACTTAAACTCTTCACAAATCTTCTGTAATCTTCTTGAGTCTTCTCCGTAATCAACCTTATCAAACTTCCTAAGATTTCTTTAGTTCGATAGAACCTCCTCAGCTCATTACAACAAAATTACTCAACTCAATACAATTTAACTTCCTAATATCCTTATAAAAGAACTTACTCATCTCATTATAATAGCATCCATCATAAAAAATTTTATACTGTTCATATTTCTTGAACCACGACATAAAAATATTTATCGATGTGAAACTTTCATTTGATGGATCAGTGTCAACAACTATGGTTACTCTGATGTTATGTATCCAATGGAGACTTCACTTAGATACTCTTTAAAAATTTTCAAATTTACTCAGATAGACTTCTGACACATTTTTTTGTTTGGTACTGCTCAATTCAATCTTCTATGTTCGAGTTTCTAGAACTGACACAAACTATTCAATGACCCTCAACAGCCTCCATTATTCATTTTTTTTGTCATGAAACTTTATCATGATTTATGAGAACTCCATGAATAAAAAATCATCATTTGATAAACATAGTAAAGTATTATGATTTCCCTTATTTTTATCACATCTTTTCTTTCCAACCCTGACTCAACACCATTGGATGTACTTATTCTCCCCTTTCCTTCATAAGGATTTCATCACAAGTGTTACAAAAAACTTATGATTTTTTAGAATAAAAAACCTATAATTTATTGTTTAGCTTAAGGTTATAAGGTTTAAGAACTTTATAACTCTTGAAAATACTGTCTCCATTCATCCTCTTCAGCAACATTCATACATTCTAACTCAAAAATTTAAATCTAACAAACACCTTATCTGAAAGATCTTGAACATCATGATGATGGATCTAAGACTGATGGTGCGCCTAATCCAAAAAATTAAAGAAATTACATATTCTATATTCCTTACACCTTCTGCATCCAGTATTTCTCAGTTCAAAAACCTATGTATGGAAACCTGTGTTTGGAAAACAACTTTCTCAAATATTTCTTTCTCCCCATTGGTTTTGGATTTGAACATTCAGTAACATTCATCTTTCTTACAAAAACTCAATCCACTGGACTTGGTCCAATCCTAAAGAATAAAAACACTATTTTACAAAAAAATTAGTTTCTAACAAATAAAAAACTTTTTTAAAAACAAAAAACCACAAAGGTTCTTCAGTTAGATCCATTCAACAACACATAAGGGTAGAATAATGTTAGATGAAATGTTATGTTGAAAATCACTAATGTGATCTGGAATTTGAAATTAGTGACAAGGTGTTTATAAGAATTTCTCAATTAAATAAGGTAATGAGATTTGGAATTAAGGGAAAACTAAACCCTAGAGATATTGGACCTTTTTAGATTCTTGATCTATTGAGACCGTACCTTATCACTTGGCACTTCCACCGAACCTCTATCAAGTTCATGATGTGTTTCATGTATCTCTATTAGGAAAGATCATACCTGATCCATCACATGTACTGAACTCATAGGTTGTATTATTAGTGAATGATATTTATTATAAGTAAAAACTAGTGGATATTATGGACCATATTGAGAAAGTTCTACTAAATAATCCCACTCACCAAGTCAAAGGGTTGGAGGAGACCACCAGTTTGAAGAAGCTACGTGAGAAATTGAGGATGTAATGAGGAAAAAGTATCCTCATTTATTTTTATTAGAGTGAATAATTTTATGGGATAAATTCAGTTTAAGGGGGGTAGAATGTAACAATTTGATATTTTATGAAATATTTTTTTCAAATAAATTTAATTTTCTTTGATATCTTTCATTACACACAATACTAAGTTTTAATGAAATATAACATACTATTAAAATATTATTTTTTAATATGCTAGTTTTCTCAGAGCCATTGGAATTACTAGTATAAATAGGATTAACTAAATAATGAAAAATATGTTTCACATATATATATAAAATTAATTATTTGCTATCTAATTAATTAGTAATGAAAATAAAAACCATTTGAAAATAAAGGAAATCTTTTTCAAGAAAACTATTTTATACAAAAAAACATGTTTTATATTAATAAATTAAATAATCACTTTTAGTGAATGATTTTAATGAAATATATAAATTATATATTCAATAAAAAGTTTAACATTCATCTTATATGTTTTCTAGGCATGATATAAAAACAAATCTAATTTTACAATTAAAAACTGTATTTTTCAAAAAAGCAGTTTTGTCACCTTTTACACACTTATTTTAAATTAATTTTCTAATTTTTTAAAATTTAATTAAAAAATGAACATTTTTTTCAATCAACATGTCAAATTTATCTTAGGGTGAATTTTTTGATTTTTCAGAAAAAGATATTTTTTGATAAATAGTGAAAAATACATTTTTTATTGAAAACTGACATTTCATTTAAAAAATTTATATGGTATATTTTGTTTAAATGGTATAAAAAGTAAAATTAGATCAATTATATTGTTATTAATCCAATATATTTCATTAAAATTAAGTTTATATTTAATATTGATATAAATATTTTTTAAACTTTTGAAAAATTTCTATTTGGAAAAATGATTTTTCATCTCATCAGCAAGTTTAATTTTAAATTAAATTTTACCACTTATATGAATGGAATTCAGAAAAATAAATTTCATATTTTTAATTAAAATAGTTAATAATATATAATAAGGTTAGCTTAATTTTTGGTCAAAATTAATAGCGAAAAAATTAAAAATTAATTGTTGTGGTTAAGGTTAAAACATGCACAACGAGGGGTGAAACTAATAAGATAAGGATTAAAATGAGCTAAAAATTATGTAATTAATATTTTATGGAAATATTTTGACCCTTATTCCCTTATTATATATTTCTATGTTCTTTTGGGAAACATTTTCATTAAAGTGACCAATATAATAATTTAAGTAAAGAAAAATTCAAAATATCACTCTCTTACTTTTAAATTTCAATTATGTGTTTACATAGGAAAAAAAGAAAGATGTGAATAAATATTTATGGTAATTTTTAGAATAATGAAATTAATTTAATGAGGTTAATTTATTTTTTAAATTTTAATAATTATATAATTGCTTTTAAATTTTTAAACAATGCCAACACAATAATTATTTAATTTATAGAAAAAATAAGCGATACTAAAAATTTTAAAAGTAATATAAATTGAATAAATTATTATATTTAATGATTATTTTAGAAAAATATAACATTATATACAAGTTTTAAAATTATATATTCTAATTCCACATTTTCCTTGATGTTTTTAAAATCAAATTAAATGAATAGTTTCAAAATTGATATTAATGTTATTTTATAATAAATAATATTTTATTAAGTAATTTACAATTCCTAAAAATACTATCCTATTCCTTGTTATTAGTATATTTTTATAAATAAAAACCATATTCCATTCATGGACCAATGTTCAATTTATAGTAATTATATTGACCCCTAAATAGTAAAAACTTTATTACCAGGATAAAGGGTAAAACAAAGTTTTGTGCGTTTCATGTACTTATGTTAAAAATTAATTTTCTACAAACAAAGATTTTTTATTTTAAAAATTAGATTTAATATTTAGAAATATTTGTTACAAATTATCTAATTAGTCTCATTTATCACTTATCTTAAAAGATAAATTACCTTGATAAAAAGGTTAGTTACCATAGTGAAAACTAAAATGGTAAAAGTAAGGAAACTTAGAAGTTATGGAAAAACATGTTTAAAACATGAGGTATTTTGTGTGGTTTAGGTTTGGATAAACCATATATTTCCTCCAATATTTTAATTATCAATTCTCGAGGCACTTTGGGTGAGATTGACTTCCCATCATTTAATAGTTTTGGGTATTTACAAAAATGTCACTCCTCCATTATAAAAGGCCACCTCCTCCCCTCACTTATTCACATGTAATAAGGCATTTTTATTGAGAAAATCATGAATAAATACCTCCATAACATCATTATACATGTTCTATATATTCTTTTATTTTGAAAATACCAACCCTAGGGTCTTTAATAATAGATCCAAAGGAGGTTGTTCTAAGCGAAGGTAAATGTCTTCACTGAGTTCTTTATTTTTACTCTTATTAAACCTTAATTAATGTATTAATAATTTAAATATATAAAAAATAGACCATATAATTATATATTATTATTTTTATGTCATAACCAATATTCATATCCCATTCCATCAAATGGGGAACAAAATTGTCGATCGTGTGTATGACAGACTACCACCTCACGAACCGATGTAATTCATCTTCCATCACCTCCTAAAACGAATGTATATCATGATAGATTAAATTTTTATATATGATATTTGGGATATTATTATAATTTTGAGTTATATTATCATACATAACTTCTTATTTTCAATTCCATGAGAACATGATAACTTCTCTCGTGTGTACGACGAACCACCATCTCACGAAGCGATGTGATTTGTTTGTCACATACACTTTACATGGGAGGTAATAATGGTAAATTTAATTAATATATGTGATATATGTGACATAAAAATTATTCTATAAAGGTAATATATTATTTACCTACCTTTCGTTTCATCCGCCGAGGAAATGGAAATAGCCTTCATGCTTACGTACGACTTACCGTCTCCATGAATGGTGTATTTCATTTTCTATATCTAACTTTTATAGTTTAATATAAATACATATATAATGAATATATATGATATTTATATAATTATTAAAATTATCAATATTATTAAACCATTATCAAATTTGTATGACCAAAAATACAAAATCAAAACATACTCGAAAAAACAAAGTAATTATTACCCGAACCATGATTTTAACAATGGATTGTTAATAAACGTGTAATAAAAGGTCATAAATATATCATATATGGTATGATATATATAATTATGGGGTTTTAATAGATTTATAATAAACCTATATTTATTATACAGATGTTTTTAATGTGTAAGAATAAATTCAAGACCTAAGGTAAGGTATTTTTGTTTTAATTTTCCTTCTTTGAGACATATGTTACGTTATGAACTTATATAATTTTATGAGGTGTATATACTGAAAATTTTACTTTTTATATCATGGATATAATTATATTCATGATATATAAATTTTCATTTGATGTTATTATTTATTGGGGCTTATGATTCAAAATTTACCAAAGTAGTAAGGGTTTTGATGTTATAATATCATTGTTTATCAAGATTTTTTATGATTATGATTTAAATTATGAAATATTATGATTTATTTCTCAATAATTTCATGAATTCTATTGTAATATGGTTATTTCATTAAAAAAAATATTTTCTTCTCATTTTCCTCTCTTTATTTACCCAACGTTCCAAAAAATGCATTTTTTAAAAGAATCTCGACTTTATTTCTCTCTTCGATTGAAACCCCATTTTATTCGATATCCATGTTTTCTAAAAATTATTTCAATAATGTTTCAATTCCCCTATATTATTTTTAAATTATTTTTTACAATTTTTTAAATCTTTTTTACAAAATCTTTTAAAAGGAATCTTCATGTCATTTTCCAAACAAGGAATGTTTGGTTTTTAGTGAAAATGTGATAAGAATATTTATTTTAAATGTGTACGAAATGAACAGGATTTTACTCCATCAGGAATGATCAATTATTTAAATATTCTTTTATAATTTTCCAAATTTATTTTAAAATAACATAATTTTGAAATTTTTTATGAATTTTTATTTTTTTAAAAATTATTTTCAAAGTGGAAGGACTATTTTACTGAAAAAAATGTTCTAAGTTATATTTTAAAATAATTTTCCATCTAAGATGATATGATTTGATGTTAATTAATCTTAAATAGATCTAATGAAACTATCTTTATTATTTCTATAGGTGGTTTATGTTTATGATGATAATATGTTTATGAAACCCATTCTTTTTCGATGATTTATACTATAATGAAATGTTTACGAAACTCATTTCTTTTCCATAGGTTATGATATGATGAAATTTTTATGAAACCCATTTATTTTCATGGGTTATGATATGATAAATGTTTTATGATATTTTGGCACACATATTAATTATTTTCATTTTGTGATGGTGGTTACATTATAATCAAGGATAATGGTTATGTTATAACCAAATTTTGTGGCTATGTTATAACAAAGGATAGTGGTTACATTATAACCAAGGATGGTGGTAATGTTATAACCAAGGAAAGTGGTCACATAATAAACAAGTATGGGTGGTACCTATATCTCCATCCATTGCATTGGGTAATGATATGTTATGCGTGAACTCGAATTCATGTTCACAAGTTTATGCATGCGACTACTTTTACGTCCATAGGATTATGAGAGGGCCTGATTTCATGTCCTTAATTAAATGAGTGAAATTATTTATATTTATACATGTTCAAAATGTTATAATATTATGTGTATTCCAAACATCTATGTTTTATTCCAATGTTAAGATCTAATGTATTATGTACTTCGATTACTTTATGATTAATGTGTTATGAACTGTGAAGATTTATGACATGAATCAAGTTTATGATCTATGATATGTTGGTTTTGGCTTTCAAATGTCAAGTTCATGTTCTCATACCCTTATTCTCATTTCATTCTTATGTGATCATTGATATATCCCTTTTTTACCCTTACTTATCATTTTAACCCACCCTTTATTATGTTATATTCCCCAAGTTATAAATAAATTTTTTATGTATAATAAGTCTATGATGGGTGATAGATATGAAAAACTTAGTGGGAGGATATATAGTTCACCTATGAAATAGTTTTTTGTGTTTCCAAGTTTCTAAAGGAATAATACCTAAATGATTCTAGCATGAATCATTATGTAATGTAATGAATATTATTTTATTAATATGTACTATATATGTATAAAATGAGTGGGTTGTTACAAAAAAATATCTTAGACCCTTGATTAAAATCATATGGAATCATAAAAAGGTCTAAAATATCATATAAATAACTAAACACCCCAAGAAAACCATTCTAATAATTTACAAAACACCTAGAATACACACTCTCCATTTTAAAATAATAAAACGATTTCATATACTTTGTCGAACCCTTATAAATACATAAAAGTGACCTAAATAAGGTTTAATATTCAAGGAAACCAATTTCAAGAACCCAAGAACACATGGTATATCAAGAAAAGGAAAATTCATAGAACCACCCACCTTAAATAAATTGAGGATTAAGTGAAACACACAAATATGGAAGTATAAGGACTTGAGACAATATTTTCACACATTAAAATCAAGAACCACAACACATTAGGGAAAACCCTCACCATAGGGTTCAACCAAGAAGATACCAAGACAAGAGAAGGAATGAAACAAGAGATAATGGAGGATGAGTGGATAAAAGGGTATTTAAATTGATAAATTGATAATAAATTGAGTAGATATGAACTAAATCCAAGGATAAGGTAAGGGAGACACACCCAAGTCTCCCTTCCACGTGTCTAGGTAAAATGGGGGATAATAGACTTGATTTGGGGTCTTATTTTTTAGATGAAAATTTTAAAAATCCTAAAACTTTAAAGATTTGGGTGAGTCACATGGTTTGGATACATGATTCACCAAACCATGCACGCCTCATTAGACACACCTAGAGAGCTGTATGGTTTGGAAATATGATTAGGGAAACCATGTACCAATCATGAAAAATAGATCTATTAAAAACTATAGGCCTTCAGATGATTAGTTGCATGGTTACTACTAATATTATGCCAACCATTCACCCCACATAGAAACTTCAAAATTCAAAATTTTTAAAGAAATCCGACCCAAAATTTGGGCTAAAGGCTTGGAATAAATATCCTTATTGAAACACTTTAGGCACAAACATCCACTACATTATCCTTCATAAAACATCATAGGTCATCACAACATGACCTATGTTTTTCATATATAACTATATACAGTTCTCCCATAACTCCTCTAGCTCTTTCATCATTAAGTAATATCCTTTATATGTCTCATAACACACCATTGTCAACAAACACAATACAAAAAACTCCAAAGAAATTTTTTCCAATAGTCTATCCCTTTGGGTTTGTTGAAAATTCTAAAATACATTCAACAATTCTTTTCCTGTAAAGATTTAGAACAAAAAAAATTTGTCCTGTACCACTGTCTGAAGCTATTGCCTTTAAGTATTGTATCAAAGATTAACTAATTACAAAATCTAATATTACTTGATCCAATATTTGTGTGAGGTAAAAGAGGTAAATGAAAAGATCCTCATGGTAACACTTCATTTTTCTTCAAGTTCTTCAACCCTCACTTCCAAAACTCCCACTGATTAAGAATTCAACCACTCCCCCCTTTTCAGAAAAAAATCCCCCCTTTTCAATATTAAGGAACATTCCATGCACATATTCTCTACCTTTACACACAAAAACCTTAAATAACTTTATCAATGAAACCAAATATAACATATCTGTAAGTTTATAGAAAACAGTTATTTATTCAAAAATTTAAAACAAGAGATAGGTACCACACTTTAATACAAGTAGTAATTTCCACAGGGGGTCAGAGTTACTCTAAAAAACATCTAAGTAGATGTGATTGGTTGGAATCCAAGTTCTAACTGATGTCTTTCGATATCCACCTTGGGTAGTTCCTTATTCATGATATCAATAATCTAATTTTCTATGGTCATGTTCCTTGTTCAATATTCTACTTGATGAAATGGTATTTTATCTCAATGTGCTTTGTCCTTGAATTATGAATGGGATGTTTACTCAGATTGATATGACTCAAGTTGTCACACTTTATTGAAATAAGAGATACGATATCCACACTTATGTATTTAAGTTGTTGCTTCATCTATATCAATTGAGTACATTATCGATTGACCACTATATATTTATCCTCTTTGGTGCTTAAGGTAATGTAGTCTCTATTCTCACTGAACCATGAAATGAAAGAACTTCCAAGACAAAAGAACCACCAAATGTTAACTTCCAAACATTAACTAATCCCACCCAATTTTCATATATAAATCCCAATAACTCCTTCTATGATGTTTTATGATAAGAAAACTCAAAATCCACAATATTATTGATATATCATAGTATCCTATTCACATATATAATGTGGCTCTCCATGGGATAACTTTGGTATAAATAAACTTGGAATTTGTAAGAAAATATATCATGTTATATGGTTGTGAGATATAGAAGACTCCCAATAATCTATCGATACTTCATCACATTAACATCCTTACCATCATTATCCTTAGAAAACTTCATATTGGTAGCCACCATAGTTTTCATAAATCTTTAATTATTTATTTGGAACCATTTGATAACTTCTTTATAATATTTGTTTTGAGAAATAAATGTTCCATTTCTTCCTTGAGTCACTTATAAGACATAGAAAAATGTTACCTCTCCAATCAAGGATATTTTGAACTATCTTCTTATATATTCTAAACAAAACTTACATTATGCATTATCCAAGCCTCCAAAAATTATTTCAACTATATATATTATCACCAAAATCATTTTATCATGTTCCTTATTGATGTGAAGGTTATGATCAACTCCCCTTTGAAACCCAAACTTATTTAAATATTGATCAAGTTGAGTGTACCAAGCTCTTGGTTCTTGTTTCATTATGTATGAGGAATTATTTAGATGATACAATTTATTTTTATATCTATCAATAATAAAACCTTTTTTTGTTTAATGAACACTTCCTTATCAAGAACTCCATTTATTAAAGCTAATTTGACATCCATTTGATAGACTAAAAATCCTTTTTTCACTATCATAGCTAAGAATAACTATATAGTCTCCAACTGATCCATAGGTGTAATTGTATCAAAAATATTAATACCATAAATGTTTTAGTATCCTAAGAACTCCATATACACTTTTTTCTATGTCACATTTCTATATCCATTAACTTTACTATGGAACACCCACTTGGTTATAATGAAGTTCTCGTACACCAAACTTGAAACAACTTCCCATGTTTGGTTCTTTTATATTTGGTCAAGTTATTCACACATGGCCTTGAACTAATTCTCATCCTTAGTATCATATTCAAAAAATGTAGGCTCTAATTGAGATAAGTGAGTGGTTTTTTTGTTGATCCTTCATCCTTTACATTTGAGATGGAGTTATCCAGTCGCAAACTATATATCTATCATTGATTTTATCCCTACCACTTGATATCATTACTATTATTTACTGATTATAATTTATTAATTATCAGTATATTCTTCTAGGTCTTTTATATCCACATGATCTCCCACCATAATTCATTCACCACAACATCACTTTCTTCCATAATAAACACACTATTATGTTGTGATATATTCTCACCAGTTTGAAAAAATGATTTATTTTATACAACAATTATGTCTTTCTTTCAAAAAATTTCCCAAATATGTTTAAAATAGAACACTTAATTCTGAATGTAAAAAAGTATTTGAGTGTTGGATTCTTCCCATATCACAATTAGTAGGGAGTATTTTATTTATTTGGAAACAAAAAAGATCTATTGGAGAGGTATATAGATATAAGTACCATTACCTTCCAAAATGTATTAGGTAGATTATTTTTGATAAACATTGTTCAAGCCATATTATTGATAATATGATTCCTCCTCTCAATGGATCTATTTTTTCTATGGAGTCCTCATCACTAAAACTTGATACCAAATTCCATGCTTCTCAAGATACTCTTCCACCTAGTTATTAGTGAATTTCATACCATTTCCAGTTCATACCATTTGAATTTTTACACCAAGAATCTTTTCCTTTATCCTTTGATACTGAGTAATGAATTTGAGCACCACATATTTATGGGTAATGACCAATAGCCATTTCATCCTACTATAATCATCCTTATTTGTCTTGTAGGAATTTTTAAAAATATTCTCCTTTGACAAGTATCACATGTATGAGTGAGGTTACTTGTTATATTAGGAATGTCTTGAGATCATTCACTTTTAACCAATCCCTCTAAGGATTTTTGGCTGAAATATCCAAGATGTTTATGTCACAATTGATTTTATTCCTCCTTATACAACATAAATCTATATTTTTATCCATTGATGATATAAATATTTCATTTGGGGATCCATACTTGTAAAATTATAGTCCCATATTTTCTTTTAATGATGCATATATTCTTGTTGTAATTCATTTCATGCCTTGAGTCACATAATTGACTCACATTATGAATATTTTGACCGAGACATTCAACCAGTAGGACATATATACACCTCAAATATCTTCCTCAAATATTTTCCTTATTGAAGCCAAGGATTTTATTCTCTTCATCATTCCAAATCACACAACTCCATCTTTTTCATACTTTATCCACATGAAACGATATTTATTTCCTTTAAAGTGAGAAGTTAAACTACTATAAAGAGTACACATTATGGATCTATCCCTTACTTTTAAAGTAAATTTAATGAAATTTTCTTCCTCCGCCTGTCCCTTCTTAGCCCATGACTGCTGCTTAGTTTCCTTTGGAGGTGAATGGAATTATTCAACCTATAACTATGTTTCTTCTTCCTCATCTTCCAATACTATAATTCTATCACATGTTTTCATATTTCATGATAATTCTTTCAAATATTTTTTTTACTTCTCTAAGTCTTTATTAGAACCATTATTTACTCCCTTAAAGAACAATTAATTAACACATTCCAAAAACTTTACAAAAAATAGTATCCATTAAATTAATATTTAGAGTAAGATTTATGATCACATGTTTTTGTTTTTCTTGCTCCATAAAATATCTTTTTACAGTAGAAAACACATATTGTGTATGTTCCATTTTCCACAATAATAACATCATATTCTTGGTGCCTTATTTTATGTATTTTCTTCACAAGTGGTATTCATATGATCCTTTTGTGTTCCATATAATTCAATATTTTTTAGGAGTGGGTTCTTGGGGTTTTTTATTAACCAAAAATGACTTGACTTTGTCTCTAAACCTATACACTTGTGGGTGAGCCACACTCTACTTATAAGACACCTCAAGAAGTCCTTTATCCTCTTTGGTGACTGATTCACTTGAACTTATCGATTTTATACTAGGATTAATAATCCTTTATTGATAATTACACTTCCATAACATCATAATGTCTTCACCTTGGATTTTATCAATTATTTTCACTCTCACTTTCACTATATTAGTCAATACATCTGTGATTGAGGTATGTGCTTTAATTTTGGTCTTATAATCAACTTCCTTCTTAGAGTTTCCTGAATTTATAAATTCGTGTAATTCAATATCCCCTTTTAATCCATAAATCTCCTCTTATTTTTACTAAAATTAAATCATAGAGTCACATACAACATCATTATATTTCACAGTTTTAGACCAAAAAATGTCTATTTTCTCAAGATAAGCTTCAGGTTTAGCTTTACATTTAACTCTACCCTTGAATTTACCACATTAATCATTGATGTGTTCTAATTGTGATTATTCTACAATATACACAAGAAATTATTCACTTAGATATTTATAATCTTCAACCTCATCCAATTCTATTTCATATTAAATTTTTCCTTCTTAAGATAATGAGTTCTTTTTCTTGAAGAATTTCTACTACAGTTTCCATTTTCGGTTCTTACCTTTTAAAAGATTGCATCATGGGTTCTTATTCCTCACCATCATCCTAGAATTTCTTGGGAAACTTAGTAGTAAGATTACCAACTTTACTATATCAACAACAAGTAAGTGGAAGATTGAATTTGAATTTCCCTTTTCTACTTTTAAGATTAGAGTAAAAGAAGGACATTACTTCATTACCTTCTTCTCTATTGGGATCATCTTATAAAGAGAGTTTCTTCAACACGTTAAATTCCACCTCCCTAATAATTCTACTTCAACATTAATTCATTATCTTTGATCATTATATCATATACAATTATAATTTTATGGAGGTTATCCAATGTCACCTTCTTTGGATCTTTTTCTTCAAGCACTGATACTTTCTCATTAAAATGAAGAGGTAATATTCTCCAGATACATTTAATAATTTTTATAGAATCAAGGAACTCTCCAAGTACATACATATCTTATACAAGAATGATCACCTGATCAAATAATGCATCAACTATCTCATTCATACTCATTCTTAAATATTCATATTTATTCTACAAAACTTTTAACTTAGCATATCAAATTTTTGAATCACCTCTATAAATTTTGAGAAGTTTCACCCATATAAAATGGGATTTTTTTAATGAAATTACTTTTTTATAGATATGGATATCCAAGCCCTACTAAATTATTAATCACCTTGGCACAAAAATAAAACTCCTTGTGATATCTATCAGATATGGATTCAATATCCATGATGGATGGAATTAGATGTATAACAGTTCTGTGTACATACATACTCAATGATCAAAAGAAGTTATTCATTTAGTTTTTCCATTACTCAAATATGTATTATTTTAAAATAGGAATTAATTTATGGTTAAAAACTTCTAGCATAATTTTATTTATAGAATAAATTCACAAAGAACCTTTGGATTTGATACAACTTTTTAGTCCCAAACATCGTTAACACCCCCTCGGGGGGGGGGGGGGTGAATCGCGATTTGTTAATTTTAAATTGAACCTTTTCAATAATTTTATTATTTAATTTAAGAACACCCCTCTATTTATATCATGAATTATATAAAGCGATAAAACTATAAATGATGGATACAAAATATTTTTACATTGTTCACCCAAACCAGGATAATTCAAGGAGCATGTAAAGGAAATAAACTAATTCAACTGAATCACTAAATCATATAAATTTGTTACAATTTTAGAGTGGTCACATTAACCCTCATGGTTTAAAACTTCCACAAGATGAAATATCATTACCATCAAGAACTCAAGGAATGCACCGATCTTCCATGAATTTATATCTTTAAGCTTAAAAAACACATAATGATATAATACCAATGGTGGTGTCTCAATTTCATCAACCATATTCAACTTAAATAAATTTTAAAAATTCTAGTGAGAAATATCATAGAACACCCTTCACCACCCTCTCCTTCTTCCTAGTAGAATTTTGGAATGCATCTCTTATCCTTCTAGTGATTCAAAAAAATCCTCTTAATCTCTCTAATTTTCTTCTTCTTTTGAATTTTTCCATCTAAATTATAGAACTACTAAAATAATATTTTTTAATATTTTTAGAATCTAAAACTTAATCTAAAATTTAATATTAATTATCATTTTACAAAATCATTTGGTTTTTGTAAGGTGTACCACACATCTTAATGAGTTCATAATATGCGAAATTGGTCAATTAAACCTCTGGAATTATGTTCCATCTCATCAATTTTTTAATTACAGCTATAATTTCCAGGTGGTCTCAAAAATCATAGACCATAGTACAAAATCATGGTTCATGGAGTGATATATAGTTAATAAATAGATCCATAAAATCTTCTCCATATCTTATAATCAATTCCCCAAAGATCACAACATGGATATTCAAATCCACATTGACCTTCGAACCCATCGTGGTGACACACTCTACTTCACAGTGTGGGTCTTACCCAAACAGTACCACCAAAATATACCTAGATCTATTCATGGCATAAAAATTTTCTTAATGGAGTAAGACTCAAGTAGAAAAAATGACTCAAATATACCTATATATAGTCATTACATGAGCCTTTGCTTCACTATATGAGAATTACTTGGATAGAACCACCAAATATACCCATATTTAGTCGTGACATGAGCTTTGGATCATGGTGTGACCACATATAGACCAAAACAATCAAATTTTTCATTTGGATTCTCATGAAATAATTGTTCCTTCCACATAATGATCATCAGATAGATAATGCCACCAAAATCCACTTTTTTCACCTTCGCGACACAACATAGGTCATCAAAGTGTGATTTATGTTTTGCATACAGAACTATAGATTATCTTCCCATAACTCCTTAAATATCTCCCATCATTAATTAAGATACTTTGGAAGTCTCATCACACACCATTGTCAATAAATATAATAAAAAAACTCCAAATAGACCAACAATATTCCTTGACATTTCTTAAACACTTCAGAAACAAGTCATGCCTTATAGGAATTGAATTTACCATCCATGTCCAGTTCCTTTTTAAATACCCATTTACACCCAATAGGATTTACATCAACTAGAGGATATACCAAATCCCAAACCTAGGACTTGTACATGGAATCCATTTTATAATTCATGGCTTCTTGACACTTTGTATCTTATGAGTTATTTACTACTTCCTTGTAAAATATAGGTCCATTGTATTCAACTAATAATGGGTCACTATAATCAGTGACTAGAAAAACATATCTATCCAGTTCCTTAACCTATATGATGTTTTTATATAGTATTTTTTCCTCCATAACAACTTATTCCATTGGGTCTTATGGAATTTGTTCCTGTATCAACTCTTGTGTATCTTGATCCTTAACTTCATCAAAGTCTATATTTTTTCGACCAAAACCTTTGGATATGTGCCACATTTCTAGGAATCTGGAATGTATTTACACTATTACTATTTCTTACAAGGTATCATATAGATAACATCCCATTGTTTCTTTAGGATACCCTATAAAGATACATTTAGTGCCTTGAGATGCAAATTTATTGATAGAAGAATCCTTAAGAAACACTTCACATTCCTACACATGTAAATATAATAAAAATGATTTCTTTCCATACCATAACTTGTATGGAATTCCATTTTCCACTTTATTTGGCATTCATTGTAGTGTGTGTGCTCCAATTTGTAATGCATATCCCCAAAAAGATAATGGAAGACTTCTATGGATCATCATGAATCTCACCATGTCTAACAAGGTGTGGTTTATCCTTTTACTAAAACCATTATACTATGGTGTATAAGGACTACTAAGTTGAGATAGTATCCTAAAATATTTTATAAAGTCGAAGAACTCTTGGTTAAGATGCTCCTTACCTCAGTCTGAAAGAGTTTTTTTATCTTCTTACCAAGATGATTCTCTAATTCAGTCCTATATTCCTTTAATTTTTCATGGGAATTATACTTATACCTCATTAATTATATATATTAATATACACTATTTTTTGGTAAAATATATGAATTAATAGTATCCAAATATATATTTTATTAGCAAAGGTCCGCATACATCTTTATAAACTAATTATATAATCTATATGACTCATTAACCTTTTCAACTCAATGTATATTTGATCATTTTTACTTGAAAACAAGCGTTTAATATATCTTTGGATTTTAGTTAAAAAGAATATAAATATTATTTTTATGAAATCCTATTAAATTTTTATTATTTATATGACCAAGCTGGCTATACCATAATTGTGTGAGACACGAGTCATGTGAACTTGATTTATTATTTATTACAAAGACTTTATTTTCATATTATATTATGTAAAAACCATTATTCATATGTGTCATCCCATAAACACATGATATATTTATAAAATTATTATTCTTTATTTCCAAACTTGAAAATATAACTATCCATGTCTAAAATAAACACATATATTATGTTCTTTATAACAAGAGTACAAAATAAAAATTCTTTAAAAGTAGAATCAATTCAGAAAGTAATTTGATATGGTAGTATCCAATAGATAATGAAAAAAAGTATTACTCTATTGGTATATTGAAGATCTATATCACTTTTTACAATATCCTAGAATCTACTTGGTTCCTATATTTGGATACAAATGTGAGAATCACAAGCTGTATATAATACACAACTTATAGAAATGAAAATATTACACTTGACAAAAAATATACCTAGAGATTCTAATTTCTTATTCACTAAGGAATAGTTCTTATTCAAGTGGCCTTTCTTACCATATAAAAAACACACTGATTTCTATTCCTTATCCTATATTTGGATCATTCTCTTCTTGGAATGATGGTGTGAATTTTCTATAGACTTGGAGTTATCTTAAAATAAAATTTTCATGCCTGTACTCTTTTTTACCGTAAGGGAATAAAATTTTTCCATGTCAAATGTATTTATATTCTTAGATAATTGAATTCAATAGATCCATAAGAATCTTCTATATATTAATCATGTTTAAATTCATAATAAAATTAAAGAAGTTTGGAGGAAGTGAGGCTAGTATGAGATTTGTGCACAATCCTTGGGCATCTTGAATCCTAGAATTTAAAAATTATCAATGTATCCAATCATCTTAATCAAACGAGGTCCATTTAGAATACCTTATCCTAGATTTAATGTAAAGAGTGAATTGGATATCTTATACCTCTCAAATCTTACATTCTCCTAATATATATCATAGAGATATGATAGAATGATGTACGCATCCATGCATTCATGAAAATTATAGAGATCACTAGTCATGAATGGTAATATGAGGAATTGGATATCCAGTGCATTATACATGTGTTTACAGAAGATGTTGAGTACCTCATCACTTGCCTTCTTAGAGGGCTCAGTAGGAACTGGGGACTCTTATACATAAAACTTCCTCAATTAACATAGTATAATGTGCAGTCACATGTACAAATACTAGAAGTTAGCATCAGACATGAGATTATATTTTTACAAGATGGATCATAGGGATAATATCATGGTTAAATGACTTTCTATTTTTGATAAAAATAAAACAAAATTTTATTACTTTATCTTGATTATCAATTGTGATGCAATAAATTGATTTTATTATCCTCCCAAAATTTTATCAAATTCTTATATCCCTCACTATTAGATTTGAAATATCACGTCACTTGGTTATTATAGTAGAAATGATCTATATTTTCCTTCTAATAACCCAGATAGGGGCCTGCTCAAATTATTCAAAGGTATTTAGGTAGTATTATCTTTCCAAATCTGTTAACTCATAGTTCATTGATATATTGAGTGGACTCCCTAATCCTAAAATCATATACTTAGACTTCATCAATGTTTGTATCCAAGTTACACCAAGTCCTTCAAGGGAAACTACTCTTGATGATAACTTGGTTAAGTTAACCAAAGAATTTCCTTAGAACTCCCCGATAAATGAAAGTATCTTAACAAGGGCTAGTCCAATACTTAAATGTATGGTTTCATTATAACTCAAGTGATGGAAGGAAATATCTAACTTAATGTTTTATTTGAGGTATATTGTTTAACTTATTTATAAATATACTTTATTTTATTCTTCACATGATTGTTAATATAATTTGGATTTTACATCATTAATTTACTATGTTTGATAAAATAATTTAAACACAATTTTTTTTTTATTTTTTTATCTGAACATGATTGTTAATTTATTTAATTTATGTGATTGTGATTAATCATCCAAAAAACCCATACATTTCATTGCATTTCATAAATAAAAATTTATTACAAAATAACAAAAATATGTGATATGATCATGAAATTATAAATACTGGTTTGTTTGTATAGAAGAGATAAACTAATATTGACCTTAGGGGGGAAAACTCCTTGAATTAATGGCTAACTTGGGTTACAACATTCCTCCATTAACCAGTTTATCTAGTTAGTTGGTTTCAACTCGATTTGAGTCATAAACCATGTCATCTCATTGTGATCTCTATCCTTTAAAAATGTTTACTCACAAATAGGTGAGGGGTCTTAGGGGTTTAGGGTTACATAAAATAATCATTATTAATGAAAACCCATACATAATAAAGGAGGAAGGAATGATGAACATACCATCATATTTAATTTAATAAAAAAATTTCACATAAAACCCATGAAATAAATAAAATAAAATAAACCGAACGGAGACACAGGTTAGTTAATGTCAATATCAATCATAACATGCAACAATTACACATTTTGACTTACTATAATTCACTTCAATTAATTCTTATTAAGATAAATTTACTTGAATTAATAAATTAATATATTAATTAATCACTTAATTAATTATTTATCTTAATAATCTTCCCACCCAATCCTCGAGATAAGACATTATTCCCATTATATATTATTTTAAATAAGTTAAATAAATTTAATTTTTAATTTAAATAATCAAGTACAGACGTGTATTGATAAGGTTTCACAACATGTATTTTTTACATCAGATTAAATTAATTATTGGAATTTAATATTTACATGGTGTGTACTTTAATAAATATATTTTTTTAATGATTATAAAATTTTTATATTTTAAATAATTTTTTGGATCCATTTTTGGAGTTTTCATGGAATTTTGGGCACCATATAACCCTAATGTTGATATATTAAAAATATCAAATATATTAACACATACATGTGCTTAATTTCAAAAATAATGATTTATATCTTAAATATAGTCTTAAATTGGTAAAAAGATTTGTCTTTGAACCCATATTGTGGTTTTACCCCAATCATGATATAAAGTTCATTCACATTAGACACTAAGACGATGCTCAATCACTATAGAATATTAGATAAAATAAGTAAATAAAATTAATTTATCAATTTATTCATATAATTATGTGTCTAAATCTATATAGAATATATTTAAAAATAATTATGTAAAATATATAGGGTTAGATGAATAACCATGAGAGATCCATTGGGAGGGAGAGCCACTATAAGGGGATTCTAGGGACGATGATCAGACTCGATGAGACCAGTGGATCGATGATGAATTTGATTGGTATCACCAACGACATTACCACAGACTCATTTCTCACAAAAAATGATCCAATAATGAGGTAGGGATTTTGTGTGTGGATTTATCCCAATTTTTTTTATCATTTTGATTATATATTAATCAATATAAGAATTTAATCTGGAATCAACCTTTACAAAGACCCGTTGATTTATGATTTTTATATAGATTATGAAATTGGTAACTATCATTTATAGAAAATTATAATACCAACTTTCTTATCCATTTTATATCCCATGATCAATGTTTTCAGTGTTTATAGTTATCATAGATCATTTACTTTGGCATTTTATGGTTTTCTCCCTATATTCTTCACATTTATCACCGACATTGATTCTTAGCCAACAATTTAAGAAATAACTATCCAATTCAAGTCATGATAAATTCCATATATATTATTGTTCATGGTTGTGAGTGGTTATGAAGATCTAACAATTCACATAATATCACCATATAAGTGAGATTATATTTAGAGGTTCTCAAGAATCTTTATTTCCAAAAAGGCATGTGCAGACAATGAAGGAGATAACAAGGCTTCTTTTTTCTGTTGAAGGGAGGATAAAATAAAATTTACAACATGGAATTGATTATGATTAATATTTTTTTGGTGTCTCAATAAAAATCATGTAAAATGTGTCACATCTAGAAAATATTTGAGAGGAATTAAACTTTCTAGAAAATACCCAACTACCTAGAGTGTAGTTCAAAAGAACGCATGTCATGTGTCTCATTAAAGTGATGCTAGGGTTTATGAGTGAGAAAAATATTAAATGGATATGTGTCCAGTCTCACAAATTATGTTAACCTAGATGAATATCTTGGAATGTATAAATTATAAACACATAGGAACCCTAAATTATATCACATATTGTATAGAAAATCCACACACCATGTGACCTTGGAGTAAGATGACTCAGGTAGTGAGGCACACTCTTAGTTTCAAACCTAGAATCACACACTGCATGAAATGTTCTACATTCTATGTTGTTTCCCATTTTCATTCCATGTGGGGAACCATTACATGGGTATATTACTACTTATGGGATATACACCATGTTCCCCATAATCATTCCATGTACTCTCCTTTTTCTTGAATTAGGGCTTTCATGCAGTCCCCTATGAGTGGAATTATTTATGGGACATGATAGTAGTTTTAAATATGATGATAGAGATTATAATCAAGGTGAAGTGATCATTATCAACCGTATTAATATCTTAGAGACTAGGATTGAATTTTAGACACTCTTAGTGATTGGTTGCCAACCATAATAAGAAATTTATGTTAGTTACAAAATCCTATTAGTATCCCTAGGTGGGGTTGATTATCCCCCCAAAGGATTGGGGTGTAGGATCCTCAATCTATGGATCATATAGGGTTAGTATCCCCCTACTATTATAGGGTTAATGATCCTCTATATTCAAGGTTTATATCGTTATCTAATGATCTTAAACAAGGTGTGAGATATTCCACTAGGGTTGGTATCCACCCTACACTACCATGGTTGTGGGATTCTCCATTATAGGTACATAGAGGTTACATAGGTTGAAGGTTCAGATGATAAAATGATCTTGAAAGAAATTTAAAAATACTTAGGCTAGTAATAATGTCCAAGACCATACTTTAAAGCCGAGTACCTCTTCTATGAGCACATATAGGTTCTTTTTTCTCACCCTCTTGATTATGATTTTGAACCGACTATATTTTGAAGTTTTAATTATTGGTTATTTAGGGGTATCCTACTAGGTATATATATATACTCAACCCTACATGGGATCTACTAATACATATCATGTATTATTCAGATAAAAAACTATTCAACTGAGAGATAGGAGGATTTGGTGCAGGTGGTGAATAGTGATGCTTGGCAGTTATAGTAACATGGTTTTTTTTTTCAGAATGGTGGTTGGATTCATAGATTGTATTCCAACTTATTATTATGTTAGACAAAAATTTTGGTTATTGGGCCTATATTGTTTCCCTTTTACTCTGGTAAATACCTTTCATATGTTTTGTGAGTTGATAGAGTTTGTGCAAGAATTTATTATTCTATTTGATCACTTTTTGTATTGTTTTGGTGTGAATGGAGATATGTGTGTCTGTGTACATGTACATTAGGATAATTACTCCCATATATGTGATATTCCTACTCAAAACTAGTCACTAGACCATAGACTATTATAGGTGGTCTTGGGGCGACACACTCAACTCACCGCTGGCCAGGTGGGCCTCGGTGGGTCAGGTCATGCTGGAGTGGTATCAGAGCCTAGGTTGTCCCATGATATAGTTTATTGATATAATAACCATTATAATTGTTTTGGGATTTAGGGAAATGTTTTTTAAGTGTTTTGAGTTTGGATATTGGGTTAAGGATCCTAGGGGTGGTGTGGTGACTGATATGTTAAATCACCCATACTATAATAACATGCTTGTCGACTTGGTACAGTGAGACATCGGTTACTAGAAAAACAATGTTACATGAATAATATAGGAATGAGTTTGTGATTTCCATATCCTTCTTAGGCCAGATCCCCATATACGATCTTTTGACCATGCTATATCATGACTACTTATACATGACTCAATGCAGGAAGCCAACATGTACTCTACGATAAGATCATGACAACAATAAACTTAGTAATGAGGCCTCAGTTCAGGGGATTTTTTAGGAGGTGTTTCCTATGATTTTATAGTGAGTGGTGCTTTCATCCATAGAGAAGTGAGAAAACCTGACCCTGGTGGTGCAGGATGATGTTTTTACTCTTACTGAGCAACAAATTATTTTATCAGTTCAAGATGATGACACATTTATACCAAGCGTGCTTTATGAGTTTCATAAGTAGAGTTCACCTAGGTTCCAGAGTGAGCTGGTACCATAGGAATATGGGGAACCACTAGAGGTGATGGTTTGAGTATTCCACCTTGTTAGGATCTCTCCCGACCAGATAGTTATTCAACCTACTAATATTATCCATGGATTATTAGGATGATGGTGGATCTTGGTGACTCAGATGTAGGATGAGACAAATATTCCCTGGACTGAGTTCGAGTGATTCTTTTGAGAGGAGTATTTCCTAGTGACTCTGTGATTAGTGTAAATCTAGGAGTTTTTGATCTAAAATAAGGAATTATGTTAGTCACTGAGTATACATCAAGGTTTTATAACCTCACATGATACTCTCATGATATGGTTCATGATGGGTGCTTCTGAGTATAAAAGTTATATCATGGATTTCACTAAGATATTTGAGATGGATTAATGCTCCCATTCACCTCTACCTATTCCAGGGTGTTGGAGAAATCCCAAGCATTGGAGAAATTTTTAAATGAAGGAAATTTAGTGGTAGAAGAGGTCAATATCCATAAAGTTGCAGAGACATTAGCTGCATCTGTAAGATGAAATGTAGGTAGATCACAATGTAAGAGGTAACCATATTCTTAGGATAAGATGTAGGTATTAATAGCATAGGGATACCATAGAGGGTTGAGTAATCCAGGTTAAAGAGATGCTTCACTTGTGAGGGTCGATGGTACATCACTGAGGACTGCTCGACTTTCTATGTAGAAATAGATAGGCATACTATGGTTTAACCATCAAGGTTGAGGAAAAAATACGATCAAGGTGACCCATTGAGATGTGGTCAGGGTATAAGAGCTATAGGAGTTTTAGGGGGTGATCAATGTTATGATTCAATACCACTGACATCCCTTAGGGTGGACCATTCTAGGATCAAAGAATTGGAATCTAGGGACACCAATAGTTACATGTAGTGGAGGATTATGACTTAGAGGGTCCCAATATGATTCAAAATATGATATATGTATTATACACCTTATCCTTGGTTTTGTAAGATAAAAGTGTGATCCATTCCTTTATGTATTTATCCATTGTTTGATAACTGTAGATTCTAGCAGTTCCTTTGGCTAACATTTATGGCTAGAGACCCATACTGGAGAAGATTCAATAATCACACCTTTCTTCTTGTAGTGTGACTTAGATATTATAGGATATAATTACTCATGGGACCTATTCATAGTAGTGATGAGATTGTATGATGTAATTTATGGTATAGACCGATTATCTATCACTTATTCCCATATTGATTATTTTTTATGGAGTATGTGGTGTATTGAAGTTGACATGTTGATATTTTTCTTCTATAGTAATAAATAATTACATACAGTGTAATCTAGGATCATGTGTAGTAGGTTAAAGAGAATTGATCATTGGTTGGATAACATGACTCTTAGCGTAGAAGACTCAGTGGATGTTTGGTTCCCTTTAGTGGAAGAGGAGTACCCAGATGTCTTCCTAGAGGATATGCCTAGTTTATCTTCTCATCAGAATGTTGAATTCTGCATTGACTTGCATCACAAGACCAATTGAATATCTTTAGTGGAATATCAAATGTATCCCACTGAGATTTGAGAGTACAGGGTGAAATTGGAGAACCTTTTGATTAAATGTTTTATCATACATAGTGTGTACCCCTCGGAAACTCTAGTATTATTCTCCCATAAGGTGGATGAGATCCTGAGGTTTTTTTATATTACCATCACCTAAACTAGGTAAATATCAAGAATACGTGTCCTCTATCATGAATTGAGGAACTCTTATACCAACTGAAAGGGTAATAGTGGTTCTCAGAGTCCAACCTTCGGTTAGCATATTAATATATGTGATTATATGCTAAGGACATACCAAATATTTTATTCTAAAGTATTTATGGTTATTATGAGTACCTAGTGATTCCCTTTAGAATACTGAACACCCAAAAAGTTTTTATAAGACTCATGAACCATATATTCTAGCCTTTCATAAATTGGTTTTTGGTGGTATTTATCAATGAAATTCTAATATACTCAACAATGAAGGCTGGACATACATAGCATTTGAGGATAGTTCTAGACATACTATGAGATCATAGACTTTATGGGAAAATCTTGAAGTTTCATTTCTGTATATGTAAGGTCCACTTTATATAATATATTATCTTAGAGGTGGGAGTAGTGGTGGACCCATAAGAGATCTTAGTAGTTATTTCTTGGGAATTACCCAAGAGCATAATAGAGGCATGAAGTTTCCTCAGGCTGGAAGACAATTACTAGAGATCCATGCAAGATTTATCCAGAGTTGTGACTCCTCTAACTACTTTGACATAAAAATCCCAGCCTTTTGTTTGGTAAGAAAAGTTCCATAAGGAATTTGAGGAGTTGTGATGGAGGTTTATGAGTTCTCATATCCTAATATTACTAAAATAAGGGGTTTAATACTTAATGTTCCGTGATTTATTTGGATATAGACTTCGGTATGTTTTGATATAGAGGTAGACAATGATAACATATGGGTTTATGGAGTTGCAAAATCCTGATAAGAGATATGTAACCCATGATTTGGTGTTTTAAACTATGATGTTCTCCATAAAGACTTGGTGAAACTATGTTCTTGGTGAGTGGTTTGTTATTTATTCAAATAATAATAGTTTCAGATACATCTTTACTCATAGAGGGCTCAATCTAATATAGTGGCAATGACCAGAGTTCCTACAGGACTATGACTTAGAGATAGTCTATACTCATAGGAAGGAGAACATGGTGGTAGATTATAAAAGTGTAAAATCTCATTCCCAACTTCTAGGCAAGGAATAATAGTAGTCAACTTCGTTATAGTTGTCCTTGGTGGATGAGAGAGGAGTGACATACCAATGATTGATGGTTGTTACCCCTATGCTTCTACAGTGAGTGAGGGAAGCACATCATAAAGATATTTATTTTGAGGTCTTTTTAACTTATATATTCATAGGAGATACTTATTATGGGTTCTATGAATATGGGGTGTATGATATCCCCTTCCAAGGAAGGATGATGGTTCCATTCTTACTATAAGAGTAGGTGTTGAGGTAGTTCCATATATCCCCCTTAGAGATGCATCCTAGAGTGTAAAATATTTATAAGTATCTTAGGTGTCTATTTTAGTATCCAAGGATAAATAAGAGTATTTCATAGTTCATCTCTTGATGCCTCACCTATCCATAGGTTAAAATTGAGCACTAGGTTCCAGTGGGGTTAGCCTAACCCCTTGAGGTATCAAAATGGAAGTGGGAGAGTATATCCCTGGATTTCATAATGGGAATTCCATAGAGGATGAGAGTTCATAATGCTATCTGAGTGATCATACATCAACTCACTTTGTTATCCCACTTCCTCATCATCAGAGTACAGAGTTTAGTAGAAATATTTGGATTCATGTACATAGAGGTGATCATCTGGCTTCATGGCGTTCCCTTGATTATTTTCTCAAATCACGACACTAGCTTCATATCTCAGTTGTATAGAGGTTTACAAGAGTCTTTTAAGACCCAATTTTTGATGATTTAGGTGTTCCACCCCCAAAAATATGGCTAGATCAAGAAAACCATTTAGTTTTAGGAATACATGTTATGGGATTTCATGTTGAATTTTGGTTAATTCTAGGATGATCACTTACCACTAGTAGAGTTTTATACAACAATAACTATCACTATACTATTGGTATGGATTGTTAGTGAGAGTTGGGAGAATCAACATTAAGGGGGCCAGAGTTATTGAATGAAATGATAGGGAATGTTCAGATCATACAAGGGTGAATGAGAATAGAATATGATCAAGATAATTCCTACAAAATATTGTGATTGAGTCCTTTAGAGTTCATTGAGGGAGACCATGTGTTCCTAGAGGTCTCACCTAAGTGTGGTTTGTGAAGATTTGGATGAGGTGAAAAGATATCTTTGAGGTTCATTGGTCCTTTTCAAATTATATATAGTGTCAGTGAGGTTTCAAACAAATTGGATTTATCTCTACAATTGGAACAATTTTATGACATCTTCCATGTGTTATAACTGTGGAGGTATGTGCATGATCCATCACACATTATTGACCGGGTTGATCTGGACATCGAATATGAATACAACTTTTTTGAGTACCCAATTACATTCAAGGATTAATAGGAGAGGATCCTCCATGGGCAGATGATTTCCCTTGTGCATATTCATTATCAGATTGATAGTCTTTATAATAACTCGTGGGAGTGGGCGAACCACATGTGAGTTGTATATCCTGACTTGTTTGAGTAGATACTTATTTTTAGGATGAAAGGAATTTAATGTTTAGAGGATATAACAGATCCATTTTTTTCTATTATACCCATTTAACATTTCAAATAATATTTTTAGAGCTATCTATGAAGTTTTCATGGAGTTTTGGGCATATTATAACCTCAATTTTGATATATTAAGAATATTTAATACATTAATTTACACACATTCTTAATTTCAAAAACAATGTTTTATCCCCCAAATGGATCCTTAGATGGGGAAACCAAAACCATTATTGAATTTGAAATGGGATTTTTATCCTATGTATGATATAATGTCCATTTACATTAGACCCTAAGATGGTGCATAGTCGCTAGTAGATATCAGATAAAATAAATAAATAAAATCATTTATTTGTTAATTAAGTGTCTAAAACCACTAATTATCTATTTAAACTTCATTATGGTCAATCTATTGGGTTAGTTGAATAACCCTAAGAGATCCATTGAGAGGAAGAGCCATTGTGAGGGGATTTGGGGTATGGTGACTAGATTCAACATGACTCATAGACCAATAATAAATTTGATAAGGATCACAAATGATATAATTATAGACTCATTATTCACCAATGATTAATCCAGTGATAAGGAAAGGCTTTTATTTCATGGATTTATCCCCATTTTTTCATCATTATATTTATAGATTAATCCTTATAGGAATTTAATCTATAATCAACCGTCATAAATCCCTATTGATTTTTTTATTGGGATTATGAACTTGGTAATTATCATTCTTGGAATAATTAAAAAACCCCATTTATTCTCTATTTTATATTTCATGACTGTAATTTAATCACATATGAACATTATGGATTATTCACTTTGTTATTTTATGGTTTTCCCTTATTTCTTAACATTCATCATCAATATTCGATTCTTGGTTGGAAATTCAACAAATAGAGGTCTAGTTTGAGTCATGATCGAATCTATATTCACTCTTGTTTGTGACTGTGATTGGAAATGAAGACCTAATAATGTGTGGAACATCAATGGACAAGAAATATTATGTTTGAGGGTGCTCGAGAATGTCCATTTCCGATAAATAATTCACAAGTGACAAATGAGATGACATAGCTTCATTTTTCCAATGAAGGGTGGATAGAATCCAATTTCCAGCATGGAATTGATGGAGGACAACACGTTTTGTAAGTATCTTGGTGATAATAAAAGTAAAGGAAACATTTATGGATAATATTCAACACCAATCCAAATTTATTGAAAATACCCAACTGCGTGATATGTAGTTTAGAAGAACATGTTCCGTGTATTGTAGTGAAGCGAAACTAGGTTTTTTGAGTGAGAAAAATATCACACAACCATGTGGATGGGCGCACACATCATGTAACCCTGTATGATTATCCCAGTGTGTAAAAATTTTAAATTCCCAAAAACCTTTTGTACTTTCACATGCCATGTGGAAGGGCCACATACTGTGTGATCTCATAGGAACAAGACTCCTGTAGCGAGTCACACATTGAGTGCCGGACTCAGACCTACACTCCATGTGACATTGTTTCCGATTCTTTTTGCTATGGTGTGCCGTTGTTCATGTGTTGATACTCACTGATGGTCACATCATACCCCACATTATTTATTTCCAAAGGTGGTCTACATCTATCACCTCTTTTTGGACGTTTTATCCTTGATCAAAATGGGATGATGGGAAGTCAGTTTCTCCTTCTATGGATTCCTCCTCAGAATTCATCACCTAGTCCATGTATCCCTTATAGATTAAGACATTGTTCATGAAACTCATTCCCGATTCCATCTCTTTGTGGATGTTGGTTAATTATGGTTCTTCCTCCAAGACATTCCAAAGGGTCAAGTTGGGGCAGAAACCTTTAGTTAGGAGAGAAGTCATGCTGAGGCATCTGTGGCATGTATTGATACTGGAACATTGTAACACCTATATTCTTTCTATTCAGAGGGCTTCTCAAGGGAACGAAAAACTAAGGCTTCCCATGGTGATTATAGGGAATCTTATTCCAGAGGCATGTCTCTAAGGTTTTCCTTAGCTTACCATGTTTAACATGGGGCATGCCGTGTGTTTAATGTCTAGTGGAGATGGATCAGATTGATCAGAA
The DNA here is from genome assembly GCA_963277665.1 of Viscum album. Classification (NCBI taxonomy): domain Eukaryota; kingdom Viridiplantae; phylum Streptophyta; class Magnoliopsida; order Santalales; family Viscaceae; genus Viscum; species Viscum album. The sequence goes on along the minus strand of OY728146.1, from coordinate 2,002,101,505 downwards.
TACTGATAATATTGGACCATATGGGTATGTTGCTAGGAGGGAGCACCTAGAGGGTTTACCAAATTGATGGAAAAAAAACATTCAATGTGGAAAAACCCTGGGTGGGGTGTCCCGAAAAGATAATATGTCTCACCGTGAGGGTGCATCCCAAAAAGGGAGTACTAGATGGATAGATCAGAACACCCAAAAAGAGAAGACTCAGGGTGGTGTGTCCCAAAAAGGGAAGATGTCACACTGTAAGGGTGTATCCCAAAAAGGGAGCACCATATGGATGGATCATAATGCCCAAAAATAGTGTACCTAGGGTGGTGTGTCCCAAAAAGGGAAGATGTCATACCATGAAGACTGATCTGGACACCACTGAGGGCAGATCAAGGTGGTGGAAACTAAAGAGGGGGACACAAAAGTTTACCATTGGATGTGATTGAACCTTAGAGAGGCTTCCTATGTAACCTATGTAGAATATAGGGATCAAAACCCATGTAGTTCGAAAGGTGAGGCATGAAATCTGGGTGTACATAAAGGACAATGACCTGGAGACATGCTGGGGATTATGAATGATTAGCTTCCCATTGAAAGAGGGGAACTCATGGTTGGATGGGGGTGTATCTTGTGGGGATTATGCATGGTTAGCTAGCCAAGTGCTGCTAGGAGTAGTGAGGAAGTGGGTGGAATGACCTCACCAGGATGTGGCAGCCCAGGTAAGATTTAGGATAGACAATGGAGGAAGAGTCTAAGGATGAAGATGAATAGGATGGAGCCGATATGAAGATGATGATGTTAGTATTGAACCTCAAGGAGGCTTACTAAGTATCCCCATGGATTAGAATCGAAGTCTATGTAGTTTGGTGGGGGAAATGGGACACCTGAGGAGGCAGTTTGTGAGAATGGATGCATTGATGGGACCTGAAGGAAGTGGAACCTTAGGTTGAGGCATGATCTTCCCGAAACACAAGGTCTCAAGGGAGAGATTAGGATGAGACATTAATGATGGGATTGAACCTCAGAGAGGCTTCCTACGTATCCCTATAGTAGGGAATCAAAGTCTACATAGTTCTATAGTGGGGCATAGAATCGGGATGTACGCAAAGTATAGTGACCCAGAGACATGATTGGACTTATGTGTGGTTAGAAGCCCATCAAAAGAGAGATACTCTTGGTTAGAGGAGTATGGATCAAGTGTGGGGATTATGCCTGGTTAGTTTCTCAAATGGATCAGAACCCCTCATGGAGGAGAATTTGGGAGATGTGTCCCAAAGAGGGAAGATGTCACATTAGGAGGGTATATCCCTAAGAGGGAGAACCAGAGTTTACCAATTGATCGGGGTTGAACCTAAATAAGGCTTCCTATGTACCCTGTAAAGAAGTTAGTGATCAAAACCCACATAGTTCGATAATAAAGTTTAACATCATATGGGATGAAGGTGAACTGATGTAAAATGGCCATGACAGATGGGTTATAGTCTTGAACCTCAATGAGTCTTCCTACATACCTTTCCCATGAGGAAGAGATCGAAGTCTACATAGTTTGTGATAAAGATGGCATGGGGATTACACATGGTTAATGCCCCATAGAGGATTTTAGGGTCAATACTTTCTCTAATACCATGTGAGTCATGCTCAGTATGAGAAACAAGAGGTAGCATCATACCTGATGATTGTGTTGCGAGTGTGGAAATAAGGGATATTGTGTGGGGATTACGTAGTGAGGTGTCCCATAGAGGTGTATATTGGGACTTACTCTTAGAGGGAATCCCAATAAGGGTGTCTAGATGTACGATGAGGATATGTCCATCATACTGGGATCACCCTATCAAGGTGTGTGTCAGGGCTTATGTGGAGAATGAACGATGTACATATTAAGACAAAACCCAAAAGGAGAGAGAAGGTGGATTGTAAATATAGAAAGAAAATAGCTCCCAATCTCATCCGCTCTCTAATCCACTCATGACTTCTACACATATGGAAACTCACTATTTAAAATCATGTGTTGGGGAAGAAGGTACTTAGCTGGTTATCGTCCTATAACTCGAACAAGGAGGACTCACTCCTCATCCCTTGGAATTACACAACTTATACCAACCCGCACTTGGGAAAGGGAAGGCACAAGAAATTACTAACTATAGTGAGGTGTACGATTGATCAATCGATGGGTCCACATTAGAATGGTTGAGTGAACACACAATGTCCATTAGCATGCCTATGAAAATAATCAAGAGGTAGGGAAACACTGTACGAAACAACGCTTGAGGAACCATGAAGTCACTTTGTACAAGCCAGGAGGGCCACATGGGAGAAGTATTTCCAGAACAGAAGGCTTTTCAGAGAGGGGATTCACGAAGATCTGGAACTTCATGAAGAAGAAGGGATTTGCAAAGGATGGTTCTCCACAAATAATGGTGAAAGTCCATCCATGAAGGGAGGATTTTTGTGAAGCATGATAACCCAATCGAGGCATAGAGTCAACATGTTCTTAGAGGGTTCTTCATGAAGGCTAAATGCTCCATGGAGACCAGAGTTCCCAAAAGTGACTCTTACCTTCGCGATGGCCATTGAGCTTCATGAAGGGCATCCCCACTTGAAGCGGAGGAAAAAAGGGAGGAAAGGGAAAGTTGGTTATCAATGCTCAGGTACCTGGGTAGATACATTATCTACCTGGTTAATGGAGCAATGTGGGGGATTCATGAATGAGAACTCAGAAGGTGAAAGGTCAGGGTGTCAATCCTTTAGGATAGGGGTAAGCTGCCTATTTATAGGTACCCAACATCACAATGCTCTGAGGGGATTCCATTGAGGAAATTGCGCTTCGTGATCAGATACAACTCCATTATAATCACGAAGGCTTCCATCACATTTCTCTGCAGCGATCGTGATGCTTGTTGTACTTCACAGAGGCTTCCATCAGGGGCTCTTTAACATACATGAACATATCTATCAAATCACATATGATTCCATTAGGTCCCTCTATGGTGGTTTTGAAGGAGTCAGTTCTTCCACACTTCCCTCCGTTTATGGTGGAGAGGGTATTTACAATGGAGCTTCTTGAGGCAGTATCCTTTGATGATTTTTATTCCCCTTGATGCGAAAATGTTATCCCTCCTACTTCAAACAATATTGGTCCCTCTTAATCTTGGATTTTGATGCCAACAAATTCCCCCCCTCAGAATGGGAGATGGGGTGAAAATGAGGGTCAGATTTTGAGGGTAGATTCCCAAACAAATATACAGATCGCCAAGATGCTTAGTGATGAGAGTGTGGGAAGGTGCTGGGTGAGATATCCATGAAGCTTTGGTGGAGGATGGAGTGTTTAAAATATTGAAAGTCCTACACCTATAAATACACCATGAGGGAACCTCTTTTTTCCACATTTTTATCCATGATCCATGAATGATCTTTGTGAACCGGGTTCTTTGGACTGGTGCACCATGGATTCTTCTTAGAGAACAAGTGCATCATGATCCTATGTGTCTCTATGAAGCGCACTGAGTCCATCAAGGCTCTGAGACCATGTGATTTATGATTTGTGCTCCGAAAACATGCTCTGAGAACGTGCTCCATCAACGAGATTCACAAATAGGGAAGATATTTGGTAAAGTCCCAGAATAGAATGGCCAAACAATAAGTTGCCTGGGAGGTCCTTATGGATGCTGATTGAAGGGAAGACATGACCTAAAATCCTGATATTGAAGAATATGTGCAGATTCATTCCGACCACGAGTCACTGGTGGAGCTACTATTTGAAGGGAAAAAGAACTACCCTCTTAGAAAATGGTTTCCTCTATACAACTTCAGATGGAGGGACAACGTTCTAATCCATGAAGAAAGTAGGGAATACCTAGCCTATTGGTTCAGGGGAAAGCCAACACAGTATTACTGATTTAGGGATGATGATGACCGTACCTAGAAGGATCATACTCCTATCATTACCAACTTCTTGTACAACCATGACAACAATGTTGTGTAGGACCCCGAGACACCCTGAGGGGGGAGGGTTGAATCAGGGTGTCAAATTTTTCTTTTAAATTTATGGATCTTGTTCCCACGTTGGTAAGAACTAGTTTAACATGTATTATGGATATGAGAATCAATCAAACATTCACATGCAGAGAGAAAACAGAACACTTTTTACTTGGTTCACCACTAAGGGCTACGTCCAAGGAGCATACGCTGATAGGTTGTCGGTCGTACCAAATTCCACTATTCTTCACTAGTTGTGGATTTCAAAGGTTCTAGAATAGTCACTCTGTCCCAGGCTCACTGCCTTTACAACTGTTCAGGGGTAGCCCACAACATCCCTTGGGTCACTCCTGTTGACTCCCCCTGGATCACTGCCTTTGATGAAGTCCCAATCAGTTTATAGATGTGAAGGTCTCTTCAATATATTTGCATCGAATTCTTTGCCTCTGCTTAGCACGAGACTCTTCTTGCATCGAAGTCCGGAAATGATGCACTTGTATGCGCTGAACCACTGAACCGGATAACCAGAACGTGCAAACAGGATACACAGATGATTTTTCATAGCAACTAACCTTTGTGCACATGTTCTCACTTTTTCATGCAATACCTGATTTTCACGCGGAACAATATTTCATGCAATTTCATCTTTTTACGCGCAACCTCTCCTTTTTCGCGCAGCACCGAATTTTCCATGAAAGATGGAATTTTTCGCGTAGCTCGGACTTTTTCACGCAGCTCCCTTTACACGAACCTTTTACGCACATCAGACCTTATATCTTCTCTGAGTCTTCAACCGTTCGGAATGAGGGGGGTCACCTCTTATTTATAGGATTCTAAGACCCCCGCGCGCAAAACCCCATGTGGCGTGAAAAACTTCTCATCTGGCGCGTAATCTTTCACGTCGGTATCATTTTTCACACACATCTCTAGATTTTTTGCACAACCCATGCCTTTTCCATTTTTCGATGTCTTGATTCTGAAACACTATTTGTGTGAAAAATCTTGATCCAGTATTTCATGAACCCCGCTGTTTTTGCACCCAACTCAAGTATTTCACGCACAACCCTTATTTTTCATGCACCACTTCCTCTTTGCGCGCTCCTACTTTTACCAACAATCCATGTCCTCATTTTCCAATTTTGAGGCCCAAATATTTTTCAAACACTGGGAAACAGTGCCACCTTCAATACTGTTGTATGCTTGAACTGAATGATCACTTTTCTGGAACACATTCTGAACTTACACTGAGGATTGACAACAAATACAAACCATACTCCAATTCATGCATATAATAGACATGGTTCCAACAATCTCCCCCTTTGGGTTTGTTGGAAATCACCAAATAAATTCAATAGATCACCATCCACATGAAAACCAAAAATGAAATAATCAACTCATAAAAAAATCTAAGTCTACATGAGCAATGCTCGGTGTAGAAAACAAGAGATGAAGCTTGAATTGGGTTCCCGTGTTTTGGAATTCTCAATGACACCCAAGTAAATTTATTACAGTGTCACAGAAGTATTACATGTCCAATGAATTACTTATCATCCTATCATCGATGCTGAATTCTAATCGTGTCACAGAAGAATTACATGTCAATGACATGCCTGAATTTATTCATTTCTCCCCCATTGGAAATAAACCCAAAGACTGGTAATTGTTCATTGTTCAGATCAAAACTCACCCCCTGGATAGTATCTCCCACACAAACCTGCATCACATCCATAAATAGATAAAAAGCAGTTAACATAACTGGGGAGAGGGGTATTTCACAACCTCCTTATGCACTAGGAGGTGGATGAACACCGAGGTTCAAGTGATGCTTCTCAAAAACAGCCGCTGATAGTGGCTTGGTCAGGATATCAACCATTTTCTCATCCGTTCCCACATGATCCATTCTAATCATGCCTTGCTCAACTTTCTCTTTGATAAAGTGATACCTTATTTTAATATGTTTTGTACGATAATGCTGAACATAATTCTTCGGAAGATTAATTGCACTCTTGTTATCATAGTAAATCCCCATTGGTTGTTTCACCTCATCACCAATATATGTCAATTGTTTCTTCATCCATAGAAATTGAGTGCATGCATTTATAGTGGATATATACCCAGCTTCAGCAATACTAAGAGAAGTACTTTATTGTTTCTTGCTCAAACAGCCAACACATTTATTCCCAATATAGAATACTCCACCACTGGTGGACTTTCTATCCACTACATCGCCAGCCCAGTCAGCATCAGAAAATGATGATAGTTCGTTGTCCCTTCCTGTAGTAAAGTATAATCCACAATTGTGAGTACCTTGAATATACCTCATGATTCTTTTCACTGCTGCCATATGTTCCTTCTTTGGATTATTCTTAAAGAGGGCTGCTAGACATGTTGCAAAGACAATATCTGGCCGAGTTGCTGTCAGATACAGTAGGCTCCTAATTATCCTCCTGTATATGGTGGGGTCTACAGATGTCCAATCCTCATGCTTTCCAAGTTTAGTTCGAACTGCAATCGGAGTGGACATTGGTTTGGAGTCTTTCATATTAAACTTCTTTAGCAGCTCTCTTGCATACTTTTCCTAAGAAATGAAAGTTTAATCCTTATTTTGAATCACTTGCAGCCCCAGGAAATATGTGATCTCCCCAATCATAGACATTTCAAATTCTTATTTCATGTGATTAGAAAATTCATCCACTGATTTCTGCCTGCTGCCACCAAATATAATATCATCAACATAGTCTAGAAACATGAACTGATCTTTTGGAGAATTATTCACATATAGATTGTGATCTACTCTTCCTCTTTTGAAATCTAGATTCTTGAGATAAGAGTCCATTTGGGAATACCATGCTCGTAGAGCCTGTTTCAACCCATATAGAGCCTTCTTTAGTTTTCAAACCTTTGTTTCATCATTACCAAGAAGAAAACCCACTGGTTGTTCAATGTAGACTTATTCTTCGAGTACACCATTCAAGAATGCTGTCTTGACATCCATTTGATATACTTTATATCCTATTTGGAGTTCCATCGCAAGGAAAAGCCTGATTAACTCCAGTCTAGCCACTGGAGTAAAGGTTTATTCAATATAAACACCTTCAATCTGGGAGTATCCTTTACATACCATTCGTACCTTATTTCTAATAACAGTTTCATGCTCATAAAACTTGTTCTTGAAGATCTATTTTGTACCAATCACATTGTGAACTTCAGGACTCTGGAAAGGATCCCATGTCTGATTCTTGTCAATCTGATCTAACTCTTCATTCATGGATTTCAATCAAAATTCATCCTTTACTGTTTATTCAAACGAGGATGGCTCCACAACTGATAGAAACGAAGATTGTGTGTTATTACTCATCCTCCTTGTTTGTGTGGGTTCATTTATGTCCCCAATTATGTTAGATGGATCAATCTCAGCTCTTTGATTTCTCCTGTGAGGTTCTGTTTCATTCTCTCCAGCCAAGGTTTCCTCGTCAGATTCCTCTTTTGAGTCAACATCATGATGTGATGGCTGAGTGTTTTGTACACATTCCTCTATTTCTGTATTTGTATTTTCTCCACATTCACTTTCTTCCTCACTTTTTATCACATCAGCATATGGAGTCCTTGAATCATTTGGGGTTTTCTATTCAATGATCTTAACATCACTTCTTTCCACAATCCTTCCTAATCACTTGTTGAAACACTTGTAGACTTTGCTGTTCATTGAGTATCCAAGGAAAAATCCTTCATCTGCATTGTCACCATACTTCCATTGATTACCTTCTTTATTCCTGATGAAGCACTTGCTTCCAAAAATAGGAAAGTATTTCAAATAGGGCTTCCTTCTATGCCACAATTCATAAGGTGTCTTCATCTCACCCATATAAAGTCCTGTTCGATTTTGAATATACACTGCAGCTTGAACGACTTCTTTCCAGTAATGCTGTGGAATATGAATCTCAATCAGCATAGTTCTTTCCATGTTGTTCACCTGTCGATTTTTGCGCTGAACAACTCCATTTTTTTGTGGAGTTCTCACGGAAGCTACCTCGTGTTGTATCCCATGTTTCAACAGGTAGTTTTCAAATTCAATGGATGTGTATTCCCCTCCATTGTCTGATCGCAACACTTTGATTTTTCGTCCAGTATCATTGTCGGCGATTCGACGATACATTTTCATGCAGTCAAACACTTGTCGTTTCCTATGTATAACCATTACACATGCCATTATACTGTAATCATCTATGAAAAGGACGAAGTACCTTTCTCCATGAGTTCCAGTAATATTTATCGGGCCACATACATCTGTATGAATTTGATCAAGAAGATGCGATGCCCTTTTCTTCTTTAGCCGATATGAACTATAGACCATCTTCCCACGAATGCATGCATCACAAGACTTTTCCCATTCACATTTTATAATGGGGATATCCATGAATATCTAAAGCTTAGATATCTTTTCCATGTCTTGTTGGTTAATGTGCCCCAGCCTTCGATGCCACAAATTGTTTTCTTCTTCAACAGACAAATAATAGGAGTTCACTTTGCTGTCAACCTGATATAAGTTTCCATCTGTTCTACAGACTTTCATAAGAGAATTCCCCATTTTTTCCTTTATAGTGCATCCTTTTTTATTTAAAGTTACTATGATCCATGAGTCATAGAGTTGACTCACACTAAGCATATTGTGACGTAGACTGTCCACATAAAGTACTTCAGTCTTCTTTAGCTCTCCATTGGCGAGAGCAGTATTCCCACTGCCTTTAATCTTCAAATCCCCATCATTACCAAACCTAAATCTTCCATAAACCTTATTTTTAATGTTCTTCAAAAGGTCAACATTTCTTGTCATATGGGAAGAGCATCCACTATCAAGAATCCAGGTGCTGCTGCTCTTTGTATCTTTGAGGGTTACTTCTACAAGATTGGATTTCTCGATCTTCTTCTTTTCTTTCCTTGAGATATTGTATTTAGTATAGGATAATGATGGCCTTTTAAAACTTTCCTCCATATAATCAGATTCTTCTAACCCATATTCTTCTTCAAGAAGAGAAAAACCGTTTGGGAGAACAATACCATCAGGAGGGTGAAACTGACCCATCTCTGAGAGTTGTATGAATTTCTCCTGTCATACCTCTACGTGCAATACATAGCTTTATGGACAAAGTTAGAACAATGAAAACAGTAACCATAGAATCTATTTCTTCTATATGATGGAGGATATGAAATCAATATCCTTTTTTGCCTTCCCAGATCTTTCCCATTCAAGTAGCTCCTTGCCTCTTCGCAATATGACATGGTATGACTCAGATAGCCACAGAACTGACACTTCATGAGGGGAAATGTCTTCTCACTTAAATTTCTCCTCATGCCTTCTTCCTTGGGAGAATGGTTGGACTGCCTTTCATTTCTGAAAGTTTGAGGATAATCTTTAGTTCTTCTTTTAGTTTTTATTGAGGGTTTCTTTTTCATCCCTTCAGGCAATGTTTCAACATGTCCAAATTTCATCTTGTCTTTCTTTTGGCTCTCTTAACTTCCAACAGTTGATAGCCCAACTTCACAGCCAATTCCAATCTTTCCCATGCAAGAAGGACTTTGATCACTCAAGATTTTTCCAACCCCATCTGAACCACACTTGTCTTTTTCCAGTAACTATGCATCTGAGAATCATCCAAAATGAATTTTCTTCTTACCCTCATTTGTGGTTGATCGACACTCAAGTTTACTTTTAAGAGTAACAACTTCTTCCTAAAGACCCTCAACGGTCTTGGACTTCTCTTCCAGTTTGGATGTAAGGTCATTTATAACCTTGGCTTGTTCTTAAATTCTAAGCTTCAATTCCATAATGTCATCTGTGCTTTCAAGGATTGAATATTGAACTCTCACTAATTCTTCTAGTCGTTCAATTTCAGCTTCAATCTCATCAACATATTCTGATGATTCTTTCACCATTTCTTTCCACTTACTACATATCTTTCATTTTTTCTCAAGATTTGAAAAGGAATCCTTCATTTTCAACTTGGTATCACCATTATGAGTCATATGATTGTCTCTTTCTTTATTAATCGAGGGTTATAACTTTTCAATGGTAGCCATCATGGAATCATGGTTTCTAGTTTAAAATTCAGGTTCTTCTTCTTCACAGAATTCAATATCACCATCTTCCTCTTCACAGAAAAAACTCTTCTTCTGTATATTCTTTCTAGATTTGAAGTCTCCCTTTTTGAAAAACCTTTTCTGAGGCTTCTCAATATCTTCTGCTTCACTTTCTTCATCATCAAACTTTCTTTGGAATTGAGAGGCAATGTGCCCAACTCTTCCACAACGAAAGCATGCTAGAGGTAACTTACCTTTAAATTTACCTTTTACCTTCTTCAGCTTCTTGTAAATGAGAGAAAGAATTTCTTTTTCACTACTGGAAAATAGGTCTATACCCACGGTTTTCCAAAATCGTGGGTATACAAATAGTACGTGAACCTATACCCAAGGTTCTCCAAAACCATGGGTATAGTCCACCTATACCCACGGTTCTCAAAAACCGTGGGTATAGGGTACCTGTATACCCACGATTTTGGAGAAACGTGGGTTTAGGGTACTTTCCGAAGACCTATACCAACGGTTCGTCAAAACCGTGGGTATTGAGGTTTTTTTTGAAGACCTATACCCACGGTTCTGGATAACCGTGGGTATAGCTTATGGTGGGGAATTAAAATTAGGCAGGACATGGAAAAAAATTGGTGGGAATATATTTTTTCACGGTGTATTTTAATATATTTATATAAATATAAATGTAGATACACAAAATTTCTTTAGCTTGGTTGGTCAATAGTGGAGGCGTGGTCGTTAGACTCGTATTCGAATCCCACGTTCTGCATTTTTGAATTTAAATACCCGATGTGGATTAAATTAATATATATAAGTTGATGTATAAATATATATCAAAAAGAATTTGCAGCCTGGTTGGTTACTTGGTGGCATACGGAAGTGAAGCCCAGTGTGAGACGCGGGTTCGAATCCCAGCTCCTGCGTTTTTCTATTTTAAGTGGATTAAATTAATATATATATGTTGATTTATGGATATATATCAAATGAATTCATAGCCTGGTTGGTCCTTTGGTGGTGCACAGTTGTAAGGCGCCGTGGGAGTGTGGGTTCGAATCCCAGCTCCTCTAATTTTTTCGAATTTAAATACCCCACGATTTGAAAACTGTGGGGTCTGTTGTGTGCCACGCTGTACAACCGTGGTGCACACTTTGACCCCCCTATACCCACAATTCTTCAAAACCATGGGTATAGGTTGAGACCCCTATACCGACGCCGTTCCAGCCCATGGTTCCCAAAACCATGGGTATAGGTCATTTTTCCAGTAGTGTTTCCTCATCATCTTCACCACCACTATCTTCTAAAATTTTCAGTTTTTCCATGGATTTGAATGCCATTTCCTTACTAACACGAGTCATATATTCTTCGAGTTTGACTCTCATATCATATGCCACTAGACTACTTAGCATATTATCCAAAGATAGTTTAGATAGATCTCTTTCTTTAAGGGATGATACCTTTTAATTGTACATTGGAGGAAGTCTTTTCAAGATTTTATTTACGATATCAATGTCTTTGATTTCCTCTCCAATCCCTCGAATTGCCCCCACTACTTCTATGATTTGATTGAAGAATGAATTTTCATTCTCATCAGGATGCATCTTTAGATCATAAAACTTGTTGTGCAGGACTTGAAGTTTTTACTCCTTCACTTTGTTTTCTCCTTCATAGATATTTTCAAGTTTATCCCACATAGACTTTATTGAGGTGAAACTCATCACCTTTAGATAAATCTGACCAGAAAGAGCCGCAGTGATAACATTTTGAGCTTTAGCATCTGCATCAAGAACTTTCCTATTTGTATCAGTCATATCCAGACCTATTGGATTAGTAACATGTATTCCTTGCACAGTAGAAAAGAGGACTTCCATTCCTATAGATCTTAAATGAGATCTCATTATGTTCTTCCAAATATAAAAAGTAATTCCATCGAAGAGAGGGGTTCCCCAAACATTGACAACATTATCCATGACGAAAAAGTATATATCAAACACTAGTAACATGCCTTTGATACAACTTGTAGGACCCCAGGACACCCTGAGAGGGGAGGGGTGAATCAGGGTGTCAACTTTTTCTTTTAATCTAATGGATCTTTCTCCCACGTTGGTAGGAACTAGTTTAAACTGTATGATAGATATGAGAAGCAATCAAATATTCCCATGCAGAGAGAAAACACATCACTTTTTACTTGGTTTACCACTATGGGATATGTCCAAGGAGCATATGCTGACAGGTTGTCGGTCGTACCAAATTCAAATATTCTTCACTAGTTGTGGATTACAAAGGTTCGAGAACAGTCACTTTGTCCCAGGCTCACTACCTTTACAACTGTTTAGGGATAGCCCACAGCGTCTTTTGGGTCACTCCCATTGACTCCCCCTGGCTCACTGCCTTTGGTGAAGTCCCAATCAGTTTATAGACATGAAGGTCTCTTCAATATATTTGCATTGAAGTCTTTGCCTCTGCTTGGCACGAGACTCTACTTGCATCGAAGTCCAAAAATGATGCACTTGTACGCATTGAACCACTGAACTAGATAACCAGAACGTGTAAACAGGATACACAGATGATTTCACACAGCAAATACCCTTTTCACACAAGTTCTCACTTTTGCGCGCAATACCTGATTTTTGCGCTGAAAAATATTTCGCGCAATTTCAACTTTTTACGCACAACCTCTACTTTTTTCGTGCAACACTGAATTTTCCGCGCAAGATGGAATTTTTTGCACAACTCAGACTTTTTTGTGCAGCTCCCTTTACATGAACCTTTTACGCGCATCATACCTCAGATCTTCTCTGAGTCTTCAACCGTTCGGAAGAGGGGGTCACCTCTTATTTATAGGCGTCTGAGACCCCCACGCGCAAAACCCCTAATGGTGTGAAAAAATTCTCATATGGCGTGTAATATTTCATGCCTGTATCATTTTTTGCGCACATCTCCATATTTTTCGCACAACCCATGCCTTTTCCTTTTTTCGATGTTCTGATTCCGAAACACTATTTGTGCAAAAAACCTCGATCCACTATTTAACGCACCACACTGTTTTTCACGCCCAACTCAAGTATTTTGCGCACAACCCTTATTTTTCGTGCACCACTTACTCTTTGCGTGCACCTGCTTTTACCAACAAACCATGTCTTCATTTTCCGATTTTGTGGCCCAAATTTTTTCAAACCCTAGGAAACGGCGCCACCTTCAATACTGTTGTCTGGTTGAACTGTATGATCACTTTTCTAGCACACATTCTGAGCTTCCACTGAGGATTGACAACAAACACAAACCATACTCCAATTCACGCATAGAATATCCATGGTTCCAACATGTTGATGGGAATGCACTACAACTAGAGGTATCTCTACCGCAATATCACACCATCCTTATAGTGGGATTAGGGAACCCAGAGAAGGGGTGGACCGAAAACTAGGATCTATGTTAGGGAGGAAATTTCATGGAGGAATGGGCCTGGGCTTACTGGGTCTGCATATCATGTGACGAGTTTGGGGTAGAGCTTAGGTGAGTAGGCCTATATGAGGCTATGCAAGCTTCTTAATTACACATCTACCAGCCAAAAGGCATGATGCCATAACTATTAAGTAGGTGGTCATCAAAGACCAAAACATTCCATATTCACCATGGGGAGGTCGACATCAGTCTTTGGGACTTCCACTAGATCTTAGGGACTCTGATTCTGGGGGTGATGTACGATGAGTTCCTCCCCACAGAAAATAAATGGGAGGATCCAAAGCATATTCCATGGCTAGAAAAGGTACTTATAGACCTGGTGTTGGGAAAGGATAAAAAATCTATGAGGGATTCTCTTTTTAAGTGGTGGTTTATAAATTTCCTGAATTTCCCACTGGAGCACCATACTAAGGGAGATGAGGCACCTAGAAAACTACCTACAAGGTCCCCCACCTATCCAAGGGGAGATCAGTGCAGCAAGGAGGGTTATTACTAGAGAATATTGTAGGTAATACAATGAAGACTATGGGGGTACAACATCAAAAATGAGAAAAAAGTGGTTATGTTGGATGGGTTCATCTTGGTGCTCATTTGCGGGTGGATGCTACTAGTCAGGGATGCACACATGGGTGCACAGATGAGAACATTCATCATGGAGTTCATGATGGAAATGGGGTAGCATGTCAACCTTAGGATTCTAGTGCTGAAAAAACTATACAAGGTGCTATGGAACATCAACGAGGAGAATAATCCACAATGGGTGTGCGGGCTACTCCACTTTCAATATGACTGGATAATAGTTCACAAAAGGGTTTATGAATATCCAAACCCTATCTACCATCATGGTTTAGACTTTTGACCATCCATTATGAACTTAGTGGGAAGCTTCCTGATCAAGATGACTTCATTGGTGGTGCTACTCAAAATCTAGAGGGTAGATGAATTCAACATCCATCCATTCCTTCCACCAACATGGGTATTCACTAATGAATAATAGGGGACAAAAGAACATTGATCATACCTCATGGACTTATGTGGTAGAGTCTTGGTGTCATGGGTAGATTGTGAGACTATCTATGAACTGTATACCCCGAACCATTTGGTGAGGTAGTTCCCGTGCTTGCAGATGTTAACCCCACAAGTCTACCTTGGGGTATTCCATGAAGATCACCCATGTGTGCTGAGGTAGATGTGGATCATGTTCACATAGGAAGAAGGAAAAATGCAGAATGACCTGCCTCCACCTACCACCACCTACAAGATGGTTAAGGAGTATGCAAAGATATGGGAGATAGCCTACCTGGGGGAGATGCTGAATCAATGGACTTTACATACTGATGATGGGGTTCCTCCTTAACCCCTGGGTAGGGTCTGGACAACAGTGAGAATACATCATGGTGGTAGAGCTGATGCACATTGTGGCGGTGGAGCAGTGATAGTGGTAGGGCCAGTAATTCTGAGGTCCGCACTGGATGAAAGTAGAAGAGGAGTGGTGGAAGATCCGGTGGCTTCAAATAGGTAGATCAAAAGAAAGTAAGTCCATCAAGAGGGTTCTATAGGATATCTACCTAGGATTCTGGGAAGTGGCGGCGCTACATAGACATGCTTGAGGATGTTTTCTATCCAAAGGCTTGGGAAACTTGGGATGTTAATAAGAAATTCTTTAGTCCCTATTAGATGTGGGTCCACCTTAACCATGTTGGGATGGATCTATGAGATATATTCTCTACCAAGGGTGTATTTCTGGTATTGAAGGCTGAGGGGGAGAAATATGTGGCTGAGCTGGAGGATTTTGTACATTCCCGGGGCACCCTATGTCCAATGACAGACTGAGTGAAAGTACTACATGACCAAACATACCCACTATAATCATTCATTGTTGAGATGAGGGAGACATTCCATTTGCCTAAATAATCAGAAGAATATTGGGGAGAAGATGATAATAGGGGAGCCTTTTAGAGGAAGGTGAAGTTGCTGCCTCGAAGCTCGAAGAGTTTACTGAAACTATTTAGGTAAACTCAAAACCATTACAATGTGTCTTGACCTTATCTATGTCATCCAAGCTTCTCAAATGGCTTTTTCCCTGTATTGGAGATCCTTATAATAAGGCACCCATCTCGTATGATGATGGACATTGCTTCGAGATCTGTTCCCAGGATGATGGTGATTGCATGGTCCAGTAGGGATTTGATGACCAGGGTGACCATTTCGGAATATTTGAAGCTTCCAACCATATATGGGGGGGTGAAGAACTAGGATTCCAGCAACAAAAAATCAAGGGAGTGATCAAATATTTGACCTTTTTAAGTCACCTTCCGTACAGAGTCATAAATATTGTCTATCGGATAAGGCCAACTGACATTATCTTTATCGGAACAGTCCTTTAATCCATATATACAATGCTAGTGAGAAAGTTTATGGTTCTAGTAGCTCCTTTCCCAATGGGAAAACCAATTATCATGGAATCAGATACCCAAGATGACCTAACCACATTGATCAAGGAAGTGGGTAGATCCACTAGCAGAGTGAAACTAGAATTTATCGATGTGGGATCTAGCGATGAAGATCAACCACATGATGTGGAACCCAACTCATCTGATAAAATTCCAAAGATGTATCTAGACACATAAATCTTAGAGACATTCCTTGAATATTAACCTACTAACCCTTAGAAGTTGGATGAGATCGCTTCTGATGAGGATGATAGTTAGGCCGTCTATTGCTGATCATGGAAACTGATGAAGAGCTTCATCAACGACACTCCATAATCAGAGTGGATACATTGGATGGGAAAACTTCGTCCTTAGCTGGGAGACCTATTCTCTATAGGGGTAGATGCATGAAATCTGCATATGCTCATCTAGGAATATCTCGCGGAGAATACATGAGAGTATAACCATGGCCTTAGTACCATTTGACAGCGAAGGAATTTATTCAACACCCAAAAACTATAGGAGGATGAACAAGAGGTCCAATGATTGGAAATATGGATGAATGAGTGCTCTTATTTCACCACCACCCAAATAGAACTCATATCACAATTAGGGGTCTAGTTGGTAGAAGTTGAGGAGTAGCCAAGGAAAGTATCCCGTGAAGTGGTTGACATCCAGGCTGAACAAGATCGAGTACAGATTAGTGCAGATAGACTTTGACCCATGTCTGATGACGAAGGAAGGGAGATCAGATGGCGACAATAACTCCAAGATACTACACACCAAAGGGTGGTGGATCTGAGATGTCCATCAAAGTGGCCAATCCAAAGGGGTTTCATTTTTCTTAACTCAAAAACATATCTTCATGCTTGCTTTCTTATTTAGACTGCATACATAGAAATCGCATTACTGATTAGATTATTGCACCCCGACCATATAGAAACAACTAATAATCGATCCCCAAGATCATGTCGGCCATTCTTGGTGTGAGAAACTAGGGATGACCATGTGATTTCTCACCTTAGGTATATGAGTTCCATACAATCATCGAACACTCAGGGTCCAATTGACCGTTTGGAGTTTTGGAATGAGGGAGGGGGCTATGAATTAGATATTAGGGTTTTCATAGCATCCAAACCACCTTTCCTAATGTGATCTAGTGCATGAGAGAGATAACTCCAGGGGCGTTGGAATCAAACTGAATAAAGGGGAATGAGAAGTTTCAATCACGATACCCAAAATTCGAAACATTGTGGGGGTGGTATGATGATGGAGGATAACTGTTTACCATGTTCAAAACACAGTACCCATACCATATTAGCCTAAAACGGGAACAAAAATCTGAGGATTGACCACTGACCATATTCAAAATGTGGGACTTATATCAAGTTGACAATCGAGATCCTCTAGGATGTTAGACCATGATGATAGGTGAGCCAAAGCGACATGAGACCAGGATGTTAGGGGGTCCCTTAAAATGTAAAAAAGGATGAGGATACAAAATAAAGGTCATGAAAATCATGGTGATGGAGTGATGATATGTTCGAATGAAGTCCAACACTCTTGAAATTATGGCACCGTGATGAAATCACATTGTGTAGGTGTATTTATCTGAAAAAAAATCAAACCTACTAAGGAAAAGACTTCTCTAGTGAGGGCCTATAATTCCTTTCAGTTTTACATCATGTAAATGAGGATGATAGACACATAGTTTAGCATCATATAGTGAGGAAAATGCATGGAATAATTTAAATTCATATGAACAGGACGTTGAACATAGTTTAAGGTCATACTTCCTAAACCCTGGAAAAATGTTTAGAGTCATGTTACATGGACTAGGGGCGTCTAATTTAAGATCATAGAGTTTGGAACGTTGTTGGGGCCAATGGTCCGGAGAGGTTAATGAACCTGGGGCTGGACCTGAAGGCAGAATGTCTAGGTGTTCTTACGTATCCTACGAGAGAAGGAATCAATCCATACATAGTTCTTGAGATTTCATGCAGTTCACCATCATGTAGACATGAATAAAGAAAAAATAATTCTACACCATACCACATATCCTCAAAAGGGGAGCTAAGGAAAAGAGACTAACTTGGGGAGTGTACAGTCCTACGGTTGGGTCTGAGGATGAGATGTCTGGACATCTCTACATATCCTGTTAGGCCAATAATCAAGCCATAAATAGTTATTAAG
Organism: Viscum album; assembly: GCA_963277665.1. Lineage (NCBI taxonomy): Eukaryota > Viridiplantae > Streptophyta > Magnoliopsida > Santalales > Viscaceae > Viscum > Viscum album. Next base: position 2,002,083,374 of record OY728146.1, on the reverse strand, counting down.
GATTCCATGTAGTTTAATGTCATGTGTATGAGAATGATATAAGAGGGGTATCCCCATGTGAAGTACATGACGCGACTAATATAACCCAATGTGAATGAGGACCAAAGAAGTCCACACCATACCACATATCTTTAGAAGATACCTAGGTTAAGAAGGGGGGAAAAGAGATTCTTAACTCTGCTGCTAGACCCAGGGATGATATATATGGGTGTCACTACATATCTCACAAGGGTGGGAATCAATCCACACATAGTTTTTGAGGGTGGCATGGTGAATGGCTGACACCAAAGAGGAAATGTTTCTTAGGTGAAAGCATTGTTGTGCTGTGTAGTTTTTTTATCAAACTTCTAGGATATAGAATTCATAGTTTAACTTCATTAGGTATGAATGATAGAGAAAACGAGATATTAGTTTACGACCATTGATATCAGACCATGGATGTGCAACTTTTCCATGTGGGTACAAACCTTATCGAAATCCCTAAGCCCATGTGAGCTATGATAGATGTGAGGAAAAAGGGGAAGATAAGACCTTTAAAAAACATGTAAACACATGATTAAGGGATGGATGTGTAGAGCCAAGGATGACCCCATGACACCGGTTTTCCTACTCAATGTGAAAAGGTGCACAGAAGAATGAAACTTACGGTATCAAGATTCCATCTTGACATAAGGACGTGAGAAGGAATGTGATTCACAAGACTAACATTTGGGACATGACCGAGTTGGCGATAATGATAGAGGACAACTGCTGACCATGTTCACAACATAGTATCCATATCGTGTGACCTGGAATGGAAACAAAGAAATGAGGGTTGACCGCTAAACATGTTCATAGTTCAGGACTTGTATCAAGTTATTGTTTGAGATCCTTTGGGACGTTGACCCGGAATGGTAGGTGAGACAAAGTGGCATAGGACTAGACCATCTAGGGGTCCTTTTGGATGTGAAAGATTATGAAGACCCAAATAAAGGGAATGCATGAAGCGTGGTGTATGGATGAGACAATTTTCATGTAGAATCCAACACTCTAAGTCCCATAACACAACACATCTGAGCATGCTGATATAGCGAAGAAGAGGTTGAGGGATTCAATCGAGGGTAGATGAATCGAAAATATGAGTAAGGAAAAGGAAAAAATGGGTTGATCAACCTAAGGCTGGACCTAAAGAAAAAAATGTTTTGGTGTTCCTATATATCCCATATGTACGAGAATCAAGCAAAACATAGTTCTTGAGATGCCATGTAGTTTAACATCATGCGATAAGTAAAAAATAAGATAAGTTCTCAAAGAAGGGGTGTGCATGGTGTGATAAAAAAACCTGATGTGAATGATGATCAAAGAGGCCTCATACCACATCATTCATCCCCAAGAGGGGACTCAGAACAAGGGGCCGAAAAAATAGGATTTATAATACCTGGGGTTAGACCCAAATATAGAATGTTTTGACATTCCTACGTATCCTTCAAGGGTAGGAATCGAGACACATGTAGTTTTTGAGATGCCATGTAGTTTAACATCATGCGATAAGGACGAAAGTAGGTAGGTAGGAAATCCCTAGGGGGGGGGGATCATGTGATGCGACTATTATAAACCTGATGTGAATAATGACCAAAGTGGCCTCATGCCACACCACATACTCCTGAGAGAATATCTAGGTCGAGTGACCGAAGATGGAGAAACTTGGGATTGGACCCAAAGACAGAATTTATGGGCTTTCCTATGTATCCTGCGAGGGAAGGAATCAAGTCAAACATAGTTCTTGAGATGTTGTACAGTTTAATGTTATGTATTAAGGATTAAAGAGATCTTAGTTCAAGGTCATAGAGCTTAGACTGTAGGATACCGTACAATTTAACATAATGCGGTAAGGATGAAAGAGATCTTAGTTTAAGGTCATAGAGATCAAACTGTAATATTCCATATAGTTTAACTTCATGCAGTAAGGGTGAAAGAGATCTTAGTTTAAGTTCATAGAGCTCAGACCATAGGGTATATTTACCATTTGTAGTTTATCGTCATGCAAGAAAAATGTTGAGTAGTTTTATTTCCTTTTCCCCAGACGGATTGTGAAATTTAACATCATACAGTAATGACGTAGTAGGTATTATTAAGGGGAATTTTTCTTGAAGAATTTGGCATTGGTGGGAGGAGTAATACGCTCACTATCCATGGTGACCATAGAGTACACATTGTTGAGGTAAACCTTGTGAATGATATAAGGTCCCTTCTATTTGGGCACCACATTTGGTGTCTTCCTTCCAGGTATCATCAACGCCCTTAGGGATAAAACTATATCACCTTGAAGGAAATAGAAAAGATGAAATTTCTTATTGAAATCCCTGATGATCTTATTCTGGTGCCTCTCTAGATTGTGAAAATCCTAGAGTCTGTTCTCATCGAGGGATTCTAGTTCTTCCAGATAGTCTCCTACCACTTTGTCTAATGTTTTATAATCATAGACGACCGTGTGGAGTGATATAAAATGAATCTCAATGGGCCAGAATACCTCTGTTTCATACACTGGGGAATATATGGTAACCTGGGTAGAATTACAATTCGTCATTCAATAATCCAAGAGAGTGTTGGGGAACTTGTCCGACCAACATTTTTTGTTCTGACCAACCATTTTATAAAAAATTTTGGAAAGGGTTTTGTTGAACACCTCAATCTGTCCATTTTTATGTGCATGATAACGTGAAGTATTGTTGGATCAGATACTATACTTGGTGCACAATTTCTTCAATTTAGCTACTTGAAAGTTAGTGTCATTATCGATGAGGTTATCTTGACGAACTTTGAATTGATGGATGATGTTGGAGCTCAAAAAATCGACGATTGAATGGGTCTTAACTTCTTTTAGTGGGATCGCCTATACCAACTTGGAAAAGAAATCCATGGAAGTCAAGATAAACCTACATTGGAGAGGTGTCACAGGTGGATATGGTCCCATGACATTGAGTCCCCAAACTGAAAAGGGACAAGAGTACTTGGTAGTATGGAGAGGATCTGATGCTTGATGCATGAAATTATCATGGATATGGCATGTGTGACACCTCTTGGAAAACTCGATACAGTCATGGACCATGGTGGGCTAGAAGTATCCCAGTCTTAGAATCTGATGGGATAGTTTTTACACAGCCTGATGAGATCCACAAGAACTGGCATGGACTTCTTGCATAACCTGAGGAATATTATTTCCCTAAATGAAACAGAGGAGGAATCCTTCGAATCCATGCTTGTGGAGGATATTTTCATGGCTGCAACCACTCTGGAGAGTGAAATGGACTGCGCACCGATGGATTCACTCACGTTTGGCTTTGTATATTGGGATATTTTCGTGTTAGAGATACTTAATGAAGGGATTCATCTAATAAAGGATCTCTTCTGCTGTGGAAGAGGGACCTAGAGGTCCCGATGTAGAGGCACCTGTGGCGAGATGGATCACCCACTATCCATCACCATCGTTCAAGGTAACAAGGGTGATAAATCTTAGATTCACTACATAGATGATCAAATCATCCTAGTCAGGCTCTAATAGAGAAGAGATAAGGCTATCTAAGGCATCAGATCGACCATTATATGACTTAGGAACATGAATGGCCTCCAGATGAGAAGGGAACTGGGCCATTAGCTGGAGAGTGTACTATAACAAGGGTATGAGTTCTGGCTTTATGAAAACATAATCACCATTAATATGATTGATAACTAGCTCGAAGTCCCCCTTCCCATGTAGATGGGGAACATCAATCTAGAGGGACATATTGAGACTAGTGATGAGGGCCTGATACTATGACTTGTTGTTGGTAAAACCATCTAAAAATAATAATGAGTAGAGCAAGAAAACCTATGTAGGATTGATAAAGATGATACCCAGACCCACTCTATTGAGTCTTGAATCATTGAGCCTCCTAACAATTAGACTTCAGGAAACACCATCGAAGTTCATCTACCAATATGGAATGGATTGATCCATTGAGAGTATGGCCTCATCTAGGAATTCAAGATCTAGATATTTCTCTACAGGGTCTAGATGGGTGGTAAGGAAGTATTCTAGTGTTTGACCATTGACACATTTCTACATTACGGAGTTGATGTCAAAATACAGAAGGATTACTGCCCACCGAGCTAGATGAACTGTAAACATGGGGTGATTCGGAATACAATTCAAGAGTTCCACCCAGGATAATAGTTGTATCTCATGGTTCTATAGATAATGTCACAACTTCTGTACTACAAAAACCAGTGTGAGGCAACTCTTCTCGATAAGGGAATATTTAATCTCTATTTCAAGGAGAATGTGGATGAGATAGTATAAACTATCCTTCATTCCTTCACTATTATTATGGGAAATAAGGGAATCAAGGGACTATTCTAGGGTGGTCACATAAAGTAATAATGACTTAACATAGATAAGTGGAATTAGAACCGGGGGCTGTATCAGGTACTACCTCATCTCTTCGAATGTGTTCTAACACTCTTCATCCCACTAGTAGATGACACCTTTCTTCATGATTCAAGAAAAGTTATTACAATTTCCATCTATATTCACAATGAATCAGTGTATGTTTTATAATTGACATTAAAAACCTTGGAGCTCTCAGAGGTTACTTGGAGGAGGCATCTGGCTGATGGCCTTGATCTTATCTAGGTTGATCTCAATTCCTCTATATCTGAAAAAAAAGTTAAGGAATTATTTGGAGGTGACCCCAAAGACACACTTCAAGGGGTTTATCTTCATATGGATGGAGAAGAGGAAGCTGAATAATTTCTCAAGATATCTGAGATAGTCCTAACACTAGCAAGATTTGACCAACATATTGTCTACATAGCATTCCACCAATGTCCCTATGGTTGGCTTTAATATGTGTTGCATGGAACGCTGATAGGTGGATCTTGCATTCCTCAGGCCGAAAAAAATCACTTAGTAACAAAATGTTCCTTGTGGTGCTATGAAGGTGGTAAATTATTTATCCTCGAGGGCCATTGATATTTGATTATATCTGGAATACCCATGCATAAAAGATAGAGCTTGGAATCCAGCAGTGACATCAATCAATAACTCTATCATAGGAAGGGTAAATTCATCCTTCAGATAGTGGCGGTTGAGGTCCCAGAAGTCAATGTATACTCTAATATATATGTTCTTTTTTATGATAGGTATGATGTTGACTAACAATCTTGGTTACTATAATTCATTGAAAATTTTTTCCTTGATAAGCTTATGAACCTCAGCCTCGACCATGGCACCATGAGAGGGGTGCATCTACCGGGGAGTCTTATTAAACCCGTGATGACTTGCTGGAAGACCAAGATGGTGAAAGACACTCTGATGATGTATCCCCGACATCTCATCATATCTCTAGGAAAATATATCCCAATACTACTTCAGGAAATCCACATACTGTTGTTGCTCTTTTTCAGACATGGTTGCGCTGATTAGTGTTGGTCTAGGATTTGCCTCAGTACCAAGATTCACCAACACCAACTCATAGATAGTGGTGGAGACACCCTCCTCAAATGTATAAGGGGGTATTCCAAATCATCTTCATCTTCTACAGTGAGATAATTATTGGTAGGGAGAAATTATTTTGAGCTGACTGACTCTGAAGGAATGCTGGTGTCGACCATAGTGGCAATGTAATCTTCATTAGAAGGTCCTCTCACTGTTGAAACCATGATGATGAGGGTTATTTATCCAATCCCATCAGTTATTCAACCCAATGGGTCACACTTGATAATATCAAAGCAGTAGTGGCACGTTGCCTTAAGTCAGTCCAACACAGCCTGACCAAACAAGTATGTATGGCATTTTGTTGTTTCCATGGGGAAAACACCCCGATATCTCATAGTGTTAAAGGGATATGAAATCACATGATCCTGACTCATGTAGGAGTACAAAGTGATATTTTGGCATTCCTTATATCAGGGGACGTGTTCCCCCCTCATCTTAGAGATGAAAAAGAAATGTCCCATGTTTGGGGTCGTGGATTCCAACTGATGGATCGAGAGGATGAAAGCACAATCCAAGTCCGTCCACAGGTTAGACACAATGGTAGTGTGTTCTACCTCATTTTCTTGACTTTTCTTTTTCTTGGTCTTATAATAGTTGACATCTAGGTAGCAGACCTTACAAGAGGCAAAGGGATATGCGTCACCCTAGAGTACACCCAGTCGAACATGAATGGATTACTTGAGGAATTGGTGATACGGGGAGAGAACTGTGTCATGTAGGTGGAGCTAGGGTTTACCCATCAAAACGTTGTAGTAAGTGTCCTTCGATACAATTATAAACTCGATGCTAGCAACCAAGCCACCAAATTGGGTCTTCAGATGGATTTTTCCAACTGGCGTATGCTCTGTCCAGTCATAACCTTGGATCTTCGGGTTAGAGGTATTTAGATATGCTTTAGTTAGTACTAGTTTATGGAGAATCTGGTTCAAGATGAGGTTGATCCTGGAGCTTGTATCGACAAGATAGAAATGAACTTCCACACCATTGAACTGGCCAGCGATGTATAATGGGCAGATGGGCCCCTACACTGGGGAACCTTTATCTTCTCCAGAGAATGAAATGATGGAAAGCTATTATACATGATCGACTTCCTCAGAATGGAAGGAATCTGAATCCACTAACTCTGTTTCAAACTAAAGATTAATTCTCAAAGCCTTTACAAGGGATTCATGCATAACTTCAGATAGGTGTAGAGCCTCGAGAATCAAGATATTTGCAGGAATGATGGTGAGGTTATTTAGAACATCATACTTCTATGCTAGGTGCACATTTCTATTGATAAGATCTGGATCTGTGGAAGGGGGTATGATGGGCATTGCTGGTTTAAATGGTGTATTCTAGCTGGGGCTAGGGATATCCTGCTACTCACTAGCTAAAACACACAAAAAGATTACTAGTTGATGGCCAGGTGACTAAGGTCTGTCCACAAATGAACGTGGCTAACTATAGCGCAATCACGGTGGATCATCCTGATCAAGTAGAAAAAATATTGGTGGGAGAGAATCTGATTGTATAGAATTAGAGGAATGTGCATACTGAGCTCAATGACGAGCCTAGTATCTGGTCTCGGTAGCATACATGGCTTGGTCAAAGGCACTATTCGGTGCAATTTGGCGATTCATATATTCCCAATTTTTTCGATGCTGACATCAACTAGGGACATTAGATGGAGGAGTCTGGTGTTCCACATCATCGAGAACCATATAAGGGTCCACCAACTCAACGGTGTTCACTGAGGAATACACCTGATCATCACTTGAATAATCTTCCATTATTGGGTGGATTCTAGTGGTAATTCCTATATTTGAGGGCATGAATTCACTGAGTGTATGGGATGAATTTGGCACAGGAAATGGGATCTGCTTTTCCTTATATTGTTGGCATCTACCCTTTTGGGAATATGAAGGACAAGATGTGGATACAACAATGGTAGCTGGGGGAGGTGCAGAGACCTCAGAAGGTTCATACTAATTCAAACAAGAATGGATGATACCATGAGCATGAGAGAATATGTTACGAGCCATCCAGTCATCATACTTATAAGATCCATGGTTAGAAACTTGCTACCATTCACCTTTTCTATCACTATTAAGATTTACAGAAACCCATGACACCTGTGTCGGGGCCGGGCCCGACCCGATTACATTGCTTTTGACCAGGTCCTAGAGCTATTCCATGAATACATAACACTACTTGAGAGTATTTACAAGGATTCGGTGATAGGGTCAGTAGTTTGTGTGATAAAAAAGATTAGCCTATTTTCTCTTTCTGCATGTTGGGAGCCTAAGGAATCCCTGGTCTAGAGCACTTCAAAAATAACAAGAAACTTGTGCCTCTTTAAAAGATTAGTTCCGATTTATCCTATCCAAAAAAGGGACTTTGGGGGCCTATCCCTAATGAGGGGATGGATTCTAGTGAGGAGGTGGAACCTGGTTATCACAACTTAGTGGTGATAGTTAATGGGGTGGAACCAACCAATTCTGAGACGGGTATTTCTGACCTTGAGGTTGAGTTTGAGGTGGTGGCCCTTGATGAATATATGGAGGAAGCTCTTCTAGTAACAATTCCAACAATCTGGGGGCCTCTACTTGTGCAACAATAGTTGTCTTGGCCTTAGCGCCCCTTTTGCGGGAGCTACGGGAGGCAACAGACGTGCCTATCTAGCCTGCTGCAAGGCCTCCTCTAGGCATCGATCCTTGTCAGAGAAATCCCAGAATCCACTAGGGAAGTTATGAGTAATGAGGGAAGAAACCAATTTAGTCTTCACATTCCCCACACACACCCTTAGAAACTTCTACTGAGTTAGCAGCATGTCGATTGAATATGTGAGGCACTTCCACCTAGTGAAAAAGTCTACAACACACTCATCTAGCCTTTTCTTTCACTTAAAGAGATAAAAAATACTTGTCTTGTAAGTAGTTGAGATGAAATGAAACCAAAAATTCCTATGGGGATCCTCGCAACTAGCTATAGACCCAATGAGCAGCTGTATGTACCATACAAACATTCCCCCCTCCAGTGTCTATACGAAACATCAGAGTTTGGTGGCTTCCTGATACACTTGAGTCCCTAACATAGGTCCACATATTGGGATGAAGTGGTCTAGGTGCTGAAGCAGATTTACCATCCCATTGAAGGGGTTGAATGTGGGGTTCCTAAAATTTGGGGGTGCTAGCATGTTGTTGACCCATTCTAGATATGGTTTCTCATCGGGTGGGATCACCAAATTCCAGGTCTCAAGAGCCTCAAGACGGGAAATGAGAGTATCCATTGGATTGAATGGTGTGGGATTCCTATCATTGTGAGGGTTCCTAATAACCAGTGCATTGGCAGGCTCTTCCCCGCGGTAGGTGGACCTATCGACTCATGGAGCGGCTAGTGGAACAACTCGGGGGGATGCTGGAGGGTTAAACTACAGAGAAGCTGGAGGAATAACCTATAGATCCAACTGAGGGGATTCTAGGAGAACGACCCTTAGAGCTAGATCATGGATAAGAGTCACGCGTAGCTCAGACAGATTCAACGATGCATATAATTCTCACATTCTATAAACTCTGGAATCCCCCTATATAGATGGGAAGGGTTGTCAAGATCTCTAGAAGGTAACTCTTTGGAAAAAATATATACCTACCCTTTCTTCCCTGGTTGAATATCACCATAATATGGATGTTGTTCTATGAAATTATTAGCGTGGAGCTCATTGATGATCCTTCTGATCTGCGAGCTGTTGGCACAATGTGGCCTTTTTGGGATCATCTTACACCTTCAGCACTGAACCAGATGGGTCATAGGGTTTAACATATTCAGGTTGGGTGGGGGATTTCCCCTTGTTGGGGACTCAAGAAAAGATCAATAACTCAGTGGATGCAGCTAGGCCAAGAAAATGTCTCTACTAGCGACTTACAATGCCCGAAGGATCTAATATAGCTATAATTGTCCCAGGGGATAGGTTCTCTTTAATGAGTCCCATCTCAGTTTCTTTCTCTAAGATTTCATCTATGTAGAATTTGATTATGCCAGATGGAATATCCTTGATATCACTAGGTAAATCAAGATGGATCAAGATTGAACTGAAGTGGGGGGATGAATACTTCCCAAAACCATGGATTTGCACATGTGGAGATTCCTCAACAATAATAATGCAGAACATAGTAAAGATATGGATGCATCATTTTTGGAAGATCCAATGGTAGTCAGATGATGTAGGATGCTGATCCATGGGGAGAATGACCAAATTGACCAGGTAACATTGCTGACCGATATCGTTGTAGTGCTACTAGATCCTTGGATAAGATTTCCAATGATGGAAGATAAGGAAATGTGTCATTCCTAGGGTTTTATGAAGACACATGAATTTTTCCTGGTTAAGGGACATCGAGATGCCAAAGTCTAGAATTGTAATAATCTAGAACATCTCAGGGAAGTGTTCCACAGTGAGAATGTACCATAGGCTCCTTCACTCAAAAGTGGGATCTGATGTCTGATTGCCCCATTCATCAACTGGGGGAAGCTGGGGAACAGGTAATAGTACTGATATTGATCACTTTGAAAATGGACTAGTTGGTGGGGAGTATGGTGCACGATCTGACAAACCACTTCATATTGGCATATCTCATGGGGGTTGTACTGACTTCATAACCACATCCCTATAGAATGGGGTGCTAACTGATAATTCTTGTGCAAGGGTGGCGGTCATGGGTAGCATATTAGTATAGTTTTCATCATCTTCCTAACCCCAAAATGACTCTTTGTGATCTTGTGTGGAGGTAGAGAGTGAATCGGGTGATAGTAGGGAGGCCTACACAATAGAGAGACCCTATAAAGGTTCCAAATCCTCCTCCTCCTATATGTATCTTCGAAGGGATTCATGTATTTGGTGTATCTATCTTTTTGGGAGGGTGAAGTTGACATGCTGAGTTTTTACCCCAGAACCTGATATAGAGGATTAAGGTTAAGGTTCCACCATCGAGTTGTACTTTACTTCAGAATCTATGAAGCATACGAGATAAACGATGATCTGGATCTTCTCAAGGATCTTCCTTTGGAAGTGATGGTTCACCCTCCCACCTTGGAATGTGTAGATGCCGAAAAAAGTCTGTAACTCCTAGAGGAAGTTTTGAAATGGCAAAGTGAAGTCATATTCGGAATCAGAGGCCCGGTCTGGAGGCCCGGGAAGTGGTGCGCGAAATAAAGGAGGACTTCCACGAAATAATGATGTGCACGTGAAGCATTCCTGGGATTCGCGTAATCGAGCTGATGGAACGCGTAATTTTGTGCGCCCCGGTTCCGCGCGGTGAAGCTTTGCACACCGACAGTTCCTGTCGCGGAAAATTTCGTGCACCGCCTAGATTCCACGCCGAACGATGCCTATAAATAGAAGGAGACCCCAAATGGTTTGGGGTTTCAGAATTCAGAACGGCTCCCATGCGCGCAATTCGACTCCCCCCCGCACACAAAATGACTTCTAGGTAATTCCCCTTTTCACGCAACCTTGCCCTGGGGTTCTCCATTGCGCGCAACTCCACTGGATTAAGTGAATTTACCCACTCCTCCAGGTACATCCCTTGCGCGCAATCGTTGCCCCTTGCACGCAATCCCCTTCTATGCGCACAATACCTTGCACGCAATCACCTATCCGCACAATCCTATGGCCCTATTGCGCGCCATCCCTGTGTTTTTCATGCAAACCTCCTTTTTGCGCGCAACACCCAGGACCCATTTACCTTGACGCCCCTTGGATGCCTTTCCACACCGGCACCTGATGTCTCCCCTACCGGGCATGCGCGCCATGCGTTGTGTTCCCGTATGGCCTTCCATCCTTGTACGAAGTAACCTCAAGGTCCCTTGGGTGGTGTTTCCCGTTGCGTTGCTTCTCCTTATGCGTCTTCGCATAGGCACGCTAACGGCTATTGCTTCTTCGCATAGCCACGCTAACATGGATCCCTCAATGGTTCTCCCTGTGGCCCCCCTTCATTATGTCCTTGCCGATGCCTTCCCTCCCACAAGGGGTAGAGGGCATTGGGCATGTAAGCCCTAGGGGTGTGGAGCGAACCCACCTCGTCCAAGCTGCAGGACGTTAAACTACTAAGCACCTCGTCCTTAACACATGAAATTAAACTGTGGTCTGACCCCGTGCTTCGCACGCAGGGTCCCCCCAGCTCAAACATTTTTTACACCTCTCGTCTCCACGGGAATGGAATCTTACTCGCATGGAATGAGATCCTCCTTGTCGGAGTAGCGTTTGTCCACGGGGGAAGGGCTGCCTCAGAGCGTAGTCCCCTAGCCTCTCTTATGAAAGGTTGCACCCATTCACCTTTATACTTCCCCCTTCCAAGGCCAGTGGAGTCCCTTTCCCACTGTTCTTTGTCGCACCATGGGCCTCCACCCTGGAGTAAGCCCTGGAACCAAGGGCTGCTAACCACACGTAATCCCCTATTTCCTCTTTGGGCCGCTCAACACGTAATCCCCTTTCCACTTCTCACAGACGCACCCTTTGAGACGTGATCGTCTGGTCCCTGCTTCCTCTTGTTTCTCACACTGAGCATGACTCACGTGGCCTTAGAGCGTGCATCGACCATGAAATCCTCTTATGGGCCGCCTCAGAGCGTAATCCCCATACCAGAAAACTACGTGGACTTTGATCCGTGCTAACGCATGGTATGTAGGAAGCCTCCACGAGTTTCAAGCCCACCTCCCGGTCGTTCCGACCTCTCCATGTCTGTTCCCTGACCACCATGGACCACCTCAGAGCGTAAGCCCCAGATTCCTCGTCCCGCATGACATTAAACTGTATCTCGTCCCGCATGACGTTAAACCGCATTCCCCCTCTTGGGCCGTCTCAAAGCATAAGCCCCATGCCTCACATCCACGTCTCATCCTGACTTCCCCCCCTCAAGACCACGTGCCTTGGGAAGCTCATGCCCTAGCATGGAGATCTTAATTACTCCAGGCTCCAATCCATGTGTCCATTCTCATAGGTCGACTCTTCAGGTGTCCCACCGTATCACCAAACTACGTGGACTTTGATTCCCTGCCATGGGGATACATAGGAAGCCTCCCTGAGGTTCAAGCCCGTCACTCCATCATCCATTCTGATCCTTACTTGGGCTGCCACATCCCGGTGAGATCATGCCACCCCATCTCACTCCATAGTTTCGGGAAGCCGCCCACATGCTGGCCCCAACATCGGTGTTCCCCCTAGGGGGTCCTTCAATCTTATCCACTCTCAGGGTTTCGATCAGTCCGATCCGTCTCCGCAAGACGTTAAACTCGCGGCATACCCTGTGTTAAACATGGGAAGCTGAGGAAAACCTCAGATGGTACACATTCCCCGAGTTCGATGTGGGATGCCTTGGGCTTCCGCGCCCTCAAGAAGCCCTGTGATATGGGACAGAAGACAGACATGCCAATCCCCAGTGTCAAGACATGCCAACGACACCCCAACATGACCATTCTCCTCACCGAAGGTTGCTGCCCCGACAAGACCCCTTGGAGAATCTCGACGGAAGCAGCGTAATTAACTGGCGTCCATGCAGATATGGCACCAGGAATGAGCTTCACGAACCCGTATTAAATCTATAAGGGATACCTGGACTAGGTGACGAGATCCAAGGAGGAATCCATAGAAGGAAGTACTGACATCCCATCATCCTGGTTTCGATCAAGGAGCAGACATCCCTGAATAAGGAACGGATGTCGCCTGCCTTTGGAAAGCGGGAATGCGGGGCAATGAGCCGTGCGTCCTCCCATGCGTGACGAACATACATGCGCGCCCCAGCATAAAAGCATCAGAAACAGAAAATGGTGAACCCGACGTGAAGCTCTTCTCCTCAATATGGAGACGGGTAGCGTTCAGGGTGTCAGAAGATTAGCATGTCTCCAGGTCCAGGTACCTATCACCGGGACGTGAAACCCGCCAGGGGTTGAGGCTTTCAGGATGTTGAGCACTCCGTTCTGCAGCGTCGTCAGCATGGATCCCTCTCGCCGACTACAGAAGACAAAATGATGCTGGGATATTGGTTATCGATTTCTTTTCCTGTTAGTACTAATGGGTTCATCTCCCTGCTTCCAGGAATCAGATCACTGTATCCGGAGCTCGATCTCCATCTTCCCACCGGCGTAGGGGCAGGGGCAGTACCGACGTGGCTACCCCGCGCAATCTCGCCTTTTCCACAGTCACTTCGGCTCCGATTTCCACGACTGTCGGGCGCTCTCGCCCCCTCTCCCTATAAGAAATCATTCAGCGAAGGGTGATGAACGACCTGGTTTGTAGGTTCGACGAGGAAGGGATCATCCCCACCAGGGGCATGGCCCGTTTGGATCTAGAGGCGGTTGCACCTCACTATTGTCGCTACCCCCGAGGGCCACACAGGGAGCCGCCGCTCCCCACTTCGACGTTCAACCGCTTTGGGAGCCTATCCCCGGAGCTCTTTGAGACATCCATCCCCTACGCCAATGAGGTGGGGGATGTCCGAGTCCACCCGATCGGAGACCCATCTCAGGGGTTAATGGCAAGAACCCCCGCCAGGCTGCGTCGACTTCATCAACCGACTCCCCAGGACGAGGACCAGGCAATCTTTGGGCCTACACCACTAGCTCCAACCCATCTGACCTGACGCCAACGTCGGGCGCGAGCGGAAGAGAATGGCCATCCTGGGGCACCAACGTTAGCAGCCACTGTGGCCCGAGCCACTACTGACTCCTGCTACCAGACCCCTGCACACGTTGAGCAGGGGTGGTCACATGCCCGACTGGGATCGAGGCCACGACCGCCCTACAGGAAGGTTGGGTCGACTCTCCCGATCGCGGACATAGGCAATGTCCACCGTGGACCAATCCGCGGTAGTGCCACACACCATGAAGGCTCATTCCGTGCCACTGATCTGGAAAGCCAAAGGATTCTTCGCAATAGCTATGATCTGGGTATGACTCTTTCCAACGCCCACTACACTGGGTATGAGGTCACTCCCCCTACCACTGGCCGCGAGTATGGAGCCGTTGCGTATCCAGTCGCTCACTCACATGGAGTTCCTCCCCATGTCCCTTTCGACATCTGTCCCGGTGCTTCCCACACCCTGGCCTTCAGTCCCCTCTGCCCCAGCACTATTACGGCCAGGGGAATCCTTGACGGAAATCATCCTTACCCTGAGGAGCCACCCAGGGCAGGAAGGCGGGGCGTCGTCGCCGTATGAGGAATATCAGGGGAGTCTGGACGGAAATTAGACCAGTCTGTTTCTCGGACTCTGAGGTGGAATACGAATCGACGACGGAACCTCCCCCCCAACCCTTTGAGTCGAGGGAAGGGATGGGGATGCGACACGTTAGTCTCGTACTCCCCGAATTCTAGATCTATATGATTCCCTCCTCCCACCGAAGGTATATCTAGGAGGACGAGGACTTGGCGTACCCCCAGGGGTCAAACCCACAGTTATCACTGGCCTCCCCAGAAGCACCTTCCACCCCAGTTAGGGAGGGTGGGGAACTTTTCTGGGGACCGATGGAAGAGTTTCAAGGTGACAAACCCTCGGCGAGCACCGATGCTGTGAAAGGAGGCCCATTCGCTGGCCCATCCTATCGCGACGTGGCAGCCAGGGTATTGAAACCCTTGGAGGACGACTTAGGGATCAGCGGTTAATCGGCTTGTTCGCCGTATTCCCCGCCGGCCAGCCCACCGGCCCGGCGACATGCCTCGGCACCGTTGCTAGATCCTTGGCCATTCTCGGTTTATGAGAAGGGGTAGCAAGGTCCAGACCCCGAACCGGAGTCATGGAGCTTCTGAACCATCCTCGCAGCGGGCCACTTCCCTGAGAAGTTTTGGCTGGTCGCAGGATCAGATTTTGATATGCCAGAGTCGCTCACCCCCGGATAGTTTGAATGTTTCCGCCAGACTCTTCGGGTGACTCACTCCTGTCTTCACCATTAGTTAGCACCTTATCTCGGGATTCAAGCACATCTCGAGGATATCGGTGAGCAGTGCCGTCGGGTCGACCTGGCAGCGCTCCCTACGGTTCGGCACCCCGAGTCAGTTGGCCACCGCAGGGCCCTCCAGCAATAATGCGTCCAGATTTTTCAAGTACTCCACAAGGTTATCAAGGAATCCACCCCCCATGCGCACTTCCGTGGATGGGGGCAGTACGCTGCCCTTATTTTCTGTGCAATCCGCCGACAACCCGATTCACCGGGCGGCCCTGAGGGAATGTCGCTAAAGGCAGCGGCGGTCAACATGGATGACCTTTCAGGTGAGGGAAACAGTGTGGAGCTCCTCGATGGGGACTCACCCCCTGAGGAAAAGCTGCTACTGGACCCATTTGGGAGGATTACTCGCCACCAGAGGATCCTCCTAGGTCTCCCCACACCCACTGAGGCATTAACACTGAGCCGAAACATCGGCAAGGGTAAAGAGCATGTCGGGGCTGTCAAGCTCACTGACCCATCTTCCTTAGTAAAGAAGGAAGAGGAAGACTCCGAGAATACCATGATACGCCAATAGCTTGATACGAAAAAGAGGCTTGTTGATGTGCTCTTGGCTGAACGCATTGCAGAGCGGTGGCCTGACTACGGTAATCCTAGGCCAGGACAGCAAGGGCAGGAGCACCTACCCCTTGCAGAGATTCCCCCAGGCAACCGCGACCATGTCACGTTCTCCAACAGGGGAGAGGCCGGAGCCCATGGAAATAGGGCACGATACGTCTCACTGAACCCTCCTGAGTGGCGGGATCACCTAGGGGACCCTACTCGGTTTCCTCCCACTACCCCGAGAGTCACTCCGCCAGCCGCCCCGCGAGCTGCTAAGCTTGACTACCGGATTGAAGAGACTGTCAATGCGCTTGTGGTTAGAGATCCCTGTCAGGATATGAATATGTGTCCAGACGATCTTATGTAAGTACTCATCGCCCGCTTGGAGGCCCTGGAAACTCGGCAGGTGGCAATCCCATCGGATGGCAAGCCATACCCGGCATGGGTGGATGATATGCTAGCCCCGCCAGGATTTGGGAACCCCACTTTCACCCCCTTTAACGGGACCAGAGACCAAACACAACACTTGGACCACTTCAACTCGAGGTGCGGGCCTATGTTAGGGACTTCGGTGCAGTAGGAGGCTGCCAAGCTCCGTTGATTCGTTCAGACACTGGAGGGACCAGCATTCGTCTGGTACAGCCAGCTCCCTATTGGATCTGTGACTAGCTGGGAGGAACTTCGCCGACAATTCCTCTACCAATTAAGTTCCACAACCCGGAAGACAAACATTGCAGACCTCTTCAGGTGCAAACGAAGGCCCGATGAGTGAGTCGCGGACTTCGTCGCCCGGTGGAAGGGGCTCGCGTACTCCCTTGACATGCCACTAACTCAGGAGAAATTAATGACAATGTGTGTAGGGAACGTCAAGGTAGAGCTGGTTCTTTCTCTGATCACTCAGAATTACCCTGGAGGGTTCCGGGATTTCTCAGAAAAGGCTCACTGCCTCGAAGAAGCCCTACAACAGGCCAGTCAGGCACGCCCGCTGCCTCCTGTAATCCCTGCAAGGAGAGAAGCTAGAGCCGAGCCCGCTGTTGTAGCCTAGATAGAGGCCCCTAGACAGCTAGAGTTGCTACCAGTAAGGCCATCTCAGCTGCCCCATAGGGGTCCACCCCCACGGGCACAACCTTTGGCCTAGCAGCGACCGCCTCAAAATCGGCAGGCGCCTCCGCGTAACGCACCGCCACCATTCAGGAAAGATAATTAGGCTCCGCCTCCTCGGCATGCCCCTCCAGCCCCTGGTCATGTTCAGCCTCCAAGAGCCCCCTTTCTAGATAGAAGGAATCAGACTTACTCATTTGACGAGGCCCAGGTCCCTGGTTATTTCCGTAACGCCTTGGAGAAGAGGATCGTGCGACTGCCTAAGTGCCGGAAGCCAGAAGAGGCACGTCTCACTGATCACCCTAACTACTACCCTTATCACCGGATCTTGGGGCACACCATCCAGCAATGCTATGTGTTCAAGGACTGGATCCAAGACCATATTGACAACAACATAGTCAGGTTGGTCCCGACCCTGGTGCAGGTGGCAGGTGTCTTCGTGAGATCAGATGGCAGCAGTGACAATGAGGATGAGTGGGAACAGGTTTCCGACCGTGGGTCCCGGAAGTATAACGACTAGATGGCCCGCAGGAAGGTCGCCCGTTCCCATGGCATCATTCATGCTCGCCTGAGTCAGCCAGAGCCCTCAGAATCTGCGAGCACTGCTTTGACATCGTCGTCCTAGCCTATCTCTTCCCAGAAGAGCAAGCGGCTGCACAAGAAGAAAGAACGCGCCCTGCCAGTGCCGTCATCTTCCTGCACGCTTGGCGATTTTATTCCCCCAGAGATGGGGATCCCTCCGAGACTCCATCTGGTAGTGGATGACTCCTTGAGTGAAATCCTGGGGTACGCTTCGGTTAACACCGTAGAGTTGGTAAATCCCTTTTTGACTCCCGACGATGAGGAACGCCAGGTGAACCTCCCCAATGTCCCCAACCATCGCCAATGTCGACGGAGCCGTGGCTACGTGAATCACCAAGGCACGGAAGTCTTCACCTCTAGTCAGGTCGTGCACACGACTGAGACCAGGCAACAGGCCCGATACAAAGATCAGCGCGTGCGGCCCCCTCACCCGGTGTCGATAGGTTCGCCTCCACCACCGTTCGTGTTGCTGGATCCGGTGGGACCACCTCGTCCGTGTCGCAACCATCCCTACCCTGCCACCGGCCGACTACAACTTTCCGGTCCTAACGCGGCAGCCACCTCCCGGGCTTCAACTAGTGAACTGCGAGATGTGCCTAGTACTAGTCAGTCACCGGTCCCGCCGACAGGGCCCGTCATGCCTCCAATCACAGTGTGACCTCCTGTAAGCAGAAGCTCACGTTTGTCTCGAAAGTATGATGTTCTGAAGCACCTGTCCGGCATTCAGGCAAGGCTTTCTATCCTTGAGGCCCTTCGCCTGTCGTCTGAAATGCGTGAGGCACTCGCTGAGGCTCTAAGGAGCCCCCTCCAATTTGAGACGGAGGTGGCGGCCGTAGAAGCCTTCCACACCGAGGCGATTGAGGACGCCGAATGTCAGGCAGTTATCTCGTTTTCCGGTGAAGATGAAGACCTTCCCATATAGGGGCACATTCGCCCACTGTACATCACCGGCCAGTTCAATGGAGTGGAAGTCTGCCGCTCTCTTGTTGACATGGGTTCTGGGATTAACCTAATCCCAAATCAGACACTGCGGAAACTGGGGTTGTCTGAGGATGATTAAACTCCCTCCGACCTCAGGATCCAGGGGTAGGACAGGACCGAGCAAACTCCACTCGGCAAGATTCTTCTGAAGACCCAGTTCGGCGGCCTAATTTCCAATACCGAATTCATAGTTGTCTCTCAGGACACTGCCTAAAACGCGTTGATGGGCAGGCCGTGGCTCCACCTTCACGCAGCGGTCCCCTCATCGTATCACCAGTGCCTCAAATACTCCCTTAAGGGTCGAGTGGCCATGCTCCAAGGAGATGCGTCTCCTTTTGCCTCTTATGAAACCCTTTATCTAGACGTTGACTATTACAAGAGAATGGTCAAGCAGATCCTGGCAGGTGAGGTCGAGCCCTCCACTTTCGCGAGTGATCCCTGGGCAGGTTTAGATGACACATATGTCTTCCCAATCCATCGGTTGGAGGCCACGACCCCCGACATGGGGCAATGATTTGTTGTTTCGGGTACCAGAGGAAGGCATATTTCCAGGTCTAAGCGATGGCGGGAAATCACCTCGTACTCTTACACCAACTAGGATTAGGTGATCCCCGATCCCCCTACCCCTATACGATATCGGGACGTTGGGCTCATGGCAACGACAGTACGTCATACGTGTTTGTTTCACTGGGCCGGAATCGATCGGCTCAAGCCAACACGACAATACTACTTTGATGTCATAAAGCGTGGCCCCTTGGGCCGAAGGCCAGATGAGATTGGATCAACCGCCTTTGTCGCCATGGTCTCTGTAGTGCATGGGTCCCCTGACGTGATGACCTCTGCCACCCAAGCCGGCACCAGCTTCCCATCAGGGTCTGGCAGCCACGAAACGGCTCCCCCCATGGATGATCCCTATATAATCGGAGAGGAGGGCATGGAAGATGCTCCTATTTCCTTTGAGGAGGGCGTCCCCACCACGGTCGATGAGTTAGTGCAGGTTAACCTCGGTAGCAAGGCGGACCCGAGACCCACATTGGTCAGTGCTGCTATGCCCCCCAAGGAATGGAAACAGTACGTAGACTTCCTCAGACAGCACCGTGACGTGTTCGCCTAGAGTTATGATGAGATGCTAGAACTAGATCCCCAAGTATCCGTCCACCGCCTTGGCCTTCCAGCAAACCATCGCGGGTTCAAGAAGCCTCCCAGAAATATGCACCCCTGTCACTATGCCATGGTTGAGGCCAAAGTTGATAATCTCACCAAGGCCAACTTTGTCAAGGAGGTCCAGTACCCTAGGTGGCTAGCCAACATTGTGCCAGTCAAGAAGAAGAACGGGAAGATCAGGGTCTGTATCGACTTCCGCGATCTCAATCACCACTATCCGAAGGATGATTTTATCCTTCCCGTGATAGATTTGTTGATCGATTCCACGGCCGGGTTCCAATCTCTCTCCTTCATGGATGGGTACTCCAGGTACAACCAAATCTGGTTGGCCCCTAAGGATGAAGAGTTCACTGCTTTCAGGGCCCCCCAGGGTACTTTCTGCTACCGGGTTATGCCCTTCGGCCTGAATAATGTAGGTGCCACCTATCAAAGATCCATGAACCACATATTCAACCCGATTCTCGGGACGCTGGTGGAGTGTTACGTGGATGATATGGTGGTTAAATCTTGTCAGCGCCAGGACCATCTCAAAGACCTTGAGAAAGTGTTCGGCTTCCTCCGTTCTCACCACTAGAAGTTGAACCTGTTGAAGTGTGCCTTCAGGGTCACCTCTGTAAAGTTTCTTAGCTTCATTGTTAGGTATCGAGTAATAGAGATCGACCTAGAGAAGATCAAGGCCATCAGTCATATGCCTCCCCCGAATAATATTCAGGATTTGATAGGTCTTCAAGGACACTTAGCCTGTATACGCTGATTCATTGCGAATCTGGCCGGCAAGTGTAAGACCTTTTCTAATCTCATGAAGAAAGGCGCCGCCCATGAATGGTACGAAGAGTGTTAGATCTCTTTTGAGGAAATAAAGCAGTATCTGCTTCAACCTCTGGTCTTGATGCCACCCGTTTCCGGAAATCCGCTGGTCCTTTACATGACCACCCTGGAGCGATCCCTCGGTGCACTTCTCGCCCAGAAGAACAATGAGGGAATAGAGAATAGCCTCTACTACCTCAGCCGCATGCTCCTTGACGTGGAAATTTAATATTCTCCCATCGATAAGAGATGCCTGGCGCTCGTATTTTTCGTACAGAAATTGTGGCACTACTTGCAGCACCATGAGGTACAACTGGTCTCTCGGGTAGACCCGTTTAAATACATCTTGAACCGAACTATGTTGACCGGACGATTGGCGCGTTGGGTGGTGATCCTCCAGAAGTTCGACATCAGGTTCGTACCTCAGAAGGCTGTCAAAGGATAGGCGTTGGTAGAATTATTATCTGCCCACCCAATCTCCGCGGACCATCCACTGGATCTAGGCTTTCCTGATGAGGAAATACTCTCAGTCGATCATGCCATCCCATGCTGGCAGATGCACTTTGACGGTGCCTCCTGGATCCCCATCGGTAGATGGCTCAACGATCCTAGGCTTAAAAAAGTGGGCCTGGGTATCATCTTCATCACCCCGGAGCAAGCCGTTCTACCGTATTCATTCCTATTGTCAGAAGGCTTCACCAACAATGAGGCAGATTATCATGCCCTCATTACTAGCCTCGAATTATCTCTCAAGATTGACGTACCCCATCTGTATGTAAAAGGGGACTCCGAGCTAGTCATCAAGCAGGTCAATGGTGACTATGCTGTCAGAAAGCCAGAACTCATGCCATTTCTGGAGTGCACCCTCCGTCTAATGGCTAAGTTCCCCTCCCGGCCAGAGGACATTCACATTCCCCGGTCACAGAACAGTTGAGTAGATGCTTTGGCCAGCCTGTCCACATCACTTGCAGAGCCCGAACAGGATGACCTAATCATTCACGTGGCGCACCGGAGATTCATTTCTCTTGTTATTCCGGAGGGCGATCATGGCCCGCGAGTGAACCATCTCACCGCTGGTGCCCCTACGTCAGGATCCCTGGGGGATTCAAGTGGGTAATCAAGACAGTTCCTGACTAGAGGACGCCCTTGGTTGAATATCTCCAGCACGACAATCTTTCACCGGACCGAGCTGAGCGAGAACGAATCCGACGCCGCGGGCCGCAGTTCACCCTTCAAAGCAGTCCCAACCTTGAGAAGCTCCTTTACAAGCGCGGATTTGATGGTGTTCTCCTCTGTTGCCTTCAAGGAGTCGAGATCCTACAGGTCATGCAAGAAGTGCACGCTGGTTCCTGTGGCTCCCACCAGTCGGGGTCGAAGTTGTCCCACCAGATTTGGAGGCTAGGATACTTCTAGCCCTCCATGATCTACGACTGTATCGAGTATGCCAAGAGTTGTCATGCATGCCAAGTTCATGCTAACTTTTTGCATCATCCACCAGAGCCTCTCCATACTACCAAGTATTCTTGGCCCTTTGCAGTCTGGGGGTTGGATGTCGTAGGGCCTTACCCGCCGGTGACAGCCCACCAGTACCGGTTCATCTTAACCGCTACAGATTTCTTCTCGAAGTGGGTAGAGGAAATCCCGCTCAGGGAAGTCAAGGCCTATTATATCACTGACTTCGTGAGCTCCAATATCATATATCAGTTTGGAGAACCTCACGCTATCCTCACGGATAATGGAACCAACTTCCGAGCAGCTGAGCTGAAGAAATTTTATGCTAAGGACCGCATTCGCTCTAACCACACCTCCCGCTACCATGCACAGGTGAATGGACAGATTGAGGCATTTAACAAAACCCTCTCTAACATTCTGAAAAAGATGGTTGGTCAGAACAAGAAAAGTTGGTCGGACAAGAATCCCAACGCCCTCTGGGCTTATAGGACGACGACTCGTAACTCCACCCAGGTGACTCTGTATTTCCTGGTATATGGAGCTGAGGCCGTCTTGCCCATCGAGATATAGTTTCCCTCATTACGCACGGCGGTCTACGACCAGCAAGCGCCAGATAGAGTTTCCGAAATCCGTCTAGCCGAATTGGAAGTGCTGGATGAAAGTAGGCTTCACGCTTCACATAACTTGGAAAGGCATCAGAGCAGGATGGCTCGAGCTTTCAAGAATAAGGTTCGCCTCTGCTCCTTCCTGCAAGGTGACCTGGTGCTGGATCTCAGAGCATCAATGATTCCCGGAAGGAAACCACCCAAGTTGGAGCCCAAATGGGAGGGGCCTTTTATTGTCCATAAGGTCAATCCCAATGGCGCATATTCCCTGGTGACTATGGATGGTGAGCGCGTAAATCCTCCCACCAATGCCAGGTTCCTCAAGCAGTACTTTTCCTAAGCCTCCTGTGGTCCTGCATGACCTTAAACTGTATGGTCCCGCATGACCTTAAACTGCACCCGGTCCCGCACGACCTTAAAATGCACCAGGGTTCGAGTTCTAAGACCTAAAACTAAGATCCTCCTGCGGTCCCACATGACCTTAAACTGCACCCGGTCCAACATGACCTTAAACTACACTTTTCCCTACATCTGGGCTCCTTGGTCCGAGTTCTAAGACCTAAAACTAATATTCGTATTTCGTCCAACATGACGTTAAACTGTGCTTCTAGAACTATGTGTAGCTTGATTCTCATCCTAATGAGATATGTAGGAATGCCCAAACATTTCGTCTTGGGCCAAGCCCCAGTTCTCTCTCCTCCTGTGGTCCTGCATGACCTTAAACTGTACGGTCCCGCACGACCTTAAACTGCACCTTGGTCTGAGTTCTATGACCTAAAACTAAGATCCTTATTTCTTCCAACATGACGTTAAAATGCGTCTCTAGAACTACGAGTGGCTTGATTCCCATCTTTATGGGATACGTAGGACCGCCTGAACACTTAGATTTCAGGTCCATCCCCGTCTCGTAGGAGGTCCCACGATCTCCCGGTTGCCTCGGTCTTTTGGCCTGCCCTTCCCTCGGGAATCCGCCATCTTTTGGCCGCTCTCAGACTGAGACCTTGAATCCTCTCCAGTGGTTTATTAATGTGTTTAGAGTACTCTGTTCTAGGACCTGGAGTGTTAGATTCGACTTAGACAAGTTTTCGTCCACTTGTCATGCTTTGTGTTCCCCTTCATTCAGGCCCCACCATCATTCACACCCGGAGGGACCCCCAAGAACGGCCTGGATACAACGCCTAAGGGCTCTCCTACCGTCATGGGCCAACCCCCCTGAGGGTTTTGGGCAACAAATTGATACAAATACCATGTTGCGAATGTGGTCAGCAGTTGATTCTCATTTGTTTTCCCCTACTTCTAGGCTAACACGACCAGATGTTGTGTTGCGAATGTGGTCAGCAGTAATCCTCAGTCGTCACACCGGCTTCCTCGAGCCTTGAATGTTGGTTGAATGATTCACATTGTGTTCCGCCCCACCGTATCAAGGTGGAATCTCAACACTCCTTGTACTAACCCTCAGTACACCCCCACACGTCAGACATACCGAGCTGTGTAACAGTGTCTCTCGGGGCTCCCGCGATCTGGGCGCTAGAGTATGTGCTTGGGTTTCTTCTTTACAGGTTGCGTGCAGCTTAACCCTAATCCCCATGGTGAACGAGGAGTCACCCAGACATTTCATTTCGGGCCCAGCGTAGCTGGGAGCTAGCATCTCCTGCCTCCTAATTGTTGAACCCTCGTAGGCCCCTTTGGCCTGAGGCTCCTTTCTTGAAATCGTGCACAGTGATGGTATGAGATTACGCCCTCACCCGCATCAGATATAATTTATCACATCGTGCATGTTTCTGTTGGTCCAAACCATATGACCTTAAACTGTGCTGTTGGTCCAAACCATATGACCTTAAACTGTGCTGTTGGTCCAAACCATATGACCTTAAACTGTGCTGTTGGTCCAAGCCATATGAACTTAAACTGTGCTGTTGGTCCAAGCCTTATGACCTTAAACTGTGTTGTTGGTCCAAACCATATGACCTTACACTGTGCCGTTGGTCCAAACCATATGACCTTAAACTGTGCTGTTGGTCCAAGCCTTATGACCTTAAACTGTGCTGTTGGTCCAAGCCTTATGACCTTAAACTCTGCTGTTGGTCCAAACCATATAACCTTAAACCGAGCTGTTGGTCCAAACCATATGACCTTAAACTGTGCTGTTGGTCCAAACCATATGACCTTAAACTGTGCTGTTGGTCCTACCACGCGACCTTAAACTGTGATGATATCGTTCTGGCCGCATGACGAAAAATGGAACCGCATTGTGATGACCTCCCCATGGGGGACATCACACCAGGTATTGGTCGATTACCATGCTGCTTGTCAATGCCTGTTATGGATTGATTATTGTGGAGACACCAGGAATTTCTACCCTAGGCCAGTCGCCCCACAAAAGAAAAACCATTTACCTTCAAGAACAAACAAGATATATAAATTGCCGCTTCTTTTGGTGTGAGGGCTAGACCCGCATAACTCCTTCGTCCTTTGCGCAGGTGCCATATCACTCCATGCTGCCATTCTAGAACTACGTATGGCTTGATTCTCATCCTTATGATATACGTAGGAGCTCCTGGGAACTTCCCTGCAGGCGCAGACTAACTTTTCGTGTTCGGTCTCTTGGCCTAAACGCATCCCCAGGATCACATAGTAAGCATGGATTTTCCCCATTCACATTGGGTTTTACAACCGCTTTACCATGTGTCTCCCATTCCCATTCTCCTTTGGTCTGAGTTCTAATACCTAAAACTAAGATCCTTTGCTTGGATTTCCATGACTCGGTCTCTCTTTTGGGATTATACAGTGTGGTGCGGGATTATGTTCTCATTCACGTCA
Organism: Viscum album; assembly: GCA_963277665.1. Lineage (NCBI taxonomy): Eukaryota > Viridiplantae > Streptophyta > Magnoliopsida > Santalales > Viscaceae > Viscum > Viscum album. Next base: position 2,002,057,832 of record OY728146.1, on the reverse strand, counting down.
GGTTACTCGTTGTGCCAGGCCTATCCCTAGATGAGATGTGTCCCCTGTCCCACATGACGTTAAACTGTATTTCATCCAACATGACGTTAAAATGTGCTTCTAGAAATACGTGTGTCTTTATTCTCATCCTAATGAGATACATAGGAACGCCCGAACATTTCGTCTTGGGTCCATCCCCAGGGATTACCAAACCCTGTCCCTCCTTATTGTCGGCCCCTCGGCCTGACTTCATAAGAAGTGGTGTAATCGTGACATCTACCCCGAATAAGTTCGGGATTCCCCATAGTAATAATGGGAAGCAATAGTTCTATCGCCAAAAAGGTCCTTCCTGAAAATTGGGATGACTCGTGATCAGGTTGGTACGTCTACCTAATGCGCCTCCGCCACAGTGGTGCAATTTCGGGAGTGTTGGACTCTGTTCAAACAAACCACCACTCCACCTTCCACGCTTTGAGTGCCCCTTTATTCAGATCCTCATTCTCTTTCATGTCTGATGGTACCCCCTAACAGTATAGATGATATACCTACGGTCCGCCTACTGTCCTAGGCCAACATTCCGGAGGACTGGTCATGTTTGATGGGACCCCCTAACAGTATTGATGATAGACTTTGGTCCGCCTGCTGCCATAATATGGATGATAGACCTTTGGTCCGCCTATTGTAGCAATATGGATGATAGACCTACAGTCCGCCTGCTGTCCTAGGCCAACATTCCGGGAAACTGACTGGCGATTTTTGAGTTAGGCCCCGTGTTGCGAACATGGTCAGCGGTCAGCCCTCATTTATTGTCCCCACTCCTGGCCAACACGATATTGATGTTGCGTTTCCGTCACAGTTAACAGTTATCCTCCATCATCGCGCCCCAAAGTGTTTCGAATTTAGGTAGCTTGAGTCACCTTTCCTTTCCATCTCACTATGTTTGGATGGATTTCAATGCCCCCAACATTTCCCCGCTCGTGTGTCAGATCACATTTAGAAGGTGATATATCAATCGGTCTAAGGTCTTCTCCTCAGAAATCTAGGCCCAATTTCGGATGCCTGAGGCTTGGTCAATTCCCCATAGTTGGACTAAATGATATAATGAGTATCCTTTGCTTCTCACGTTGGGTGCGACCCACAAGAGCTTAGGGGTGATTTTTTATTCATTTCGGAATTATGGTTGAGCATATTAAACCAAGGGTACAGATGAATGGATTTGGCCATGTATTGGATTGAGATGATGAGTAGTACAAGAAAGAGGTTCATGAGATGGCCAAAACAAATCCCTTAAGGATCAACGTGCTGAATCGACCTTTCCAGCGCTGTTACCCTTTGGCTGGTAGCCTCCATGACCGCTTCTCACTCCTCGAAGACTCTATCCTCATCAGCTGCCACAGAGCGCAGCTCACCAATCCTAGATTGTGCTTGTGCCCGCTCGTTTCAATGTACGGTCATCTGGTGACTCGCCTCCATTAGTTGTTCTTGCGCGTCATCCAGCAGGGCCATTAGTTGCTCCACAAGCTCAGAGCATGTTACAATGAAGGCCTCTTTATCTGCCGCCTGCCCTTCGAGGTGCCGGACCTCCCACTCCGCCCTCATCAATGCTCGCGCGCTCTCTGATCTTTCCCGACACTGGGAAACGTCAGTGCGATGACTGCTCTCATGTATCTTTTTGGCCTTGTAATCACAGACCGTCAGATGAAGGCGTTGAGCGTCAGCCCCTCCGACGCACAGGAAGCGCAGCCAGGTCTGGAGTGATCCCATCCGCCTCAGCCAATCCGACTGGGGATGTCTGAGAAAGCACTGGATACACTTCCACCCTTTGCGTCATGTCATCTGTCTCTCCTCGGCTGCCTCTGAGTCCGAGTCATCTACCTCCTCAGGGTCAGCGGGTCGGTACGTAGGGAAGGCAGCCAGCAGATCGGCAGCAGGATCTGCCTCAGGGATGTCTTCGTGAGTAATAGGATCCTCGACATCCAGGCGACCTTCCTCTCTCGGCCTAGCAGCGACGATGCCTATGTCAGCTTCTATCCTCGCCTCAAGAATAGCGCTTCTGGTGTCCACTGCCCCCTGCTCACCAATTTCCGGGGTTGACTCAGTGTAGGGAGCATGTTCTGAATGAGGTGGTATGTCTGCCACTGGTCCGCTCATAGACAGCCCGGGCTCTGTAGCCTGACGAGCCTCTAATGTTGAGATCACTGTGCAAGGCGTACACTGATTAGTTGGGATCTTTTGATAACAAGTTCAAGTAGTGAAGCATGAGACTTACAGGAGTCCAGAGTGTCGGTCTCCAGTGTTCCAGCCGCTGCAGGAGCCACCACGATGGGAGACCCCTCTGCGCTTGTTAATTCAATGATGGGTGTCGGATCCCCATTCTGTCCCACCGGTTCCTCTCCTCCCTTATATAGTGGGGACTCCCGTCCAACACTCATCCGCTCCTGAGTGAGGCAGAGAGACAGTTTGGAAATTGAAATGGAGAATGGAAGAAAAGGGGAAATGAATGAGGATAGAGACAAACCTCGAGTATCTCGGTTATATCAAGATCAGAGCCGAAAATCTCGCCGCTCTCTCGGAGACTCCCTTGGTAGGTCGCCCCATGCGACCCCTCACCTTCGAGTTCTCATTATTCTTCATCTTCTCCTTCGCCTTCGTCTTCTCCGGTCTCCTCCTCCCCCTCTGACTCCTCGTCACTGTCGCCTTCTCCCGGCGACATCACTTCCGGATCATGCTACTGGCCGAGCATCACTTTCACTAGGAATGGTGGCTCCGCACGCCGACCCCTTTGGCGCACGTATGTGTCTATGGCCATCAGATAAGCATGTCGGTGATGGAAATTTACCTAGTCGGTAACTCGAACGAGCCTGACCTCTGGCAGGTGGATCCCGTTTTGCATTATCTTTTGCCAGATGGCTTCAACGCTCAGCGATTGCCGCAGGGTCATCCATGCCAACCACAGTGCCAGGAGGATTGAATCTTGGGAAGGTTTGAGAGGGTATCTTATCTACTTCCCGGACAGCTCCCTGGCCGACTCATGTGACCCCCCTACAGGCAACGAGGTCGCGACAACGCTGTGTGATGTTCCCACTGCTGAAGTCCCGGCCTGCAGATGCCTCGCTGCCTGACGCACCCCTAGTTCCCCCCTTCCAGAAGCACCTAGCATTCTCCCCCATCGCCCGGTTTCCGCGCGAGTAACCTCGAGTTTCCAGACTCGCTTGCGTAAAATCCCCTCAGGGTACGCGATGGTCTAGTGTTCGGCATACTCGGTTGCTAGGCCGACATCAACCCCAGTGGGAGGAAGAGTAACGACGTCGCCAGAGCCGAAAGTGGTAAACATCAACCCCATTTGGCATAGAAAGCAGGTATTCTTCTCCTGCCAGACAGCCGTGAATACCTTATTTGGCATTCATTGGAGGCACCCGAATTGCCTGGTGAATCGGGATGGCACGTAAGGCTCGCAGATCACCTTCCTGTAGATCTGAGCCACAAGCACCCCACCTAGAATGCTCTGGAAATACTCTTGTTGTTCCAGAGATCCTTTCCCATTGTCCACCATCTAGATGACTGGGGTGGGGAACATGCTGAAGTGTAAGTTTTTGTGGTTGCCAATGCGGATTCTCACGCCCTCCTAATTGAGCATCATCGGTGCCACCCCTGCGATGTTCAGCAAGGATGGTCGCAGGCCATTTCCTGGAGGACGGATGGCATTTGGGAAAGTGTACCCACCGAGGTGAGCCGCCACCCAACCATGGAAGATCTGGAAGGGGCCACATACTCTCTAAGGCGACCCCCTCATCAGATGCATCCCAGGATGGCATACAGCTTGGCCAGAACGGGGACCCCCAAGTTGAACCGTTTGTTGGCAGCCATGGAGCCCACCATCACCAGTGTTGCTGGAAGGACGCCCATCCTTGCGTCCTGCACCGGAAGAATCCACCTTCTCAAGAAGGCGGCAAGGAACCTGGCATACCGGACATTCGGGTCCCGGGCCTCGATGACGTGATATACCCATGATTGGTATTGCCCCACCTCCAGGGTCCTTCAGTATGACCCATCCCTGCTCCTCTGAGCCGTGGTTGGGCACCGTTTACCCCGTCCCGGCATCTTGACGGCCGGATCCTTCTCAAGGAACTAGCTGAACCATCCCTTGTAGGCAATGTCCTTCAAGAAGTCCTTGACCCCAGCCTCTCTTTGGCCAGCTCCAGCAGGTACCACGTCAGCATGGACGTCCGTGACCTGTCTTCCCAGGTGTTCTTTGGAGGAACAAACTCGTCGTATTGGTATCCCTATAGTGGGATACCTCCGATGCAGTGAACATCCCAGAGACTGATGCCAACTTCCCCATGATGAAGTTGGAATGTGTTGGTATCAGGAGACCACCGGGTGAATAGATCCGGCCCGAGCTCAGGTTGACGGTGGAAGTGGAACTGCGATGTCCATACCGCCTCGAACGGGCCAATATACTGCAGTTCATCCCCAAGATGGTCGCAGGTATGGAGAACCCAGAATGTCCAGGCCCACTCACTGGTGAAGTTACCCCCGGACCGTAGGTCCCAATCCTTTAGCCACCCCTTCGTGTCATCCGTGACGCTCTAATGGAACGTGCTCGCATAGAGGGCCGGAGAATTCTCTGCGACAGGATCATCCCCAGTAATGGTCTTGGTCTTTGGGTTCAGGACATATACGTCCATATGTATGGTTTCCCTGGAAGGACCACCGTTGTTTGTGATGTTGTAGCGAGGAAGCTCATCCTCCCGGGTCACCCATGACCGCGGTGTGTCCACCTTGAAACCCGGTAGGGGCACCTCCTCTAGAATGCCCAAATTCTAGAGCGAGAGGTTGTCAGACAGTGGATACGTCTTCTAGGATGGAGTCAGCATATTGAACAAGGTTAGGTTGTTGGAAACGATCACCTTGTCGCCATAAGCCTCCTCGTTCGCCGCCATTTCGGTCCTACGAGCGGCGACTTCCCCCTCATCAACTCAGTTTGCGGCCTTCTCGAATATCTCGGGAGTTGCACGAAACCAGGATGTAGTGCGCGGAATCGGAGAGTGCTGCATGAAATCTGAAGTGGTAGCATGAAATCCGGGAGATAAGCGCGCAATCGGCATGCTAAGCACGGAATATCCTGAGTAGGCACGCAAGGACGACCAAAATTCGGAAGGAAATCCGCGCTACCAGAGCGTTTTTACGCACAACCGCTGGAGCAATTTCACGCATGAGAGCGATAAGACTATTACGTGGAAAAGATGGAGTACGGATTTGGGACCCAACAACCCTTTTTATAGGCGAGGCCAGGGTTTCGCGCCGCGCGAAAAGAAAATTATGCGCCGATCTGTCGTTCTGCGTGCCGCGTGGGTTGTTTGAGCGCTAAGCGACCAGGAGTAGCCCTGCTTCGGTGTTTTGGCATTTCCCTCAGAATCTGACCATTGCAACCTCTCACTGATCCAATTCCGAGGGGGGGCATTTGTAGACGCCGAAAAAAGTCCGTAACTCCAAGAGGATGTTTCGAAATGGAAAAGCGAAGCCATATTCTGAATCAGAGGCCCAGTCCGGAGGCCCGGGAAGTGGTGCGAGAAATAAAGGAGGACTTGCGCGAAATAATGATGTGCACACGAAGCATTCCCAGGATTCGCGTAATCGAGCCGATGGCGTGCACAATTTTGCGCGCCCCGGTTCCGCGCAGTGAAGCTTTGCGCGCCGAAAGTTCCTGTCGTGGAAAATTTCACACGCCGCCTGGATTTCACGCCGGCCGATGCCTATAAATAGAAGGCGAACCCAAATGGTTTGGGGTTGCGGAATTCAGAATGGCTACCGTCCGCTCAATTCGACTCCCCCCACGCGCAAAATGACTTCCAGGTAATTCCCCTTTTCGAGCAACCTTGCCCCGGGGTTCGCCTTTGCGCGCAACTCCACTGGCTTAAGTGAATTTTCCCACTCCTCCGGGTACTTCCCTTACATGAAATCATTGCCCCTTGCACGCTATCCCCTTCTATGCATGAAATACCTTGCACGCAATCACCTATGCGCGCAATCCTCTGGCCCTATTGCGCGCCATCTCGGTGTTTTGCCTGCAAACCACCTTTTTGCGTGCAACACCCAGGACCCCTTTACCTTGACGCCCCTTGGCTACCTTTCCGCGCCGGCACCTGATGTCTCCCCTGCCGGGCATGCGCGCCATGCATTGTTTTCCCGTACGGCCTTCCAGGCTCATACGAAGTAACCTCAAGGTCCCTTGGGCGGTGTTTCCCATTGCGCTGCTTTACCTTATGCTTCTCCGCATAGGCATGCTAATGGCTATTACTTCTTCACATAGCCATGCTAATGTGGACCCCTCAATGGTTCATCTTGCGGCCCCCCTTCATTATGGCCTTGACGATTCCTTCCCTCCCACAAGGGGTAGAGGGCATTGGGCATGTAAGCCCTAGGGGTGTGGAGCGAACCCACCTCATCCAAGCTGCAGGACGTTAAACTGCTAAGCACCTCATCCTTAACACATGACGTTAAACTGTCGTCCGAACCCGTGCTTCACACGCAGGGTCCCCCCAGCTCGGACATTTTTTACGCCTCTCATCTCCACGGGAATGGAATCTTCCTCGCATGGAATGAGATCCTCCGTGTCGGAGTGGTGTTTGTCCACGGGGGAAGTGCTGCCTCAGAGCGTAATCCCCTAGCCTCTCTTATGGAAGGTTGCACCCATGCACCTCCGTACTTCCCCCCTACCAAGGCCAGTGGAGTCCCTTTCCCACTGTGCTTTGTCGCACCACCGGCCTCCACCCTGGAGTAAGCCCCGACACCCAGGGCCGCTAACCACATGTAAGCCCTTGTTTCCTCTTTGGGCCGCTCAATGCGTAAGCCCCTTTCCGCCTCTCACGGACGCACCCTTTGGGACGTGATCGTCTAGTCCCTGGTGCATCTTGTTTCTCATACCAAGCATGAATCATGTGGGCTTAGAGCGCGCATCGACCATGACATCCTCTTATGGGATGCCTCAGAGCGTAAGCCCACTACCAGCGAACTACGCGGACTTTGATCCGTGCTAACGCATGGTACGTAGGAAGCCTCCACGAGGTTCAAGCCCACCACCCGGTCGTTCCGACCTCTCCACGTCGGTTCCCCGACCACCATGGACCGCCTCAGAGCATAAGCCCAATATTCCTCATCACTCATGACATTAAACTGTATTCCCTCGTCCCGCATGACATTAAATTATATCTCATCCCATATGACGTTAAACCGTATTCACCCTCTTGAACCATCTCAGAGCATATGACCCATGCCTCACATCCACGTCTCATCCTGACTTCCCCCCCTCAAGCCCACGTGCCTTGGGAAGCTCATGCCCTTGCCCGGAGATCTTAATTCCTACAGGATCCAATCCATGCGTCCATTCTCACAGGTCGCTTCAGGTGTCCCACCATATCACCGAACTACATGGACTTTGATTACCTACCATGGGGATACGTAGGAAGCCTCCCTGAGTTTCAATCCCGTCACTCCATCATCCATTCTGATCCTTACCCGGGCCGCCACATCTCGGTGAGATCATGCCACCCCATCCCACTCCATAGTATCTGGGAAGCCGCCCAGGTGCTGGCCCCAACATCGGTGTTCCCCCTAGGGGGTCCTTCAATCTGATCCACTCTCAGTGTTTCGATCAGTCTGATCCATCTCCGCAAGACATTAAACTCGCGGCATACCCCGTGTTAAACATGGGAAGCTGAGGAAAACCTCAGATGATACACATTCCCTGCGTTCGATGTGGGATGCCTCGGGCTTCCGTGCCCTCGAGAAGCCCTGTGATAAGGGACGGAAGATAGACATGCCAATCCCCAGCATCAAGACATGCCAACGACACCCCAATGTTACCATTCTCCTCACCGAAGGTTGCTGCCTCGACAAGACCTGTTGGAGCATCTCGACGGAAGGAGTGTAATTAACTGGCGTCCATGCAGATATGGTGCCAGGAATGAACTTCACGAACCCATATTAAATCTATAAGGGAGACCTGGACTAGGTGACGAGCTCCGAGGAGGAATCCACAGAAGGAAGAACCGACATCCCATCATCCCAGTTTCGATCAAGGAGCAGACGTCCCAGAATAAGGAACGGATGCTGCCCGCCTTTGGAAATTGGGAATGCGGGGCAATGAGCCGTGCTTCCTCCCATGCATGAAGGACACGCGCGCACACCCCGATGTAAATGCATTGGAAATAGAATGGTTCTTTGGGGAAAGTGATATCTTTTACCTAGAGGGGCCCCCCATTCGGGTTGGTGCTAAAGTGGGGAGGACCTCTGCCTATGCTGATTGCTACGTGAGGAGGACCTTCACACCTATTGTCATTGGAGCGGATGAGACCTCTGCTATGATAGTATGGGTTGTGAGGAGCACCCGATCATATATCAAATGACACATAGGGAGGACCTCTTAGTCCATTTCCTGAAGCACGGGGAGGGCCTCCACAATAGGAAATTCTGGAGTGGTGAGGGCCTCCACTAAAGCTAGTGAGAACATGGGGAGGACCTCTATGCTGATAGGTGATGGATAAGAAATTATCTTCACTTTTATTGATGCTATCATGGAGAGGACCTATGCTTGAGATGATAAAAATGTAGGGAGGACCATCATGTTGATGACCTGGAATATGGGGAAAACTTCCATACCTGGGATCATGGTCATGAGGAGGGCCTCCATTCTAGGTTTCAATAAGACAAGGTGGACCTATATTTGAGATGAAAAAGGTGGTATGGGGAGGGCCTCCATGTTGAGAACGGAAGTGGGGAGGACCTCTGCTCTAGACTGTGATGGTACTAGGAGGAACTCCATACTGAACTCCATTATCACGGGTCGACTTATAATGACATCTTCTTGTGCCAGTGATTGGAAGAGTCAACCCAAACCTCCTAAGGGGTGGATGGGGCCTCAATCCCGATCATGCATAGAAGTGGCCCTACTCTGTAGTAATAAGGGATATATGGTATGCGTTTGTGGTGGAATGGGCCACTAAAGTTGTGGAAGATGATGCCCCTTGATGGGTATCCTCTTGAGCCTACACCCGATGTTGATGCCGGGTCAGCCGAACTAGGGATGGATGGGCAGGGGTGTGGACCACATGTTCCTTGACTAGTGAGACTGGATGGCAGTGCTGACACGACCTTGTGGGATCCCTCCTTGGAATCTGCCTATCCAAAGTTGTCACCTAACTAAATCTAGAATCACTTACTTCATTGGCACAAGGGAGAAAATCATAGGAGTGTTCTGGGTAGAGGCTCCCTAAATGGTTGCATGTCGAAGTGGGGAGTCGTAGATCCTTACACGACCCTTGGTGTTGGCGGTGACGCTGAGGCATTGTGGGATCCAGATCTTGGTAGGCCATATCCCTCGTTGGGATGACCCCCTCATGTTCATATCACTGAACAAGATTGTCGATCACCCTCCTTTGAATGAACTTTGAGGGTGAGATAGGGCTTGGGAGCCCAATAGTTGTAGCCATAGAATATATCATGGTAGAGGTGTAGCCACATGGGAAAGCCACAATGATGGTCCTCTTTCCCCTAAATTAGCAGAAGGGGGGGAAATTGGTTTCCTATAACTATAGCTTGGGTCCTACAAAGAAAGAAGATCCATCCATCATTACATATATGAGAAAATCAATGCTCAGTGCCCCAGTTCTATTCAGTCTTCCAAGGTTAGAGAGAAAGATCCACGTTGAAAATACCACAGACCAGAATTCCCATCAATTAACTACCCCAAATTATGGTGAGTTCCATGCCAGGACCACTATTTTATTGGTGGGACCTGGCGCTAGATATCTAAATATAGTGACACTTATCTCATGATGTCTCAAATGACACTAATCTCCATTTTTAGGAGAATAGGTTCAATTCAGGTTCACCATTTATATTTATAATGATTTCTATTGGGGCGTGTTGTCATGCACATGTTGATGCTCAATGATGGTCACAATATACCCCACATTCCCTCTTTCCAAAAGTGGGTAGCATCCATCACCTCTTAGGGGATGTTTTCTCCTTGATCAAAATAGGACAATGGGATGTCAATTTCTCATTCCATGGATTCCTCTTTGGAATTTGTCGCCTAGTACGAGTCTAACTCATAAATTAATTCATTGATCATGAAACTCGTTCTCAATTCCATCTATTCATGGATTCTAGTTAATTATACTGATTCCTCCAAGACATTCCAAAGGGTAAAGTTGGGGCAGAAACCTTCAGTCGAGAGAGTTGTCGCACCGAGGCATCTATGGCATGTCTTGAAGTTGGAACATTATTACACCTATATTCTTCCTTGTTAGAGGACTTCTTAAGGGAATCAAAACCTGATGATTCCCATAGATATCACAGAGTATCTTATTCTAGAGGAATGTCTCTGAGGTTTTCCTTGGATTCCCATGTTTAACACGAGGCATGCCGTGAGTTTAACGTCTAGTGGAGACAGATCGGAATAATCAAAACATTGATAAGAGTGGATTATATGAGTGTGTCTCTAGGAGGGAGAACTAGGTGGGTTTACCAGATGGATGGAGAAAAACACCCAATGAGGATGGACCTTGGGTGGCGTGTCCCAAAAATGGAAGATGTCATGCCATGAGGGTGCATCCTAAAAAAGGGAGAACCATATAGATGGATCAGAACACCTAAAAAGAGTAGACCTAGGGTGGTGTGTCCCAAAAAGGGAATATGTCACACCATGAGGGTGTATCCCAAAAAGGGAGCACTATATGGATGGATCAGAACACCAAAAAAGAGTAGACCCAAGGTGGCCGCTATGGAATCCCCTGACAGTATGGTCAATTTTCATACTCATGTGTCCCATTTTAAACTGGAGGGGGTAAATTTGATATGGGGTGATGCCCTTGGTCTCCATTACTATAGACCCCCCTAGACACTGGTTCTCTATCTGTTTTAATTTCCTTTTATTGAATAAAAATGGTAACATTGTATGGATGGATTGAGGGTGGATCAGAGTGGTGGGACCCAAATATGAGGACACCATGGTTTACCATTTTCTAGGATTAAACCTTAGGGAGGCTTCTTATGTACCATGTGTAGAAGATAGGGATCAAAACCCACATAGTTCAAAAGGTGAGGCATGAAATCAGGGTGTACAAAAAGGACAACGACCCGAGGACATGTTGGGGATTATGCATGATTAGCTTCCCATCGGAAGAGGGGAACTCTTTGTTGGATGAGGGAGAATTGTATGGATATTATGCATGGTTTTTGTCCCAGGTGCTTCTAGGAGCAGTGAGTAAGCGGGTGACATGACCTCACCAGGATGTGGTGGCCAAATTAATAATTGAGATGGATGATGGAGGAAGTGTCTAAGGATGAAGATGAATAGGATAAAATTGATGTGAATATGATAGTGATGTTGGGATTGAACGTCAGGGAGGCTTCCTACATGTCCTAATGGATAGGAATCAAAGTCCACATAGTTAGGTGGGGCAATGGGACACCTGAGGAGGGGGATCGTGAAAATGAACGCATGGATGGGACCCAAAGGAAGTGGAACCTTGGGTTGAAGAATGGTCTTCTCGAAACACAAGGACTCAAGGGAGAGATCAATATGATACATGAATGATGGGCTTGAACCTCAGGGAGTATTCCTACATATCCTCATAGTAGGGAACCAATGTCCACATAGTTCTTGAGTGGGGAATATAATTGGGGTGTATGCAAAGGACAACGACTCATAGACATGTTGGGACTTATGTGTGGTTAGAAGACCATAACAAGAGGGATACTCTTGGTTATATGAGTATGGATTGAGTGAGGGGCTTATGCATGGTTAGATGATAGAATGGATTAGAACACATAATGGAGGTGGATCCAAGAGATGTGTCCCGGAGAGGGAAGATGTCACATCAGGCGGGTACATCCCTAAGAGGGAGCACCAGAGTTTACCATTTGATTGGGGATGAAACTCAATGAGGCTTTCTACATACCCTATATATAAGAAAGGTATAAAACCCCACATATTTCACAAATATAGTTTAACATCATGTGAGATAAAGGTGAACCAACATGAAATGGATGGGACATATGGGCGATGGTCTTGAACCTCAATGAGGCTTCCTATGTACCTTGCATGGGAGGCAGGGATCAAAGTCCACATAGTTCGCGATAAATGGGGAATGGGGATTACACATGGTTAATGGACCATAGAGGATGTCATGTTCGGTACTTTCTCTAAGACCATGTGAGTCATTCTCAGTGTGATAAACAAGAGGTATCATCATACCTGACAATCCTGTCACAAGAGGTGTGTCCATGAGGGATATTATGTGGGACTTATGCACTAAGGTGGCCCATAGAGGTGGAGATTGGGACTTAATCCTAAATTGAAGGTTGAGGAGTGTTTCCAAATGTATGAGGAGGATATGTCTATCCTAATGGGAGCACCCAATAAAGGTGTATGTCGGGGCTTATGTGGAGATTGCTCGAGGAGCACATGGTGACAAAACCCAATGAGAGAGAGAAGAATGATTGTAAAGGTGGGAAGAAAATATCTCCTGGTCTCATCCTCTCTATGATCAACTCAAACCTACCACACATATGGAAACTCATACTTTAATATCATGTGTTGGGGATAAATTTTCTTGTTTGTTTAATGTCATGCATCTTGGATGAGGAGGACTCACTCCTCATACCTTGGACTTACACAACTTGTACCAACCCACAGTTGGGGAAGGGAAGGCACAAGAAATGCCTGATGGGAGTGAGGTGGAGGATTCATCAATCAAGGGGTCCACATTAGCATGAATATGTGAATATTAAATAACCATTAGTATTTTTATTCAAAGAATAATGAGGTAGGGAAATAATGTATAGAACACCACTTGAGGAACTATGAAGTCACTTCGTACAATCCAGGGGGTGCATGGGAGAAGGGTTCGTGAAGAAGAATTCTTCATAGAGAGGGGATTAAAAAATATATGGTGATTCAAAAATAAGATGGTATTCATGAAGGAAGGTTATCTAAGAATAATGGTGAAAAGGCCCTCTATGAAGGGAGGAGCTTTGTAAAGCATGATAACCCAGCCAAGGCATGGAGTCAACATGTGCGTGGAGTGTTCTTCGCAAAGGTTGAATGATCTTCAAAGAATCAAGTTCCCAAAAGGGAATCCTAAATTCACGATGGCAATTGGGATTCATTAAGGGAATACACACTTGATGCGGAGTAAAAATAGAGAAGAGGGAAGGTTGGTTCGCAATGCTCAGGTACCTACGTTGATACATTTTCTGGATGGTTCATAGAGTAAATGGGGGCTTTAAAAAACGAGAGCTCAGAAGGGGAAAGTTTAGGGTTTCTATCTTTTAGTATGGGGGTGAGCCACCTATTTATCGGTACCCAACATTGAAATGCTCCAAGGGTATACTGTGGAGGAAATTTTGCTTCACGACTGGAGACGGCTCTGTTGTAATCACAAAGGCTTTCATCACATTTCTTCGCGGTGTCGTGATGCTCACCATACTTTGCAGAGGTTTCCATCATAGAGATCTATGGAAGTCATGAACGTATCTTTCGGATCATATAATCTTCCATTAGGACACTCTATAATGATTTTGAAGGAGTCAGTTTCTATATGCTTCATGCCATTCGTGGTGGTGATGGGTTTCACAATGGTGCTTCATGAGGTAGGCTCCTTTGATGATTTTTGTGCCTTTTGATGGGAAAATGTCATCCCACCTAATTCAACCACTCTTGGCCCCTCTTAGGCCCGGATTTTGGTTCTAATAGACATGTTCCACAAAATATTTAGTTTTCTATTTACATACCATGTGGGGATCCAGTACACAAGTAGAATATTGCTTATGAGTTACACTCTATATACCCCAGGAAGCATGTTGTGTACTCTCATTTGACTTGGATTGGGGAATTCATGCAGCCCCCCTCTGAGTAGAGTTTTGTGTGATAAACAATGGTGGATTGATATCTAAAGATAGGTTTGATAATTAAGGTAAATTGAGAATGATCAATCATATCAAGTTCTTAAAGATTAGGTATATCTTTTAGACAGTATTTGTAACATCCCACTACTCCTCATTGGCTTTAGAAGAGGTACAGGTTCTACTAGCCTTAGGTGGAATCCCCAAGGCACCAAAGGCTGGTAATAAATGGCAAGGTATTGAAAGAGCATTGGGGGATGATTTTTCCTTTAAATAAAAAATTCATACAAACATAAAATATTAACATCCAATCCTCTATATGATGAATTAACAAAAATACAATGAAAATTATACCCAAAAGTAAACAACAATATTAGAGTACCAATGGAAATGAAAGATAATAATAAGAAAATACCAAGATACTCCAAGAATAAAATACACCTAAACGACATAATCCCATGAAACCCCTGACCAAGATCCAATCTCTAAATCCTTATATTATTCCCATGGAATCAAGATGCATCACTAGAGAAATATGTTACCTTCCCTTTACCTGTGTCCTGATAGATGGCATTTTCAAACACACCAAAGTTCCCAAGAAGGGGGTGAGTATGAGCATAGTTGGATTTCCCTAATTAATTCCCAACTCACTCCACAAGGAAAAAACTTATTAACACAATTTATATAAAACAATTTAAAATTAGTTAAAAAATATTTATATAAAAAACAAAAACAATTTCCAAGGGAAAAATTATCGAGTTATAAAACCATTTCATGTGATTTTGCATTCTCATTATTATATCTCCAAAAACACACACACCCATGCATGATAAGTGATAATTCCATACCCATGAGTGGTCTCTCATCCATCCACCAAGTTATCACTGGGTGGCCAATATACTTGTTCCCCAATGGCACACACCCCATATCTGAGTCATGTCCTTGTACCCCAAAAATACATGCCCCTTATTCAGGGTCATGTCGAAAGAATGAAATCACACTAACCATGTATGAGAAAACCCATGCCACACTATTTTACTTAAAAATAATTATTTATTGGAAACATTTCATAAAAAAACTTGTGTGCATAAAAATAAGTATAATAATTTTAAAGTTAACATTTTAAAATTATTAACAAAACAGGTTTTTCTGAAATCTATTCAATTTCACAATTTCCAAGACATAACCAAAAAATGATTTCCATCATGATTCACACAAGGTTTTCAAAAAAAATCAAGATATTGTTTTAATTAAAACTAATTTTTTAATTTCTAAGTCAAGTAGAGATGAGAGAGAATCCACCCACCTCTAAAAGAATGATGAAAACCAAAGAACGACACTTAGTTCTTTTAGATAAGATGACATCATACCTTCCTTTCACCAGATCTATCATTATCTTATCAAGATTAATGTAAAAAATATATATCATACCTAAAGGACCACATTTATGGTTTTGAGATAGATAATAATGATTAAACTAAGAAGAATAAGGAAGAATGACCAAGGATTTTGAACCTCTAATTCACTTTGATTCATCCAAATGGAACTACCGTATCAAAGGGAAAGGTCTATCAAGCCTTGGGAGGGAGAGGATTTTTAGATCATAGAGAATTATGAAACTAATGAGGCTTACGTGGCTTAATTTGGGTTATATACAAGATTTTGTAGGTTCCAAATATATGTTTCATGATTTGTCAAATAGTGGGGAAATCATGCGTGTGATACTGGACAAGCCAAGTAGCCACACCATTTTTCAAACCATGCACTGACTATATAGTGCTACTACCTTAAGAACACACATTTTACTCTTGGATTGCATGGTTAGACAAACATTGTACCAACCATGTGCCGACCATTCTTTTCCCTCGGTTTCAATTTTAATGGTTTCCTATGGGAACTCTCACGGTTTGGACAAACCATACACCAATCTTTCACCTTCTAAGTTACTCCCAAAGTATGTTTCATAGTTTCATTGAGGTGGTACATGGTTCCTAATAATTTTGCACAAACTGTGTACCACAAGAAACACATAAAAACATGTATAAACCTCATAGAAACTCCCCAAAATAAACCCAAGTCTTTTCTTAACAAAAAGTACACAAATAAAGGGTCATGTTATTAAAACTGGGGGTGCTAAATTCTCCCCACCATTGGTATTTTATTATTTTTAAAGTATAAAACTAGTTCTTTCCTGAAGGAGTTCAAAGCATTTCATCAACATTTACTTTACACGCTCCCATGTTTCTTCCTGAATTCAAGTATGTTTCCATAAAACTCTCACTAAAACGATGATTTTCCCATGCAAGAGATTCTCTTTCATATCTAAAATTTATACTGGCACATGAATCAATGTATCATCTAGTTAAAGATCAACATGGTCCCATAGAATCATATAGTTAGGATCAGGATATTACTTTTTCAATTGAGATACATGAAACATGCTAAGCACTGAATTGAATTTTGGAAATAAGGCCAACTAATAAGAGGCATCCCCATTGTGTTCAAGTTTCTCAAAAGGGAAAATGTACCATGGGGAAATATTTCCCTTCTTAAAAAAATGATGATGCCCAAGATTTGGATGGATTATAAAAAACATGATTAGCTTCCTCAAATGATAACGATCATCGATGGTGATCCACATACAATTTCTAATGGATCTGAGCCTTCACTGTTCCCTTTCTGATCATATTAATATTCTCTATTATTTATTTCAAAAGGGTAGTTATGATAAGTGAATTATCACTTATTTTCATGTAAAAAAGTGGAGAATAACATAGATGGATATAAAATTCTTTAAATGGATCCATATGCATTGAGGAATGAAAACTATTATTGTATAATAACTCGACTAACAATATATGATCTTTCTATGAGATGCTAAAATACATCACACAAGCCCTAATAATTTCCTCCAATTTTTAGATCATTCTTCCATACTTTCCATCCATTTGAGGATAATAAGATGTTCTAATGGTTAAATGAGTTACATGGAATTTATATAAGGATTTCCAAAAAATGATATGAAAACCTAGGGTCTCGGTCAGATACAATCAAGACTGGAACATTGTGAATCTTTACATTTTCTTGAATGTAGAGTTTGGAAAAGCCTTCTAACATATTATTTTCATGAATAGGGATGAAGTGACCCAACATTGTGAGCCAATACAACATCACCCATACGGAATCATGATTCTTAACCATCTTTGGTAAACCTATTACAAAATCCATGGCTATCTGCTCCCATTTTCACTTGAGAACCAGTAAAGACTACAACATATCAATTGACCATTGGTACCCTACCTTGACCTACTGATATGAGTGTAATCTCGATACATAATCCACTACAACTCTTTTCATTCCAACCCACCAAAACGTTTCTTTCAATTATTTATACATTTTCTGAATCCCAGGATGGACAACCCATCTCGAATAGTGGTATATACTAAGAATTCATTCGTGATAAGACAAAGGTACAACCATACGATCTCTAAACCATAACATTGGACTCCCATCCAGCTTCCATATATCAATAGTCTCCCTAAAATTGAGTTTTAACCTCATGAAAACACATTTAGGATTATATGTTTGATCATTTCTAACCTACTCAACTAAATCATGAATAAAAAAATTTGGAATGAAAATTGCAGCATTATGTTGTTTTGTATAATCAAGATTGATATCAGCTATGACTGATATAATCTTCTATTAATATAAATAATCTTTATCCAATTGATCATATGAATTCTTACTCAAGGAATGTACTATATAATTTCTTTTTCCTATTGTATACAAAAAGTCAAATTCAAACATTTGAAGATATTCCATCCATATTATTTTCCTTAGATATAAATCTCTTTTTGAGAAAATGTGATTAAATATTTTATGATCCATATACACCATAAAGTTTTCACCAAAAGGATAGTGATGCTGAATCTTTAAGGCATGAAATATAGAAAGAAACTCCAAATCATGTGTTGGGTAGTTCTTCGCATGAATATGTAACTACTATGAACCATATGCAATAGCATGATCTCCCTACATGAGAAGATATCCCATCCTAGATCCCGATACATCATAATAGAAAACATAGTTCTATACAGACTTTAGAAATGTGAATATAGTTTCTAATGTAAGTATAAATTTAATTTATTTAAAGGATTTATAGAATTCATCATTCAATTTTAAAGGAATATCTTTTGTTAAATCTGTCATCGGTGAGGACAAACTTGAAAAACCAGGTACAAACATCTATAGTATCCTACCAATCCAAGGAAAATACATATCTCAAATACATTATTCAATGGTGTCCAATAGATAATAGATTTCATCTTTTCAGGATCCAAAAAAACTCTTTTTTTTTTGTAAATGACATGGCCAAGGAAACATAATTCTTGTATCCAGAAATCACATTGGGATAAATTATCATCAATGTGATGCTCTCAAAAGATACTCAATACTATGGAGAAGTGTCTCTCATGATATAATTTTTCATAGAATATATTATAATATAATCAATAAACACCACCATAAAGGAATCTAGATAGCTTAAAAAGATTTTATCCATCAATTCTATAAAGATGGATGGTTTATTCATAAGACCTAAAGGAATAACATCAAATTCATAATGTATATATCTAATTTTGAAAGTTGTCTTCAGAATATCCTCCTTCCAAACTCATAGTTGGTGATATCTGGAATGTAAATCAATTTTAGAGAACCATGAGGATCCCCTTAATTGATAAAAAAATCATAGATTCATGGAAGATGATACCAATAATGATCATGATTTGGTTAATCTTATTATAATACACACAAAGCCTAAGAGTTCCATTTTACTTCTTCACAAAAAAGAATCAGTGCTTCCCACAGGGACATGCTTGTTCATATGAACCCTTTACTTTCCAACTATTCTAACTAACATTTCAATTCACTCAATTAAGTTAGTTATATTCCATAAGATGAATGTGAAATAGGACCGGTCCTTGGTAAGAGATAAATCATGAGATTACCCAATAAAATATCCAATTATCACTAATAGGGGGAGGGGGTGAATCAGTGATATATTTTTCTTTCAAGTTTCCTTAATTTTTGAAAAAACCTTCACCTCCTATTAATGTGTTATAAATTTTCTTAAAATAAAATAATCACACATCCATATGAACATAATAATTTACAAAGTTCAACACTCAACAAGAGTAGCTACATCCTTGGTATGGTTTGGAAATAATCCAATACTGCACAATCCATTAGAAAGCAATCCTTTTGTGTAGATACAAACAAATAGGATATTCCCTTAAAATTGTGTAGAAATATGATCAATACAATAGTGATTGTTATTCATGTATCAAAAAATGATGTAATATAATTGGTGTAACAAGTTAATAAACTTTCAACCATTCCTTCAAAGAAATTTACTATACTGCCTTATGAACATTCACAAATATGATCTTCAAAACAATTATTTACTTTCCTACCCAACAATAGGTAAGAACTTCTCTAGAATTCATAATGATATTCCGTCTAATACACAACCTGATTCACTATTTTATTTCCCAGTATGATAAAATAAGTCTTCTAGAATACAACTGGAACAATTATGAACCACTTATATATCAATTCGGAAATCCTAGTATGATTTCTCAGTCTGATCTAGAAACTATGAATATGATCTTCTCTCTTCTCCTTTATGTCTATAAAACTTCCTCAGGAATGATCGATCAAGAAAATCCTTCTCTCTATAAATTTTTAGTGCTCTGAATTCTCTCTACAACTCATGAATAGTACTAGTGTCAGGAAATTAAAAAGTACTTCCTCTATTTATAGGTGTTCCAAATGTGGTTTAGGCAAGATTCTGAAAAACTTTCCCACTCAACCAAATTTTCGCAAATCTTAAAATTTCCTTAAATACCAGCTTTATCCTTGACATCTTTAATTATTCTTAACTATTCTCTTCTCTTATAAAACCTTATTGAATATTCTCACAAATTTATCTTCATTCATACATTCTAAGATTCTTCAGTTTGATTCGGATTATCATTCTGATTTCTTCATTACGATGAAGACATTTGTTTAGCAGTATATTATTCATTACATTTCTCCACACTAATTGAAACATATGAAAAAAAATTTAATTCTCATTACAATTACTAGAACCATTTGACAATATAAATCTCATTCCAATACTCTAAACTGAATTGATAAACACAAGACTTTGAAACCATTTTTCCATAAAAATATTGGAAAATTTTAAAGATTCCAACACTTCTTAGCAATTATTCAACATATAATTCACACTTCTTTAACAATAATATTCTCTAAACTCTTAAAACATTAATTCCCCTTGAAAACAATTTATTAACTACTTTAAGAATTTATTATTTTACTTATACTAATTATTCTATGTCTGTTGAAGTTATTGGTGTCAGCCTGTATCCAATAAATTGATCTCTACTTCACCCTGTTGATCAGTGTCAGCTCCAGTATGATAAAACTCAACCCAATTGATGAAAACATATCAGATTTCTTTTCTTTTCTCTTAAACCAATTGGAAATAACCAACAATTCATCTTGATGAAAATGGTTGAATACATTATTAATCGGTCTCTAATTTTCTTCCACATATTGGTTCCAAAAAAATTCTCTTATTTTTTAATCAAAGGTCCCAACAATTCTAAGTAAAAATGATTCTTCCTCTAATGATCGGTGAAACACCACATCCTATGGACTGGTATCAGAAACTTCAGCTTAAAAAACTTATTTCATTTTCTAAATATGGTACATGATAACTTATTTCTCTAAATATTTGTATCCTGTGGATTATTGGGCTGACTGAAAACTAGAATCTTCATCTTCTACATTTCACACAAAAATTCCCATATTTAAACAAATCTATGTATAACGATATTACACTAATTAAACAAGACTAGAAAATCATGACTTCACAACCTTTATTCTTCTAAAAAATTCATCTTGTATCATGTATTTCTCATAACTTTGAGAACAATTAAGATTGGTATAGCATAATCTAACTTATAATGGAACGTATTGTTACTTCCCATCCTTCTAGAATTCCTTTATTTACCTGATTATGATTGGTATCCCCTTTTCTCCCCATTTATTTTATAAGTATTGAATCACAAGTTTCCTAGATGAATTATGATATTTAGGAATTAAAAAATAGTAAATAACCATCATATTTTCATTAGATCCATGGAGATTCTGATATAGCTTCTCATTATGATCAAGAATTTCATTTCAGACCCAAGATGAGTCAGATGAAGATTTACTTCTAAAAAAATCATCCCAATCTGATGGGAATTCTTAAACATTTTTAATTCTATTATATAATTACAATGGTGAGTCCGATCATTCAACTATTACAAATTGAATTGATTTTTTTATTTTACAACAAAAGATAACACTTTCTCTGCAAACTTCATCCTACTTCAAAAAAAAATTCTTTCCAACTTGGTTCTAACAGTCTCCCCTTTTGAATTTTGTTTTCAATCATGGTTCATAAATCACTGATCTTTGTATCCTCAAGATATTGATTACTTATAAACAATTATAATCCTACATGAGATAATTGATTTTAAGAAACAAGAATCATTGATAACGAAACCTTGTTGTCCAGAAGTAGTAAATCATGAAACATCTTCAGCTTTCCTTCACATATTTCTTTTCATCTTCAACTTTCCTGTCAACAAAATTTTCCTATAGCCACTCCTATAAACTATTGGAATAGTTCACATATTTATATGTCGAGTTCAAAACATAACCACAACTCTCCCTACATACATGATTCTTTAAAATTTTTATCACACACCGATGAATATATTTATAAAAAAATTCTCATCTTGAAAACACTATCCAAATAAAAGATTATAGAGAGGAAAAAAACATACCTCAAACCTGATGAGAGAGAGGTTGGATTCCCAACCTTAGTTTTTAAAAATATTCCTTCGGTAAAGGTTATATGAAAATATCAACAACTTGTTCCAATATTAGAACATACTCTAGATTCAATTAATTCTTATCCACATGCTCTTTGATAAAGTGATACTTGATGTCAACATGTTTTGAATGAGAATGTTATACCGAGTTTTTGGTAAGGTCGATGGAACTTTGATTATCACAACCCAAAAGTAAGGGTAACTTCACATCCACAAGTAAGTCTTCCAACTGAGTCTTCATCCACATAAGTTGGGTAGAAACTTGAGTGGAAGAAATATACTCAGCTTCATCCATGATAATATTTACTGAATTTTGTTTCTTTTTATGCCAACTAATATAACTTTTCCCATAAATAAAACTACACCAGATGTGAATCTTATAATATCAAAATTTCCTACCCAATCAGTATTGGAATACCCAAAAAAGTCAATAATTTTTTATCTATCATATCTAATTCTGATTTTTTTTGTGTCATTGATATATATAAGAATTATTTTTCCAATTAATAGATGAGATTATTTTGGAGCACTCTAAAATATTTCACAAAAGGTAACAACATAAACAATGTTGGGTATTGAGAGAGTTAAATATAAAAAACTTCTAATTAGATTCTAAAAATCATTAGAGTCAACTTATTTTCCTTATGAATATTTTGAAAACTTGATTCCCATTGAAACCAGTGTGAAAACTGGTTTTTCGTTTTCCATAATTAACTTCTTAAGAACTTCTTTAGCATACTTTTCTTGAGAAAGAAAAATGTGTTTCTTATTTTTTGTTATTTTAACCCAAGAAAGTATTTCATTTCACATAGAATGGACATCTCAATCAACTTTTTCATCTCTTTAACAAATGTTTCACAATTTCTTTCATCATTCCCAACAAAGATAATGTCATCAATAGAAACAATTACAATGAGGGAAAAATATTGACTTTATTTGATGTATAGATTACTAGCAACTCTTTATTTCTTTAAACATATATTTCTCAAGAAAGTATCCATTTTGTAATACCATTACCTTGGAGCTTGTTTTATCCCATTAAAGTATTTATTTATATTTCAAACATAACTTTCATCCTTCCCAATAAAAAATACATATGGTTGTTCAATATAAACATCCTCATCAGTATCACCATTCAAAAAAGATGATTTTATATCCATCTAAAAAATTCAGTAAGTTTGTTGAGTAGAAATAGTAGGAAAGATCCTGATTGTTTCCAACATATCTACCAGAGAAAAAATCACATCAAAATCAACGCCTTTAATTTTTGAGTAACCTTTTCACACTAATATTGATTTGTTCTTTATCACTTCACCATCTTCATTCATCTTGTTCCAAAAAACACATTTTGTATTGATAAAATTTTTATCATTTGGTTTGGGTATGCGTTCCTATGTATCATTATTTTCAATCCGATCCGGCTCTTTATTCTTTCCCTGAACCCTGTACGGATGCTCAAAATCTTCATTCACATCTTTCGGCTCAACTTTTGAATATAAGGAAGTATGAGTAATAGATTTTGATGTTTTTATTATTTGAACCTTTTGAAGTTTATCACCAATAATGTTTTAATCTTCCACCTATTTACTCAGCCTGTGATGTGATTTTAGAGAATCATCCTCATCACTATAAATATTTGAGTTTGATTCTTCTTCATGAGTAGGATTATAATTTCTTGTATCCTTATCAAGATTGTTAACAAAAGTTATTTCATACTTTTCATATTCCGTATCACTAAAATATTTATGAACATATTCCTCAGCCTTTTCAATAATTTTTACATCAATAGAGTTCACTAATCTTCTTATTTATTTGTTGAAAGATTTATATCCTCTTTCTTCCAAAGCATATCCAAGAAAAATTCCATCTTCACATCTCTGATCAAAATTACCAAGGTTTCCACCATTCTTGTTTATGATACATGGACTTCAAAAAACTCTCAAATGATTCAAACATGGTGTTTTTACATAAAAAAATTCATATAAAGTTATATTTGATCTTGGTCCATAGAAACATAAGTTTTTAATTTAAACAAAAGTATTAATGTATTTCCTCTAAAAGTGATGGTAGAGTCCATGTTCAAGTAACACATTTTGTCCCATTTAAACCAAAATTATATTATTTCTTTATGAAAAACCATTTTTAAGGAGTGTATGGTGTACTAAACACAAGAAGAATTCCATTATTCTAAAGATAACTTTCAAATTATTATTATTTTTATTCCCCACCATTGTGTGTTCCCAAATTCTTCACTGAATACTCACATTCATTCTCAACTATCCTCTTGAAACTTTTAAACATCTTCAGAGCATCTAAATTACTTTTCATATACATAACACAAGTAATGTGAGTAAATTCATCAATGAAAGTAATGAAGTACTTATCTCTATAATTTTATTATTTTCTAATTGTCTCACATATATCATAATGAATAATTTCTAAGGTAAGTTCTGGATAAATGTCAATTTTCTTTTGCATAGAGTTTGTAATTTTTCCTTTCTGAAAAATTGTGCTACACCAATATCTTATTCTTGAAATATCTAGAATATCGTGAACACTATCTCACTTTGATAATTTTCTTATGTTTCTTTGACACATGTGTCCCATAATTTTATGACACAAATGATTATCTTCTATCATGCTCAAGTAACAAGAGTTTTAAACCTCACCAAATAGGAACAAATTTCATTTTTTTATGTTGGCCTCTTGTAACTATTTTTTCCATATTCCTTTATTTTCAAAACAAAACAATATTTTCTGAAAATAAATTTATTTCCTTAATCATTTTTTTTGAAACACTTAGCAGGTTGTGTTTCATCCCATCAATAAACAAAGATTTCTTGGAATTCAACTTTTCTTCACCAATAATAGAAGACCCAACAATTTTGATTCTAGGGGATTCATCATTGCCAAAAGTAAATGTTCCTTATCTGAAGTCTTTTACATTATTTATTTTTTTTGTCTCCCTTAATATGAAAAGAAAACCCACAATCCAAGATCCAAGGTCATTCTACTTTTAATGATTTGAGAGAAGTTTCAAAAACAAGATCTTTTTCTTTTCCTTTGTCTTTATTCACAATCGTCTTCAGAGAATTGTTAAGAATATTTTATTGTGATAGTAAAAAAATAAGAAAACCTCTTTCAAAATGTCTTAGTTGTTTATATACTTTACAAACTGTTTCCAAATGTTGGAACGTATTTTCAATTTTTACACCCACCTTATCAGGTTTCTTCATAACATCCTTCCTATAATTCTTACTTTGAGTGAATTAAACACCCCTAAAATTTTTATTCTCTAATTTTTGGAATATTTATAACAATATTTATTAAACCAAAACATAATTTCTATGTTCCCAAGTCCACAAAAATTCTAATAGTAACTATAGAAATAATATTTTTCTATGTAACTTCCATACTGTCTAGAATTGTGATCATGTTTCTCAACAACCTTCTCATATTTCTTATTAGAACTTTTTGACCACCAACTTTCTGTTATCAATTGAATTATTCCTTTTCTACTCAGTTTTCTTTTTAGACTTATTGGAATAATAAGTAATAGAAACTTTATCAGAATTATTATTTTTATAAACTTCTAACTTCTCCACTTTTTTGGTTTTGGACACATACATAACTTTTCCAACTTTCTTATTCTAAGAAAAAATTTCAACTTTCTTTTCAACCTTTGAAGGAAAATTTTGATCCTTCTTTGATATACCCTTTCTAGAGATTTCATCTACTTAAAAAATAATATTATTGAAACTTTTATCCCTCTATTAAGCTTTATAATTTTTTTTGGATAAGTTCCAAATATTATTCTCTTTACTTCAACATAACTTTCATATATTCATTATGATTATTTTCTTTCCTAATAGATTTATTCAAATAATCAATCTATTATAGTAGGTTAAATTTCTCATTATGAAAAAATTATTAATTGTTTATTGAAGAATTTTAATTTTTCAACTTCCTGATTTCTTTTTCATGATTCCTAGTCATTCTTAGAAGTTATTTCTATTCCTCTTTTAAATGAAATTATAACTGAGTTTCTTATTCTTCTTTAGAACTACTGCTTCTAAAATAACTATTAGAGAAGGGGTATATCCCCATGTAGCTATACCCATGGTTTGGAAAAACCATGTGTATAGATGTTTTTATGGTTTATTCCCATGATTTTATTAAAACTGTGGGTATTCAATGCCCCCCATATCAAAATTCCATTGGGATTCTCCTCCCGACTCATATTTTCCATCAGGCTCCCCCCACTTGAACCCTCACTTTCCCAACCTCCGCCTCCCGACCCTCTCCTCCCCTCCCCGACCACCACCTCCCAACCATACGACCTATGCTAGTTAGCCCTCTCCTCCCCTCTCTGACCTCCACCTCCTGGCCATCTAACCACCACTTCTCGACTATCTCCTCCCCTCCCCGACCTCCCCCACCTGGCTCTGCCTCTACTCCCGACCTCGAACTCCTAGTCTCCACCTCTACCTCAACATCCTGACCTCTGCCTCCCTGCCCCCAGCCCCTCTCAGCTTCCTCGCCTCTGGTGACACCCCCTCCCCCATCTCGTCTCTCTCTCCTCCGGTGATGTCCCCACCCGATTCATTGCATCTAGGTTTGAAATTTATTCTCCTTGCATTTTTATTCTTTCTAAAGCAATCACTTATTCTTATATCAACAACCTCAACAAGTTGAATACAAAATTTATATTTTGCATTGTTTATTTAATAAAGAATCATTCAACTTAGATGTAAATTCTATTTCCTCACATTGTTATTGCAAAATCATTTTCATAGATTATTGTTTGGTTATTAGGATAATGGGGAAATGTTTTGTTACACGCATAGTTTTATCACATATTTTACGCCTTTCAATTTTCAATCCACCATTTAGTGATACATCCTAACTATTTATAGACTCCTCATGTAAAGGGACATATTTTAATTTTTATTTAGTATGATCTTTATATTTCTACATTTATTTATCCTGGGCTAGTTGGTTAGGAAAAATAATCAAGCATACTTTCTTCGATTTCTCTTCATTTTCTTAAGGTTTCTCATTTAACTTCTTATCATATTTAATTTTTCATAACATATCTACAGTTTTATTCAGAATAATTTTCCCTCTCACACGATACATAATTTATCCTTAGATTTTGGTCATGAATACATAGTATTTATGAAATTATTATCTACATATACCACACACTTCCTCTAAATGTTAAAATCTATATTGTGTGGTTAGATTTGGTGATATTCTAGTCACATATATATTTTATTGATTAACCCCTTTAATTGATCAATAAAAATCCCTTTTGTTTTATTCCTTTTTCACTATAAAGGATATATTATATTATAAATAAAAATATTTGGGTCCATACCTTCCACAACACCAATAAAACCCTTGAAATCTTTAACTTTCAGGTTGGTTATAGATCAATACAACTCCATGTTCTTTTTTTCATGATGTAGTGTAAGCCTATTACACAAGTGAAAAAATATATTGTATCTCCACACATGGGTTTCTCCAAGATTACATCAAAACTCAGCGGCGTCATGCTTATGCATAAACTTATCATGGAGACAATATTCAAGATCCAATGACCCACATTTAATCTATACTATCCTCATACATTCCAGAAACTATAAATTCCTATTCTATATTCCAATATCACCAAGCATAGAGCACCCTTATTGTTTCTTGAAAATATAGGAGTCTCACCATGTCAAACCATGTATTTTAAAACTCATAACTATATCATCATTTTATAATTCAACTATAGTTCATTCATAGTTTCACCACTATTCTAAAAGATTATCCTGAGTTTATAGGGCCATGCATAGAATAAATTTTCCATTGAAAACTATAAATTCTATCGAAACACTGACTCATAGCATATATTCATCTCAAGATCACTAGGTATCTCCATATGCTTGAACTCAAAATCCTCCAAGAGTGTTATTACCCATGGGAACTAGAAATTCTATCCACTATGAATACAATTGTTCTACCTGACATGTACTGGTGTCACATAGTCTAGGAATACAAATGATACTTCCCTTCCCAAACTATCCATAAGGATGAATGAACTAGCACATAAGTACTTATCTTAGAGAACCCAATTCACCTAACACACCTATCAGAAATACATTTTCAAATTTGTGTAAATCGATATCATAAACCGAAGTTTTTACTTATGCCTCACACACATAAATGTTCCTAAAAAATGTATAACCAGTATGATGGGTTACCCTAAAAGGTTAGAATGTACTAAATTCCATACTCGGAGTCACGCTAAATAAGGTAACCAATTTGTCAAAACTACTCCCCACATTATGCCTAACATTGGTCATAACTATGGGTTGCACTCATCCCCATCTTAAGGAAACAAGGTAATTAACATTCCAAGTACTTACTTTTATGTTTCAACCACCCATTGAAATTAATTTCGACTTACCCACTCACAGTTCAATCATAAACCAATAATTTCACAAGTAATCACAACACATCTCAAAACAAGCTCACTCACACAGTGACCTACATAAAAATTCACTATAGTTTTAGAGCCTCCTCATCATAGGGATACCGTATAACTATAGCACTCTCAATATCCACAACCACCCAAACATAGGGTCCATATCTACTACCCACCATGTCACCAATATATATATATATATAATTCAAAATTATTTTCATTATAATTTAAAATTTTAAATTAACCCAAAATTTCCAATATAAGGGCTTAGATAAATGAAATTTCAATTAAATATTATAGATATAAATACCCATTATGTTGTAATTTGAATTTTATTTTAGATGGCGCCTCATAATAATAATGTCAAAGAAAATAATAATATAATTTAACCATTTAATTTTACCCAAAACTCTATATCTATGCATCAATTTAATAATATTTTAATTACATGTTATATAGTAAAACATTATTTATTTAATAATTGGAATTTTTTTAGTTAAAACCTTTTGATAATCTCTCCAAGTAGTCATCGAACATGTCTTTCAAAATTTATGGGATTGGATATGTAAGATGAAACCATACACTTATATGAAAAAACATATAATTTTTCTCAAACACTTGAAATAACTGACTCAATTCATATTCCACATAAACAATAAAATTCCATCATGCACAAGAATGCTACATGCTAGATAAGATTTATGAACACACCCCCTCTTTTCATACTATGACATGAGATGAATCCTATCAATCCTTCACCTCATAATCAAGTGTATCACCTATGGTTAAATTAGATCAATTATATAATAGAATAGTATAAATAGAAATTTAGTCCTAGATAACATGGACTTTCCTCATACATGGGTTGACTAGTCCCAGGGAAAAACTCCATACCATGTCTCGACACTCTTATTCTATTTTGTACCTTTCTAAAATAGTAAGACAAAAAAAAACCTCAAAAAATATTTCACTAGGTACTACCACCACATTCCACCAATCAATGTTTGTACCATTGGTAGATATAATACCCCAAGAATGCCTCCCCAGATGATAAGGGATACTGACTAACATTGATGTCTCAAGTAGTATGGTGGGGAGAATATACCCGCATATTTGTTTTAAAAAATAGTAGAAATAAACATACTAATATAAACATTTGTAAATAATACATTTAATGACACAATAATTTTTTCAATAATAATAAAAATAATCCATGCAATAAAAAAAATAATTTTATGCAATAAATTCAGGTAGTCATAATATAACCGGAATACCAGAAGATAAAACCATGAAAAATATGGAAAATGGTATTGAGTATCAACTAAAACCCAACACCCATTCTTAGTCCTAGAAACTATGCAATCAAAAACATCCATTGCTTTCCCAAATCTAAATATATAATATAATAATTATAATAGCTCAGGTTCCCACGTTCCATGGTAGAAAGTGCAGGGTTTTATTATAACTTGGTAAGACTCCAAAAAATGGTGTCCCTAAAATTAAAATTAAATTTTTTTTATTGACATGTGATTTAATAATCAATTATTGATTATTGTATTAATATTTTAAAAATTTAAAAATTAAGTAAAAGTGTAATAAAAATACTACTGATGCTTGGTCTTTATAATGACACTCAAAATAATTTTGTATCTACTTTTTACATCAATGGAGAGTCTATAGTCATGGTACATGTCAAATAGTAAATGGAAACAATGTAAAAAACCAAGGAAACCAAGAGAATAATGATATGAGAGAACCTAGATGGCTCAATAGAGAATTATCTCTCAATAAAACTCATACAAAATATAAAGGGGTGAGCCTTTGCATTCTTCCAAATCCATTCTTCCAGTCTGAACTCATGGAACCATCCTTGACATTTAGAAGAATGGTAGTATTATAACCCATAGCATACAATGGAGGTATTCCAACCAAATAGATCAAGTATAATCCAGTTAAATCATCATTCAAAATTAAATGATGGTACTCCATAATAATCCAAAACATTAATCAATGACATTTGATACATAAGACATTACCTAAATTCCAGTCTAGATTCCCCTAGACATATCACTTCAATTCCCCTCATTTTCATTTCTTATGAGAACCCTAATCTGGGTGTATGTAAAATTTAGTGTTCAATATTAATCTAATAATGTGTATTTGATTTTTCAATTGATTTTAAATTCATTCAATTTAATAGAATTACCTTTTCTTTTTTAAGAGTCTTATTGAGACTTGTTCCACTTTGTATGTAGTAGGTGTTTCTAGGTAATTATTTTAATAAAAAAAATTATATCTTAGTTTATTAAAGTCATATTCTAGAATATTTATACCAATATTTGATACCCTTTATTGTTTTATATAAATTATCTAAATGATTTTCATTCTTGGAGATGAAGTGGTTTTCTTTAAATTTATTTTCCCTCTTTGAAATAAAATTTTACCCATGGAAAATATTAAATTAAATGAATATGGGGCTCGTTTAAAATATTTTTGATGACGAATGAATGTTTTTATTTCTCCATTAATTTTTAAATGAAACAACCCATGTTTAAGGGTGTGTTTTAATATTAAAAGTTTATTTTTTATGCTACACCTAAGGGAGGAAAAAACTTTTTATCTCTCCCTTAGTTCAACTATAATGAAACATACCTCAATATCTTAGAAATGGAACCTTTCTTGGCCCATTATGGTTTAACTTTTTGATCACCCTTTATAGGATAGAGGTAAGAATATTATCTCTGATACTGAAAGGGTTGAAATTGGTTATAAAAAATAAGGCACTTGCAATAAAAATGTGAATTAACCATTAAGTTTTTATGTTCAAATAGTTTTATTTTTTACAGTACATATCCCTTTTTTAATTATGGGTTACATTGTTTATTGTAAGATAATTTTTTTAATGTTATAGAATTTATATAAGTTGGATGTATCATACCAATAGGATTTCAACCACACTTAAAAATAATTTGGAGAATTTTTTAGATTTTTCATTTTACAATACTTTAGATGGAGGCTGTATATAGCGTCCATGCTATAAATGTGTTGGAAGGCCATGGTTAAGCCATGAATAAGTTATCTACCATATAATGAAATTTGGATTTGAAACAAAATATTATGTTTTGTATCACCATGGAGAGACAAGTCAATGTTATACTGTTTATGAACAAAATAAAAGAAGTGGCATGGAGAATTTGATATTTGATCAGTTTTAATTTGTGCATCATCTAGTGAGATATAGTATTCTAGTGAAATAAGACAATGATATCAATACACATGAGGAAAATACTAAATATGATGATGAGAGAGTGAAAAATCTTTTGGATGATGCCAAAACTCCAGTATATTAGGAATGTACTAAAATGACCAAGTTGGAATTTTTTAATGAAGTCATATCATGGGAAAACCATGTACAGAATTTATAATACCTCCATTGATTATATTATTACATTTTTGAAGGAATTTCTTCCTGATGGTGTATATATTACCTCAAATAATTACAATGCATGGAAGTTAATTAAGAAAATTGGATTTGATACCAATAAAGTCCATACTTTTCCAAAAGATTTCAGTTTATTTTGGGGTGAAACAACTAACCGTAATGATTGTAAAGAATGTGGTACATCTCGATGGAAGACAAATGTAGATGGAATTCCATCTTGTGTGGCATATAAAGTCATGTGGAACTTTCCATTTATTCCCAGACTTCAAAATCTATTCATGTTTATAGAAATCTCATCCAATATGTGATGGAATAATGCTTAGAGAATTAAAGGTAATGATGAGTTGTTTTATCCTGAAGATGGATTATCATGTAAGACATTTGATGCACAACATCCAAATTTTGCATCTGAGGTGCGTAATGTAAGGTCGGGATTATCCTGTGATAGTTTTAATCTGTTTGGTCGTATGCTTACTGCTCATAGCACATGGATAGTTTTTATTCATGTTTATAATCTTACTCCATGGATGTGTATGAAAAGACCTTTCAATTTGTTGAGTATACAAATATATGGACCTTCTAATCTCTGTAATGATATCGATTTCTACTTGCATCCTTTAATAATAAATTTTAAAAAACTTTGGTATTTGGGTGTGTGGATATTCGATGATTCTTCAAAGAATAAATTTTAGATTTGTGATGCCCTTCTATGAACCATAAATTATTTCCTTGCTTATGAGATGATGTATGGGTAGAGCATGAAGGGAAAACTATCATTTACCATTTTTATGAAGAATACATGATCGATATGGCTTAAATATCATTGTAGTTTCAGTTTCATGGTGTATCGATAATTCATGTCAATGGATCATAAATATAGGAAGAATCTTTGGATATCGTTGAGAAAGAATGACCAACTAAACATATTTTAGGAAGTGATGTGATTAATGAATTGAAAGGTCTAGTTTTTTATTAGGGAAAGGTCAGTTGAAATCTAAAAAGAGTAATAATTTTGACACTGAATCCACTTACAATTAGAAAAGGTGAAGTATTTTTTTGAGTTACCATATGGGTCTATAAATTTGTTATTTAATTTTCTAGATTCAATTAATATTGAGAAAAATATATGTGAAATGTTTCTTTCAATTCTTCTGAATATCAATGGGAAGACCAAATATGAATTCCAATCTCATTGGGACTTGTTGGATTAGGGTATTCTTCTATAACTGCATCCTGGGTGTATCAGTGAAAACAAATGGAAGGTTCATTGTTCTTTCTATGTGATGAAATCATCAGAGAAAGATCAATTTCTAGAAGTATTAGGGAATATCAAGGTTCCTTATGGTTATTCCAGCAACACATCTAAATGAGTCAATAGAAGAGATTTGAAACTAAAATCTTTAAAAACTCATGATTATCACATCCTTCTATATGAATTGATTATAATAGAAATTTGGAATTTTCTATCCAATAATTTAAGGGTGATAATGATTCACTTGTACCATTTTTTAGAGACCTTTGTGCTAAAATGTTATCCAAGTCATTCTTGATAAAAATGCAGTAGGATGTGCCATTAATTTTATGTGATATAGAAAAAATTTTCCTCCATCCCTTTTCACTTGCATGTTTCATTTAATAGTTCATCTTCAAAATGAAACACTTCTTGGGGGACCAGTTTATTTTCAGTGTATGTATCCTACTGAAATAAATATACGCACAATGAAATCATTTGTCTGAAATACTAATTATCTTGAAGGTTCAATTGTGAGGGGTTATCTAGCTCTAGAATGTATGAATTTTGGTTCAATGTATTTTTCTGTTGCGACCACAAGACATAACCGACCAATGAGAAATAAAGATGAATAGTATGGGGAAATAGAGCCCTCATTTCCATCTCTTCCCCAAATAGTAGGAATTTTTGGATCTTATACATTGGCTACATTAATCCTTGAAGAGAAGGAGATGACACATCGCATATTCTTGTTTAACTATGGGTTTTTCGACGAATATATCAATTAAGTAATTTGTATATTTATATTTTATATAATATTATGAAATTTCACATATACCTTATAATTTTATTATCATTTTATGCAGGGAACATAAAAAAATTATATGTAGAGTTCATCGATCTTTGCCTTTGAGAAGGAGAGAGACTTTGCACAACCTAGAGTTTTCTGATTGGTTGAAATCAAAGGTATTACTATTACTTTAATTATCTTAAAATATAGATATCTATTTAATTTTATTATTCATATATATTGAAGGTGTTGAGTTAGCCTATTGAATCTATTTCTCAGGAATTAAGATCTTTGGATTTTGGTCCTAATTCTTTGGTTCGTGAATGAAAATCTTTAATAATCAATGGGTATAAATTTGTTACAACGAATCAAGTGGTGAGAATGAGGACACAACATGATGGAGTTATGTTAACCGATACAACGGATTGTTATTCCAGTGTATCAAATATTCTACCTCAATATGAATATGTGTATTATTATGGAATTGTTGATAAAATATTGTTATTGGATTACTAATCTCAAGGTAGAGTCACTATGATGAAATTTAAATGGTTTGATTCAATGAGACAACATGGTAAATTTATCGATGGCTGTGGATTCAGAGTTATTGATATGAGTTGATTCCTACATACTGATGAACCATACATTTTGGCATCAATTGATAAATGAGTGTTTTATGTGAAAGATCATATAAGAACCGATTATGGTGTAATTAATGATGTAATCCCAAGAAATATTTTTCATGATGCTGATGATGAAATTTCCACCATTGATTCCCCCTTTAGTGTTGCCCAAAATATTTCATTTCATGAATCAAATTGTCCCATTGAGAGAGTTGATGTTGAACATGAAGTAGTAGTCAGTAATATATAGAATCAAACATATATATTTACTTTTAATTTAGTTTATATTGACATGATTTTTTCAGGCAAGTATCACTATAATTACTTTAATTATGTTTTAGTTTGGAATGATATGTCGGTTTTTTGTATTTTTTGATGTTGTTTCATTAAATCAGATTTATTTCAATGTATAAAACTTGGTTTACATATTGTTTTTGAATAATGTATAACTTGGTAATGTAATTTTAAAAACTATGTTAGTCATCTCCTTGTAATCATTTATATAATTTGTAATTAAAAGAAGTGAAATTGGTTCCTCTCATGAATTGCTGATATATGTAAGTTGTATGCATGATTTATAAAAACTATTTCAAAAAAAATTACATTTCATTCTTATGTAGATTATGTCAAATACTATAGAAGGTTGAAGAAATCAACTATTTGGTCCTGATTGACGGGGACATGAGCGTGCATTTCCTCCTTCACTTCCATCAATGAGTATAATAATTGTAATGTTTTTCTTCTACATTAAATATTATTTCATGTTAATATTATTTATCAAATTTTTTAGAGGCATTCAGTTCCACTAGATTTGACTCCTAATCCTATTATCATGGGTATGATTGGGGATGCTCCTAGACCTAGACGAAGCACCCATCATACCCATTTCCAAGCTGACCCACCAGCGGACACCCCTTCCACCACACCTTTCCATCCTCCTCTTGAGTCTCTGGGGATTTTCTTATCCATGCCTCCATTATCTCATTTTTCCTATTCTCCCCATATGATGACTACACCATATCCATAGATGTTTACACCTTTACCATATCCATATCCAATGATGTATACCCCATTCTACTACCCATATACTTCCATGTCTACACCGCCTCCAATTCCTACAATCCAACCAGTATCTGATGATTCTATTCCATTAGCTTCCACTCCAGTTCATGAAGGACACCTAGAGCATGCACTACAATAGACACCTCATATAGAGGATGCTGAGTCAGGAAACCCATAGATCCATCATGGTCTATTGAGTAGTCTGTAGAAGGGTTTTTATTATAACTATTTCAAATTATATCACTTTATTTTTGTCATGTTGTACAATGAATTAATTCTTCTTCCCCCCCTCTTTTTCTTATTCAGTGTGATATTTTTCTAGGAAATGTGGGAAAACTTGGATGAAGGAGGTTTGGAATCACCAGACATAGCTAATGGTGGATTATAATTGACAAAATCAGATGGTAGGTTCAAATGCAACGCCTTGTAGAAGTTTCATGGACACTTTGGACAAGTTTCATGATATCTTTCCAGTGAAACTAGTGTCATGGAGATGAATTAGTAAAGAGATCAAGGACAAAGCATGGGATAAAATATGGGTAAGAAAATTTTATAAAGTCATATCTATATTATTTTTATATTTAAATAAAATAACATGTTAATTATAGATTCGGTTTAACTTTACCAATGGAGAAGCTACTAAGAATGCATGGTTCTAGTGATTATTCAAGCATTAGTTTTATGTTGGTTGGAAGATAAGGGTTGGTACTGACTTAGAGGGGGTACCCACATTCCCCGATAGTCCAAAAAGTCAATATGAAAAAATGATTTCATATCAGAAGACTGCAAAGTTTAAGGTAATATCAATCTTTAATGGTTTGAATATAAAATTTAATTCTTATTAATTGTATTTTATTTTTTTAGGAAGTATCAGATAAAAACATAAAGAATAAGGATTCAATGACATATTTTCACACATTGGGGCTCACTATAATTCCCGATCATGAAAAGTGCTAGGTACTTTAACTGGGTATTATGATGTTATACATAATGTTCTACTAAAAATATTATTGAATAGACATATGCCATATTTTTTTTATTTTTCATATATGATTCTAATCTAGATTTGTGAATTTATCATTTATAGCAAGATGTATTGGGCATCAAAGGTCCTGTAGCTCGTGCAAAATTATTTTGCTCCAGTAGAAGGAAAAATGATGGAATTGTATTAAATGCATAGACACAAGATAAAATTGTACGGTTTTTTATTTATATTTTAAATATTTATAATAAATTCATAATTTAATATATTTTTAATTTCAATAATCTACCTTGGAGGCCCTTGATGGTAAAGAAGATGACAAATTTGGGCCACATGATCATTTAAGTCAGTTATTAGGTGAGGAGCACACAGGGAGATTACGATGTCAACCAGGGAAAAACATCATCCCCTATAGGTATTAGTAATCATCGAGCTCCTCTCAAGACTCTTTTACCTATAAGATAGAAATAGCTCGTGCTAAAGCAACTGAGGAAAAGAAAATAGCTTTAGAGGAGAATGAATGAAATATGCTAACGACCGATCATTTCATGAAATATATGGCAGTATTGAGTTAGTCGATTTTATAAGAGGATGTTGCTACTTTTGAATCATATATGGAATCAATGATTTTTTTAAATGATGTGTCATGTGATTTGAATGAGATTTGTAGTGGAGATTAAGGTGGTGGAGATAAAACTGTTGGTGGAGAGGATGTTGTGGATGCTTCTATTGGAGATGAGGCTGATGATGATGTTGCTAATGCTGATGATGATGGTGATGATGGGCATGGACATGGGGATGGGGATGTTGGTGACGAGGGATATTAATCCCTTCCATTTTTGACTCAGTAGGGAGACTTATGTATGTATATTAAGAACTTGAATTGAATTCTTGTATGGATGAGAATGGTTAATTTATATTTAGTTCATATAAATAGTAAATGTTATGGATTTGTTTTAATATTGTTTTGGATATTATTTTTTCACTTATTTGAGTGATTGATTCACAAATCATGTAAATTAAGAATCTTCATAACCATGTAAAGGTATTTTTTGGGAGTTTCATAAGGGTGTGTATTGGTCTTCATAAGGGTGAGGTTTAAACTAATGAATTATTGTAAGGGTGGAACCCTATGTGTGTAAGGGAAGTAGGTGTGGAAATAATATAAGGTCTTTTCCAATAGAGTTAATTGAAACATCATAGTGAAAAATTAGGATGCATAGATAAGATTGTGGGGGGGGGGGGGGGGTTTAATTAAAAAATAATAGACATGCATATGATTATTTTCTTTCGAAAATTTCTGCATAAATTTTCACATGCATTTACATAATGCTAACATTAAAATCCTTAGTCATTTATAGGGGTAAGTGGGAGATGAGGTTATCCTACTTCTATTTAAATGTATTTGTGATGTAGCTTGTATATAACCATATGGTGAAGTTTCCCTAGTCTTATTCATATAATGCCTATTTCATTTCTACACTACAGTAGTCGGTGATCAAATTCCATTTGAGTTTAATTTATCTAACACATCAAAAAGGACATTGATAAACTAAATGAATGGGTTGAGCTACCATGGGTGAACTGAACTACCATGAGTGTAATGACCTGAATCATTACAGGTTGTAAAATTCTCAATGGAATTTGAATTTTCCATTTTTAGATGGTCTGTTTTGATAAATAGGAGTAAAAACAATATTTTTAGAGTTTAGAATCCTTAAAAGAATATTTTTGGGTGGGGTTTATGGACCAGGAGGTGACTTGGAGGTTTCAAGAAGCACTAGAGAAATGACGGGTGGTTGTTGTGTTTCAGTAGTGATCTCAGGTATTTTTTCTCTTCCTCTTCTATGTTTAAACCCTCATTCACTGTCCTCTCATTTCACTTTGTTTAATTTAGGTATTCAATGTCAATTCCACCTAATCATTGTATAATCGACCAAAATTGATGGGGTTTTATATACGCTACTTAGAATTCATCCAGGTATGACATCTACATGCCACCACTGTCTGTTTTGGTGAGGTATGTCAAAATTGTGATTTTTCATGAAATGTTTGGCTTAAATTAAAATGATTCAGTGAATGATTGAGTGTTTTTTGTTAGGTATTTTTCTCAGGTTGGTTATAGGGTGTGTTGTGAATCCATTTGTTTGGTCGGTCGAGGTATCAGTGGTTAAATGGTACTTTGTGAGTTGTTTAGTGATTATTCCATATTAGTTTAAATTAAATAATTAGTTAAAATTATTTATAATTATTTATTTATGTCATGTGATGCAAGGTATGACCTATGGTAAAGTTACATGCTTAGAAGGGGCATAGATGAGCTTGAGAAAGGATTGGTAGATCTTGGAGATGGTGGTAACTCTTTGATGAAGGTAGGTGGTCCCTTTAATACAAAGCCACATATGTGATCATTCACGAGTTTCCTAATATATTAATATTCCCTACCAACCTGCACCCCCTCCCAACCTATTTCCCCTCCCTCCCAACCTGCACACTCCCTCCCCCTCCCAACATGTTTCCCCCATCACTCCCAACATGTAGCCCCCATCCCAACCAATCCCCCTTCCAACTTGCACACCCCTCCCATCCTAACTTGAATCCCCCACCCATCCCTCCCAAAATGCAGCCCCCTCCCAACCTACTCACCCCTCCCTCCCAACCTGCACCCTCCTCCCAACCTATTTCCCCCCTCCCTCCAAACCTGAACACCCCTACCCTCCCCCTCCCAACCTACAACCCCCCTTCCAACCTATCCCCCCTCCCAACCTGCACACCCCCCTCCCCCTCCCAACCTGCATCCCCCACCCCTCCCTCCAAAAATTCATCCCCTACCAACCTATTCCCCCCTACATACATGCACCCCCTCCCTCCCAACATGCACCCCCTCTATAAATGTACCACCTCCCAACATACACACCCCTCCTCAATCCCAACCTGTACCCCCAGGTAAGCTACTTGATTTATTTAAATATTTTGACTCTTTTTTTGAACATTTTCCTATTTTCATGAAACAAGGACCTCATTTTACCTTTATCTTTCAT
Organism: Viscum album; assembly: GCA_963277665.1. Classification (NCBI taxonomy): domain Eukaryota; kingdom Viridiplantae; phylum Streptophyta; class Magnoliopsida; order Santalales; family Viscaceae; genus Viscum; species Viscum album. Next base: position 2,002,018,344 of record OY728146.1, on the reverse strand, counting down.
ATTTTTTTTTATCTTTTTATGAGAGTTATTGTATATAGATAACCACATGTGTTTATATAACACTCATTATACATTTAACCACCTCTTCTCTTAGATCCATGAATCTATTTTCCATTTTAACATATTTCTCTCCATTCTAAAATTGTATTTCCTTTATTATAGATATTGTTTCCTAACTTTATCCTTCACCACTATTGATGTTTCATCACCTTTCCATATATTGACAATTATAAAAAATAATATATTTTTTAATGAAATTATAATTCTTATTCTAATTTCTTATTTGAGATTCTTTATAATGTTTTATTTATTTTCTTACCTCCATGGGATCTATACACACATGAATAGTGTATCTTCTCCATTCATGGTGTCTTCACATTTTCAAAGAAGAGGGGTTCTGTTTGATGGACCATATAGGTCAATCATTAATTAGTTCATGTAAACATAAATAGTAAAACCTAAAAGTAACCAAAGTATATGCTCCAGAATTTAATGTCAGTTATGTTTTGGTAAGAAAATTTGCATTTGTAATGTAGGTTCAGTTTTGGTTTTTATCACACTTTCTTGTAGTTTTCATCAGTAATGAAAGTTCAGTATTGGAGGTGTATGAGGTGTTCTATGATTTTTCCTGGTCTAATATTTGGGTCCAATTGAAACATTCATTAATTCAATATACATTTTTTTGTTAACATGAAATATGATTTCTAATAGAAGATATTCATTTTGTTTCTAATATGACATATGTATTATGTTTATTATGAGTATATGCAACATGTGTTATCTTCCTAATACAAATTATTCATTTTTTTATTATCAATATATGGAATGTTCATTCTTTTTATTTAGAATGTATAAAATATAGAATATGTATTTTTTATTCTGAATATATTAAATATAGAATACAAATTCTGAATATATGCAATATGGAACATGCGTCTTGCATATATTCAATTTGAAATACACATTTTATTTTGACAGGGAAATAAATGTGAACTAATATTAATTTTTTTAGGTTTCATGTTTTAAAGAATTATATAGTATTTCTTGAACCGAACAATCAATGACGATTTAGATGAGTGATGAGTTCCAAATTTTATGCTCGCATGCCTTTATCATCAAAGTTTTATTATTCCCTTTTTCTTATATTTTGGTTTTCTGTAATTATTGTATTATGATGTTAATGGGATGTTTATGATTAATTCCATAACAAATTAATTATTTTTTCAAGGATCCAAATAGTATTCTCACTTTTCTTATTATCATTTTTTTCAACGTGGTATCAAATTGTCTGTAATGATATAGTAATCTATATACAAGTAAAATAATATCTATTTATTTCTCTTTTAAATTTTATATTAGATTTTTTTTCTAATCCTATTGGTCTTATATTTCATAATAATGATTATAGTGTTAATTTCATGTTCTAGAAATTAAGAGGAAGTATAGATTGGTATGTAATTTTGGACTTTCATGCTCGGATTAATTATTGTTCTTGAAGCTTGTAACATTAGTTAAACTATATTTTTTTATCATAATTTAGAAACTTATAGTATTATTAATGATAATTTTATTTCATTTATGTTTTGGAAAGACAATTTTCACTTGTAATGTAGGTTTAGTTTTGGTTTTTATCACACTTTATTACAGTTTTCATTAGTTATGAAAGTTTAGTATTTGATTTTATCATACTTCATTATTGTTTGAATTTGCAACAAAAGGTTCATAATTTTTGTTGTTTTCAAGTTCTTGAAATTAGTATAAGATAATGGAGATGGTTATGTAATCTTGAATATTCATGATCGGATTAATTTATTTTCTTACAGTTCGTAATACATGTTCTTCTCTGTTTTGTTATCATACTTTGGTTAGTGCTAGGTTTTCACTATATTATAAGATTTAATATAATGATTAAAATCTTATAAGATTCCTTCCATGTCCTGATAGGTAATATAATGATTTAACTCTCATTATATTCCTTCTAGTCTTTCTATCTCTTCCAATCCTCATTCTCAATATATTCCTTGATTTCCAAAGATCTTTCATCTCGAATCTTCTAGAAAAACTAATCTTTGATTTCCAAATCACTAAAAATCCATTCTGAACACCAACATTTAATCAACATAAAATAGAAAAATGACAATGGTTCAAACATACCATTTATTCTAGTAAACAATTGTTCACTATTAAACCAACTGAATCCATCTTCTTCAATGAACAAGTCATTTCTCTAATTCAAAAAATATTTTATTCATATTATAGAACAAAATCTAGTTATCATCTACAAGTAAACCTATTAGTTTTTTCATGTAGATCTTATAGAATATTCTAGTTGTGATTTCTCCAATTCATAGAATATAATACTTTATTTTATTGAAACCCCTTCATTACTAGTCAGGTTTTTATCATTACTAGCATAAAATTCTTCCTTAATATAGTAATTCCACATGTAATTATGTTATTCTTTACCCTCTAGAAGTTCAAATATCTCCCATGTTTTATTGAACTCCAATGAAGACATCTCTTCATTCATGAATAACTCCCACTATTTTGAGTCACTATGTCAAACTACTTACTATGGATATGTAGGATCTCCCATATCTATTAGAAACGAAAACCTAAATCAATCCCAAACCATTACACTAATATCCTAATACTAGTTTTTATCCTTAACTGAATCAGATAAACTGAAATAGTTGGATATTTTTGTTCTATAAGTATATTAATTACTAGTTCAAGAACTTCTAGGTCCCATACTTTGAGTGCTCACACTCATGATTTATATGTAATTGAACTTTTTGGTGTCTCTTATGGTCTTAGTTCTGGACTTCGAGTTCCTTTAGAACTAAAATTTGATTTATGTAGTTTTTTTAAATTACCAATACTCTTATCAACCTAGAATTCAATATATTATTTTTCCTCAACTTCATTCTCCTCAAAGTTTCAGACTTTCCATAGATCTTTCTCATTGAATACAACATCCATGCTTCTAATGATTTGTTTAATATCGTCATGATATAAAAAATTTCCATCTCCTTGGAAAAGAAAAAAAAATTTATTTTTGATTTGGATTAAAGTTTAGTATAATCCATATAATTTACAAAATCATATGATAAACTACTAAAAAAAATTATGATGTTGAACTTATAGTGGTTTTCAGATCATATATCTTCCAGATGTTCTTTCCCAACTATCAAATCAAGAATTTTATTGCTGAGATATGACACCTTATTGAGTTCATTTTTCCAAATGGCCTTAGTAATTTCCAAGTGTAAAATTATACTTTGATCTCTCTCTATCTCTATAAAAGTTTGGTTCATTATTTTACCTAATCAATTTTGTTTTGGGGTTCATATAATCATCTTCTAATGCCAGATTCATTATTTCTGGAAGAAATCCCAAAAATAACATTAGGTGTACTCACCTATATTTTCTATCTATATGCACTTGAACTTCTTCCCATATTCTATTTCTACCAGCTATTCACACTGAATAAACACAAAAAACATCATATGTATAGTTTAATAAGTAGATAAATAATTTTGTAGTAGCATCATCAATGAAAGTGAGAAAGAAAAGGAAACCACAATAGGGATAAAAAGGGGAATTTCCCTGAAACATCTCAGTATCCAATCCCAAATATTAGATTACTGGGATTCCAAACATCTAAGTTGAAATACATTTGTTCATTGTTTCCCCACAAAAAATTCAAAAATTCCAATTCCCATATAATTAATATTCAATATAACTTTAAATTTTTAAAAAAATTTAAGTTCTTCTCCATGAGGTGTCTAAACTTATAGTTCCATACTTATTGATCATAAGAATTTTTACTTCCAATAACCTCCACCCCATCTGAATTTTTGATCATATCACTACTGGAAAACTAACCTACACCAACGGTTTGGAACTGTTGGTATAGGCCTCCAAACCGTTGCCAAGTAAGCCGTTGGGATAGGTCTATACCAACGGTTTTCCCAAAACCATTGGTATAGACCTCTCCCAACGGTTTTGGAAACCGTTGGTATAATTAATATGAAAATCTATACCAACGGTTATGGAACCGTTGGTATATGTATTTCAAAAAAAACATTGACTGGGATTTGATCCCAGGAACCCTAGTTTATTATTCAACGACTTAACCACTAACCTAACATGACTTTTTTGAATATAATTACATAAATATATATATATGTATTCTCATAATGATTTTAAATTTTGATTTATATAATGTTTTGGGTAAGAAGAAATGATAAAAAATCAAAGGATATATACCAACGGTTGTCAAAACCGTTGGTATAGGCCTATACCAACGGTTTTGACAACTGTTGGTATAGATTTTGATTCTGGATTTTGATTCTGGGGAAAGGTTGGTTTGTGGGGGACCTATCCCAATGGTTTGACAAAACCATTGGGAAAGGTGGAAAAAAATGTGGGCTTTCCCAATGGTTTGGCCAAACTGTTGGGAAAAGTGGCCTTAAAGTGGTATTTCCCAACGGTTTAGCCAAACTGTTGGGAAAGGGAACCTATACCAACGGTTTTTACGAATCGTTGGTATAGAAGCGTTGGGAAAATTCATATTTCCAGTAGTGTATAAAGGGTCACATCCTTTAATAATAATGAAAATATCAATGATCCTCAGGTAACATTCCATACCTCATCAAAAAATATAATTACATTGCAACATCATCATGTTTTCCAATAAAAATTAGATTTCTTCCTAGTCTGTATTGTGTGTAATTACTTCTATTCTAGTCTGTATTGGATGTGAAATATGAAAGGAAGTAGGAAGCAGGAATTCATATAGTAGGTCGAAGTAGGAATAAGCAAAAAGGCTAGCATCAACTACTACTTGGGAGAAGTATCTATATCTATGGTTCATTTAACCATGGGTATATTAGATTTCTGTGAAAATATATTCCCACGGGTTTCTTAAACTGTGGGTATTATGCTAGTCCTGGAATCACCTATACTTATGATTTATTGAACTGTGGGTATATTATATTTTTGTAAAAATATATTACCATGGTTGTGAAAACCATGGGAATAGATATATACCCACAATTTAAGTAAACTGTGGGTATTGCGAAATTTACCTCAACTATACAAATGGTTTTGTGAAAACCATGGGTATAGGGAAATCCCAACGCCTCAGTAGTCCATGATTAATGAAACTGTGGGTATAGGGAGAATTTTCAATAGTGAGTCTTTATTATTAAATATTTCAATGAAAGTATTATCTTCAACATTTTTAGTATACTTTTTAGATTCATATTCCATATCTTTTACTTTATCATCTATAGAAAAAAAATATTCTCCTTTTATATTTGGTGGACTTTCTATCTTTTCCTTTGGAATACGATTTAATTTTATCACTATATTTATTCAATGTTCTCCTATGCCTTATGTCATCTTTATCACTATCATATTCTTTATTTCATCAAGGAAAATTATCTGGAAAGTTCCCAACAACTCCACATTCAAATAATTTTAAAAGAAGTTTCCCTCTTTACTTTACTGTACCTATTTTTACATTTTTATAAAACAAGGATAAAAATTTATCATGATTTTTACACACCTCATTTTTAGAGTCAGATTCAACAACATCTTCTTATTCAAGAACCTTCTTAGACCTTCCTTGCTTGGAATCCTTGAAGGATGTTTCTCTATCAACTTTTGTTTCTCCTTTCATAGATATATACCTTATTATTTCGTAAGTAATGAGAGTAATATGAAGATCATCTATAAATAAAGTTTCAAGATCTCTATATTCCAATGAGGAAAATTTTGCATCAAAATTTTTAAGAAGAATTATCAAGATATTTTCAATAACATTTGAGTCTTCCAAAATTTATTCAAGACATATGATGGTGTTAAAAATATAATTCTCTCTGGTAAAGAAGTCACTAATGGATTTATATTCACCCATTTTTAGTTCTTCATACTCTAGCCTCCAAATTTGTAAAATTTCCTTCTTAACTTTTGTATTTCCTTCATAAATGTTATTTATCTTATCCCAGACACCTTTTGGAGTGGAAAAAACCCCCACTCTTAAAAAATTACTTAGAAAAAGTGATGAAAGTAAAGAATTCTTAGATATTCCATCATTATCAAGGTTATTCTTATCAACATATGTGAGAGGAACTTTTTCATCAATAGGATGAAATCCATCTATTATAGCTTCAAGAACATCATACCTAAGAGACATAAGATAAGGGAACATTTTATCTCTCTATATATAATAGTTCTTACCATCGTAGACTATAATCCCCTTACTATTCACACAATTCAAATTCTCCGTCACAAATTCTCTTCAAAAGAACTTCAGTAAAGAGTAAACAAAGGGAACCTTGACTCTAATAACAATTGAGATTACCTAACAAGGATCCAAGTATCACTAGGGGAGGAGGTGAATCAGTGATATATTTTTCTTTTATGTTTCCTTACTTTTTAAAACAACCTTAACCTCGTTTTAAAGAGTTATGAATTTTATGAAAACAAAACAATTACACATTCATAGGAGCAGAAGAATTTACAAGGTTAATTAATAAACAAGAGTAGTTAAATCCTTGGTATGGTTTGGAAACAATTCAATAGCACAAAATCTACGAGAAAATAATCCCTTTGTGTAGATACAAACAAATAGGATATTCCATTAAATTTTTGTAGAACTATGATTAATACAACATTTATTGTTCTTCAAATAACAAAAAATTATGTAATTCAATTTGTATAAAAAGTTAATAAACTTTCACTAGTTTCTTCAAAATAAGTTACTGTGCTACCTTGTAAGATTTCCCAAATATGATCTTCAAACCTATTCTTCACTTTCCTACCCAGTAGTAGGTAAGAAAATATCTGGAATTCATAATGATACTCAGTACAATTCCCTGTTAGATTTCTCAGTATGATAAAATAAGTCTAGTATAATACAACTAAAACAATTCTAAACTACTTCTATATCAGTCCATAAATCCCAGTCTAATTTCTCAGTCCGATTTAGAAATCCTGAATAAAATCTTCTCACTTATCCTTTCTGTTCGGCTAATGTCCTCAGGAATGATTTATCTGAAAACTCCTTATCTCTAGAAGTTTTTAGTGATCTACCTTCTATCTATACCTCGTGAACAATATAAATGTTAGTAAAGTACAAAGTACATCCTCTATTTATATGTGTTCCAAATTAGGTTTAGGAATGATTCTAAAAAACTTTCCCGATCTACCAATTTTTCTTAAATCTTCAAATTTCTTTAAATCTTGGCTTCATCATTGACTTCTTCAATGCATATAAACTTTTCTCATTTCTTCTCAATACTTCTATAATCTTCTCAAAAATTCATCTCACCTAAGACTTTCTAAACTTCCTCAGTATTATTCTGATTTTCATTACAATTTTTTAATTATGATGAATACATTTTTTCAATAGTAGATCCTGCATTACACTACTCTGCACCAATTTAATCATATGAAAAAAAAATTGAATTCTCATTATGATTCTTGGAACCATATGACAACACAAAACTCATTATGATTCTTTGTACTAACTTGATAAACACAAGACTTTGAAACCATTCTACCATTAACATAGAGGAAAATTTTAAATATTCAAACACTTCTCACCTATTCTTCAGTGTATAATTTACACTTATTTTAAAATCATTTTATATAAACTCTTCAAACATCTGTTCCCCTTGAAAAGACTTTTTTAACTAGTTTAATATGTTATTCTTTTCCTCGGACCAATGATCCTACGTCCAATGAAGTTATTAGTGCCAACCTCAATCTGATAAATCTATATCTTCTTTACTCTATTGATCAATGTCATCTCTAGTACAATGAAACTTAACCCTATAGATGAAAACAAATTATATTTCTTTTATTTTATATTGAACCAATTTAAAATGACCAATAATTCATCTTCATTAAAATGGTTGAATAAGTTGTTGATCTATCCTTTATTTGATTCCATGCATTGGTCTCAACAAACTCCACCTCTTTTCTTCATCAAAGGTCCCAATAATTCCCAACATAAATGATTCTACCTCTGATGATCAGTAAAACACTACATTTTATGAACCAGTATTAGTGGATTCAACAAAATCTTTCTTTTCCTGAATATAGAACATGATAACTTCTTTATATGAATATTTTTATCTTGTGGATTATTGGTCTGACAGAAAACTAGAATCTTAATCTTTTATGTTTCACACAAAAATTCTCATCTTTTAACAAATCTATATCCTGTGATCTTACACTAATGAACTGAGATTGAAAAATATTGACATGAAAAACTTTATTCTTCTATAGAATTTTTCTTGTATAATAAATTTCTCATGACTTTGAGAAAAATTATGATTAACATAAAATCATCTGACTTATAGCTGAAATTATTATAACTTCCTATCATCCCAGCACTCCTTTATTTCCCTGATTATGATTGGAAACACTTTTTCTACACCTTTATTTTATAAGTATTTCATCACAAGTCTCTAATATGACTTATGATATTTTTGAATGACAAAATAGAAAATCATCATCATATTTTCATTAGATCCATGGAGTTTCCAATATAAGTTCTCATTATGACCAAGAATTTTCTTCCAAAATTTATAAGATTATGATGAATCTTTCTTTAAAAAAAACATATCCCAAATCTGGTGTATATTCTTAAAGATTTTGAATCCGATCATTTGATTTCGATTGTGAGTTTGATCATTTAACTATTACAAATTGAACTGATTTATTTTATTTGAAAACAAAAGATAACCCTTTCTTCACAAACTTCTTTTAGCTTCAAAAATAAATTCTTTCCAACTTGGTCCCAAAAAATCATAAACTCCAATTCTATTTTGTGTGGAAACCCTATGAAATTGTTAGAAAAAATAGTATGAAATTGGTCAATGGAAGTTAGAAAATATCTATTTTTGATCTCATCCATATATCCCAAAGTAAGAATCACCAACTAATAAGATATGGTTTTAACCACTAGTGCTAAAATTCATACTCTACTTTTCTTGACATCCCAATCTTTTCTAAAGAGATTCTTGATGCCATCAATAGATGTGAAACTAACCTTTTGGGCATAACAGTCGATATGGGCCTTGAACGATGTTAAGATATCCATACCCAAAATCAATTCACAGACATCCATATCAAGAATAGATAAATCCCAAATAAATTTAACCCCATTGGTTGTCATAGAACATAATTTAAACATAATGGTTCTATGGTCTCTTTGTCCAAGAGAAGTTTGATGTTTCAAAATAGAACGCATTATCTCCAAATGAAAACCCATATTATTAACAATATGATAATAAATAAACAAGTGATATGTCCCCTATATAAAACAAACATTGCATAAGATTATAATTAAAAATAATTATACCACTCACCATTAAAGGACCCAATTGATCATCCATGATCACTTACTCAGATCTACACAATTTCTTAGTCACTATGATTTGATCTTTGTTACCCTATTGATATTGCATAGGTTGAGGAGTCATGGTGTTCTTAGAATCACATTGGTTTACTCACTTATGATGATGAGAGTTATTATACCAAGCTCATCGGGTTGAAGTATACATAGTGTACGAAACTTGATATGTGTCTCTAGAACCAGACCATGGATCAATGCGACAATAAAACTGAATATTTCCATTTTAATTACAATTGTGGAAAGATCTAGGTGGTTATATATGGTATCATTTTTATGCTTGAAATAACCAGATTAAAAATGTATTGACTTACGTTTTGGTCAAGTAGGAATGTTTACTGATCCCATGGTCTAGTTATAAGGTTTCCCACCACTTTGGAAGTAGGTGTCCCACTTTATCTTATTCCTAGCATTAGAGTTTTTACCTATTTATATAATAATAAACATGATACCTCTAACCATATTTCTTAAGCTATCCCTTTCTACCACAACCACTCTATTGAACATTTTTATATAGTTCATTATACAAATAATGAAAATCTTTGATTGATTTTTTTCTCTCAACCCTGACTAAAAAATGACTACCTTCAAGGATGTACTTACATTAAACTCATGGGGAAAATTGGACCAAATTCTAAAATTTATCTACTTAATCTATTAATAAGAGATTCTATTTCTTCAAAATTAATAATTACATTATTCTATAAATCTGAAAGGTCTGAGGATATAATTTTTTACTAAACAATTCTTCAAAATCATAACATGAAATGCCTTGGTCAGCTTTTACTAGAAATACTAAATACCACCATTGTCATGCTAGATCCTCCAATATATATTTAAAACTAATGGTGTCCTAAGGATATTTATGATTGATTCAACATATTCAACTATACCTCTCCTTTTTCTAGTTCCAAATAACCTTAAAATATGGATGGGTTCTACTTTTGGAACTGAATTGGATGGTCCACTTGTCGAGGATCACCATTTTTATTACCACAATCCATGGCCTGAAAATCCTAGAGAATACTTTGGATGAGATGTTGATTCAATCATGGCTTAGATGTAACCAAATTTTTAGTAGCCTCCTATGGCTGCTTCCTACGACATCTAGCTTGTTCCATTTTACATAAAAATAACAAAAATTCATTTACTCTCACTCCCTAGAAAATGAAAGCTTAGTAATTGGAATTTACCATATCAACTATCACCACAATCCTTATTTTTAAAATCTAACCATTTGAAATCATTTTCAACATTTTTCACAAACTATTAAATGCATAATGAACAGTGAAGTCCTACTAGGAATTCATTACTATCAATTCATGATATTCAAGCCTCATCAACTAAACCCATGGTGATGAGGTGAAAATACACCTAAAAGTGTCTCTAATCATTTTTATACCAAAACAACCATAATAAATTGAAGTTTAGCACAAATAGCTTAGATATGACTTTTTTATTCTCTACATTTAAATTTTTTAAATTCATATATCCTTGATACTAGCACAACACAAAGACTCAACAAGAATGATACCATTTCCAACTAAAGGACTAAAAAAATCTATTACCATTTGTAACATCCCACCCCTCCTCATTGGATTGAGAAGAGGATAAGGTGATACTAGCCTTAGGTGGCATCCCCAAGACACCCAAGGCTGACAATAAATGAAAAGTGCTTCAAAGAACATTGGGGGGAAATTTTACCTTCAAATAAAACATTTAGAAAAATAGAAACAATAAACATACAATCATATATATGATTCATGGAAAACAATACAACCAAAGGTATACCAAATGGTAAACAAAAATATCAGAGTACTAACAAAAGAAAAAGGCAATAATCAAAAAATACTAAGAGACTCCAAGACCTAAACACACTTAAACTATAGTGAGACGGGATTTTAATACATAGATATTACAAATTTTTAGATTAATATTCATTACATTACACAAACATATTCTTGAGGATCATAAAGGTATAGTGACTTTGGAAACATATAACCTTAAACAACAAGTTCATATGTGATCTAAATCATCTACCACTAAGTTCTTCATAACTAGAACCCTTGTTATACATATCATATATAATATATTTCATCATAAACTGGGGAAGGAAACATAAGAAAGGGTGAACTCAGATGCTCAATAAGGATAAACAAGAAAGATACATAAGCATAACATGAGTATAAGGGTAAGAGAAAATGAGCATAAAATTTGAAAACTATACACTATCAAATATCATAATCTTGAGTTATGCCATAAATATTAGTAGTTCATAAGACATGTATCACAAGGAAATCAAATAACATGAGCCGTTAAAGCATAACATTGGCATAAAACATATATTTTTTGCATATATATAAGTATTGAAATTCATTTCTATTGTAGTTAAGGATCATTTACAAGGATATCATAGTGTAATGGGTTTACTACCCAAACCATCATACTAGTCAAGGTTCACTCTCAAGACTATCATAGTGGAAAAATACCCTTGCGGAAATGAGTTTACTCCCCATTTTGGTCCTGTTTATCTCATGATATATCAATATTTACCAAATTTAGTGGAGGGAGATATAGTCTCCACATATCACATAAGGAAAATTATATATATTTTTGTTACAAGATCATAAAACTTTCATAATATTAGAACCTATGAAAAAAATGGGCTTCATAAAACATTAATCTTATTAGAACTCATGAAAATAAATGGGTTTGATGAAACATTTTATCATATCATAACCTATGAAAGAAATGTGTTTCACTTTTTTTTCATAATTAATATAAACCATCCATAGGAAGAATAGAGATGGTATAAATGGATCATATCTTCAGTAAAGTTTAAGTTATATCAAAGGATGTAATCTTAGATGGAAAATGATTTTGAATGATAAATTTGAACATTTTTTAGAAAAAACCACCTTTTAATTTTAAAAACTCTTTTTGAAACATAAAACATTTTCAAAATCCTTTACTTTGAAAATAACCTCAGAATCTTATAAAGGAAGATTTAAATATCGTTTAAAACATTTTTTTGAGGAAAATATCCTTTCCACTTTGAAAAACATTTTTTTAAAACATAAAACATTTTGAAAATCATTTTCTTTAAAAATAACCTTTGAAACATTAAAAAAATATTTAAAACATCAGGTGGTCATGATAGTGGGAAATTCTGATCATGATATACATGATAAAAAAAGACACCTTTCACATTTTTATTAAAATCCAAACATGATTTTTTGGAAAAATCATGAAGATTCATTTTAAATATATTTTTAAAAAGTAAATAATGGATAAAAATTTATTTAATAATTCTTTTGGAGAATGTTAAAACATTTTTAGAACATTTTTCGAAAACATGGATATGAAAGAAAAATGGTTTTCAACAGAAGAGAGAATTAAAGAAGATTTTTCTTAAAAACAAACTTTTGGTATAATTAATACTTTAAGAGAGGAAAGTGGAAGGAGAACATAAATTACCTATAAATAACTATACGATAATAAAATACATGATTTTAATGAGACATATCAGAATATTTCATCATTGGAAGCATAATCATAAACTATCCCGATAAATGATGAGATTGTAACATAAAAAACCTACCACTTTGGTGACTTTAACTCCTAAACCCCATTAAGGAATAAAAAAAATGAAACTTAGAATAGAATTAGAATAAATAAATTCATGATATTAAATTTCCAAGGGGCTTCATATATATCTTATGAATGATGATAGGTTCATAACATAACGTATGTCCCAAAGAAGACAAATTGAGACAAAAACCCCTTAGCTTAAGTCTTAAATTCATTTGTTCACATTCAAACCTCCTATTTAATAAATACAGGTTTATTATAAATCTATTAAAAAATAATTATTATATATATAACACCATATATTATTTAATTATGACCTTTTATTACCTGTTTATTAACAATTCCTTGTTAAAATCACGTTTCAGGTAATAACTCTTGTTTTTTCATGTATGTTGTGATTTGGTATTTTTGATATTTTTTACTTTTATAATGATTCCATAATCTCAATAATTATATAAATGATATAATTATCATATATATTTAGTATATATGTATTTATAGTAATCTAAAAAAGTTAGATATATTAAATGAAATACACCGTTCATGGAGAGGGTAGGCCGTATGTATGCATGACCGCTGTTTCCATTTTTTAACAGATGGAAAAAAAGAAAGGTAAATAATAATTCACCTGTAAAGAATAATTATTATTTAATATATATAAAATATATTTATTAAATTTATCCTTATTACCTTCCATGTAAAGAATTATTGAATAATGGATCACATCACTTCGTGAGGCGGTAATCCGCCATACACACGAGCGATGTTATCATATCCCCCACAGAATGGATAGTTAGAAGGTATATGTGATATGAAAATTAAAAAAGTATAATTATGTTAAAAAATAATATATTAATTTAAAATATCTATATTACCATCTAAGAAAAACAAAAATGAAAAACACATCACATCATTTCGTGAGCTGGTAGTCCACCACACATATGAGCGACATTATTATTTTCCAAAAGGTTCGAATGTAAGAATGTATGTGTGGTATTATAATTTAAAAAGTATAAAAATATCATAAATTTATTATATAAACATCAAATACATCAATATATCTAGCCATGATAGTTGGTGATGGAAAAAGAATAACACCAGTTCACGAGGCAGTAGTCCACCATACACATGATTGACAGTTTAATTTCCCATTTGATGAAAGAGGAGATGGATATAGGTTATTATATTAAAATAATAACATATAATTATATGGGAGATAATAGTTTTATTATCTAATCATATTTGGATAATATTTTAAGGAGTTATAATAATAAATAAAATGAAAACTTAAGTTTAAGGACTATACCTCTTCTTTAGAGAACCACTATAGGTTTACACCAAAAGCCTTCTTAGATGGGATTAATAAACAATAATGCCTCTAGTATGTGGATATGGAATTAAGGAAGATAAGTTTTTAGTTATTATACAAAAAATGGTTTTGGAGGTGTAAATAGAAGAAAAGAGGGGGTGGCCTTTTATATGTGGGGGAGAGGACACACATGAAATTTCTAAAAAGAATAAAGTGTACACACATTTTTCACATGCCACAGTGACAAAAAATGTTTAATTATCAAAATTTAGAGGTTATAAGGTTAAAATATGTCCATAAAATGGTTTTTGTGAAAGTTTATAGGCCATTTTAATCTTTATCTTTTTAGTTTATCCCCCGTTAAACCTGTTTTAACATTAACTACAGTAATTAAGTTTTAATGATTTTATTATTTATTTTGACAAAAAATTAAGTTGAAAATTTTATTTAATATAAATTATGATGATTAAATATTTTTAATCCATTTTTTCAAATTATATTCACATAAGTTGCAGAATCTAATATAAAATTAAACCTGTAGGTGTAGTGAAAAAGATGTTTTGCGAAGAGAAAATGTTCAAAAGTTTAAAAACAATTTATATAAAAATTAAATATGAAATTATTTAAAATTAATTAAATTGGATTAATAAATTTATAATTAAACTAATTTTACTTTTAAATACTTATAATAATATAATTTAGTTTTTAAATGTTTTTAATTAAAAGGCATTTTTTAATAAAAACCAGTATTTTTCACTATTCACTGAAAAAATTACCTTTTTAGAAAATTCTCAAAACTTCACTCCAAGATAATTTTTTTACATTATTATTTTTTTTAAAAAATAATATTTCCAAATAACTTTTTTTTAGAAATGTTAAAAATGAAATTTAAAATAAGTGTGAAAAACGAGACAAAACTGTTTTTTAGAAAAGTATAGTTTTTAAATGAAAAATTGGATTTATTCTTATCTTATGTATAAAAAACACATAAGATGAATTTTAAGAATCTTATTGAATATATAATATATAAATTTCATTAAAATAATTCATAAAAATTTATTTGTTTAATTTATTATTGTAAAATTACTTTTTCATAGAAAAATAGTTTTTTAGAAAATGATATCCTTTATTTTTAAACTGTTCTTATTTTAATTTCTAATTAATTGGTCAACAAAAAATTATTTTTATATACATGTGTAAACAATATATTTTCATAATTTAGTTAATAATATGCATACCCTCCATTACTATAGCTATGAAATGACTATAATATTAAACAATTTTATTTTAATAGTATATCATGTTTTGTTAAAACTCAGTGTTTCCTATAGTAAAAGAAATTGAAGAAATTAAATTTAATTGAAAAAAATTCATAAAATCTCAGAGTGCTGCGTTACAATCCCATTTAAATGAATTTATCCCTTTAAATTATTTCACTTTTATAAAAATAACTGAGGATACTTCTTCCTTATTACATCCTCAGGTTCCTACATAGATTCCTAAAGTTGGTGGTTTCACCACAAAACATTAGCCAGGTGAGTGGTCTTGTTTCATATAAATTTCACTCTATGATATAGAATTTACATCAGTTATTACTCATAATAAATATATGGGTTCAGTGGTTTGACCTCCAAGTTCAGTATATGTGAAGGGTCAAGTATGTACTTTCTCATGAGAGATACATGGAACATATCATAGACTTGAGAGAGGTTTGGTGGAAGTGCCAACCAATAGGCTACTGTATTAATAAAATTAAGAATTTAAAAGGAAAAAATATACCCAGGTCTTATTTTTACCTTATATCTAAATCAAATTACCTTATTCTATGGATAAATTCTTAGAAAAACCATATCACCGACTTCAAATTTCATATCAAATCGATGACTTTGAACATAACTTATTTATCAAATTTGTGATTCCCTTTTATGTTGTTGAATATATATAAAATTTTATAATATTTCTTTAGATATCTTATAAACTAATAAATTTCTTTCTCTAACTTCATTCAAACAAGTTGAAGTTTTACACTTCTCTCTATAGATGGATTCATCAGGATCCATTTGAATGCCTTGAGTAACAGCTATTATTGTAAGAAAAATCAACTAAAGAAAGGTTTTGATACCTATTATCATTAAGATCCATAGAATAAGATCTTATCACATCCTATAGTATTTTAATTTTTCTCTCAGAATGAAAATTTTTCTGAGGATGATACATAGTACTGAATCTCAACTTCATATCAAGAGTCTGCTGGCGAATTTTCCGGAACATTGAGGTAAATATTAGATCCCAATCATACCAAATGTAATGTGGTACTCTATGAAACCTTACTAATTACTTAATGAATATCATATAAAAATTATATATATATAAATATTCTAGGACAAAAATGAAGTGTGATGAAATTGTAATGATATCAACTACAATCCATTTAGAATTTTTCCTTTTAGATGTTTTGGGAAGTCCAACAACAAAATCCATGAAGATGTTTCCATTATGGTATGGATAATGGTTAGAGTATCCCATTAAATATTTTTCACTCATACTTAACTTAATAACATAACAAACATTGAGATATATAATCTACATAATATACCGTCTTGTTGTCCCACCATAAGTACTCTTTCACATAGGCCAGTGGTATGAACTCTACCCTTGTCGTCCTTAGGTTTTAGGTTCAAGATCTATGGCATTGCTGGATGTGAAAAATTGTCACCCGACATGTGAGTTATAATTTATTTAAAACTATATTTATATAATTCCCATGTTTCAATACCCATATTTAGCATAACATAAAAGATAATATAAATCCAAAAGGTTACCAATACCTTTAATCTTATCCCCAAAATGTGAAGGCATTCTTACTCAAAATAATTATCACTAAATAATATTCAAAACTAAAGGGTTGTATTGACATAAATTTCTCCCAAAATATTCTTAATCTTGATAAAAATTCATCACATAAAACCTCAAAAGTGAATTATAATACATTTAACTTTTGATCAAGATTAAACTCTTAAACCCTTGATGGTATCCATAACCCTTAAGTTGAAATTACATGGATACAAATATGCTTCCAAAATTTACATAATACTAAGATGTTTAATGATTTTTATAACAAATACATCATAGGTAAAATAATTCTAAAATATAATTATTTAATACCAACACATAAATATTTCAACCCTTTATTCCTTAAATAAGATCTTATCTTATACAAAAAAATTTCCATTAGAAGATTGGGTTCATACTTGAATTGATAGAATATCAATTGTGATTTAATTATTCTATAATCCATATAGAGGTAGATAATAAATGATTAGAATCACATCAAATTTCACTAAATGATGAATAAAAATATTTTCATAGGTGTCATTCATACAAAATAAAACTTGAAATTCCCAAAGGAGTGAAAAATGAGTGTCCCCTAATTATCACGATTCACTTCATCTATTGCAATTACATAAAATTTCCATTTTTCATTTGTATTAAGTGGTTTTTCTAGCTTATCATCCTTATTAGACCATGGGTTGGGGAATTTATTCAAATAATGTCCAAAATCCTTTCAATTGAATCACTAGAGTGTGGTTGGTGAATTATGTGGAGATTTATATCTATTTTCATTATTATCTAACTTTTTCCTATCATTTTGGAATTTGAATGCATGATGAACTTCCTTTCCATGCTTAAAACATTTATTAGTCCCCTTAAGAAAATATCCTCCACGTTTCCTACAACACTTTTATCATGAAGGAAAGATTATATTATTCTCTCTATAGTTCTTAGTAATTCCCTTGAACTCTATCTCTATTTTCTTATCAAAACAATGATATTGATAGGTAAATCAAATATCCATTTCCACCTTGAGGGAACATTGTATGATTTCTTCATATCCACTAAAGTCCTCTACGGATAATTCCCTTTAGAGACTTGGTTTTAATCCACTAAAGAAGCAATCAACCTTACTTTCAGTTTGGATGATAATGACAAAATAATACCTCATAAATCTTTCATTTTTTTATAGGCACCAATAGATTCATTATCATTCTAATTTAGCTTAAGGAATCCCTTTTACATTTTCGTACATAGAATATGAGGGAAGTAATTAGAGAAAAATAAGCTCTTAAACTCATACCACTACATGGAGTAAATTTTATCTTGTTTTCTTTTATTCTTGATGAGAGTCCACCATTTATCCTATTTTCCTTCAAAACGATAGAAATAAATGAGTTTTCCATGTTTCGAATTCTAGAGAGCATAAATTATCATTTCAGTGGTACCGATCCATTTCCCGATAACTAGTGGATCAGTGGATCCCCTAAAATATAGTGGTCATTTCAACATAGAGGACTCAACCGAACATTGTTCCATATTTTTCTCATTTGTAAGTTCAGGAAGATTCATAGCTTGAGAATGTTGTACAAGAATAACAATGATATTTTTCATTATAGATCCCATAGAATTCATATTCTTAATAGGAAAATCATTTCATTGTATTTTGCATTCAACATCAACATAGTTTATTCGGGTTCCATCCATTGACTAAAACCAAATTCATAGTGTGATTAAAAATATTCATAGTGGAAAACCATATAATTATGAAGAATAAATTATAGGATGCCTAAATCATGACACATTCTTTACAATATTTGACACTATAGTCTTAACATAAGTTATCCATGGTCATTATTTAAATCCATCAGGATGGTTCATAAAGTGTTTGTGAATTTACAAAGCATATCACCCAAGAGTGTGAAACTAGGTGCACAGTAAGGACCATTGTTATGTACTAGGTAATGATCGATTCAAGATAGACATTAATTTTTTAGAGTTATTACCCCTAGGAATATCTGTTCGAGAACCAAATCCACAGATAGTATCCATACATGGATATATTTATAAGAAACCACTCATTATATGCTTCACCAATATTCCAAGATATTTTTCTATACATAAAATTATCCTTAGACTTATCCTTAGATACATCCCTAGGGATATCACTAATGTTTTATCACAATAGTTTCTAAAGGTTAACTAAACATATCCTATAATACAAACTATAGACACCCAATACTTTCATATATAGATATTACATCTTTTTAGATGAATATTCTTTAAATTACACAAATAAACACCTAAGGATCATAAATTTGTAGTGCCTTAGGAAACATGGAAACATAAAAAACAGGTTCATATGTGAACTACATCATCTTCCAATATGTTATTAATAATTAGAAACCTTATTAGAAATATAATACATAATTATTTATTCATACCCTAGGGAAAGGAAACACAAGAAAGGGTGAGATCAGATGCTCAGTAAGGGTAAAAAATAGTGATACATAAGAATAACATGAATATAAGGGTCTGAGAACATGAGTATAACAATTGAAAACCATATCTTATAAATCAAAGACCATAATGTTGAGTCATGACATAAATATTGTTTGTTCATAATACATGAACCATAAGTAAATCAAAGAACATGAACTATGAGAGCATAACATTGACATAAAACATAGAATTTTGGTATTATAACAAAAATAAAAAGCATTTATATTGTTTTCAAGGCTCATTGAAAATGCTATCATAGTGTAATGGGTTCACTCATCAAACCATGAAAGTAATAAAGGTTCAATTCAAATACTATTATAGTAGATAAAGTACCTTAATGAAATAGGTTAACTCACAATTCAATTCATGTTATCTTATGATATATTAATCATTACCTAGTTATTTAGAGGGAGATATAGGTCCCACCTGTCACATAATGGAAATTATACATATATATTCTACAATATCATAAATCATTTATTATAGGAGAACACATGAAATAAATAGGCATTATAAAATATTCATCAAATCATAAACCATAAAAATAAATAGGTTTTATGAAACATTTCATCATAGCATAACCCATAGAAAAGAAAAAAGTTTCATAAACAATTTTCATCATAAATAAAAAACTTATAAAGAAATAATGAAAATGTTATCATTATATCATATTACTAGTAAATATTAATTCGCAAAAAGGATGTCATATTAGATGAAAAATGATTTTGAATGATCACTTGGAACATTTTTTGAGGAAAATAGCCTTTATACATTGAAAATATATTTTTAAAACATAAAAAATTATCAATATCTATTTATTTTAAAATAAAATTGGATTATTATTAAGGAAGCTTCAAAGATCATTTTAAACATTTTTGGAGTAAAATATCCTTTCCACAATAAAAAAGATTTTTTTAAAAATAAAAAATTTTAAAAATCATTTTATTTTAAAATATCGATTTAAACTTATAAAGTAAGATTTAAAACATTAGGTGGTTATGATGGTGGGAAATTATATTCATGTCATATATGTTAAAACAAAGATTCCTTTCACATTTTCAGTTAAATCCAAATGGGCCTTGTTTGGAAAAAACATGAAGATTACATAAAAAACATTGTAAAAATTCAAACCTAGGTATAGATTTCTTAAATAAATAATTTTTATAATGTTAACAAAATTTTGAGATCATTTTTATAAATAATGGATATGGAAGAAAAAGGGATTTCGAATGAAAATTGAAATAAATAGAATTTTTATTAAAAAAATTATTTTGGTCTCTTTAATCCTTTCAAAGAGTAAAATGAAATAAAAACATGTATTCTATAGAAATAACCATATTATAATAAGATTAATGAGTTTTTTAAAGATATATCATAATATTTCTTCATTGGAAACATAATCATAAACAATCCTGATAAATGATGAGATTTTAATATAAAACCCTTAGCACTTTGGTAACTTTGACTTGTAAACCCCTTGAAAAAATTATATTAAATTAAAATTATAATATCATGAGAATAAATAAACTCCTGATATTATATTTCAATATTTATGTATATCCATCTTATAAAATAAGATAAATTCATAACATAACGTATGTCCTAAAGAAGACAAATTGAGACAAAAATACCTTACCTTAAGTCTCAAATTACTTTTTACATGTTCGAACCTACTATATAATAAATATAGGTTTATTATGAATATATTAAAGAACAATAATTATACATATAATACCATATATTATTTACTTATGTCCTTTTATTAACTGTTGATTAACAATTCCTTGTTAAAATTACATTTTAGGTAATAACTGCTTTGTTTTTCATGTATATTTTGATTTTTTATTTATAATGCTTTTACTTTGATCATGGTTACATAATATAAATAATTTTAAAAATTATATAAATATCATATATATTTATTATATATTTATTTATAGTAATCCATACAATTTAGAGATATAAAATCAAATATATTGTTCATAGAGATGGTAGGCCATATATACACATGAAAGATGTTTCCATTTTTAATAGACGGAATGAAAGAAAGGTAAATAATAATTAAAATTTATATAATATTAAAAATAATTATTTTATTATATTAATATTAATAATAATTATTCTAAAATTTAATAACCTATATCTATCTCCTCTTTCATAAAATGGGAAATGAAAATGTTAATCGTGTGTATGGTGGACTATCACCTCACAAATCGATGTTATTCATTTTCTATCCCCACATCTCACGAATGGATATAATTATAGATTTAAGGTTTATATAGAATTTTTATGATATTATTATACTTATTTAATTATAATTCTGCACCTAAATTCTTACCATCCTACCCATTGGAAAATAATAACGTCGCTCGTGTGTACGGCGGGCTATCGCCTCGCAAACCGATTTGATGTACTTTTTATTTTTTTACTTGGATGGTAATAGGGATATATTAAATGAATATATCTGATATTTTTAACATAATTATACTTATTTAATTATAATTTCACATGTACCTTATCACTTTCCATTCCATGGGGAATACGATAATGTGAGGCGGTAGTCCACCATACACATGATTGACATTTTCATTTCCCATTTTATGAAAGAGGAGATGGATATAGGTTATTAAATTTTAAAAAATAAAATATAAGTATATTTGAGATACTTTTTTTATTATATCATCAAATTTTAATAATATTTTAATGATTTAGAGGAATAAATAAAATGAAAATTCAAGTTTAAGGACTGTACCTCTTCTTCGGAGAACCTCTTTACGTTTACACATAAAACCATATTAAGATGGATTAATAATAAAAATAAGAACTATATTATATTGGTATAAACTGAATTAATATATTTTGGTATTTATTTTTTGAACCAAATGGTTTTGGAAGTGTTTATAGTAGAGTAAAGGGGGTGGCCTTTTATAAGTGGGAGAGAGGACACACATGGAATTTTTGGAAATAATAAAGTGTACCCACATTTTTTACATGAAATGAGGATCCAAAATGGGTCATTATTAAACCATATAGGAAATATGTTCGAAAATTTTCCATAAAATGGGTGTTGGATAAGCTTGTATGTAATTTTACCCAATATCGTTTTATTTTAACCCATGATAAATCGGTTTTTACATTAACCGTGATAATTATTTTTTACTATTTTTACTATTTATTTTGACCAAAAATGATGTTTAACTTACTATATAATATAAATTATTATTATTTAAAATATTTAATTAATTTTTAAAAATTCAATTCACATAAGTGGAAGAGTTTAATTTAAAAATAAACCCACAGACCCTATGGAAAAGCAGTTTTCCAAAGAGAAAATTTTCAAAAGTTTTAAAGGATTTTATAAAAATTCAATATGAAATTGATTCAAAGGAAATAAATTTGATTAATAAATATATAATTGAACTAATTTTAATTTAAAATCCACATAAAAATAAAATTTATCTTGTACATGCTTTTAATGAAAATGTAGTTTTTAATAAAAACCAGTATTTTTCATTTTTGACTGAAAAAATTATGTTTTAAAAAAATTATAAACAATATACTCAAATATAATGTTGATATTATTATTTCAAAAATTAATTTTATTTTTTCAAATAACTTTTCTAAATGTTTCATAAACTAATTTTGAAATAAGTGGGTAAAATGCGACAAAATTTCTTTTTAGAAAAAATATAGTTTTCAAACATAAAATTAGATTTATTTTTATCTCATGTCTAGAAAACACACAAGATAAATTTTAAACATTTGATTGAATATATAATATATAAATTTATTTAAAATAATTTAATAAAAGTTATTTTTTAATTTATTGAGGTAAAATATGTTTTTGCGTAGAAAAATAGTTTTCTTAGAAAAGTATTTCCTTTATTTTAAAATGGTTCTTCTTTTCATTTATAATTAATTGGTCACCAAATAATTAGTTTTATATATATGTGTAAACCATATATTTTTATAATTAAGTTAATACTATCCATACCCACTATTTCTATAGCTTGGTGATAACTATCATATTAAATAATAATATTTTAATAGTATGTCACGTTTCCTTAAAAATTGGATTTGTGTATAGCATAAGAAATCAAATAAATTAAATTTAATCGAAATAAATTTATATAATATCATGTTTTTACACAAATTATATAATCCTAAGCAACTCCTGATGAATCACTAAAATCCAACTCCTCCTACCATGCCCACATAATCAAGGTGAATCACATGAGAAATAGGATTCCTACCCTTTACACGTGTCCTGATAGATGACATTTGAAAATGCACCAAAGTGCCCAAGAAGGGGGTGAGTGTAAACTTATTATGATTTGACCAATTACTTTTAAAATCTTGTCACTAGGAAAAAAATTATTATAAAAATTTATATAAAATAGATTAAATAATTTATATAAAAACCAAAATCAATTTCTTAGGGAAAAAATTATTGAGTTCTAAAACCATTTCATGTGATTTATCATACTAATTCCCATGTCTCCACACACAAACACAAACACACACACACACACACACACTTTCATGCTATGTGACAATTCTATACCCATGTGTGATATCTCATCTTACCCCCAAGTTGTTACTAGTTGTCCAATATCTTTATTCCCAAATGGCATACACCCTATATCTTGAGTCATGTGCTCATACCCTAATTCTATATGCCCATATTTAGGGTCATGTTGAAAGCATGAACTCACACAAACCATGAATTCCAAAACCCATGAAAAAATATTTCATAGAAAACTAATTATTTCTTGGGAACATTTAATAAAACCACTTGTATGCTTCAAAATATTTTCATAATTAAAAAAAACATTTTAAAATTATTAACAAATCGGTTTTTCCTAAAATCCATTCAATTTCCCGAATTCAATCCATAAACAGAATGAAATTTCCATCATGAATAAAACAAGGTTTTCAAAAAAAATTAAATAAAAAAATTTAATTAAAATGAATCCTTCAAGTTTTATGTCGATTAAATATGAGAGAGAAACCACCCACATCTCAACGGATAGAAAAAACCAGGGAATGACTCTTATATATTCTAGATCAGATCACACCAATCCTTCCTTTCAATAGATCCAAAAAGATCATTTGATTATTAAAATATAACAATATAGATCTATCCCTAATTTACTAGATCTATGGTTACAATGGATATAAGAATGGTAGATCTAGGAAGAAAAAGGAATAATGACACTTACCAATGATTTCGAATCTCCAACACACTTCGATTCATCCCAAATTAACTCCCAAATTGAAGGTAAAAGTATCTCAAGCCTTAGGAGGGAGAGGAACTAAGATCCTAAATAATTAGTCAACTAATGAGTTTTATGAAGCTTAATTTAGTTTTGATCAAAGATTTTCAGGGTGCCAACTGTACATCACAAGGTTTGTCAAACTGTGCGCCCACTGTGCATGTGTTACTAGATAAACTAAGTAGCCACATGGTTTGCACCGCATGGTTTTTCAAAATGTGAACCAACCATGAAGTGATACTGTCTTATTCCTACACATCATATGGTTTCATCACACTATTAGACAAACCATATGACAACTATGAATTTCCATATATTTCTCTCACACAGTTTCCCATGGGCACTCACACAGTTAGAAAAAATTGTGCATCGACCATGTGCCTTCCTAGTTGCACCCAAAACATATTTTGTTTTTTCTTAGAGGTGTTTCATGTTTTATTATAATTATTTAAAAACCTTGAACCTCTAAGAAAACTTCTAAAACATTTATAAACCTCCTAGAAACTTCAATAAATTAACCCAAGTCTTTTATAAGCTTAAATTACATAAATAAATGGTTATGTACCTGAAATTGGGGGTGATATAGTCTTATAAAATGGAAACCCTCCATGATAGGAAACTTATTTTAGGACACATTATCCTCTTACCATCCTTATGTAGGGTAAAAAATCCCCATCATGGTATTTTGGGCATGATATCCTATACCTATAGATCAGATAGGGTCGATATCCCTATACTATTATAGGGTGTGAGATATTCTATATATGGGGTCTAAATCCACCTTATATAATGGGCTTATATGGGGTACATGGTACTCCATTGGGGTCAGTATCCCACCTACATTATCAAGGGAATGGGATCCTCTATTACATGTATAAATAAGTTACATGGGTTGAAGGTTCATATGATACAATGATCTTGGGATAAATTTATTTTTTTTGGGATGGTTGTGAAGATTAAGACCATACTCTAAGGATGAATACCTGTCATATGGGAATATCCAGGTTCTTATTCATTTTCCCCTTGATTATGATTTTTATTTGACTCTATTTATATGTTTTAATTATTCATTATTTTAGGGTGTACTACTGGGTATGTATATACTCACCCATGTATGAGATCTACCCATACATGTCATGTATTATGAATATAACATGCTATTTGGTGAAGAGCTAGGTGGAATCGGTGTAGGGTGTGCATAATGGTTCTTGGTGACTATGGTAGAAGGTTTTTTGTTAGACTGGAGGCTGCATGCTGGGACTTAATTCCCTCTTATTGTAAGGTTGGATCTAATTTATAGTTATTAGGCCTTTATTTTTCCCCTTGTACTTTGGTTATGACTTTCCATACTTTTTGTGGGTTTATAGAGGTTTTGTAGGAATTTATTATTCTAGTTGATTACTTTTCCACATTTCTCTCATGTGCATGGAGATACATATGTGTGTGTACAATTTAATTATTCTAGGGCCTCCCATATAAGTGATATTCTTACTTGGTTCTAGTCACCATCCCCTAGCCTATTGGAGGTGGGATTGGGGTGGTGCACTTGTTTTACTACTAGATTGGTGGCCCCAATGTGTCAGGTTGTGTCATATACTCTAAAGGTGACATGACATGCACCTTTTCTACCTATTATTTAATCCACTTATGAAATTTAATTATTACATGATGTGTTTTTTTTCACATTACATTTCATGTGTCCTACGGTATGCAAAATCTTCAGGTACCATCTATTTATATGACATGTATTCCCATACAGTGTGCACAATATACATAGTGTGTAGCTCTATGGGTTAATCTATGTAGTCAGTATGAAGTGTATGACCACACAACATTCCATAAATATATATGCATCATGTACCACTAGAAATACATATGAAGTACACAATGTTTGCTTGACTGTAAAACATTGTGTAGTTTTATAATATATATATATATATATAGTTGATTAAAACAATATCATGGGTTGGGAAAAAATAATTTATTTCCCAAGTTAAATATAGTTATAGTGATAACCTAGGTTCTCTCATAAAATATATTTCACAAAAAAATTAATTTTAATTATTATATTGGTTTAAGAAAATGGTTTTGATTTGTATAATGGATTTGAAAAGAAACAAAGTAATTAAAATAGTGATTTGAAATAAATTTATGATAAGGTGATCAGGTCTAGGTTGGATAAATGTATTCTAATGCTATCCTAATTCCCAAATTATCCTATCTTCTTCTTCTAGGATGATAAGAGAGATATCCAAAATCGCTTCCTCTATCTCCCTTAATTAGAGGTGATGATGAAAATATACCTAACCAAGATATCATGTTGGTTTACCCTCCTTTTTATGTGGGACAACCTTATAGAGGGTCCTCCCAGTTGAGTTAATCAATTCTCAACTAGTTTTTTTTATTCCCAAATAAGAAAAAGATCCCACTACCACATCTATATTTACTAAAGATCTCCAAGAACTTCACCACCCATCTTCATCTTGTTCCATTGTGTACAAAATAAAATTGGGTGGATGGAGATAATGGATCATTGACCATGACAATACATATTAATAGAATCTAAAACCAAAGACAATCATGCTTGATAATGAGGTGTGAAATTTGAGTATTGAAACCATATTAATATAATAAATAAAGGGTTTTATTTTTTGAAGCTTATGAAATCAAGAATTGTAAATTATTCCCTAAATCCCTTCCTTGATCACTTAGTTTTACCCCTCTATGTGAAGAGAAACCAATTATAAAGGTGAAGAGAAAATCATTAAAACTAGAAAAAAATGAAAAGAAGAATGAAAATAAAATAAAAGAATGTGAGCAGAGGTCCAAGATCAGGAGTCCTATATTATTTTTGATTGTTCCCTGATCTAGTGTAAGATCTTCTCCTCTTAAATGTTTAAAATTTTCTTCTCTAAAGTACCTGATCAAACCTCTAGAATTTTCTTATTTTGATTTATGAAGATTTCCTTTTTCCTCGTGCTCTAGATTTTCACGTGGTTTAGTATTCCATAGAATCCAAGACTTCCTTACTATATTATTAATTAAATTTTTTTTATACAATGATCCATGTGGTTACCTATGATTAGTTTCATGGATGCTGATTTTAGATCCTAAGGCTTCGACTCAAAGTACAAGTGACATTTTATTAATTTTTACAGAGGGATCCAACATAGTTGAAAAATTATATTATGTTACTAGAAATACCCTATATGGATCACCTTATATGGAATATGACTATGTAATTGAATTTATCTATGTGTTCTAACTCTAAAATTACCATGTGTGAATTGTTTTCATATGTGGATTGCTGCATAGTATAATTCCCAGACCTAGGTTATTCAAATATGTGGATCATTGCATAATTGAATTTCCATACGTAGCTGAAAATTTACTTACATAGAATTTATTTATGTGGTAAATTCACACATGTGGTTAGATTTACATAAACGGATTCCTGTACGTGGTAAAATTCACATACATGGAATTATCTAACGTGAACTAATTTTGATACTTGGTTTTATTGAATTTCTAGACTCCACTAAATCATCTTAAAACATCATTGATTCTTCATAATGAATGCTAGATACCTAAAATAATCATAAAAAAATCTAGAAATAAATATAGTATTTATTATAATAATTTCAAATGATTAAATGATCAATTAAAACTCAATATTTAATCAATCCATCAAATAAGGTCCATATTATTACTGAAATGTAAAATTATGATAAAAACACAAGATTTTATCAAAAATGTAGGTTTAAAATCATTAAAACTCAAGATAAAATGTATAAAAATATTTTCTTCACAATTCCCCAGACATAAACCTTCAACTCTAGAAAAGTGAACTTCAAAATATTATCAAGTAAAAATTCATCTACCTAGCCAATGTTAGTTCCTATTTTCTACACCATGGTCCTTACTCTTATCATGCCTCTTAAAATATATTGGTTCCATTTTACTCATCAAGTTTATTCAATTGAAACCAACTTCCATCATCCTCTAATGAACATAAGATTTATCATAGTCTTGATGAATTTCTTCATCTCCACCCAATGAGTCAAATGGTTGTATATCATGAGGTATTCATGATAGAGATCAAATGTCCCTAAATCTTAAAGGTGGGTGGGATCCCAATATAAAACTATTTAGGATGAATGAGGTGGCTTGGATATATTATTAAGATCAATAAATGATTTTTAATTTCTGTCTAATATGGATTCACTTACTCTATTACTCACTCAACTCCACTTATTTGAATTATTCATGGATAATTCAAACCTTTTTGTCACTCTAGCAGTAGAAAATATTCCCTTCCTCTATTTCCTCCTACAATATATATTTTTCGATCTATGTTTTGAAGATAGAATGGGATTTTTAAATCTATTATTGAGGGACTCATACTTTCTCCAAATACATGAAAACTATATCCTTTGTAAACATTAGTAGTAAAAAAATTATTATCAATTATATTCCGTTTACCAATTATATTATTTCAAAGTTTTTAGATCTAGGTTTCTTTTTGTAATCATACTTTTTAAAGAAATAGAGGGACTTTTATATTTCAAATAATGCTGTAACTAGATGGATTTACATGGATAATATCAAGAACATTTTCACACTCTTTTTAGAATTATTTTTCCCAAAACAGTAGTATAAAATTTATAGAAAATTTCTCTTTAAATTCAAACAGGATCTTCCAAACAGGGTTTCTAACTCCTTTTATTTGTTTTACCACACTTGAATTAAACTTATATCATACAAATTATTATAGATAAATGTGTATAGGGATACTAGGATTGTAATAAGGCTCCCTATCAAAGTAATTCATGGATTCTAAAGGCTATAATGATTAGTGTATGGGTAGTATTTTAATGAGTATTCAAAAAGGGGATTTAAAATAAAATGAATTCCTCAATTATTTAAAGAACAAGTTTCTTGAATGATCTAAGGATTTTATTAGATTACTCATAAAATTTTGATTATTAAAGTATGTATTGGTTCTCTCAAGAAATATTTAATTATTGAGAATATGTAAAAATTGGTTCAAAAGTCTCTTAGGCATGTGTTTAAAAATTTAGTGTAGTATGTCATGGTATGTGTTTAAAAAATATATGGGGCTTCCATGAATTTATTTCAATTTTAATTTGAAACAATCGAATTTTATCATTCATATAAAGTTATTTTATGGGTCAAATTAGTTCCTCAATATTATCATGACTTCAAATTCTATAAGGATATTTTATTTATGTTTACAGGTTTCAAAAACACACTCTTCTTAAAAATTTAGGGTAGTATATCATGGCCCAAATTTAAAAAATTAGTTAGTTTTTTCATGAATTTAATTCATTTTAAATATAGAAACTCTCTAATTTAAACAATAATATAAGGTGAGTTGATGGGTAAAATTAGTTACTTAATAGTAGAATGGATTCGAAGTTTTCAAGGATATTCAATTTAATCTTACATGTTTCAAAAACACAATAAAGATGAAAAATAAAAGGACCATTTTTTTTTGAAAAATTCATAAACTACCAGGTTCTATCACCCACACATAATTTTTGCACCATCCTCAATGAATTAAAATTTATTTATCATGTAAACATATTTTAAATGAATCACAAGATGAAATAAAATGTTAAGTAATGATACAAAATTATGGTGTTTCATTGATAAATAGGTTGGAGGAGTGTGATCTCCTTCATTGGTTTTTGGGGTAGGTTCCCATGGTACTTATTTAGTTTGTTCCCATTGACAATAAATGAGATTTATTCTATTTATTTTTTAACCTACAATGTAAAAAAAGGGTACACTTGAGTGACTAAAAAGGGGACTTCTCATCTAAAATAAAATATACCTAGAATCAGTTCGACCCCAATGTTATATAGTAGAACTTGATCTCACGGATGGAAGGTTTTTAATTGAATTGACTTGACATTATCCATTCTTGTTTTCTATTTGTAAATTACAAATATTATCTTTAGATTTCCTCTATTTTTTTAGTTTCAATATCATCTCCTTCCAAGATCTATTAAGCTTCAGATTCATCCCCCTTATAACCTAGTGGGATTTAGGTTCTAATTTCATAGGTAGGAGGTGAATTTTCTATAAATTAATCAGCAGGGGACCATTTCTACGAGTGTATTATAGGATGTCCAGTAGGACCTTAAGGCATATTTAATCCTTTGGATCTAATCCTTCATGTTTGGTTTGATAAAATTATATATAATTACTTTTATTTCTCCAGTGGAAACTTCTAATTCTACATTGGTTTGTGGATGATAGGGTATTTATGTTTTATTATTCACCCTATAATTCCATAGAAAATCCTCCATTATCTTATTGAAAAAGTGAGTCCTTTGATCCTTAATGATGGATATTGGAACACAAAACCTATAAAATATGTTATCCCTGAAAAAATTAGGCACAACATGAGCTTCATCAGTTTTGGTGGCCTCAACTTCCACCCAATTTGAGACATAGTCCACAACAAGTAGAATATATTAATTTACAAATAAAATTTGGAATAGTTCCATGAAATATATTCCCCAAACTTTATAATTTTCAAAAAAGTTTATTGGGTATTTGAGGAATTTATTGTCTTTTCAAATTATTTCTATAATTTTTTACATTTATTACAAAATTCATGTGAAACTTTAAATAATATGGGCCAATAAATTTCATATTATAAGACTTTTCTTATTATCCTTTGAGGTACAAAGTAGAATACCCAATATAAAGTTTGAAAAAACTCAAAAATATATTCAAATTAACTTATAAGTAAACATATAATTACAACTTCATTGAAAAGTTTCTAAATGAATGAATCTTATCAAATATAAAATCTGGATTCAAATTGGAGTTTTTTTACTAGAGTTAAGATGAGATAGTACCTAAGAAGTTACAAAATAATTTTTCTATGTATTTAAACCATGGTACTTATCCTTCTAATATGTTGATTTGTTTCATTTAAATGTGGTCATTAAATGGATTTTGGTCTGTTATTTATACTTCAATAGTATTTGGAAACTTTCTTAGGTTATTTAACACTTTATTTTCAATTCCTCTTTTGTCTTTTATTTTTAAGTTGAACTCTTGTAGTAATAACATCCATATCACAAGATTGGTCTTGGAATCTACCTTATTTATCAAATATCTAAGAACTATATGATAAAAAAATAAAATTTATTTCCAATAAAATATGATATGAATCTATAAAAAGAAAATAAAAATTTTAAAAACTCTGTTTATATGGCTGTGTACCTGAATTGGGCAGCATCTAAGGCTCTTGAGGGATAGGATATTACTTATGGTATTACCATAATTATTTGATAAGTAATTGATATAATTACTTTATTATAATAGTAACACCTAAAGAATTTTTAGTATATATTATTTTAGAATAAATTTAATTTTATCAATATCTCGCGATGCACGCAACATAGGGTTTAAAGAAAACATAGTTTAGTCAGGCTTTGCACACTCAATTTAAAATTATTTTTTACCAATTTTATAAAATTTATTTGAAAGAAATAAAATTCATTTTTGAAAGTTAACACCAAAATTATATTAGGGTTATTTTTTGTAATTTTTTGAAATATTTTTATTTTCGACGAATAATGTAAAATACTGAATTTTATTAAAAAACTGTCATTTCATTTAAATAATTTATAAGGTTTAATTATATTTTAAATTAGTTTTAAAGTATAATTAGTTCAAATTTACATCAATTAATCCAATTTAGGTAATTTTAATAATTTTCATATTGAATTTTGATATAAAAGTTTGTAAACATTTTGACTTTTTCTCATTAAAAGCCCTCTTTCTCATCGTGTCCGCGGTATTTTTTTAACAATAAAATTTTCCACTTATGTGAATAAAAATTTAAAAAATGGATTCTATATAATTAATAAGTATAATTAATAATTTATAATAATTTCAACTTAATTTTTGACCAAAATGAATAGTGAAAACAATAAAAATTAATTACCACAATTAAGGTAAAAATGGGTTTAGTGAGGGGTTAAACTAAAAAGATTAATGGTTAAAAATGAACTTTAAAATTTTAGAAGACCCATTTTAACCATATTGCAACCTTTATGTCCTTAGGATCAATTTTATGAGTTTTTAGGATGTTTTTCCATGAAATTGACCCATATAATAAGTTAAGTAAAGAAAAATACAAAAAGAAACTTTCTTTCTTTTAATATCTATAATGATTTGGGATAAGGAAAAAAACAACAAAGGTTCTGTAATAAATATTATTTTTATATCTAAATTATTTTTTACCATAATAATTTATGTTTGTTTTTAGAGATGAAATAATTACTTAAAATGCTTAAGAAATGCCAACATAGAAATTATTTAGTTACTATTAAACAAAAAAATTGATACAAAAAATATTAAAAGTGAAGTAAATTGAATAAATTATTGTATTAAATTATTTTTATAGATTAATATATCATGTTAAATTTTTTTAAAAAATATATTCTAATTCCATCACTGTCATGATATTTTCAAATTCAGTTTAAATAAATAATTTCAAAATTGACATTAATGTTATTCTATGATAAATTATATTTTTTTAAAATATTTAAAATTACTAAAAATACTATAATCTTCAAATTAATTTTTAAATTATAATAAATATAAATTTTGTTCCATTTATGGAACAATTTTTCTTTTATAATAAATATATTAACCGTAAATAATAATAAAACTTTTTTAGCGCGGTTAAGGTTAAATCGGGTTTTTGTACATTAGAAGCGCTTGTGTTAAAATTAATTTCCAACACACATTGGATATATATTTTTTAAATTATATATTATATTTATAATTATTGGGTAAAAAGTATATAATAAGGTTCAATTTAATTTAGTCTTTACTGATAAATTTTCTTGGTTAAAAAACTAGTTACCATAGTGAAAAACCAAAATGGTAAAAGTTGGGAAAATTAGAAGTTAAGGAAAAAAATGTTTAAAACATGTGTTTTGATGTTTTTTGCATGTTTTTATATACCATATAATCCCTAAAACCATTTAATTATCAATTTTTGTTCCACTGGAGGTAATATTAACCACCCAATAGTGAACAATTTTGGGTATTTATAAAAATGACATTCTTCCACAACTATAAAATGGCACTCACTCCCCTCACTTATTAATAGATTGAAACCAATTTTGTTCAAATAATTATTACCAAAATAAACTTTAAACATCCCTCCCCTAATGCTAAAATCATTATTTTGGGATTAAATCCAACCTATTAAGGCTTTAGTGCAAACCTAAGGAGGATACCCGAAGAAGAGGTAATGTTCTTTAATGAGCGTCATTTTTTTAATTCTTTCTCCAACTCCATTAATTTTTATTAAAACATTATGATATAATAAAGTCAGTTTATTCTATATACTCGGATGTTTTTATAATAAGGTAATCACCTAAAACTATATCCACTCCCATTAAATGAGTAATGCAATCATCATTCGTGTGTTCGGCAGACTACTGCCATGCGAGCTGATGTCGTTCGTTCTCCCATTACCACATTTCACGATTGGGATGATGATGGATATAAATTATATATAAGACATTTATAAGATATTTATACCTATATTTTCATTATATTCTATATATATATTTACCTTCCATTTCATTGGATATATGATAATGTCACCTGTGTGTACGGTGGATTATCGCCTCACGAAGCGACGTGATTCATCATTTAGTAATTCTTTACATGGAATGAAATAAGGTTAAATTTAATGATTATATGTGATATAAATGAAATAATTATGATATTCATGAAATATTTATCATTCTTTAAAGATAATAAATATAACTTTTTTTATTACCTTTTCACTCACTTAAAGATGATAACATCGTTCGTGTACGTGTGGACTACCACCTTAACGTGACTATATTTTCATCACCACAACACATGGATGATATATATAAGTAAATTTAAAGAAATAATATGATATATATAATATTAAAATAATTATTTAAATATAAAATATCACTTACCTCCTTTCTATAACGATAATTGGAAAATTGAAGCATTACTCATGCATACGTATGACGTATCGGCTGCGTGATCGTAACATACTTCATTTTTCATAAACATCATTAATGATTAGTTTTGAAAGTATAATTGATGTAAAAATATTATAATTATATAATTATTATTATTTTGGAGACTATATTACTATATAATATGTGTAATAATTTGATCTTTCATAATGAAACACGCCTGAGAAAACAAGGCAATTAACACCCAAAAAAATGAAAATAATGAAATATTATTAATGAATGGGTATGAATATGTTATAAGAGGATCATATATGATATTATAAATATTAATATGGTTTCCTAATAATTTAATAACATTTTTAAAACCACCATACATGTGGTCAATGCACATTCAAACTAAAGAAAGTGAGAGGTAAGAAATTTCATCAAAATTTACATTCTGTTGAGACTTATTTGTTATTATGAACCAATTCAATTTTATGTGGTGTATATACTACCAAATTGAAATCTTATATTATCAAGACTTCATTTTTCATGATATTTTATGTTTCAATTTGAATTATTTTATCTAATGGTGTTTGACTTTAAAATTACCAATTGGTAAAAGTTCTTGTGCAATCTCACTTTCTTTTGTGATTGTTAACATTCTATTAATAAAATCAATTTATTATGATCAATTTTCAATAAAAATTAAATTTATCTTAAATATAAATATTATTTTTTTATTTATATGATTATTTCCTAAACCCTATACAATTTTAATGTACAATGTTTACTTTTAAAGTTATTTGATTAACTGAGGAAATATTGATAAATCCATTTTCTTTACTCAATACAGATACCTTATGATAAGGAAAATTATTTATACATTAAATCGATTATTTAATATATGAGGAATGATTTGTAAATTCATGAAATGGGTTGGGAACCATTTATAGAAATCCCTTTGATGCATCAGTAGTATCATGAGGTGAATCAGTTGGCCAAATCAGATCGGTTTTCACCCAGTATGTTTTAAACCATCTTGTGAAAGGTCTTGATGGTAAAGGTATCATGTTCATGGGAAAAAAATATGTCTAATAATTAATAATTTCCTTTATTTATAATTTAATTTTTATTATCCATGCTATTTTCTGTGACGCCCCTAACCTTTTCAATGTGTAATAATAACTTTTTATTATTTAGTCGTTCAAACAATGATTCTCAAAATAAAACAAGACACATATTATTAATGAACAAATGAATTGTTTACATCTAAAAAGGTAATAAACCATAGTTATCCTAATAAACTAATAGAAAATCCGAGAAGCGTCATTAGGAGACATGCTAACACCACAAAGAGGCCGAGCAGGTATCCCTCATCGCTTGGACCAACCATAATGAAGAATGTGATCACTAGGAGAATTGAAAAAGTACTAAGCATAAAAGGAATTTAGAGAACCATCCTGGTAAACTGAAACAACTTAGATATAAGATACCATAAACATGTATTTATAAGGGTTTTCCTGACCGTTATAAATACTTGTTACCATTTTATAGCTGTTGGAGTTCCAAATTAAGTAACCGTTGGAGTTTAAATCAAGTGATCATCAGTGGTTAATTATATAGATACAATTATAACTCTTAAGACAGTTTCTTGTAAAATAATAATAGAAAATTTATATTGAATTACAGTTTAAAATAAATATTTTTATTCTTTTAGAACTATTATTTAATAAAATATTTAAAATAATAATTATAGTAATATATGAATATAACTAATTTGTTGTTTGTTTTCCAAAATGGGATATATATATATGTATATAATTGTGTATATTGGATTTTAATTAAATGACAATACTATTATAATATTATAACCATATATTGCGGTTATACATAACATTTACAATTTTTATTTTAAAATATTTTGATGACATTATTATTGCGCTATTTTCTATGCATATAGATATTTATAAAATTATATGAATAATTATATGGGTTTTAAATATATTTGAAAATATGTTAATTATTAGATTATAAATTGGATTAAAACATTTTGAATATATATAAATAATGTTATTTTAATAGAATAATTGTGCGGATATGAAATGATCTTTTTTTGAAAATTATTCTTATCTTGAATCATATATATATATATATATTTCTTTAATATTAACATTTTTTCTAAAGTTTAAAATTACAAATTATGATAATAATTATTATTATAATACATTCCCAATTATCAATTTAAGTTATATCGTTATAAGTATATATAAAAAGAAATGTATAAATATATGTTTTATAAAATAATTTAGTAATGATAACTTTTACTTTTTTGAAAATTATTGATAAAATAGGTATAATAGATAAATAAGTTTTGAATTTTTAAAGTTGTTCATAATATATGATAATAGGATAAAGGTATAATAGAAATAATAGTAGCATTATTGTAATAATAAATATATTTATTGTATAGACAAAAAAGTGAAGGAATCCCGTAGGGTTTTGTGATTCCCATAGGGGAGAAATAGAAAAAAAAGAAAAAAAGAAAAAGGGAGGAAATCCGGTGCGAGATTTGGGACCTGAAGAAAAAGAAAAGCTCGTGCATGGGGTGTGCGTCATGCTCTGGCTATAGGTCGTAGGTTCGACACTAGGGTTATCATGTGTGGTCGAGGTCGAGTCTTCATGGTGAGCCGGAGTAACAAGTCGTGTCCTAAGAGAAGTCGTGGGTGTTGGGGGTGAGCTGTGGTTTACAATTCCAGTACGCCGCGAGGGAGTCGCACTGGCCGATGCCGAGCTCGGTTGCTGGTCTGATGAAAGCTGCTATAATTATTCTAGGTGGTGAGGGATTCATTTTTCCAGACCTATAAGGGCAGGTCTTCCCTCTGAATCTCTTTCAGAATTATGTTTTGTATTTTTCCTATTCTCAGTTTTTTC
Organism: Viscum album; assembly: GCA_963277665.1. Classification (NCBI taxonomy): domain Eukaryota; kingdom Viridiplantae; phylum Streptophyta; class Magnoliopsida; order Santalales; family Viscaceae; genus Viscum; species Viscum album. The sequence continues at coordinate 2,001,980,460 of OY728146.1, read as the reverse complement.
AGTCCATGGGTTGAAATTCTATTGATGTTTTTTATGTAATATGTCAATGTATGAAACAATATCTTTAACAAATTTTTGATTATAGTATTTATATATCCTATTTTTTATGTTGCATCAACTCACCCATCTTGCAAGGCACACTTATGTTTGTCCGTATTTGACTTTGGGTTGATCCCGTTGAAGTCTTTCTATATTATTTCTGTCTATTTGATTTTGTTTCAATTATTTTGATGGAAGGCTGTGTGTTTGAGCTTTCACAACAAGCTTTTTTTGTGCCAATTTTTATACAGTGGGTATTTTGATTATAAAAATCCTTATCTGAAAGTGAAAATGGGAACTTTTCACCATTAACCTCTCCAGACTTCTTCCTCTCAAACCTCCAGCAATCTTACACGAGTATCAACTAACTCTCCCAAGCCCCTCTTCCTTCTCAAGCTAAGGTAGGGGATTTATATTTTTCTTTCTTGTTTAGTTTTAATTTTTATGTTTAGATACACTTTTAATATAAATATACATCATCCTGCCGTTGAGTTTGAACCCCTCTTTACCTGGAATTGAGCTTCAAGATTTTTCGAGTTTATATGGAATTAGCAGAACCGAAACATATATACCCCTTGCAAACTTATTTACATACAACTTACACATTCCTTACACACACACACACACACACACACACACACACACACACACACATATATATATATTCATATGCACAACCCTATAATTTTTCATAAAACCATATGTCCGGAGTTAAGGTTTACTAAAAACTTGAGTTTCAAAGTTAATGAAGAACTAAAAAATGCATGGAGTCATTTTTGTAAGGGTAAAATTAGTATTTTTAAAGGCGTTCTATTTATTTTGAATTCAAGAAATATTTTGTCTCAAGAAGATAATTATTTTCATTCTCTTGGTTATTTGTGTAAGGGTTAAATATTTATCTCGAACATTTATTTATTTAACGATTTAATGTTTTTTAAGGGTTTATTATACTTTTCCTCGAATGTTTATTTATTTTATGACCTTATTTTTGTAAGGGTGATTTTAATTTATAATTAATTATGTTATAAACTTATGATCCTGAAAATTTAGTGTTTTAAAACTTATATAGAGTTGTGAAACCCGTTTTCATAAGGGATATACCATCAATTGTTTTTCAGATTACGTTCTGTAATTTACTATATTTCATAATGGAATTAATATTTAATTTTATGGATAAACTTATTTATTAAGAGTTAAATAAATTTCTGAAATATTTATGTTATGTTTTATGATGTAAGGGTTCATTATAATTTTTCTCGAATATTTATTTTATGATCTTATGTCTTGTAAGGGAAAGTATAATTTATTTTCAAACATTTATTTATCAAAAGTCTATTCATGCAATGGAAATGGTTTTATTCACTTTTTCTATTGAAAATCATATATGGAGATTATATTTTTTATTTAATGTTAAGTTTTAATTTAATTTTGTGAAAGGGAAATTTATTTATTACTTTATACAATCTCTATTTTTTGGTTCTTGTAAGGAAGTTCATTTGCTTAAAATATAAATTACATTTTTGATTCTAAGGGTTTTTTATTATTATACAAATTACATTTCTTTTAAGATGTTAATATATATATATATATATATATATATATTTATATCATTTTAATTCTCCCAGCTTTAAATCTGCTAAGTGTTGATTTACAATAATGTTTTAGAATGTGATGGGTGGAAATTATTTTAAATTATGGTATTTGATTGTAATATCGTCGACTATTTGTTTCAAAGTGATGTAAATGGGTGCTATATATACATATTTTTTATATATACATATATATGGTTATGTCTATGCACCTATAAGTTCGAACCATAATCTGAATTAACATGGCCTATAACAAACTTTGGTGGTAAAAATTTTGTTTTTGATATGTTTAATTAAATTATCATAAATGTATGCATTACATAAAACAAATGTTGCACTAAAAATCAATTGGAATTATATGATATGAAACATAACGCACGGCCATTTAATAAGACATGACTGTTTATCAGTGCCTGCTTTTTGTACAAATGACATCTGTCTTGATTCAAAATTAGTCATTTTAAACTATAAATATTCATTTCCAAAAATAAAGGATTTTGAAAATTAATGAACTGTCATTTTATGTGGTAACCCCGTCCATTCATTACTTGTGTGTTTTAAATTCATATCACATGTGCAAAGAATGTTTACTAGTTTATGCATGACATAGGGTAAAATTATTAACCAAAAAATAACTGACATATTTTGATTTAATCTGTTGCCAATTTAATTTATTAGTGCATGAATTGAGCATGAATAATAAACGTGTACTACAATGAATTAATAAGTTTATTACCATGGAAGGGTTTTTAAAGTTATTATTTTATGTGATAATCAAAAAAATTATTATTCATGATAATTTATGAAAAAATAATTTAATTATTCAAAGTGGTATGAGACACTTTTAATAATGAGAGCTTAAATTATTCAAGGTGGTATGGTACACGTTGAATAATGTGAAGTAAGAAACCAAGTAATATTTGCACTTGAAATGGTAAGTGATTTAATAAATCAAAGTGGTAAGTGCACTTTGATTTAGAGATATGAGGAATGCATTAGACCTAGTATGTTTCGGGTTGGGGACCAATAAAAGTAATCCTTCTGGGTTGGGGTCCAGTTAATGTAGACCCTCCGAGCTGGAGTCCGGTTATAGAGGCTCTCCAGGTTGGGGTCCGTTTACAGTTATCCCTTATGTCTTGGCATGATGCCTTGACACAGTCCATCATATGCACTTTCTTCATTACGATTATGTAAATTAATTAAACAGAAGATTATTCGACGAGTAGAATATTCCTGGTTAAAGAGCTTATGATTATGAGAATCATTAGAAGTATAAGTATGGAATATTATTTATGAAATATTCAGAGATTTAATGGCCAGTGTATGTTTTAAATTAGAAAAAGATGGAATTGAAGTTATTATTTTTATCAAAACTCTGATCATGCATTACACTTAGCTATTGATTTTGTACTAGCATTATAACATAAAATGTCTTTTACTTACTACTCGGAAAGAGAATTCCTACAATTAAATCATGAAAATGTTAGTATGTTTTAAATTGTGCACTTATATTCCTTAGACAATTGTCATGGTATGTTAAATGTGTTACACCACTTTTAAGAGAATGTTTTATGGAAATTTCTAAAGAATGTTTTCAAAAGTTATATTCTGGAATAGTATGTTATTTTAAAACCCCTTACTGGCCATTCGCATTCTCACCCTATTCTTTTGAAATAAAATTTTCAGGTATTATCTTTTAGTAGTAGAAGATTTTCGGAAGTAGCTAGTTTCTCAGAGCCAGAACAGAATTTGATCCTTTGTATGGCACCAGCTCGAGGTATTCGGGAGCTGGGGCGTGACCGTTGGTATCCGAGGATTTGGTTTAGTTAACTCAGGAAAACCAGAACTGAAGAAAAAATTATTATTATTTAAGCATTACTAAGTATGATGTTTTCTTTTGAAACAAAAATACCAGTCTCATGTCTCTTCGGATACATCCGATAATATTAGAATAATAATGAAAACTTGGTTATGTGTTACTAAGTAGTAGTATCCTTAAATTTTCAGATGGTTGATGCATCACGCCTTCTCTCTCTCCCAATAGAGATAGTAGAAACTATAGTGGTAAAATTATGTTTAAGGGACTACAAGACTTTTGAAAGCCTTATGCGGTTCTGTAAACAAATACATCGGGTGTCGAACCACCCAAACATCCTCTATCTTTACCAAGTAAGAAATCTGGTCTATTACCGTATCACATTTTCACAATATTCAGCATATAGGAAAAATGTAAAGTTTCATGAAGCCCTTTTTCTATGTTTCACTTTGGCTGATAACTACCAAGCTGTAGGTAAATTTCTAGAAGCTGCTTTGGATAGTGACCATCAAGCGACCTACCTATTCCAGGTCCTGAGTTTTAGTATGTATAGAGAACTCTATGACATCAATATTTTCAAGAACGATATGGTGCGTGGGAATTATAGGGATTTAGTCCACTCTGAAATTTACGACCTCCACAATTATCATGCCTCTCTATGGAAGGATGAGTGCTTTAGGTACAGGTATGACCCTAGCTGTTCACAATGTGTCTGGGACAAAGAGATCGAGCAGCTGAATACTACCTTAGGAATCCACCGGAGGTCGTCAGCACCCTACCAACAGTGGTGTTCCCGGTAAAGGAACCTTGGGAGTGACGTATGTCTAGTGTTGATGTGTTTTATATACAAATATTTTATAATTGCGAGGATGTAATTCTTCGAAGGGGGGAATAATGTGGCGCCTTGAACCTTTTTAATATGTAATAATAAATTTTTATTATTTAGTCATTCAAACAATGGTTCTCAAAATAAAATAAGACACATATTATTAATAAACCACTGAATTTTTTGCATCTCAAAAAGGAAAAAAAACCATAGTTAGCATAAGAAACTAATAGAAAATCTGAGAAACGCCATTGGGAGACCTACTAACAGCACGAAGAGGCCGAGCAGGTAGCCCTCGTCGCTTGGACCAACCATAACGAAGAATGTGATCGCCAGGATAATTGCACAAGTACTAAGCATAAAAGGAATGTAGATAACCATCCTGGTACACTGAACCAACTTAGATATGAGATACAATAAACATGTATTTATAAGGGTTTTCCTGACCGTTAGAAATACTTGTGACCATTTTATAGTTGTTGGAGTTCAAAATTAATTAACTGTTGGAATTTTAATCAAGTTATTCTTAGTGTTTAATTAAATGGATACAATTATAACTCTTAAGACAGTTTCTTGTAAAATAATAATAGAAAATTTATATTGAAGTACAGTTTAAAATAACTATTTTTAATCTTTTCGAACTATTATTTAATAAAATATTTTAAATAATAATTATACTAATATATGAATAATAACTAATTTGTCGTTGTTTTCCAAAAAATGGGATATACATATATGTATATAAGTGTGTATATTGGATTTGAATTATATTACAATACTATTATAAGATTATAATCAAATATTGTGGTTATACATAACATTGAAAATTGTTATTTTAAAATATTTTTATGACATTCTTATTTTTCTATTTTCTATACAGATATCTATTTAAACAATTATATGAATAATTATATGGGTTTTAAATATATTTGAAAATATGATAATTATTAGATTAAAAATTGGATTAAAACATTTTGAATATATATAAATAAAGCGATTTTAATAGAATAATTGTGCAGATTTGAAATGATCTTTTTATGAAAATTTTTGTTATCTTGAATCATATATATATACATATATGTATAATACTAACATTTTTTCTAAAGTATAAAATTAAAAATTATGATAATAATTATTATTATTATAATACATTCCCAATTATCAATTTAAGTTATAATGTTATAAGTATATATACAAATAAATGTATAAATATTTGTTTTATAAAATAATTTAGTAATGATAACTTTTACTTTTTGAAAACTATTGATAAAATAGGTATAATATATAAATAAATTTTTACCTTTTAAAGTTGTTAACAATATATGATAATAGGATAAAGGAATAAAAGAAATAATAGTAGCATTATTATAATAATAAATATATTGATTGTATAGACAAAAAAAGCGAAGGAATCCCATAGGGTTTTGTTATCCGCATAGGAGGGAAACAGACAAAAAAAGGAAGGAAATCCCGTGCGAGATTTGTGACCCAAAAAAAGAGAAGTATATGCATGGGTTGTGAATCGCGCTCCAGATTCAGGTTGTAGGTCTAGCACTAGGGTTATCATGTGTGGTTGAGGTCGAGTATTCGCAGAGAGCCAGAGTTTCAAGTTGCGGCCGAAGCGAAGTCATGGGCGTCAGGGGTGTGTCGCAGTTTAGGGTTCCATTATGTCACGAGGGAGTCGCGCTGGGCGATGCTGATCTCAGTTGCGGGTCTAAACAAAGATGCTATAGGTATTCTGGGTGGTGAGGGCTTCGTTTTTCCAGACCTAGCTGGGTAAGTCTTCCCTCCGAATCTCTTTCAGATTTAAGATTTGTATTTTTCCCATTCTCAGTTTTTTCAGTCCATGGGTAGAAATTTTGTTGATGTTTTTTATGTAATCTTTCAATGTTTGAAAAAATATATTTAACAAAGTTTTGATTATAGGATTTATATATCCTATTTTGTATGTTGCATCAACTCACAAAGATTGCAAGGCACACTTATGTTTGTCCTCATTTGAATTTGGGTTTATCCTGTTGAAGTCTTTCTATATTATTTATGTCCATTTGATTTTGTTTCTATTCTTTTGATGGCGGGATGTGCGTTTGAGCTTGCACATCAAGATTGTTTTGTGACACTGTTTATACAGTGGGTATTTCGATTATAAAAATCCTTATTTGAAAGTGAAAATGGGACATTTTCACCCTTAACCTCTCCACGCTTCTTCCTCTCAAACCTCTAGCAATCTTTTACTAGTATCAGCTAACTCTCCAAAGCCCCTCTTCATGATCAAGCTAAGGTAGGGGATTTATATTTGTCTTTCTTGTTTAGTTTTAATTTTTATGTTTATATACACTTGTTATATAAATATACCTCACTTTGCAGTTGAGTTTGAACCCCTCTTTACCTGGAATAGAGCTTTGGGATTTTTCAAGTTTATAGAGAATTAGTGGACCTGAAGCATATATACCCCTTGAAAACTTATTTACACACCACTTCCACATGCCTTATACATATATATATATATATGCATATGCACAACCCTATGGTTTTTCATAAAACCGTATGTCCAGAGTTAAGTTTTACAAAAAACTTGAGTTTTAGAGTTAATGAAGAACTATAAAATGCATGGAGTCATTTTAGTAAGGGGACAATTAGTATTTTTAAAGGATTTATATTTATTTTGAATTCAAGAAGTATTTTGTTTCAATCAGTTAATTATTTTCAAGCCGTTGGTTATTTTTGCAGGGGTTAAATATTTTTCTCAAACAATTATTTATTTTACGATTTAATGTTTTGTAAGGGTTCATTATACTTTTCCTCGAATGTTTATTTATTTTATGAACTTATGTTTGTAAGGGTGATTTTAAATTATAATTACTTTCTATTATACACTTATGATACTCAAATTTTAGTGTTTTAAAACTTATATAGAGTTGTGAAACCCGTTTGTGTAAGGGATATACCATCTATTGTTTTTCAGCTTACGTTCTATAATTTATTTTCTTGCATAAGAAAATTAATATTTATTTTTATGGTTAAAATTATTTATTAAGAGTTAAATAATTGTCTGGAATATTTATCTTATGTTTTATGATGCAAGGGTTCATTATAATTTGTCTCAAATATTTATTTTATGATCTTATGTTTTGTAAGGGAAAATACAATTTATTTTCAAACGTTTATTTATCAAAAAATTATTCATACAATGGAAATGGTTTTCTTCACTTTTTCTATTGAAAATAATATAATAAGATTATATGTTTCATTTAATTTTAAGTATTAATTTATGTTTGTGAAAGGGAAATTTTTTTTATTACTTTATACAATCTCTATTTTCTAGTTCTTTAAAGGAAGTTCATTTGCTTAAAATGTGAAATACTTTTATGATGCTACGGGTATGTTATTATTAAACAAATTACATTTATTTTAAGATGTTAATATATATATCAATATATTCATATCATTTAAATCCACCCAGCTTTAAATCTTCTAAGTGTTGATTTATAATAATGTTTTAGAATGTGATGGGAGGAAATTATTTTCAATTACGGTATTTGATTGTAAACTCGGTGACAATTTATTTAAACGTGATGTAAGTGGGTGTGACATATACATATTTTATATATATACATATATATGGTTATGTGTATGCACCTATAAGTTCGAACCACAATCTGAATTAACTTGGCCTAAAACAAACTTCAGTGGTTAAAAGTATGTTTTTGATATGTTTAATTAAATTATCATAAATTTATGCATTACATAAAAAAAATGTTTCACTACAAATTAATTGTCCTTATCTGATATGAAACATAAAACATGGACATTTATTATGACATAACCATTTATCAATGCATGCTTTGTGTACAAATGACATTTGTCTTGATTTAAAATTAGTCATTTTAAACTATAAATTAGTTTCAAAAAATCAAGGATTTTGAAAATTAAGGAACTATCATTTTTTGTGGTAACCCCATCCATCCATTACTTGTGTGTTTTAAATTCATATCACTTGCACAAAGACTGTTTACTAGTTTATTCATAATGTAGGGTAAAATTATTAACCAAACGATAACTAACATATTATGATTTAGTCTATTTCTAATTTCATTTATCAGTGCATGAATTTAACATGAATAATAAACATGTACTATAATGCATTAAAAAGTTTATTACCATGGAAGGGTTTGTAACGTTATAAATTTATGTGAGAATGAAACAATTTATTATTAATTATTATTTATGGAATAATAATTTAATTATTCAAAGTGGTATAGGACACTTTGAATAATGAGAGCTCAAATTATTCAATGTGGTATGGGAAACTTTGAATAATGTGAAGTAAGAAACCAAGTAATATGTGTACTTGAAGTGATAAGTGATTTAATAAATCAAGGTGGTATGTGAACTTTTATTTAGAGATATGAGGAATGCATTGGACCTAGTATGTTCTGGGTTGGGGACATGTAAAAGTAAGCCCTCCGGGTTGGGTTCCAGTTAGAGCAGACCCTTCGGGTTGGAGTCTAATTACAGAGGCTCTCCGGGTTGGGGTCCGATTACAGTTAGCCCCTAGTTCTTGGCACAAGGCCTTGAAACAGTTCGACATATTCACTTTTCTCTTTATGACTATGTAAATTAATTAACTCGAAGATTATTCAACTAGTAGAATATTCCTAACTAGAGAGCTTATGATTATGAGAATCAGTAGAAGTATAAGTATGGCATATTATTTATGAAATATTCAAAGATTTAATGGCCAGTGTATGTTTCAAAATATAAAAGGATGGAATTGAAGTTATTATTTTAAGCGCAACTATGATCATGCATTACACATAGCTATTGATTTTGTACTTTCATTATAACATAAAATGTCTTTTACTTACTACTCAGAAGGATCATTCCTATAATTGAATCATGATAATGTTAGTATGTTTTAAATTGTGCACTTATATTCCTTAGATAATTGTCATGGTATGTTAAATGTGTTACACCACTTCTAAGAGAATGTTTTATGGAAAATTTTAAATAATGTTTTCAAAAGTTATATTTGGGAATAGTATGTTATTTTAAAACCCTTTACTGGGAATTTGCATGTTCACCCTATGTTTTGAAATAAAATTTTTAGGTATCAGCTTTTATTAGAAGAATATTTTCAGATGTAACTAGTTTTTTAGAGCCTGAAATGAATTTGATCCTCTGTATGGCACCAGCTTCGGGTATTTGGGAGCTGGGGCGTGACATTTTCTCTATGATTTTATCTATGGATGAATTTTATTCTCAACTTTTTGATTAAATGACATGTGTTCACAATTATTTACCTTTCCATATTGATTTTTACTTATATTATCATGACATTCAAGTTATGTAAATGGAATGTGTTCTCAGTTATTTACCTTTCAATGTTGATTTTTATTTTTGATTCATGATATCTTGTTCAGTACTTAATACTTACTGATCATTTGAGCTGACCCTTATTTTGTTTCCTTTCCCCTAGATATAAAGAAGAGATATTTGAATGAGTTTTCAAGGATTTGGTTTATTTGATGTTTCTATATATTATGTTTTATTTTATTTTACCAAGATAAAATGGGTATCATGTATGTATCAAGCTCTCCAAAACTTCTAAATTGATCAGTCCTTCTGGATTTAACCCATTGTATCTATGCTAATGTAAAAAAGAAAGTCACTGACTCTAGGATACTAATTTTGAGGTCATTATAGTTGGTATCAGAGGAAGTTTAGTATAAAACGTTATAACTAGATTAAGGAAAAAATATATTAGGGAACATTCACCTATGATAGACTTTGAGGATAGTAGATAAGAACATCCTAAAGTTTTGGTTAGGAAGAGATTATGTGGGTTTTTCATAGAAATATATTTATTTCTAGATACTAAAAGTGGATGTGGTTTTGGAACATAGGTACCTAGGGGTAATAAATATGAAAATGGTGGATCAATATTTACTCAAGTGTTACTTGGTACACAATAATGATCTTTACCGCGCACCTGGTTGGACTCTTATGGGAGATATGATTAGGATAATTTACATTTTATTTACAAACCATTATGATGGATTTGAAAGTAAATATATCCTTTAAGAAACTAAAGTTTATGATTTTGAGATTAAAATTCATAAATTTTTAATTTATGTTAAGTGTTATACCATATTTGTAAATATACATTATTTTTTAAAATTCATAATTTTACGAGCTAATCTAGTGTACACCATTATTTGGAAATGGCCCATAGAAGAAAAAAGGGTATCAATACATGTGGAAATTGTAGAGATCAACCTACTAAGGAAGCTAATATAGTTAGTATTATAACTAATAAAGTTTTTTCTACATTAGGTAAGCTTAATCAGATTATGAAAAGTACCTTTTATCGGATAGATAAACCTATTACTTAGTGATATTATCCTATATTGGATCATTTTATGCGATATAAGCCCTCATATATTAGTGGTAATACTGATCCAATATAATATGAGTAAAGGATTATGTCTCAGGAGAATATATTTATGGCATTGGTATATGGTGAAAATTAAAAGTTTAAACTTTTAGTATATTTTCTTAAAGGAGATTATGATAAATGGTGGTTTTTTTATCTAAAACAATAGTGAGGAAGAGGAAATAAAACTCATAGAATTGGAATATTTTAAGTAGAAATTATTTGAAATTTTTTACCTCATTAGCAACAAATAGAGATGAAGAGAAATTTTATTAGATTAAATAAAATGGAAGAAGAAAGTGTTTTAGAATATAAATCTACCGTAACACAGTTACCTAGGTATTATTGGTATTATATACTCAACATAGAGTTCAAGATTAACCATTTATTTGATGGGATTATTCCAACTCTCCGAAGGTCACTGGTCTCTCAAACATTTTCTTCATATAATGAAATATATTTATGTGATATAAATATAGATAAATAATTCTACAATTCTTATGGATTCAAAGAAAAGTAAGAGAAGTAGAGGATGGAAGAGTAAAAAAATGATAAAGGGAAGAAGGGAAAGAAGGATTTTCCCACATGTGATAACTGTGGAAAGCACCATCCTGAGAAATTCTGGAAGGGATCAATAGTTTTTTATTAGTGTGGATAAAAGGGTCACCATGAAAAATAATGCAAAGTGAATAAAGAAAACATTGAAATTTAGTGTTTAAAGTGTAAAGAGACGGGACCAAATTCAAATGAATTCACTAAGTGTCAAGGGAATATACCTAAGAAGAATCTAAGGAATCAAGGTCAAGATTATAATATTGATAAAATCAATGTGGAATGATTAATGTGCTCATGTGTTTGGATCCATGAAATATATTGTAAAATAATTTTGATGATGATATTCTAGTTATAAGAATTATGAAATGTATAAGGATTATATTTCAGTACTATTTCTTAAAGGACTTGAAAGAATGTACTGAATTATACCTAGAAAAGTGATTCAGTGGAAATTTTATTTTATTAGAACACATGATTTTGGGAAAGATAACCCTTAATAAGTTCCTGATGTTGAGAAAATGATGATGGTATAAAGATATGATTGATATGTATTGGATAGTACTAACAACCAAGGACCCGAGTAATGATTCATTGATAAAGTGGTTTATTCTATCATTGATGAAGTTAAGAACATTTTTGGATTTAAGGAATATATCCAATAATCTATTTTTTATTTAAGGAATAAGGAAGAATGGATGTTTTAATATGTTTTTTAGTAATTTAGTTTATTACCATGTTTCAATAGAGTACAGAATGAAGGTTTTCACATGTTTGGTATGTAACTATTAAGATATATTTCATGCTATTTGGATATTATTGATAAGTTCATTTTGTAAATTTAGTGAAATTGTTTCTAATGTTTTGGATATTAATATTTTTATAGGGTTATAAGGTTAACCATTTATGAAATGGTTTAATTTGAGCTCTGGATGAGTTTTTAGTGATTAATGTATTATATTAGATAATTGATGCTAACTATATTGGTTTTAGAAAGAAGTTAGATATTTACTATAAGAATTTTCACTCATTTAAGACCTTAAGATCCATTAAAATTTAATATTAGTGATTTAGTAATAAAAAATTAATTATTGGATATTCATTTCTTAGAGTAAGTGATAAATTAGAAAATTTATTGAAGAAAAACCAAAGGATGAGATTGGTCTTATGAAATAAAAAGATATCAAATAAGTATATTTTTATATATTCTAAATCAATATGAAATATAAATTACTCAAATTTAAGAAAAATATCTTGAGATAATATGTTTTCTATTACCATCATTTTTCATGATATCAATGGACCTTCTTCATGCCTTTTGGGTTTTTGGATTTGTGGTCATTAACCTTATCTGGATCACCCAATTTCTTATGATCAATGTTCTCAATCACTCTTCATCAGTATTTGGGTGTTAATGTTCTCTTATATGTCCATTTTTCAATTCTAACATATTTTATCCTATTTTTGAAGCATAGTATGTGTTATTCTACATGAATTTTTCATGCCCCTTCCTCTTTTTCTAGAGGATGTTTTATTAACCCTTTTTATGACGTGGGTTTCTGTAAAGGAATTTTCAAATGACAAACCCATTATTATCAAGATCAAGTTTAAATTGAGAGGGAACAATTTATTTAATGTGGGGATAATGTATCACCCCAATACATTGAAATATATATTATTATAGAATAAATTTAATTTCAATGATATCTTGAGACACAACATGAGGTATAAACAAAACATGGTTTAGTCACGCTTTGCACATTCAATTTAAAATTAATTTTTCCCAATTTTATAAAATTTATTTTAAAAAATAAATTTAATTTTTGAAACCGAAATACCAAAATTATCTTAGGGTGAATTTCTAGGATTTTTCAAAAATATTTAATTTTTCGATGAATAGTGAAAAATACTAAATTTTAATTGAAAACAACATTTTCATTTAAATAAGTTAGAATTTTAAATTATATTTTTATTTTATTTTAAAGTGAATTTAGTTCAATTTTACATCAATTAATTCAATTTACTTCATTGAAATAATTTTCATATTGAATTTTGATATAAAAACTTTGTAAACTTTTGGACGCTTTCTCTTTTAAAACCCTCTTTCTCATCACATATGCAGGATTAATTTTAAATTAACAAATTTAAATTCTATGAATTTAATTTGGAAAAATATATTCTATATAATTAATTAGTATAATTTATAATGTCTAATATGGTAAAATTTATTTTTGACCAAAAAGAATAGTGAAAATAGTAAAAATTAATTATCACGGTTAAGGTAAAAATAGATTTATGAGTGGGTCAAACTAAAAAGATTAAGGGTTAAAAAAAACCTAAAAAATTGTCCACAACCCATTTGATAACAATATTTCAAACCTTATGAAATTATTATAGTTTTTATGAGTTTTTAGGACACTTTTCTATGAAAGTAATCCATATAATAAATTATGTAAAGAAAAAAATAAAAAAAAACCTTTATATATTTTAATATATATAAAGCTTTTGTATAAGAAAAAAAACCTATTTTTGGTTATATATATTATTTTTATAGATAATGTAATGACCCAACCCTAGAAGCCTGATGCGGGTGCATTATTTTATTACCTTGAAATGGTTAAAAGGAATAAAATCTAGAGGGACTGATCAATTTAGCAGTCTTGGAATGCGATATTATTTACATGATACCCATAATACATTGGGAAATAGAAATTGAAAACATGATACATAATAAAATGAAATAAAATGTATCATTGAACACTTATTCAAAGATTAATTATTCATAACCTAGGGAAAGAAAACATAATAAGGGTGAGCTCAAATGCTTAGTAAGGGTGAGAAAAGTGGAAGAAATAATGAATCAATGAGAATAAATCAGCATGTTAAGGTAAATAAATGATAACACTTTCCATTCAAATCAATAAACTAATAATGAACTATACGCATAAAAAAATTGGTCCAAAATCTCATAGATGAATAATAAATGAAATATCTATGAAGTAAATGCTTAATTATTAGATTTCATGTCTAAGACAGATGAAAATATATACCTTTAAGATCTTTTACAAGATGGTCTAAAACTATGGATATAAACCCATTTAATTTGGCCAACTTATTCTTCTCATTAGAACCTGTCGATGCATCAAGGGGATATATAATGTATGGGAGCTACCTGTCATTCCCTTTCCAAAGAATTACCCATATAGAATAGTAAAAATAAATAATATGCCTTATCAAATATCTATATTGAATAAATAATACAAAATTATCAACATTCCCCCAAATAATCAAATAAATGTCCAAGTAGACACAACTTGTAAAATGGTACATGGTTTAGGAAACTAATATCCATTTTATGAGAATATGGATATTCAAGTAAATTTCCTATGAAAATTTATTACAACAAATTAATTGTTTCAATATAAAGTTAATAATAAAAAAATTAAGCGAGATTGCAAAGATAATCATTAAGAACATTCTTCAGGAAAATAATCTTTAAACATTGCAAAGTGTCCCATACCACTTTGAAACATTTAAATCATAATCCTAGTGATAAAATTAAATTAAAAAAAACTTATAATATCATGATAATAAATATATTCATGATATAACATGTCATATGGAAGTATATACACCATATAAAATAAACTAGGTGCATAACTATAGATAAGTTTCAATGGAATGTAAATTGAGACGAAATCCCTTACATTAACCTTAATTTTTGTTGTATGGTATTTATCCTTCTATATAGTGGTTGAAATTTTTTTAATAACTTATACAAAAACCATAATAATGTTTATAATATCATATATTAACTTCTTACAATATTTTATTACCCATTTGTTAACACTCTTTCATTATTTTAAATATTTCGAGTGTTAATTGCCTAGTTTTCTCAAGTATCTTTTGTCTTATGATTTGTTTTTCCCATTAATTAGATCATTATTTAATCATCTAAATAATTTAAAAAATTAATTAATTATCATTTATATTCAGAAAATATGTATTTAGAATAATCTATAATGTTTGAGATAAGAAATGAAATGCACCGTTCATGGAGATGGTAGGTCATACGTATGCATGAATGCTACTTTCATTTTTTTTAATATTAAAATAATGAAAAGTAAATAATAAATATTTATATTATGATTACAGTATCATATATATGTTATATATGTTACATAGGTTTATTAAAATCACCATTAATAAGTTCCATGTATAGGGTGAACGAATCACATCGCTTTAAGGAGTCAGTTGTCCACACTTCCCCAAAGGATGTTATCATATTTACACAAAATGGAATGTATAGAGGTATGTGTTATAAAAGAATTAAAAAAGGATAAATACATTAAAAATATCATATATATCATAAATAAATATATTTTTCATTATAATTACCACCATGATATGTGGTAAAGGAATAACGAACAATCATTGTTTCGTGAGGTGGTAGTTCTCCGTTCACATAAACAATATGTTTGTTATCAATTATATTGGGGTGTGTGTAAGTTTAGATAAAAAACATAACATAAAACATCCTAGTATATTTAAAATACCTTTTTTGTTATATAATCATAGAACAAGAATTTTTTAGGGAGTGAATAATGCAAATAAAACTAAAAATGTTGAAGAAGTTTGTTACCACTTATTTGGGTAACTCATTTTGGTTTGTACCAAAAGGATTCCTTGGATTGATTCATACCCAAGTAAAGGATACTAGGATGAGGGGAGGGATTTTTAGGAACAATTTTGGAAGATATTTGTTGATCCAAAGTGGCTTGATAGGTGTGAGGAAGTGGGAGGAGATGAGACCCTTTTATAGTATTAGAGGAGTGACACTCTTACAATATTTTGATAAAAGAATTCCATACATGTTTTTTACATTAAACGTGGACCCCATAATGGTAAATTGTTTATAAAAGTGAAAATAGTGTCAAATATGGAAAAAATGTCTCTTGGACAGGTTTTTAGGTCATTTGAGCTCTTAAGATTAAGGTTTAGTCCCTTATTAAGATTAATTTTGTAGTAATTATAATTAATTTTAATTACATTCACTAATAATTTTTCAAAAAAACTAATTTGAAATTATAAGACATTATAAATTATTATAATTAAAAATATGGAATCCATTTTTCTAAATTCAAATCACTTAAGTGGTAGAAATTAATTTAAATATAATCTCACAGACGAGACGACAATGTGGGTTTTTAAAATATTTTTTTTTTCGAAAGTTTGATATTTTTTATAGTCAATTTCAAAGTGAAATTGATTAAAATGAATTAAATTATATTAATTGATAAAACATTTATCTAGCTAAACATTAAAACCAATTTAATATTTAATTTA
Source organism: Viscum album (assembly GCA_963277665.1). NCBI lineage: Eukaryota > Viridiplantae > Streptophyta > Magnoliopsida > Santalales > Viscaceae > Viscum > Viscum album. The sequence goes on along the minus strand of OY728146.1, from coordinate 2,001,963,856 downwards.
ACCTTATAAGTAAATTAGATAAAAAACAATTTTGAACTAAAATACAACATTTTTCACTATTCATTTGAAAAATAAAACTTAACAGAAAAATATGAAATATTCATCCAAACCTAATTTTTATGTTTAAATTTCAAATATTATGTTTATTTTGACATATAAGATTTATAAAATTTCAAAAAACTGTATTTAAAAAAGGTTCACCATTAAAAGGCGGTAAAAGTACCTTAATAATAATATAGTATTTTTAGGCGTAATATTGGGTATGTTCTTATCTTATTATTATAAAATATATTATATGTGTGTAAAAATATTTTATTGGATATAAAATATATAAATTCACTTTTTAAACTCTCTAAAAGTGTTAGAATTTAACTGACTATGAAAAACATGACTAAATAGTGTTTTATATAAAATGGGTGTTGTGTGTATTACAAAGCTATCAACAAAGTCTAAAGGAAAATATGGTAATGTATTGGGGTGATACATTATTCCATACTACAAAAATTTCATCATCAATATTTTAGGGGAATTACCTTAAAAAAATGTGGGTAGTTCAGCTTTATAAAATCTTCTGGTTCACATGTTACTTCTTCCATTTTGTGATTTCTCCAGAGTACCTACTAGATGCGTCATCCAATTTCTCAATACCTACTCTCTATTATCAATAATATGGATTTGTTCTTTATAGTATGAAAGGTTAGGTTCCAACTCAAATTCATCATATGTGGGAAAATTCATTGTTTCAGGCATGTAATTCCAAAGTAGATATATATGGAAAAAATTATGCACCCTTGATAGATTCAAATGCATTGTCAAATGATAAGAAAAAGCTCTAAATATTTCAATAATTTAGGAGATAAAGATATAATTGGGACTCATTTTCCCTTTCTTACCAAACCTTATAACACCCTTCCATGGATATACCTTAAATAAAATGTGATATCTGACTTGTAATTCCAAATATTTTCTCTGGTTATCAGTATAACTCTTTTTACTACTTTGAGACACTTTAATTTGATATTTAATAACATTTAACTTTATTATCATTTCTTCAAAAAGTTCTAGGCCTATGAGTTTCCTCTCACCAACTTCATCCCAACAAGTTGAAATATGACATCTCTTGCCATATAATTCTTCTTACTGTGCCATTTAAATAATTGAATGAAAACTATTATTGTAGGAAAACTATACCAAAGTAAAGTACTGATCCCAAATACCTTGAAAGTTTAACGAGAATTACCTCAATATGTATTCCATTATTTGAATTGTTTTCTCAGACTATCCATCTATTTGAGGGTGGTAGGTAGTTCTCAAATGAAGCTCAGTGTCAAGATCATTCTAAAGACTTTTCCATAATTTTGAGGTAAATTGAGGATATAGATAAAAAAAATGGATAGATGTGTACCATGAAGTCTTATATCTTCATTAATGTAGAGTCTTGTGAGGTGATCCAGAGGTAGGTCTTATCTTATAGAAAGGAAATGTTCATATTTGGTTAGCCAATCAACGATAACCCACATTAAATCATTAATTATAGGAGTATTTGGTAGTCCTATGACAAAATATATAGTAATTTTATCCCATTTACACATAGGAATAGGAAGAGGTTACATGACTCCTTTAGGACACTTCCTCACAACATTCACTTTTTGAAAAACCAAGCATGTGGATAAATAATCAATGATTCCCTGCTTTATGTTATCCCACAAAAAATATTCCTTCAAGTCCTTATTAATCTTTGTCCTCCAAGGATGTATAGATAAATTTGAAATATGATAATCATCTAACAATTCCCTTTTTAATTAGGTATATATGGAACACATAGCCTCTTTCCAAATTTTAGAACACCATCTTCACAAACAAGGTCTGCTATTTTTCTATTGTTCACGCTTTAATTTTCTTCTAAAAGTCCTTATCATTAGATTGAGAATTATTTATCCTCTCTAATAAATATGGGTTTTCAATAATTTGATAAATGATTGATTTATACCCTTCCTTATAAATTCCCATATCCATATTTACTAGATCCATGAACATAGGATCCTTCCAAATCCTCATTTGGGTTAGAACTCTAGGATTCTTCCTACTCAAAACATCTTATACCTTATTTTATTTCCCTAGGAGGTAGTGTATTAAGAAATCATAATATTTATGTATCTTGAGCCATATCCTTTGTATCATTTTGAGATCCTTCTTTGAGAATATTTATTTTAGGATCTTATGATCAGTTTATATCTCACATCTTTCACTATAGAGATAATTTATCCATATTTTCAAAGCAAATATTATAAACACTAACTCAAGATCATGGATTAGATAGTTCTACACATGAGTTTTAAATTAATTTGATCCATATGAAATAACTTTATCATTTTATATCAATACAAAACCATGTACCTTCTTTGATGCATAACTATATATGAAAAACCCATCACACCTAGATGGTAGAGTCAAAATCGGAGTATGATTAATCTTCTATTTAGTTCATAAAATCACTCTTAATATTCCTTTTTACATAAAAACTTAACCCCTTTACGTGTAAGCTTGTTTAATGAGTTAGGTAATCGGGAATAATTATGAACGAATTGTCGATAGTAGCCTGTCAAAAAAATGAATTTATATGCCTTGGTTATGTCAGTTGGTGTAGTTCATTCTCTGACTGCCTTTGTGTTTACAAGATCAAATGATATCCTATCCTTTGAGAAAATATGACCATGAAAAGGGACTCCTTAAATCCAAAAACCACACATTATAAATTTTACATAGACTTGTTCTGCTATAAGAGTGTTAAGAATTATTGGAAAGTGATTCTCATGTTCCTCATAACATTTTGGATACAACATAATATCATTAATGAATACCACAAAAAATCATCAAGATATTCCTTGAATAATATATTCATTAAGTCCATAAAAATAGAGGGTGCATTAATCAATCCAAATGGAATTATTGTAAAATAATAATGTATATACCTCATTAAAAAATCTATATTCATAATGTCATACTTCTTCACTCACAATTGGTGATACCCAAAACAAAGCTAAATTTTTGAAAAATACAGGGCTCCATGAAGCTGATAAAAAAATTCATCAATGAGAGGTAGATGATAATTGTTCTTTATTGTAATGGAATTTATTTCACTATAATCACAACATAACCTCATGGATCTATTTTTCTTTTTAACAAAGAGAACATGGGATCCCCATGGTGAGACACTAGGGAAAATAAATCCCTTATTACCCAAATCCTTTAGTTGTTTCTTCAATTCCACTAATTCCAAAATGGCCATTCTATAAGTAGTCTTTAATATTGGCCTTTAATCAATAATCAAATCAATGAGAAATTCCTCTTCACACTCTAGGGGATATATAGGTAATTACTCAGGAAATACATCAATGTATTCATGTACAATAGGTACATATTCAATTTTATGATTACATTCTTCTTCATTAGGTGTTGTCTACTCTTCTTTGCCGAGTATTCCATTCAGCAGAGCTATTGGGGTGGATCTAGATAATAATCACGCGAGGAATATTCTTCTCTAAAGATGAGGGATTCTACCTCTTCCTCACAAATTGCAATTTCCTTCCTCTTGCAATAAATATTTTCTTCATATTTTGAGAGCCAATCCATACCAAGGATAATATCAAAGTAAAACATAGATATGATAACAAAGACAAAAATTAAAGAATGTTTATGTGTAATAATAGGGATTTCACGACACATTTTTGTTGAAATGATACTTCCATCATGAGTTTTTACTAACAAATACCTGGTTAAATCAAAAAGAAAATGTCTAATTTTCTTAGAAAACTGGGTATATATAAAAGTGTGTGATGATCCAGAATTAAATAATGCGTTGGATAAGTTTTAATATAGTATTTATGTACCTGCCACTATGTCATTTGATAATTCTACCTCTAATCTAGTGATCATATAAGCTTTTCCATCTCCCCTCAGCCTCTTTTGTGGTAGATTTACTTGACACTTAGGGATTTCACTTACGTAGTGCCCCATCTCATTAAAATTATAGCAATGAACATCATTTATTGGCTTCTTCCCCTTTAATTAATGAGACTAGTTACCCCTATATCAACATTTATAGTAAACACCCATTCTCTTAAAACATTTCTTATGGTATATTTTCTACAGTTTTCATATGATGAAAATTGATCAAACTTCTTCTTCATCTTTGATGAATTCCCTTTTTCATGGTTCTCAGATAACCTCTTTTTTATGTTGGTTTCCTTTGAATATATTGATTCTTGAAAATTCATTCTCCGTCTTGATGACACATAAAACTATCTCTTCGTATGATGAAAAATTATGATAAACTAGTTCCCTTTAGAGATATAGCATAAGACCTACAATGAAGTGGTTGATCTTGCACTTCATGTTATGTATATAATCTGTAACATACCAAGATAACCTTGTAAGGCTAGGTTCATAATCTACAATAATTTATTCTTCCTTCATCTTTAATCTGAGGAACTTTCTATTAATTTATTTTTTTTCATCGTGAGTGAAGTATTTATCAAATAATACCTCCTTAAAAGTACTCTATTCTATGAGTTCAATTTCTTATTCCTCCCTTTTAATCTAAATCAAAGACCACCAATGATAAAAATCACCTTGGAGACAATAGACCACAAGTGTAACCTTTTCCTTTTCACTACATTCTAAGGCCATAAATATATTCTCTAGAGACTTAATCCACTGATCAAATACAATTGGATTAGTAGTCCAACTAAATTATGGGAGATTTTACCACATAAAACGATCCAAGATAAGAGATTCTATTAGTGGAATATTTTTCTCCATTTTGGTAAGGTTATTTGTCATTAGCTAATTAAGTTTCTCTAATATTTCCACAATTTTCTCCATTCCAATACCAATAGTATTGATTTCCTTAATAGGTAATTCTCTACATTTTCCATGAGTATTGAAACCATTAATCCTCATCGGTTCAATTTCTAAATAATTAAATATACTAGGTTAGTTAATAAAATTATAATGTATAATTCTAAATATGGTATAGAATATAACATAAATTTATGCATTGTAAGTATTAGAATAAAAAACTTTGGTTACCTTGTTAAAATATTTACATTAAATTTTTTCATAATGGTAGGTAAAGAAAATGTGAACTATCCTAAGAGTATTCCCCAAGAGAGTCAAAACAGGTGCATAGTAAGGCTTATTTTCATATACTAGGTTACATAATGTCAGGCTCAACACACATTATCATAGTTGTTACTCTTATATACATCTATGCTAGAACCATGTCCACTTGAAGAATCCAGATAGGGATGTTTTTAAATGTATACCAACATAATATATACCTTACCAAAATTATAGGATGTTATTCAATACTTATCTTGAAAGTTAATCTTAGGGTTATGTTATTTAATATATGTTTTCTAAATCTAGTTTCCAAGGATACTTCTAAACTTCTTTGAAACCAAATATAACACCTTGACCCCAGAAGCATTGTACTGGTGCATTATTTTATCACATTGGAATGATTACAAGGAATAAAATCCCAAGGGATTGATCAGTTCAGTATTCTTATAAATCTAAATTACATACATGATACCTATATTACATTGGGAAATAGAAATTATAAACATGATACACAATAAAATGAAATAAACTACATCCTGGAACTCTTATTAAAATATTTATTCTTCTTAAATTGGGGAAAGAAAACATAATAAAGGTGATATAAAATTATTATTAAGGATAAGTAAAGTGTAAGAAATAACGAATCAGTGAGAATAAATTAATATGGAATGGTAAATAACAGATAAAACATTCTATTCAAATCAATAAAAAAAGAATAAACTATATCCATAGAGATGTTGATGAAGAATATTAGAGATGAATAATAACTTAAATACCTATGAAGAAAATTATTAATTATTGGATTTCATGTATAAGGCACATGAAAACCTATATCATCAAAACCTTTCACAAGACGGTTTAAAACTACCGATAGAAACCTGTTTAATTTGGCTAACTTATTCATCTCCTGAGAACCCGTCGATGCATCGAGGGGCTATATAAAGTCCAATACCAAACCATCAATTATTGTATAAATAATTCCTCATATATAATAGTTTAAATAAATAATATGACTTATTAATTATCCATATTGAATAAAGAATACATAATTATCAATATTTCCTCAAATAATCAAATAACTGTCAATGTAGACACTGTATATAAAATGGTATACTATTTAGGAATCAAATATGTATTGTATGAGAATATGGATATTAAAGTAAATTTAAAATGAAAAACTATTATAATAAAGTTATTATTTCAATATAAAATTAACAATAAAAAATTAAGTGAGACTGCAATTATAATAATTAAGAACATTCTCGAGGATAATAATCTTTAAACACTCCAATGTGTCTCATACCACTTTGAAACATTTAAATCATAATACCCATGAAGGAATGAAATAAATTGAAACTTATAATATAATTAGGATAAATATATTCATGATATAAAATTTTAAAGGGGAGTATATACACCATATAAAAGAAACTAGGTGCATAACTATAGATAAGTCTCAATGGAATGTAAATTGAGAAGAAATCCCATACCTTAACCTTAATTTTGTTGTGTGGTATTTATAATAATGTGTAGTGGTTTAAAAGATATTAATAAATTACAAAATAAACATACTCAGGTTTATAATATCATATATTAACTTCTTAAAATATTTTATTACCCGTTTGTTAACACTCTTTCATTATTTTAACTATTTCAGGTGTTAATTGCCTAGTTCTCTCAAGTATGTTTTAACTTGTGATTTTTTTCTCCTATTAATTAGATCTTGATTTAATCATATCCATAATTTAAAACATGTCTTAATTATCACTTATATATTCATTAAATATGTATTTATAATAATCTATAATGTTTGGAGATAACAAATGAAATGAACCTTTCATGGAGACGGTAGACCATACGTACGCATGAATACTAATTTCATTTATTTTTCATATTAATAGAATGAAAAGTAAATTATAAATATGTATATTATAATTCCAGTATCATATATATGTTATATATTTTACATAGTTTTATTAAGATCATCTTTAATACATTCCATGTATATCATAAATGAATCACATCGCTTTAAGGAGGCAGTTATCCACACTTCTACAAAAGATGTTATCGTATTAAATAAAATTGAATGTATATAGGTATATGTTATAAAAAAATTAAATAAGCATAAATAAATTATAAATATAATATATATCAAATATAAATATATTTTCCATCATAATTACCACCTTGTGAGGTGATAAAGGAAGAACAAACAATCATCATTTCGTGTGGAGGTAGTTCACCATTCACATAAATAGTATGTTCGTTACACATTAGATGTGGGTGTGTATATGTGTTGGTCAAACCCATAATATGAAAAATAGTAGTATATTTAGGATATTGTTTTTGTTATATAATCATGGAAAAATGAGCCTTTAGATAGTGTAGAATAGAAATAAAACTAAAAATCTTGAGGAAGTTTGTTACCTCTTATTCGGGTAACCCATTTTGGTTTTTAACAAAATACTTCCCTAGATTTATTCATACTCAATGGTAGTATTATAATATTAGAGGTGGGATGTTGAAGATATATTTTGATAGAGCTTGGTCGAGCTAAATTGTCTTGATAGGTGTGAGGAAGTGGGAGGATAAAAGGCCCTTTTATAGTAGAGGAGGAGTGGCACTCTTGTAATATTCTGACAAATGAATCACATACACGTTTTTCCCATTGAAAGCATCTCCCATAATATTCCAATTTCAATAAAAGTTGGTATATGGTCGAAATATTTCCAGAAAATGGATATTGGAAAAGTAACTAGGTCATTTGGGGCCTTAAGATTAAGGTTTAATCCCGTGTTAAGCTTAATTTTACCTTAATTGTTGTAATTAATTTTAATTTCAATCACTAATATTTTTAGTAAAAAAGTAAGTTGAACTTATTAAAATTATAAATTATTATAATTAAAAATATCTAATACATTTTATCAAATTAAAATAAAAAAATTGAAAGAAATTAATTTAAATTTAATCCCATAGACGGGATGATAATGGGTGTTTTTAAAGTAAAAACATCCGAACGTTTTCTAGGTTGTTATAGTAAATTTCAAAGTTAAGTTGATTCTAATGACATAAATTTTATTAATTGTTAAACATTTATCTAATTATACTTTAAAACCAATTTAATATTTAATTTAACATTATAAATAATTTAGATAAAGAATAGTTTTCAACTTAAAATCAAGATTTTTCACTATTCATTAAAAAATGAAACTTAACAGAAAAATACCAAATAATCAACCAAACCAAATTTTTAGGTATATATTTAAATTATTAGGTTTATTATTACATATAATGTTTATAAAAGTTTCAAAAAATGGGTTTAAAATAGGTTCTCCATTAAAAGGAGGTAACAATGCCTTAATTATAATATAATATTTTTAATTGTAATATTAGGCCTATTATTATCTTATTCTTATCGAATATATTAGATAATTATAAAAATATTTTATTGGATATATAATATATAAATGTACTAAATAAACTCTCTAAAAGTGATAAAATTTAATTGACTGTGAAAAACGCGACTAAATAGTATTTTGTGTAAATCAGGTGTTGTGTGTATTGAAAAGCTATAAACAAAATATAAAGGAAAATATGGTAAAGTATGTGGGCGCTGTAGATAAATTAGTTTTTATCATAAAAATTTATCATTAATTTTTATATTTGAAATTATTACTTAAAATTCTTAAGAAATACCAATATAGTAATTATTTAGTTAACAATAAAATAAAATAAATGATTTTAAAGATATTAAAAGTATACAAAATTGAATGAATTATTGTGTTACATTATTTTTTAGTTGAATATATCCTGTTACATATGTTTGAAGACAATATAATCGAATTTCATCATTTTATTGATATTTTTAAATTCAATTTAAATGAATATTGTCAAAATTGACATTAATGTTATTTTATGAGGAATTATATTTTATTAAATTATTCAAAATTACAAAAAATACTATACTCTTCCAATTTATTTTTAAATGATAATAAATATAAACTATATTTCATTAATTTACCAATTTTTCAATTATAATGAATATATTTACCCCTAAATAGTAATTTTTTGTTAATGGAGTTAAGGCTAAAGAGGTGTTTATGCACGTTACATGCGGTTGTGTTAAAATTAATTTTCAAAACACATTGCATTTATATTTTTTAAATTAGATGTTATATTTATAACCAGCGGTTAAAAATTATCTAATAATTATCACTTTAATTTAGTCTTAAAGGATAAATTACCTAGGTTGAAAATCTAATTACCATAGTGAAAAACGAAAATGGTAAAAGTAGAGAAACATTGAAGTTAAAGAAAAAAATGTTTAAAAAATGGGTTTTAATGTGTGGTAGAGGCGTTTATAGATCATATAATACCTAGAAACCTTTAATTATCAAATTTTTATCCACTTGAGGTAAGATTAGCCTTCCAATAGTGAACACTTTTGGGTATTTACAAAAATGCCACTCCTCTACAACTATAAAAGGGAACTCACTCTACTCACTTCTTCACAACTTAAAACCACTGTGGTTTGGAAACAACTACCCAAATCACATTCCAAATCCCCTCCCCAAATACTAAAATTATTATTTGGGCAATAAATACAACAAAGTAATTATTCAGTGTAAACCTAAGGAGGACACATAAAGAAGAGGTAATGTTCTTCAACAAGTGTATTTATTTTACTTCTTTGTCCAACTACTTAAATTTTTATTAAAATATGATAATATAATAACCTTAGTTAATTCAATATACTTGTTTTTTTATAATAAGTTTACTACCTAAAACCATCTCCACTTCCATAAAACGAGTTACTAAATCACCGTTCCTGTGTACGAAAGACTACCACCTCGCGAATTGAAGTCATTTGTTCTTCCATTAACACCTTTCATGGTTGGGTATGATGATGAATATAAAGTATATATATGATATTTATAACATAGTTATATCTATTAAGTCATTATATAATATATATCTTGTTACCTTCCATTCTGTAGAAGATAATATAATGTTGCTTGTGTTTACGGTGAACTACCTTCTCACAAAGTGATGTGATTCTTCTTTCACTAAATATTTATATGGAATATAATAAGGTTAAAGTTAATGATCATATGTTATATACATGAAATAATTATGATATTAATGACATATTTTTCATTCTATAATGATAATATATATCATTTTCCTTCTTACCTTTTCACCCACTTAAACATGATAACATTATTTGTGTACATATGGACTACCGCCTTTATGAAGCAACGTGACACTCTCTTCACCACCACACCACATGGATGATATATATGTAATTGTATATCTAGGATCTATGTATCACTGAGATGGGGAGGGGGTGAATCAGGGATATATTTTTCTTTTATGTTTCCTTATATATAAAATAACCTTCACCTCTTGTTAAAATTTTCTTTCCATACTAAAAACAATTCAAACAAATATCTACAGTAAAACAAGAATTTACAAGGTTAACTACTCAAAAAAGAGTAGCTACGTTCTTTTTTTAGTTTTGAAATGATCCAATACCACACAATACACTAGAAAAAAATCATTTTCTATAGAATGAAATGAGTAGGATATTACCTTACACTTGTGTAACACTATGATCAATACAACAACGAAAGTGCTTCAAGTAAAAAAAATGATATAAGATAATTTTTGTAACAAACGTGTTATAGTTATTCTTGATCAAATTTCACAAATATGAGATTTCAAAATAATTCTTCACATTCTTACCCAAAAGTTGGTAAGAACTCTGGGGAATTCATAATAAAACTCAGTCTAATTTCCAATATGATTCCCAAGTATGATTATTAAATAAGAAAATATAACTCTGTCAGAATACCACTTGAAAATGTTTTGACTTCTTTTTCTTCAGTCTAGAAATCCTAGTTTGATTGCTCAGTCTAGTCCAAAAACTCTGAATATGGTCTTCTTCTTTATTCTTATTTTGTGTCACTAACTTCTTCAATAAAACACATTCTGGAAAATTCTTCTTACTAAAATTTCAGCGCTTTTATCTCCTATTCTGTTAGAAATGAAAGTAATATAATACACAAGGTATTATCCTCCTTTTATAGACATGAAAAAATGGTTTAAGAGGCATTATAAAAAGGTTTTCCCACTTTACCAGATTTCACGAATCTCCAATATTCCTTAAATATCAGATCTCTATTTGACTTATTAAACTCCTTTAATTTCCATTAAATTTTGAATATCACTTTTACTTATTTAACACTATAGACTTCTTTGTAAAACTTTAGTCCGATTATGATTTTCTATTCCAATTTCCCAATACGATTGCTTCATTACGATGCTCCATACCACTTGCATGAAGAACTAGGAAACTTGAATATTTTTATAAAACTAATTCCAATTATAATTCTTATTTTCTATTATGATTTATTTATTAGGATGTGATCATTTGGTCACTCTGATTTTCTTGAGCCACTTGAAAATAAATTAGTATTGAGACATCCCATTATGTTTCTCTATACGAATTGGGAAACCAATCTTCCCATTATAATTTCATCATTTTTATGAAGACAACATATTATTAAATAATTTAATCTATATAAATTGATACTAATGTAATATATATATATATATTTACATTATTTTTCTCCATAAAAATTGAAAAAAACATATTCTTCTTCAAAATCATCAAGCTTTCTATCCCCATTTTACAACACTTTCAAAAATATTTAAATAAGATTATTCTTTCTTCTTCTTTTTTCTTGACCCACTTGTTAGAGATATTTAAATATTTTTTTATCATTTTAATCAATCCAAAAATCATCTTTATGAGAAATGCTTTACTATTTTTTTTGATAGATCTAAGTTTCCACAAACTTTTATTATTTAATTATCCCAATATCTCCCAAGACAAATTTTCATAAAAACATTTCTTCTTCAACAAAATTTTCTTATCATTATACCTCCAATGTCCAAATGATACCAAAAAAATATAATGACTAATCAGTGTTAGAGTAACTATGATTACCGATGGCACACTAAATCTAATATACCAGTATCAACACCATCTTCTTCTCCAACTTCTTTCTTTTATAAATACGATATCGCTAAATTTTCAGCACTCAACTTTATTCTATAAATATTTCAATATTTTAGATTATTGGTCTGACTAAAAACCACCATCTTTGGTTTCTCTCATTATGATCAACCTCGTCATCCTTTAAAAAATCGACTTCGGGTAATCTCATATTGATGGACATAGACTGTAAATGTTTTTTACATAAACTTTCATATTCTTAAAATTATTTCTTGTAAGAATAACTTCTTCATAATTTTGAAAATATTTAAGATAAACTGTAGCATAATATTAATTATAATATAATGTATTGTAACTTTCCATTATTCTAGAAAAATATTCCTTTACTTCCAACCTTGAATATGATTGGCCTCAATACAATTGAAAATACTCTCCCATTATTTCATCGGGATTGTATCACAATTTCTCAGATAAATTATTAATTTTTTGAATTAAAAAACAGAAAAGAATCATAATATTTATATAAAACCCATATAGAATAAAATTCTATTCCTCATTATAATATTCCTATCATTTTGGACTCATGGTGAGTCTAATGAACCTTTTATTCTAGAAAACTTCTTCTCAAAATGATGGACTTTCATAAGAATTATGAGTCCAATTTTATAAATATGATGCTTGATTCCAATCACTAGTTTTAAAAACTGAGGTGATTTTATTTTCTTGACCAATAAAAGAAAATTCATTCAACATAACCATCATTTGACTTCCAAAAACAGCATATTTCTAACTTGGTCCCAATAATACCCCCTTTGGATTTTTTTGTTATTCAAGGTTTATATATCACTAAACATTATAACCACATGAAATGGATTACTTATCAATAATTCTAAGCCTAAGAGAGCTTACTCATTTTAAGAAATAATAAATATTGAAAGAAAAACCATGTTGTCCAAAAGTAGTGACTCATGAAAAAAATCTTCAACATATTCATCCATTCTTTACATCATTATCTTTCATTGTAACAATAATTTTCTATTTCAATTCTTAAAAATTACTGTTAATAAAATTTTTATTTTCCTATAACCACTCCAAAAACAGTTAGAATAGTTCACACACTTACATGATGGATTCATAGATTACCTACAACTCCCCCTTTATACATGCTTACTTAAAAGGTTTAGAACATATACATTGGATATATTTATAAAAAAATTCCCATCCGTTACAATACTATCCAAAGAAAATATAAGAGATTGGACAAGTACACATACCTCAACCTTGATGAGAAGGAGGTTGGATGCCCATGTTCAACCAAAATTTTGAAAATCTTCTTTTGGTAAAGGTTTTGTGAAAATATCAGAAACTTGTTCTAATTTAGGAACATACTCCATATTTAATTCATTCTTCTCCACATGAAAAATAAAGAAATGATTTTTATATCAATAATTTTTTAATGATAATGTTGAAATGGATTTCTGATAAGGGTGATTTTACTTTTATCATCACAACCCAAGAGGAAGGGTAACTTTACTTCAAAATGTAGGTTTTACAACTGAGTCTCCATCAACATAAGTTGGGTAGAAGCTTGAGTGGAATAAATATACTTATCTTCATCTATACTAAGAGTTATAGAATTTTGCTTCTTTTTATGCCAACTAACACAACTCTTCCCCAGAAAGAGAAATCAACCAAATGTGAGTATTCTATTATCAAAAATTTTACCCAATCAGTATCTTAATACCCAAAATGTCAATACTTTCTAAGATATAATACCTTATTATAAAATTTGTTTCTCCTTTGATATATCTAATAATTATTTTTCAATCAAGTAAATGAGATTCTTTAAGAGCACTCTGAAATCTTTCACATAATGTAACAACATAAATAATATCGGGTCTTGAGGCAGTTAAATATAAAAACTTACAATTATCTTCCAAAAATCTTTATGATCAACTTACTTGACTTATCCATATTTTGAAAATTTGGTTCCCACTAAAATCAGTGTGGAAACTGGTTTTGAATTTTCCATGATGATCTTCTTAAGGAGTTCCATAGTATACTTTTATTGAGAAATAAAAATGCACTTCCTATCCTATAATATTTGTAACCCAAGAAAGTATATCATTTACCCCAGCATGGACATATCAAAAAACTTATATATATCGTCAGTAAATATTCCAAAATATCTTTTATCATTACAGAAAATATAATACCATCAACATAAATAATTATGATGAGGGAAAACAAATTTCTATCAAATATTCCATTCTAAAAATCCATATTCCTCAAGAATGTATCCAATTTGGAATACCATGATCTCAGAGATTGTTTTAGCCTTAAAAGTGATTTATCTATATTAAAAACATAACATTAATCATTACTAACAACAAATCCAAAAGGTTTTTCAATGTAAACTTCCCCACCAAGATCCCCATTGATAAATACGATTTTCACATCCATTGGAAAACTTGTGTATCTTTGTTGTGAAATAATAACAAGAAATATTCTGAATGTTTTTTATATTTACACTGGAGAAAAATAATCCTAAAAAACAATTCCTTAAATTTGTGAGTAATCTTTTCACACTAATCTTTCTTTGTCATTTATCACTTCACCTTTTTCATTCATATTGTTTTGTAAAACCCATTTTTCACCAATAAATTTTTTGTTATCTATATTGGGTATGAGTTCCCAAGTATCATTATTTTTTTATCTAATCTAGTTCTTAAGTCATGGCTTGAACCCATTATGGATTCTCAAAAGCTTTATTAACATCATTCGGTTCGATTTTTGAAAACAGATAAGTGTGTGTAAAAACTTTTGATGTTCTTCATGTTTAAAACTTCTAATATTTATCTACAATAATGTTTTGATCTTACACTTGATTCCTTATCCTGGGATGATATTTTCTAGTTTATTACTTATCACATGGAATAGATGAATCAAATTCTTATTATCATGTAGGATTAATATTGTCATAATATCCTTATCCGGATTGTTAACAAAAAACTTCGGATCCTACTCATCTTTCTTATCATCCAGAGTTTGTTTATCTTCCTCATATTTTTCAAAAAAAAGTCACATCAAAATAGTCAACTAATATTCCTAAATATTTTCCGAAACATCTATAACCTATTCCTTCTAGATCATAGCTAGGAAAAATTCCATCTTCACAACTCTTCTCAAACTTTAAAAGTTTTCAACCATTGTTCTTTAGGATTCATGGACCCTCTAAAACTCTTAAGTGTTTAAATATTAGAGTTGTTACTTAAAACATTTCATATAAAGTCATATGTGAACTTGAAATATAGTAACATCAGTTTTAAATATACATAGTAGTGCTCATGGATTATCTTCAAAAGTAATGAGAAAGACCATGTTCAAGTAACATAATTATCCCCATTTTCACCAGACTTCTATTCCTCCATTTAACAACACCATTTTGTTAAAGAGTTTAAGGTGTACTTAACTCATGTTAATACCATTATTTTAAAGATAATTTTATAAATGATCATTTTTTATTCTCCACCATTGTCTATTCTTAACATCTTTACTAGTTAATCACACTGTTTATTATCTCTACTTCTGAAACTTTTAAACATTTTCATAGCATCTTACTTATGTTTTATATACCTAACACAATTAATTAGAGTGAAGTCATCATTCAAAGTAATGAAGAACTTATCTAAATTATTTTATTGTTTTATCATTGGAAAAAATATATTGGAATGAATAAGTTTCAGGGGTCATTTTGAACAAATCTCAACTTTCTTATGCACTAAGTTTGTAATCTTCCCTTTTAAAAAACTAGTGCAACACCATTATATTTTTCTTGGAAAATCAATAATTCCATTGAAAATATATTTCTTTGATATCTTTCTCATATTTATCTAACACATGTTCCCCAACCTTATATGCTAAAACTGATTATATTCTACCATTACCATGTAACAATAGTTTTGTATTTCACCAACTCGAAATAAATTTCCTTTTGTATGTTGGGCTCATGTAAATATATTATCATATTCCACAATCTTCACAAAAAACCATATTTTCTAAATATAACATTGTTTCCTTCAGAATAGTGTTGTGCAACGCTTTGCAAGTTGTGTTTCACTCCATCAATATACAAAGATTTATTAGACTTTAACAACTATTTCACAATGATGGCTGATCTAACACATTTGATTCTCATAGATTCATCATTACTAAATGTCATCACTCCTTCTATAAAATCCTTCAAATTATTTAAAAGATTTTAATATCATATCATATGAGAAGAAAAAACACTATCTAGAATCCAAGTTAGTGCTCTTTTATTACTTTGAGAGTAGTTTCAACAATAAAATATTTTTCTTTCCATTTATCTTTCTCAACTTCTAACTTTTGAGAATTGTTAATAAAATTTTGTTGTGTAGGTAACAAAACAAGACATACCTTTTCAAGGTTTCCATGTCTCTCACTCCTTTTACAAATAATTTCCATGAGATGGAACTTATTTTCAATTTTCACACCAAGGGTTTCTTCAGAACATCCTTCTCAGACTTATTCCATTGAGGGTATTGAATCCCCCTCAAACATAACCTCTTTTAATTTATGAAATAGTAATAATTATTTTTGTTGAACCAAAACATATTTTCCATTTGTAAGAATCCACCATAATACCAGTAGTATCCATAGAAATAATATTTACCTCTAATACTTCCATATTGACTAGATTTGTGAACAGGTTTCTCAGTAACCTTTTTATTATTCTTATCAGAACTTTTTTGACCACCAACCATTTTGTCACCAATAATATTCGTCTTTTTTAGATTAGTTTTCTTTTAAACTTTATTGGAACTATAAGTAATTGAATTTTTTCTTGACTCAAAACTTTTTAAAACTTATGACTTCACTAATTTGTCGGTCTTAGCCACATACATCACTTTTCTATATTTATTTTTCTTAGATATAATTTCATATTTCTTTTTAACCTTTTAAGGTGAATTTGTTTATCCTTTTAGGTCCCTCCTTATGAGAACTTTTACCAACTTCAAAGATAGAGTTTTTAAAACTTTCACCACTCTATTCATATTTGGAATTTTTTTGTTGGACAAGTTCAAAATATTCTTCTTTAGCCTTCAGATTAACTTCGAGATGTTCATTATGATTATTTTATTTCATAAGATTTTTCTTCAGATAATCAATCTCTTCCATCAATGTGACTTTCTCATCAAGAAAACTATCATGATTTTTTGATTTTGAATTTTCATTTTCGACTTCCAAATTTCTTTTTCAATATTCCCAATATTCCTCAAATATTATTTCAATTATTCTTTAAGATGAAATTATTATCAGGTTTCTTATTCTTTGGAAATTTTTCTTTTGAATTATTTATTATTCACTATTTCAATAAAAGTATCCTCACCAGCATGATCAGTTGATTTTTCAAATTCAACTTCACTATCTTTTTCATAATCATATTTAGATAAAAAACTTATCATTTTGGATTTAAATAATTTTATATATTTCCCTCAATAAAAATATTTATCCTTGTCACCATATTTATTCCATGACTTTCTTGTATTTATTTAAGCTTTATCACTATCCACTTGCTTCTTTCTTTGAGGAGAATTAGTCACAATGTTCCCAAAATATCCACATTCAAAACACTTCAAAGGAAGTTTCCCTTTGTATTTAAATATACCTCTTCCCATTTTCTAGAAAAAAAAGATAAAATTTCATTAGGATTTTTATATACCTCATTTTTAGGTTTAGATTCAGCAACATCATCGTTCTTAGAAACCCTCTTAAAATTTTATTTCTTGGAAACATTGAAATACGTTTCTCTTTTAGATTTTGTTTTTACCTTCATAACCTTTTCCCTTATCATTTCATATGTAATGATATTACTTATCGTAGTAAATAAGTCCTCGATAGATTTATACTCACCCATTTTCAGATCATCATATTTTGACCTCCAGATTTTTAGTTTTTCCTTCTTCACTTTTGTATTACCTTTATAAATATTTTTAGCTTATCTAAGGTAAATTTAGTAGTAGAAACACCCTTCACACTTAAAATATCACTTTCATAAAGTGATGAGATTAAAATATTATTATCCCTTTTATCATTATCAGTATTCTTTTAGTCAATAGATGTAAGAGGAACTTTATCATCAATAGGAGTAAATCCATCTGTTGAGGCTTCAATAACATCATACCCAAGAGATATAAGATAAGAAAATATAATATCTTTATAGATATGATAGTTCTTATCATAAAATACCACAATAACTTTACTATTGACATAATTTATATTCTCCATCAATTTATCTTCAAAACATCATCAAATAATAAATTAAGGGAACCTAGCTCTGATACCACTTGTAAGTGTCTAGCCAGGATCTATGTATCATTGAGAGGGGAGGGGGTGAATTAGTGATATATTTTTATTTTATGTTTCCTTACTTATGAAACAACCTTCACATTATAATAAATATTTCTTTCCCTATTGAAAAAAATTCAAACACACATCCATAGTAACATAATAATTTACAAAGTTCACTACTCAAAAAGAGGAGATATGTCCTTGGTATGGTTAGGAAATAATCCAATACCACCCAATCCACTAGAAAAAAATCCTTTTGAGTGGAATACATTGATTATGAGATTCCCTTACATATGTTTAGTAATATGATCATTGAAAATGTGCATGTGATGCATGTATCCCAAAATGATGTAAGATAATTTTTGTAACAAACATGTTACAATGCTTCTTGATCAAATTTCACAAATATGATCTTTCGAAAAAATTCAACACATTCTTAACCAAAAGCTGGTAAGAACACCCTAGACTTCATAATGACACTCATTCAAATTTCCCATTTTTATTCTTAATTCATATTTTTCAATATGGAAATACAACTCTATCAAAATACTTCTTGAACAATTCTAGAATTTTTCTTCTTCTTCAGTATGGAAATCCCAATCCGATTGTTCTGTTATGTCTAAAAACTCTAATTATGATCTTCTTCCTTACTTATTCTTATTATTCTATCTGGGTAACTTCTTAAAGAAAACAGAATCTGAAATCTTCTTCTTTCTAGAATTATGAAGATTCTTTCTCCACTTTTGTGAGAAATGTAATTTATAGAATATAAAAAGTATTCTCCTCCTTTTATAGACATTCCAAAAAGGTTTAAGTGGGATTCTAAAAAAGTTTTCCCACTTTACCAAATTTATTGAATCTTTAATTTTCGTTAAATCTCATATATTTATTTGAATTTTTCAATGAATTTAATTTTCCTTCAATTTCAAAATCTCTCTTTGACTTCTTTAATGCTTCAGAATTTTTTATCCAAATTGAGTCTGATTTTGATTCTTCATTCTGATTTTCCAATATGGTTTATTAAATAGGATTCTACATACCACTTGCATGAATAAATATAAATATTATTCTTAGAAAACATTAGTTCAATTCAAATAAATATTTTACATTATGATTTCTTCATTAGGATGAGGGAATTTGGTCACTCAGATTTTCTTAACACACTTGAAAATAAATTTGTACTGAAGACATCCCATTATGTTGCTCTGTACTAATTGGGAAACCAATATACCCAATCTAATTTCTTCATTCTGATGAAGATATAATATTCCTCATTATATTTCTTTATATCAATTGTGAAAAATTTAAAACATATTTCTTTCCATTATGATTCTCCATATAAACTATTAAAAACAAACATATTCTCCTTCAAACTCTTCAAGATTATTTTACAACTTTTAAAACACTTCCAAAAATCTCTAAATAAGACTCTTATTTCTTCTTATTTTCTCTTGAACCAATTGTTAGAGATATTCAAAAATTTATTTATCACTAGACTCAATAAACAAATCATCACGATGAGAAATGGAAGACTATTTTTCTAATTGATCTTGGTCTTAACAAAATTTTCTTATTCAATTGTCCCAACATATGCTAAGACAATTATTCATAAAAAAATTATGCTTCAACAAAATTTTCTTTTTAATATTACTTTGATTTCATAAGTATAATAAAAAATTTAATGACTAATCAGGATTAGAGTAACTTTGATTACCAATGGCACATCAAGTCCAATGGACTGGTATTAGTAGCTTCTACTTGAGAAACATTTTTCTTTTCCGAATACAATACCATTAAATTTTTAGCACTAAAATTTATTCTTGAAATATTTTAATAATTTGTCTTATTGTTCTAACTAAAAACCAATATCTTTGGTTTCTTTAATTATGATAAATCTTCTCATCTTTTAACACATTTATTGTCAGAAATCTCATACCGATGGACATAGATCAGAAAGGTTTTTTTACACAAACATTTATATTATTCAAATTAATACTTGTAAGCATGAATTATTCACGACATTTAAATAATTTAAGATCAGCTTCAACATCATATAACTTATAATAGAAAGTTTTATAACTTCCCACTCTTACAATAAAATCTTCCTTTCCTTCTAAACCTGAATATGATTGGCCTGAATACAATTGAAAATACACCCCTTTATTTCATCAATATTACTTCACAATTTATTAAACAACTTATTAATTTTTTGAATTAAAAAATTATAAAGAATCCTAATATTTATATCAAATCCATGAAAATTCAATTTTATTCCTCATTACGATCTTCCTCTTATTCCAGACTCAAGGTGAGTCTGATGAGCCTTTTATTTTAGAAAAATTATTCTCAATATGATGGAATTTATTATTAATTGTGAGTCCTATTTCATGAATATGATGTTTTATTCCGATCACCAATTTTAAAAAGTGAAGTCATTTTATTTCCTTGACCAGAAAAAGATAATATATTCAACGTAACCTAATAAAGCTTCCAAAAAAACTATCTTTCCAACATGGTCCTAAAAATATATTATCACAATTAAATAATTAACATGGTATATATGATATTACAATAATTACGGAAAGATAAAATATTAATTACCTCCTTTATATAATTATCATTGGAAAATGGAAACGTTACTCATGCATATGTACCACTTACCATCTCTATGATCATAACATACTTCATTTTTCATAACCATCATTAGTGATTAGGTTTGAAAGTATAATTGACATAAAAATATGATAATTATATCATGATTATTATTTTTGATATGACTGAAATATATAATATGAATAAGAACTATGCCTTTCACAAGAAAATAAGCATGATAAAACAATTATGAGAAAACAAGGATGAGAAAATAAGGCAATTAACACCCAAAACAGTGACATTAATGAAATATTATGAATGAATGGGTAATATGATTTTATAAAAGGATCATATATGATATTATAAATATTAACATGGTTTTTGAATAACTCAATAACATGTTAAAAACCAATCTAAAGGAGGTTAAGGCACTTTCAACTAAAAGAAAGTATAAGATAAGGGATTTCATCTCAATTTACATTTCATTAAGACTTAATTATTATTATGAACCAATTATCCATTATGTGGTGTATATACTACCCATTTGACATATAATATCATGAAAAATTCATTATTAATGGTATTTTAATTTTCTATTTGAATTATTTCATCCAAGGGGATTTGACATGAAAATTACCAAGTAGTTAAAGTTATTATGTAGTCTCACATTATTTTGGGTTTGTTAAATTTCTCTTGGAATAATCACTTCTTTGTTTTCATTTTTAATTGGAAATTAAATTAATATTCAATATCCATATTCTTGTGTGATGAATATTATTATTTCCTAAAACCTATACTATTTTTACACATGGTGTTTACTTTGAAAGTTATTTGATTAACTGGAGAAATATTGACAAATATGCATCCTTTAGTCAATATAGATACTTTATGATAAGGCACATTATTTATGAATTAAATATTTTATTCAATTTATGATGAATGATTTGGAAATTCATGACATGGGTTGGGTACTATTTATAGAAATCCCCTTGACGCATCAATAGTCTCATGAAATGAATCAGTTGTCCAAATTAGATGGGTTTTTACCCAGCATGTTTTAAACCATCTTGTGAAAAGTCTTAAAAGTAAAGGTATCATGTGCCTAGGAATCATAATTCCCTATAATTAAGCATTACCTTCATTAAAAATTTATTTATTATTATCCATGATATTTTCTCTATGATATTATCTATAGATGAATTTCATTCTTATCTATTTGATTAAATATCATGCGTTCTCAGTTATTTACCTTTCCATATTGATTATTCATTATCTTATCAGGATAGTAAAGTTATTTAAATATCAAGTGTTCTCATTTATTTATAATTCCATATTGATTATTCTTATTAATTCATGATAGATTACACTATAATTAACACTCACTAAGCATTTAAAATCACCCTTATATTGTTTCTTTTCCCTAGGATATTAAAAAGAGATATTTGAATGAGTTTTCAAGAATGCAGTTTATTTTTTGCTTTTATGTATTATGTTTTATTTTCTTTTCCTAATGTAAAATGGGTATCATATGTGTATTTGGTTGTAAAAAACTACTAAAATGATCAGTAATTTAGGATTTGAACCATTGTATCTATTTTAATGTAACAAAGTAAGTCATTGGCTCTAGACTACTAGGGTTGGGGTCATTACAGGAAACATCACATAGTTGTTTAAATGGATGTTCTCAATTAGGTGGTTTCAATATTATTGGGGATATAAATGCCCTATTCAATTAATCAAAACTCACCATACACTCTTTATTTAAGTCAAATTCAACATATTTAAAATTTAATATAGAGATAGGGGACACATATTAAAGAAATATTTGATGAACCTACTATAAAATTTTTCATGTCATAAAAATTATTTAACATGCTTTAGATAAGTGGTGTAAGGGAAAAAAATTTTACTTTAATTTTTGATTTATCCACATTAAAGAGTTTTTTTTTGAAATTATGTGACAAATGACAATTCCAATTTCCACCATAAAATAAAACTTCAAAAAATTGAATATAAGATTATTTTAAATGAAAGTGTTAATAAAAATTTCAATATTTTTCAAACAATGATAAAAATGGTTTAGTGAAATTTACCTGGAGCATTAAATGGTCTAAACGGAATCCTCCTATAAGTGAAGGTGATAAAGTGGCATTTAAAAGTGGAATTATCTTGATCCTCTAGAGTAATGAGCACATGAAAATAACATGAAAATTCATACAAGAAACAATAATGAGTTCTCCTTACCAATATATCTAACATCAAATTAATGAAGGGGATATGGAAGTGATATTTCTGAGTGAATTAATTTATCTTCCTATATCCTATGAAAACTCTCCAACTATTCTGAATTATCCTAGGTTTTAATTCATTCTTTTTATTACTAAAAATAGTTAATTTTATTTTGATGGGAACTACATGGATGGGGATGACCCATTTAGAGTTTTAATTTGGGATAGATGATTCCCACTTTTAAGAGTTTTTTTATTTTCTTCATTACTAACTCCATAAAGGTAAGATTTAGCCACCTTTGGGGATTATTAATCAGTTGGGAATCTCCTCTATGTATAATTTTATACGAGCATATTTTTATTTTATTTATGGGTTATCCCACAAGCTATATTCTATTTCTTAGACATTTTTACTCAAAGGCTCAATCGGAATTTTTTCTTTGTTTATATACAAATTACTAGAAATTATTAGTTGTAAATTTTTGAATACCATTAAATATATATATTTTAATTAAATAATAAGTCATTTTATTTCCATATTTGGGGTATGTTAAAGTGATGACATAAAATTGATGTTTATTACTCTTAAATATTATAATTTATATACACAAAGATACATATTGGTTTTTTTCTAGAAATAAATTTTCAGATCCATCAGAAATTCTAGGAGTTACCTCTTATTTCATATTGAAACTAGAATTTACATAATTCTACATAGCTTCATTATAGTTTAAATATTCAATTAGAAAATGTTATTCTAAGTATAAAAATTCATATAACATAACTGAATATTCAAAGGGTTCCAATTCACTAAGACAAGATAGTGTAAAAAGTAAATGGTCATCCAAAGGGTTCCTCATAGAGTCAAACATAATGAAGGGTACTATGATATATCTAAAGTACATGGTTAGTTTTCCTTAATGGAAATTAATTATTGTATTGGATGTCTTCAATAAAGGTATCACCAAGATTATGTATGAGTGTAATGGGTCTCAATCCTCCTCCATGTTGAGCATATAGAATTTAGCTAGAAATAAGATGTCTTGTAAATTTATAAGGATATATTCCAGCACTCCTATAGGTTAAATAGTTGATCCATTTTGAAGTTATAATTCCACTATTATGGGATTAAAATATCCTATCCATAAATAATAAAATATATAGTGAGGCAGGGAATTTATTAAAGCACCATGATCACTCAAATCATCATAAAAGGTCAATGATCCAATAATGTAGGGAATATAAAATGTCTCTGGATCTTGAAATTTGGTGGGTAACAAAGTAATGATCAAGCCTGAGATAATTATTCATAATATTATCCTCTTTTAACCTTATATTAACCCAATTCTGGTGGACAAATCATAGATAAACTTAAGATATCTTGGAATATGTTTGAGGGATTTTAGAAGGGGGATATTGATTTCCAATTTCTAGAAAGGGTCCAGAATTTATTTTTAAAGTGATTCTTCTAAAATATTCGTTGAATGAATAATTTTTATTGATAATGGTGGGATTCAGTCTTTTTTCTCTATTTATTTATTTTGTAGTGGTCTTTATTTTCTATTAATCCAAAGTTCATGATTCTCTCCTTGCTTTTATTTTCCTTCTTTTTGGGGCTATTTTTCAGACATTTGCGTAGAATTTTCAGAATTTCCAGCCTCATGCTCCTCCATTTTGGGTTATATGGGTTCTGGTTCAGGTGTTTATAGTGGTATTAGTTCCTTTAAACTTATTTTTGAAGTCTTTTTCATAGTTTCTTTAGGGTTAATAACTATTTTTGAAGGTATTTGTTTCAATTTTTTTTGTTATAATGTTTATAAGACTTTCCATTACATTTGTAAACTTATCCACTATATTCTTTAACTCCTCAATCTTAGATCCTTTGATTGTGGAATTGGGATTTTGAACTAGTTTAGGTATTTTTAATGATATTATATATTTGGAAAGGGGGTGATGGTTAGGATGTTTTATAATATGTTTATAAGTTTACTAAAAGGCTGGTGGGTTTTGAAATTTATGGTTTTGTTGTTGGAATAGACCCTTGTTTGAGTATTGATTTTGATAGGGGGTTTGGCCTAGTTATATGGATTCTTAAACCCATACTGAAATTGATTAGTCTCCTTAAATTTCTATTTTTTTGAAATTTAATTGGTTAAAAGGTATCTTTTCCACTCTCCATACCTTACATTTCAATACACTGATCAGTGAAATAACTAGAAGATGAGAAAAAACCACATACCTCAGGTGTTTTATTCACTAAATTTATTCTAATACATACATGTCTCCAAAATGGATATCTTTTTAAGTTTAGGTTCCAATAAATGTGATGATTGATAAGTTCTTACCACATTAATTCCTCTTGTTCCATTACCTATTGTGCCAAATGGTTATGATTTCTATGAAATATTCTCAATCAGTCCATTGGCTTTAACTGATTACTTTAATATCAAGGCTCATCCATATGAGGCATCCATCAGGTATTTATCATTATATAGTTGACCATGGTATAATAATATGAGGAAATGGTTTTCTTTAATAAATTTAATGGGACATCTAGCACACATCTTCTTAAAGCTCTTCTAGTATTTGTAGAGAGTCTCTATGGATGCCTCTCTGATGGTATTTTTTTTATTTTTGTACCCCAAGAGTCTAGAAAAAATATCAACATCAAACTTTTTTTTAAATCATCCAATTCATAGATGTCTTCTAGTAGTATGTTATACAACCACTTTTTTGTCTTCTCATTTTAGTGAAAAGGGGAATTGCATCCACTTGAATTATTCCGTAGCTACTCCATGAGTCTTCATAGTTGAGAAGACATGAGTGAATTATTTTATGTTTCCATTGGGGTATTCACCAAAAAGGAAATGAAACGTGGAAAAAATTTATATTATTCTAATTTTTATTTCAAATTCATTTATTAATTCTAGAATATAATGTTTTTTGTGTTTATTATCAAACTATGGTGCACATAGATCTTTGAGGGTTTGGTTTGTATTAATAGAAATTTTCTTCAATATTTGAGTGAACACAAATGGTTTCACTCTAGTTTGTGATAAAAAATTCCTCAAATTATGGTTGCATGTTTTGGTTTGTTAATCTAGTTAAATTTATTTCAATTTTAGGATTAAAATCATTTAATATATTATTAGATGTTCCTGTCATGCAAGGTTAAAATTAGTTTTTTTGTGATACTACCTCCTCATCAATAATTCTACGTTTACATCATTACTTTTCATGGGGAATGGGACAAAATTCATTAACTAAGTTAAATATAGTTATAGTTGTAACTTAGGTTATATCCTGGATAGGAGTAAAAACGAAAATTAGTTGTCACTTTTAGATTGGTTAAAAAAAGGGGTTTTTATTTGTATTATGGATTTGAAATGAAAAAAAGAAAATTAAAAAGTTTTTTGAAAACAATTTATGTGTAATTAATCAGGTTTAGGATTTCTAAACCTATTTCAATTCCATCTTGGTTTCTAAATTACCCAATCTTATTATACTAGGATAAAAGGAGAGTGATTCCACAATCACTTATTCTATCTATATAAACTAGATGGTGATGGTGATGATATACCTAACTGATATCTCATGTTGGTCTTACCTCCTTTTTATGCGTGACGGTGTTTTAGAGGGTCCCCCAATTGACTTAGGTAATTCTCAATTGGGACTTGTTATTCCTAAACAACCAAAATTTCCCACTACCACTTCAGTATGTGTTGATGATAACCAATCACTTCACCACCTATTTACAACCTATTCCATCATATAAAGACTAAAACTCAATGAAGGGAGTTAATGGATCATTGACTACGGAAATAGACATTAACATAATATAAAAACTAAGACAACCAAACTTGATAATGAAGACTAAAATTTTAGTATTTAAACCAGTTTAATAAAAGAAAGAAAGGGTTTTATTCCATATATTATATGAACTCAAGCATTGAAAATGGTTCTTAAAATACCTTCCCCAAACAGTCAGAGTATACTCATCCATGAGAAGTTAAATCAAGAGTAAAGGGAAAGAGAAAAACATTACAAAATGGAACAACAATGAAAATGAGAAAGAATAACAAACAACAGAATGTGATCACATGACAGAGTGTAATATTTTTCTCTTGATTGAGACCATTCCTTGATCTAGTGCATGATCCTCCCTTCTTAAAGTCACATAGTTTCATTTATTGATGTTTCTGGTCAAACCTATGAAATACCCTAATTTATTATTTTTTTTGGATAATTCCCTTTTTAACTCGGTTGAAGAGGAACATTACATTTCCCATAAGACTAAGGTTACAAGGCTGAAGATACCTTCAAAATATACTCAATTTTAATTATAAAGGATTAATTTTTTCCTAAAACTATATATTTTGATTTTATTCTATCTTCCATAAAATTTATGACTTCCTTCCTTGATTCTTGATTGAAATAGTACGTATATAATGATCCATGTGGTCACCTCTGATTTGTTTCATGGATATTAATGTGAATGTACAAGACTTAAGCATTAAATGTAGGTGACTCCTCATTCTCAGTTCTAGAGGGATCATATATAGAAAAAAAATTACCTGTAATAGCTTGCCATCCCTTGCATGGATCACTTTACATGGATGGTGATGATGTAATAAAATTTGGCTACATGTGTTGGCTATAAAATACCTATATGTGAATGATTCACATATGTGGATCACCATGTATCTGAATTCACATACTTAGTTGAAAATTGTCTTATATATAATTCCATTACATGGAAAATTCACCTACATGGGTGGATTAACATTGTTGAATTCCCATACATGGGTGAATTCACATATGTGAAATTATCTTACATGAACTGATTTTTATACATGGTTCAAGAAAATTTATGAACTCCTATTAATAAACACCGAACTTCTTTGATTCTTCAGAACAAAATCTAGATACCTAAAATAATAATCAACAAAAATAAATTAAAGTCGAATTTATTATAATACTTCAAATGATTAAATGATAAATTGAAACTCAATATTTAAACCATTTATCAAATAAACTCCAAATTAATCCTAAAGAAAAAATTATGACAAAAAAAAAATATTTATTCAAACTAGTATTTTTAAAACCATTGAAACTATAGATAGAATGTATGAAAATATTTTCTTGTAAATAATATTTATTAAGCATTTATATCCATAGGACATACCTAAAATCAATCTTTATGTATCTCATGTGAGGTGACACCTATCATACAGTGCATATAGTTAGCTACATGTTTTGTAGTTTATGTTTCACTTTGATTATCTATGTGTAGAATCACACAACATGTTCTACTCAGTGTGTACCTCACATGAGTTGGCATGTGTTACATGGCATGCACATCACTCTGCAAATTGTATAACCATTTATAGAAATCCACACAACATGCCTAATTCTTAGTGTGTATCTCATGTGGGATATCAAAAGCTATTTGACATGTATATCCAGATACACACCATGTAATTCATGTTTTATAATTTCACTCGGTTGAAAATAATTATGCTATGTAATGATGTCACATTATTTGACTACATGGGTTTCTGTGATTCACAAGATGTCAATTTTTTGTGTGGTTATACAATGTATACACCATCTACACATCATATACTCCATGTCAAGCTATATATTTGATTAAAATAAATACACAATGTGTAATGATGAAGCATATTGACTCCAACATGGAATTCCATGATTTCTGTGACCTACCCTTATGTTGTTGACTAAGGGAAATGTGATTTTTCATTCAAAGCTTTGTATCCATGTCACACGATTAGAAACATTTCCATCTATGTATGAGATATTTTAAATCTATTTATTTATTATTGGTATGTTCTTAGTCATATTAAATTTAACAAACATGTTATCTCAACTTTTGGATTAAGAATGAAAAATCATAAATTAAAAACTAATAATCAAACAATATAAATTGATCAAACAAATAATAAATAATTAAAAATTATAATGTGAGTGATTTAATATCAATTGCAGGTTCTAAGTCATAGAAAAGCATCGTTCTACTTCTAAAAAATGGGGTTTCCTTGATTTTAATGGATAACATTTAAATAACTTGATAATGGAAACTCTGAAATCTTTTAAGAGAGTATCTTTCACATTTAATTTATAATTAATTTAAATTATAATGACCTCAAATAAAATGATTATAATTTGATAAATTTGGTTTCCACTCTTTCTATATAATCCTTGTTATGGATAATCTAAGCTAGGATTCCCCTAGTTATATCCACACATGATCCACGAATATCTAAACAATGCTCTTGATATTCCATGTGCTAACAAAATGGAACCTAGTGCTTTGGGTTCATCATCATTGATCATAAAAAGTAATTTATTATATTCTCTTTTCATTATTCATAGGGAGGTAGGATGATTTTTCCTTAGTACATAAGATAATTTTAGAGTCACTCCATTACGCACAACAACTCTATATATCTAAAATCATTAAAGCATGATATAAAATTACCGTTAATTATTTGATAATTTTGCTAAGTTTCTTGATAAAATATAATTTCTAATATATTCCCCATGTCTCATAATAATAATAACAATATTATTATTATTATATCACTTGACATGAACATATTTAAATATCATTTATTAAATAAATAATTTTTTTATTTAAATGATATTAAATATAATATATAATTTTCATTAGACCCTTAACTCAACCTATCAATCTTTATCATAATTTATCAAACCTTGAATAATAAATTAACTAAATAAATAAGTATTATACATTCAATATATAAATAAATATTATATTCACTAAAATCCTGAATAAATATTTATATTAGTATTCATGTAACTAAATAAATATTTATATATTAATCTATTCACTAAAATAATGAATAAATAAATATTTATTTATTAAATTATGAATAATATACAAGAGATATAATCCGAATCACATATTCTTGGCTCAAATATATGGTGATTGAATTTTTGAAATCGATTATACTTAAATAATAATTATTCCATAAACCATGGATAATATTTCTTCTAATATGTTAAATTTAATAAAATTTAATGTGATTATGGATATAATTAGTGTGTGATCCTCTGGGACTTTTTTCTCAGTGTCATTAGGCGAACATATCTAAAGTTGAAGATCAATATCTAGTAACACGTCATGAAACCCATATATAAATAAGTAAATTTTACAAAAAAATATCCTTCCAATGAACATCACTGTATAATATAATCATTTTTTGAAATATCTCATTAGGAAAGATTCATAATTGTGTCATCATATTGTATTTATAATTTATATTTCTATAAATCTCGAAAATGAACTCGTCAAAAAAATACATTTCCATGGATTAGATAAGGAAGTTCTATTTCAATTAAAGTTCCATAGATATATTATTCTCTTAACTCATGAAGGATAAATCTTTTCTTGACTTATTTAATTAATTCCATGTCGCTTATGATGCACCTAATGTATGATACCTTGTCGCAAGATTATGTCCACAAAAATTAAATCCATATATCAAAGTATATGATTCATGATATAAATTAATGATAATATCAAGTCCAAGAACCAATACACACATCCACATATAAAAATATCCAATGACACATATAATATTTGGAATTATTATTGGTGGCACTATCCATATAACCTACTTTAATAGAGATTAACAAGTATGGAATTCATGATAATAAGTCTCAATGTATTATGATCCCTCAACACCTAATAGTTAAACATCATTAGTGTCTCATAAAATAGAAGTTATCTAGATTATATGACAAATTCTTAAGAATATTTTCATATATTTTCTAGGTTTCATTATAGTGGGGCACTGATATAACATTTTGATGTAAAAAATAATCAAAAGACATTATCATATTAATTTTACACAAAATAAAAATAATCTTGTGATAATATTTTGATTTATTTTATAGTAATAAGAAGTAAAAAGTCAATTTATTATAAGGAGCCAACTCCAATAGTTAGGGTATAAAGTAGAGATTCTAAATAAAAAATAAATTATAAAGATACAAGTTGGGATGATTTTCCATTCTATAAAAAAACACCACATGTTAATATTGTTGAATAAGATCTATTTAAAAAGTAAATTATGGATATTAATCCAAGGTAGAAATAAAAAAAGAATAAAATCACAAACTTATGTAGTGTGTAATGATTACGCACACTCATATCCAATTAAGGATATGAATATCTATTATTATAATGTTTAAGGTCACGTTGAAGAAGAAATTCATAAGAGTCATTTATCTATGAAATTTAAATAAGAAACAAGTGAAAAAATTAATTATAATAATAAGATTACATGAATTTAAATGAAATATTGTGTAGGTATTTGAGTTTCAAAACATTAATGACATATATATAAGTATTCTGGACCACCATATGACACTCTCCCTCTCTTCCCTCCCTCCCTCCCTCCCTCACACCCTTTTCATTTTAATATCCCTGAAGATCCCAATGGATTATGACGATTGTTTTTGTAATCAATTGAAGTGCCTATGATCAGTTCACTCCATTGATAAGGGGAGAATTTAACCATAATAAGAAAGACCAATTAAAGATTTGGTTACTTAAGTAATATAAGAGGATGATACTCTTACACTAGCATTATGAATGCTCAAGAACAACTACTCACTTCAAGAAGATCCTTATGTATAACTATTTAATAATATAAAAATCAGATAAAATCACTGAATTATTTATGTCAAACTGATGAAAATGATAGGTTTTGAGCTTCTAGCATCAGAAACTGTACTTCTCTTCTTAAATACTCTTTTTTAGTGCATACCACATCCATTTTTCTAAAATAAATCATGATTATCTTCCACAATTCTATAATATTCCACGATTTGATTTTAACAAAAAGATATCATTTAAGAGAATTAAATTGGATCCATCAATATCAGTATCCTCCATTAGAATTAAGATGTAGCATTTTTGTTCTTCCATTTCAAAAGGGTTATTATTAAATAACCACTTTGGAAAACCCCACTTTTTTACAAAACTTTTTCAAAAGACTCCCCATCATGAATAGTGTATCCACATGAGTTACCAAAGTACCATTCTACTCTTCATATTAAAAAACTATCATATTTTAACATCACATACCATCTTATAACTTTTACATAAATAATAACTCATCTAAGGCGTTTGTGAGATAAGGCAGTTTCTTATAGAGTAACCCTAAAAAAACATATCTTAATAAAACTTATAATTTCAAAATCAACATAGTTAAAATCACTAAAATATATGAAACTGATTATACAGATGAATCTTAGAAAAGAATTATCACAATAATCCACCTTAATTATTCTTGAAAATAGACATAAAATTCTAGTTCTCTCTCAGAAGGTTTTTATTAACTTTATATTTTTTCATGATATAAATATCATAAATATTCATGTTTCTGGAATCATAATTTTTTGTGATATTTTAATCACTAAGAGAAAATTTTGGAATTACTGAGTTTAAATTTGTTTAAAAAACAAATAAATTATAGAAAGTATGATTTTTTACAGAGTAAATATCACAGTTTAATTCCAAAAGTTAATTCTCTTACACCATTTGACTTGCCTTTAGATTTTATCCAAATAAAATATCTTACATGATGACTTGGGACCCTATAAGATAATTTACATACACATTCTCACATATCTAAATTTACTTTTCAAATTATTGAAATGTCATACATGATAAAAAATGTTCATCACATTGATAAATTATCATCCATAGAGTCCCTATAGAATAATTTAATATTATAAATCATCATACATGGGCTAAATTATCATGAATAGATCAATTATCCTATGAAAATGCACCATAGAAGAATTTACATATAAATTCCATTTTCAAAACAGTGATTCAAGACTGCCGTCAAATAGTCATAAAACCTTATGAAATCATCACATATTGTATCCAAAAATTTTAAAATCATTATTCATGAGTTCTAAAATCAATTAAATAAACTCAAATGATTCTCAAGAAGGATTTGAAATAAATAAAAACCATTAAAAACTCCATGATAAATTTAATATTATCTTTTTTTTATTTTTTCGAAACTCTATTAAAATCTTCCCAACAAAATAATATATGTTTTAGAACTCATCAGGATCATTATAATAATTAAATCATAAAATATATCATATAATAAAATTCATTCATCACAAAATAAGATACGGATATGTTTTTATGGAATTACATCCCTCAGTGATAAGAAATTATGGCCATGTGACTTAAATGAACACCCCTCAAAGCATCCATCAATATCTCACAACCAAATTACTTTTAATAATCACTTCTATTATAAATTATCCACATTATAAAATGAAAAAGTAGTGTACACTCTCTCTTTTGTATTAATAATTATTACCTCTTTGAGAAAGATATGTGTCACCATTTCCCCCCTTTATCAACACAATCTAAAGTCTAGTGGGGATTATTTCTAAATAAATTCAAGTGAGAGAAGGGGGATGTACATGAATTTTCAGCTTCAAATTTTCAAGCTTATCCCTTGTCATAGTTTTTTTGAAGATATATATAATTTTATTATAGGTAGAAATATACTCCATCTTGATATCTCCATTGAACACTATTTTCTCTATGAAATGATACCTAATGTACATGTGTTTGAATCTAGAGTGCTGTGTTGGGTTATTTTTTAGATATATTACATTTTGACATTGAAAATCTTTAGTGGCCTCTCATTTTTAACTCTCAAGTCAGATAATTGACAAAATGTACAAAAAACTAGTGTACATGTATGGGTGGATTTCGTATACTATACATTGACTATTATAAGTGTCACTGAGTTATATTTCGTACCGTAATAACTTACATAACCCTCAATAATGAAGAATTACCCACCCAAATTGAATATTATTTCTATTCAATCAACTAATTGTTCTACACTAGTGAATCTAATAAAATTAAAATCAATACTTAATCTACATAATAATCCATAATTAACTACACTATTCACATATCTTAGACCTCTATTTTCTATAGGCATGTTTGAATCCCTTTGACCACTCTAAAATTTAGCACAAAGTGTCACTGAAAAGTTTATGTCAAGTCTTTAAATGATAAAATATAAAAATCTTCCATTGATTATTCTAAATTCATTTTGACTAACCTTACTTCCATTATCATCCTTAACCAATTTTGAAAAAATTGAAATTGGGGTTGAAACCACTCTTGTTTTTTCCATGATAAACTTTTTTAACAATTCCCTATTATATTTTTCTTGTGAAAAAATATGAAATTTTATTTATCACCAGTCAGCAATCCTAGAAAATAATTTAGTTCCCCCAGAAACCCTATCTCAAGCTACTATTTTACTTAGAAAATTCCTTACAAAGGAACTCTTGGTCACTAGAGAAATTTATATCATCAACATACACTATAACAAGTACTGTGAAAATGGATGTCTCTAATATATAAAATTTATTGTCAACTTTTCCTTGGTGATACTTGTTTCCTTTAGGCATCCATTTTATAACATCAAAAACCTAAAGTCCATTAAACCGGTGCCCCAAGAAGGTGGGTCACATGGAAATAATCGCACCTCCCCATATGCCAAAAGTTACTAACTATTAGTGTGGGTGTAAAGGTGGTACGATGGGAAGAATATACTATCTTATCATAGTTAAAAAAAGGATACAGAAACATTAAGAAATGGAAAATAGTGGAATCAAAAGATAAGTAGACACTAAATACTGGACCAGTAACCCACCATAGCAGAAAGAATAGTATACAACAGAGGTAATTATTAAGAAACAAAAGAAGAAATAACTAAGAAATTGAATAATAATATAATAATTCACTAGACAATGTTATATACATGGATTCATGGAATATTGATATAAAAAAGAGGGTAATAAGGGACAAGAATATAACATCATGATATACAAAAACTACAAAAAAAAAACGATGCACCACTAGCATCTCAATCATATGCTCAGTCCTCTACTTTTATGCCCCATCTATAAGCTAAGCATTTTAAATATCAGTAGTAGGGGATTGACCTTATCCATACCTATAGACAAGTAATCTACTCAGGTTTCAAAGGTGTCCCAAATAGGGTGTGAGATAAAATACATGTATTCCACCACTAATGACATCTAGAAATAATCCAAGAAATGATCATAACTAAAAAATGTGCAAGTGTAATTAAATAATCAACAATGCTGAATAAATAACTACCAGTCTGCTCATGTTCATTAAGGGAACCTGACAACTCTACCTACTTTATGCCATGGCTGAAATGAGTTTTTGAACAATATATATATATATATATGCTAACAATATATATATAGTATACTTATATATTTCATCCAAGTATATGGACTGAGTTTGTGTGAATGTAAGTGGCCATATACCTGGAATACTAGGTGCTTGATGGACTAGGGAATAACTCAGTCATTCATAAATAGTGTAAACAAGCCTATAAACTCGAGAAAATGGTACATTCCACACATCTCAAGATGATTGAGAGACTTCATGATCGTTATTCAAGATGGTGGGTGTGTCATCATGCCAACAACCAAAACAAGGGATGTGGTGCATCATGACCATCATCCAAATAGAGTCAATGGTGTGAGACGTCATGATCAACACCTGATGTAAGGGAGTGTGAATCGTTATGTCCAAAAGAACCCTTACCATATTTACACACCCTATATTGAATGAATAATCCAATTTATAATAATATACATGATGTATTACCTCTCATGATTTCCAATCATCAAGACCAAATATAGAAAAGTTTTTACAATTCATATATTAAAGTTCCTTATTATAAAAAATAAGGTGTGGCCCTACCACGTAATTACATTTATTACCTTTAAGAATATAAAAATATCTAGAATCTAATAATTTCAATATAAATAATCCATTTAATAAAGAAAAATATGAGAATTCGATACAAAGGTTCAATAAGGCACTCACAAGGTGCCTTAATCAATTAAGAAATTACCTTTAAGGGAAATTCAATTTATAAGTTGGAACAAGAACTTAAGCGGTGACATGGGTTAAATAAAAAATTATATAATAAAGGAAATTATATTCATATTCCAAAAAAAATTCTTAGAAGTCATTTTATGCATTTATTCAATTAATTTTAAAGGGGAAAAAATTAGCCATCACACCCAAGAGGTGTCTGTGATCAAGGTTGGAATTCTAAAAATACTATACAAAGATAAATAGGAGTATACCAAGGTACATAAAACAATTTATAATGATGAAATCAATTTTAATGTATCGCGTGGAAAAGGATGGTGTTCATAACAACTACAGAACTATGAGACAACTATATCATTTTGGGAAAATTATGAGACCGCCTATCGTAGACATATTGACAACTCCTCATCCAATGGATTGCTCATATTTGAAGTAGATTTGGAGAAATCAGAGAAATGGTAAAATTCACTGAAAATAAGAAAAAAGTATTTCACTTAAATTACAAAAAATATCTTAAGATAAACTTAGAGAGAAAGGAGGAGGAATTTCGAGCATAACTATAGCTATCAAATTATTCCAACGGTGTTCCAATCAGTTTCTGGATCATGGAGATATTAAAGAACCTAGATGGGAGGATAAGTAAGCTCATGAGAGAGAAAGGAATGACTATACACTAGAAAAGAAGTGGGGAAAGAGTAATTAAGGTTAAAATATTCGTTAAATAAGAAAATAAATTTCACCCTCAAAATAGGAGTAGATAGTTTGGCCACATGATTTTCCCAAATCGTGCTCATCTCACTACCGAAGGAGAGACCCCACACGGTTAAGGTGCACAATTTCCCTAACCACTAAAAAAAAATGAAAAAAACCTATGTCCAAACTCTATTGTTTTTCACATGGGCATGTTCCTAGAGTCACATGGTTGAATACAAACTGTTCAACCCCCTACTGGTCAAAGGGACCCCACATGGTTACCTAACATGGTTTGTACTAGAAATTTGGTAACCATGAAGCCTATATTGTTTTCCCATTTTTGAGAACCTCGAGCTCTGAACAAGCCCCGAACACTCCTGGGACCTTTTTTAGTTCATATTACATGTTTACCATGATTTAAAAAGGTACTAAATTCTAAAAAACAATTATCCATACCTTTTTGAAAAGATGTGTTGTTACAACCTCCTCTCCTTAATTAAACTCATCCCCAAGTGAACCTTTTAATGGTAAATAGGTATCATTAGAAAATATTTCCAGCCATCAAGCTCATATATCTGCTTCCCACTCCTAGTTATTATTTTTTACTAATTCGTGATACCATAGATCCCATACCAAAGGAATTGACTTGACTTAGATTATCTTAACAATTTAGTACATAACACACACTAGATACTCCTTGAAGGAAGAATCCATATCTTTCTCAACCTCATCAAGATAAAATACATGTGATAGGTTTATATAATCTAAAAAGCTGAGATACATGAAATAGATCATGAAAATACTGGTATCTCTGAAGAATCACTCTCTGGTAATCCACTGGTATGATTTACATTAAAACCTCAAAAGATCCAACGAATCTAGGCGAGAGCTTACCCTACCTATGAATATGTCTATAGATCATCTTGGGAGAGACTCACAAGAAAAAAATATCTCCAAACTTTAACTTAAGTGGTCACCAACATCGGTTGGAATATGACTGTAGTGTGGAATGAGATATCATCATGAAATTTTAGATTAGCTGGACCAGATCTGTAGTCTCTTGAATGAGATGAGGTCTAAGCAATGCTACCTCCCCTACCTCTACCGAGCGTAGAGGTGAATGACAAGGCCTAACATATAAGGATTCATAATGATCCATCATGATGGTAGCCTAAAAGCTGTTATTATAAGAAAACTCAATAATGTGATTGTGTTTCTCCCAAGAACCTCTAAAGTTAGGGAAACATGCATGGTGTAGGTTATTTAGCACCTGAATCATGCTCTCTCTCTATCCATCAATATAAGGGTGATAGACAGTGTTTAGAACCACCTGTGCACCCAAGGATTTCTGTAACCCATGCCAAAACTATGATGTAAAGTGAGAATATCTATTGGAAATGATATAACGAGGAACTCCATGAAGACATACAATATCCCTAACATATAGAATACCTATCTCATCTTGCATGAAGGTCTCTCACATATGTAATAAATGTAAAACCTTCGTCAAACAATCAATAAAAACCCACACTGTATCATTTCCATGAGGTGATTTTGGTAAAATAGTCATGAAATACATTTATTATTTGTAAAATTTCCACTCAGGAATGGACAATGATTGTAAATTCCCTATCAGATGATGATGTTTTACATTCACCTACTGACAGGTGGAACACTGGCTGATGAAGATGAAAATATTCTATTTCATACAAGGCCACCAATACTGGTTCTGTAGATCCTAACACGTCTTAGTGATACCAGGATGGAATTCTCATTCTAAGGTATGAAATACCCACATCGTATCCTCTCTGATGTCTATTGGGACCCATACACACCCATTGAATTTTAAATTATCATACCCATCCATAGTTCAACTTGAATATATATCATTATCTAAGATACTTTCCCCTAGGAAAAGGCTATAGGGATAAAATAATTTCCCCATACTTACCCATTATAGTATAGTATAAGTCACTACTAAGCCTGTAATGATAGTCTAACCATGATCCTCCTGAACCTCAATATTTATCTCTGAGAATAAGGCCATGAAATTCCATTTTCCACTAGAATCCTAAACTAGATGTGTCTGAGTCTTTTGGTTCAGAGAATTGGTTACTATATTTCCTTTACCAGTCAAGTATGCAAGCTTGAAATCAATTGACTGTAGGTACTCAACCCACTTACACTGCCTGAGATTCATATCTCACTATGTAAATATTTATTTGATGATTTTGTGATCAGTGAATACCATAAAATTCTCTCTAGGTAGATCGTGTCACTAATAATGTAAATCATGAAGTATAATAACTAGATTTAGGTTGTACATTGGGTAATTCTGCTTGTGATGGCCCAAATTATGAGACCCATATGCAATGAATTGATATTTCAACATTCAAATTTCTCCAATCCCAATTCATGATTCATCAAAATAACCTATATAACTCATTCTTGGATCAGGAAGAATCAATATCGACGCTGAAGTCAAATGAACCTTTAACTCTTACAAGGCTACTTCATAAGCTTATAACCATAAGAATTTCACACCCTTATTGATCAAGCCTATAAATGGAACTGAAATATGTGAGAAATATTGGATGAAGAATATGTAATATCCATATCACCAAAAAAAGCTCTGTATATCAACAAAATTATTGGGATTTTCATAATAAAATACGACTCCCACATTTTCTAGGTATACCAAAACTCCTTAATATGAGATAATGTGACCTAGGAAGTGGAATTTATTGATACAGAAGTATAATTTAATGATATTAACATAGAGATTATGCTCTATTAGTGTATTCAGCACAATCTCATGATTTTTGGTATGGTTGTGTCTTGAACATGAATACAATAAGATATTGTCAATAATGACTACCATGAATGAATCTAGATTGGGATTTAAAACCTGATTCATAAGATCCATAAAAAATATAGGTGCATTCGCAATATATAATGGCATGACCAGGTACTCATATAGACCATACTATCTTCTGAAATATATACTAGGTATGTTTGAAGACATGAAACACACCTGATAATATCCTTACCTCAAATATATCATTGAAAACACTCTCACTCCTCATAGATGATCAAATAGATCATCTATTCTAGGTAATGGATACAAATTCTTTACCGTGAGATATTTAAAATGATAGTAATTCACACAAATCCTAAGGGTACCATCTACTTTCATTGTAAAAAGGACTGGTGAACCCCAATGAGAAGTGCTGGTGGTATATGAACTCTTTAGCCTCTAGATCCTTTATCTACTTCTTGAGTTCAAGAAACTCTATAGGTTCCATCCTATAAAAGGGAATGGTCACTAGCATTTCTCTTAGATCTATCTCAATAGTAAATTCTATCTCTCGCACTGGAGGTATCACCGAAAATTCATTAGGGAAAACTTATAAAAAATGATAAACTAATGGTTGAAAAATAGTCAGTCACAACCCCTGATCATCCATTCAAAGACTAAAAATTTTAGCTGTCACATTTCCAAGCCTTTTCTGCACGAGTCCTACTCGCATAGATTGCAAATATTTCTCTTCATTATGTACATGTCTACCATCCTCTGGTGATGTAAAAGTCACCCATCGATGATAGCAATCTATATGGGATTGATATGGAATTAACCAATATTTCCCAATGATTACATCAAATCCCATCATATTTGGATGAAAAGATTCCACATGAAGAGGTACCTATCTATCTCAAGGGAAAAATCCTTAGGATGAAGAACACTCTCTGATTGGATACCTAATAGAGTATCAAGCATTATAACACCCTGAAAGTGTTTGATCTTGATTCTCAGATTCTCCATAATAATATCAGATATACAAGAGTTAGACGAACCTATGTCAAATAAAGAAGACACTAAAGTGGAGGATACTATAATAGTACCTTGAAATGTAGAATATTTGGCACTATGTTCCTCCACCATAGGTTAGACTGCATGTATCTATCTTGTACTGCAGTCCTGAGTTACTATAAAAATGTTCTAAGCTAGCATGCTCTGCTGGAAGAATCATGAGTCTGAATTCCTCTACCTCAACCTCCACCTTGTCCTGAGAGGCTAGTGGTATTGCAACTACTTTCCTGGCATGATTCAACTAGACCCACTATGGAACATGGTGTAGTATTAGATTCTCGCTCTCTAGAAACTGATGGAAAGGTCCTTCAGAAGTGCTTGATATTCCCCATCATGTTGTATCCTTTTCATTCCACTGGATATCATAAGCACTAAGGTTTTATATGTCCTAGATTTCTATAATGATGTCATATCAAGAAACTATCTTCATAGGAAGACTAACTGCTACTACCTCTATGAGTATCCACAAAACATCTATTTTTATCAGAATAAGAAACACTGATATATCTTGGTGTTGAACCTTCCTGACATGTACCATCATCTTTGGTCAAATTTCACTATGTAATAAGGGCTTAGTTGACTATATATAATATGTCCATCAACAAAAAGACATTGACCTCTAACCATATGGTGTATTTCATCCCATCCTTGAATCACCTAGAGATCATAAGATCATCACCTATAAGAGTTGGTGAAAACTGTCATATCTCTGTTAAGTGAGCATAATATTCCATAAAAAACATACATACTTGTAAATGTTCATGAATTCTCTAGCCCTATCATCCCTCAGAGTCTGGGAAAATAAATAGTCATAGAAGATAGTCTATAAATCTTTCCAAATCACATCTCTATACTGATCTAATTGGGTAATAACATCCCACAATCACTTGACAGAATCACGTAACATATAATCAGTATGTTTGACCCACCACTCTGAAGGAATCTTCAGATACTCAAATATAGAAAGAATAACTTTGAACCACGAATTAGTAGCGTGTGGTCTTCCATCCCCCAAAAATTCAGGAGGATTCTCATACTAAAACTACTTAGTCAACCCTATAATACTCATGGTAGGTCGGACAATACCTTTTAGATTCTAAAACATACACAGAAATACCTCTCAAAACTGGGTATCAGTACCCAGATCAGGAATAAGAATATGATCCAAAGGTGGAACTACTGGAGGAATCACTAGTTTCTCAGGGCCCAGAACCTCCAATGCATGGTCATCTCCACCTTCATGGAATATTACTGGAGTACATTGTGGTGGAATTATACTACAATCCAAATTCATTCCTCAAAAGATATTTTAACAACTGTTAAGATTACCGATAGAAAACAATGATAGGTGCATAACCTTACTATTGACAAATCATAACCCTCTGTATAATCCTAAATCCATTATTAAGTAATAGAAAAAGACTGTAACATGCCATAAGAACATAAGAGACACACAGATGACCCACTACTAAGGCCAGGTTCGAGTCCATGTCTTGGTTTCTATGGTATAAGATGACTATTTTTACATCAAAATCCATATTCAGTTTAAATTTGTGCTTATTAAAATATTTAAATATATTTAAATGGTATAATTAGATGGATCAAAATTTCCAATCCTTAAGGGAACATAATCCTTATGAACCAAATATGGCGTCAACTTAGCCCACACCATAACATGTTCTAGCCCATGTGACCAATGGTCTGGGGATCAAAATGCAATAATTAACTGCCTAAGGTGTCAGCTTTAACCTATGTAAGAAAAAATATTAGGTTAAGAAAGTCGCATTAAGTTTCAATTATGTTTACTTATCCATGAAAGGAAATTCAAAATATTTCCATAGATAATCAAGGCACTGTCAATATGTAGCAGGAAATTGCACGTTGAAAATAAACATGGCATGAAAAAATGCATGGTATACTAGTCTTATCACACCTATCATGATTCATGTAATGAAACACCCTCATTTCATGAGGCTTAGGTAAAATAAATAATCATTTCAATAAATACAATATAAATAACATCACAAGGCATGTGCTTCGCCTAATAGTTAAGTAGTATCAACTATAAATGGGATAACCAATAACTACAATTTCCTATCCCAGGCAATTTCGGTATCCCCTGAATAAGGGTTAAAAACATTCATGAACATGGTCAATTCTAACTACCCATAAATAATAGTCTCTCATCTAATACACAAATAGTAAGACAAAGGAAAAATAGACCCTGC
This sequence comes from Viscum album, assembly GCA_963277665.1. Lineage (NCBI taxonomy): Eukaryota > Viridiplantae > Streptophyta > Magnoliopsida > Santalales > Viscaceae > Viscum > Viscum album. The sequence continues at coordinate 2,001,920,739 of OY728146.1, read as the reverse complement.
AATACTACATTGTAACATCCCGACCAGTGATCCACTTAACCCGTTCCCCAATCCGGTGGGTCACATGGCCTCGAGTGTGCCCACCTGCATGCTAGAAACTGCCGACTAGTAGTGAGGGTGTAAAGATGATACAGTGGGGAGACTATACCCTCTTGACTGAGTGGAACAATGGATACAATAACATTAAGTAACAGATAATAGCAGAAGCACAAGATAAGAAGACACTAATGATTGGACCAGTAACCTATTATCGCGGAAAGAAGAATATACAATAGTGGTAATAATTAAGTAGTGGAATAATAAATAACTAAGAAACTGAATAATAATATCAAAATCCACTAATAAGTGTCATATACATGGATTCCTGACATGCTGATATAAAAAATAGGAGAAGAGGGACATACATATACAATCCTTGTATACAAAAACTACAAAAGGAAAAAAGGATAAACCACCATCATCTCAAGTATATGCTCAATCCTCTTTTACTATAATCCATCTATAATCTAAGCATGTCTAATATCAGTAGTAAGGAGAATTCCCTTATCCATACCTACAGAAAATTAATATACTCAGGTGCCAAAGGTGACCTGAGTAGGGTGTGAGATAAAATCCCAATAGGACACAACCAATGGCTTCTATAAGTAATTCAAGTAGTGCTCATAGCTAAACCATGTTTAGGTATAAATTAATATTCCAAAATGTGGAATAAATAACTACCAGCCTGATCAGGTTCCTAAGGGACACCTGGAAGCTCTACCTACTTTGGCTCATGGATGAAATGAGTGTATGACCATTATATATATACTGTAATAATATATATAGTATATTTATAAATTGAATCCACCTATATGGACCATGTATGTGCAGACATAAGTGAACATATACTAAGAATACATGGTGATGGCTGGACTAAGTCATAACTCAGTCTTCCATAATTGGTCTAAATGTGTTTATATGCTCAAGAAAAAGGGTGTATTCCCTATATATCAAGATGAGTGAGAGATATAATGTGCGTCACTTGAGATAATAGGTGTGTCATCATGAAAACACCCAAAATAAGGGATGTGGTTCATCATACCAACCACACAAATAGAGTCAATGGTGTGATACGTCATGCTCAACATCTGATGTAAGGGAGTGTGAATATTTGCGCCCAATAGAACCATTTTCATCGTTTCATAGGCTAAATCAAAGGTGTAATCATATTTATAACAATACACGTGAGGAATTACCTCTCATGATTTATAATAATCAACCCAAAATAAAGAAAATGGTTTAAAATTCATATAATAAGGTTCATTATCATAATAGATGAGGCATGACCTTGCCACCTAATTATATTTAATTCATTTTAGGAAGAAAAACCATCTAGAATCTAAGTAGTTCAATATAAATAAGCCATTTAATAAAAAAAATTTGGAAATTTGATTCTAGGGTTCAATGAGGAACTTATAAGGATTCTTAATCAATTATGTAATTACCTATAAGTGAAATTCCATTTATAATTCAAGAAAAACACTTAGGAGGCACCTCAGGCTCAATCAACAATTTTATAATAGATTAAATTCTCTTCATAATCCAAGCCACACTCTTTGAAGGAATTTTGGAAATTTATTTAATTAATTATAAAGGGAAACAAACAATCCGTCACACACAAGGGGTGTCTGTGATCAAAGTTGGTATCCTCAAAATACCAAACAAAGACCAACCGGAGTATATTGATATGAGTATAACTATTTAAAATGATGAAATCAATTTTAAGGCATCATGCGACAAATGTTGGTGTGTGGAACAATGACAGAGCTATGAGAACACTATATATTTTATAGAAAATGATGAACACCTACCTAAGGGCCATTTACAACTAATCATATGATGATAGCTTCATATTTGATGTATATTAGGATAAATATAAGAAACAGTCCAACACCCAAAAATAGAGAAAAAGATCTTGCACCTAAATAGCACAACATTTCCAAATATAAACTTATAAAGAAAAGAATATGACTTGAGATCATACATCTAGATTTCAAATTCTTCCAAAATCATTCAAATTAGTGTATGGATCTAAAATATTTTGAAGAGCCTAAATGGAAGGATAAGCGAGTTCATAGGAGAGAAATTTAAGGCCATCTACTAGAAAAAAATGGTGAAAGAGGAATTATATTTAAAGGATTCATTAAGGGTAAAATGAAATTTCACTCTCAGAATAGGGGAGAATGTTTTGGTCACATGATTTGGCTAATACATGCATAAATCAAGATCATCCCACTACTAAAAGAGTGAACCCAAATGGTTATGGTGAACGATTTCAATAATCATGCACAAACCATGAAAAAATCATTTTTCAAACCTCTATAGTTTTTCACATGGGTATGTTCCCGGGGTCACATAGTTTTAGGAAAACCATGTGGAACCCTTCTGGTCAAAGGGACCCCATATAGTTAAATCACACTGTTAGTAGTAACCACGCAACCTACCCTTTTTTCCAATTTCTGGAACCCTGGGATCCGAACAATTCCCAAATGCTTTTAGGACCTTCATTAGGTCATAGTGAATTTTTACCACGATTAAAAAAGGTTCTCAGTTCTAAAAACAAATGATATATACATTTTTAAAAATATATGTCATTACACATTTAATTTTATGCACCAAGATCTAGGATATTGTTTCAATACATATAACACCTTTTGGATTTTTCACGCCATGCTACCTTCAATATCCAAAATAAAACCATATAGTTTCTCTATAAATACTTTTTCCTCAAGATCAACTTTTAAACATGTTTATTTGATATCTATTAGATGTAATTTCAAGTTATTTTGTGTAGCCACAACTAAAAAAATACAAATTGTTTCAAGTCCATATACCAAAGAAAATGTTTCTTCAAAATCCATCCATTACATTTGGTTACATCCTTTGCATACCATACCAAACTTGTTTATTTTCACAACAACTTTCTCAATCATTTCATTTCTAAATAATCATCTTGTTTCAATAAAATTTTTATCTTAAGGACTTTTCACTAACTACCAAGTAGAGTTATTTACAATTTTATTAAGCTTATCATGCATTTTGTGTACCCAATCTTCATGCTCAACAACTTCAGCCACTATTCTTGGTTTAACATATAATATATGAGATATTTGTTTTTCTATTATCAATATTCTTCTTGTTTTCATGGGTGCCTATTAGTTTCAAATTTTATTATTTGTGTTATGTTTTATTACCTTTTATATCTTATACCATGATTTATAATAACATCATTGTTATAATTCTAATCAAAATCAATGTCAAAAACTTTTTTCTCAAATATTTTTGTTCTATAAACATTTTTTAATTTTTTTCATTGGAAAATTATGTTTAATATCCTAAAACATCAAAAAAAACTTCAAAATTACGCAGGTAATAAAAAAATTCAACATTAGAACATTCAGTAAGATTGTATAGCCTCTTTGTCGAGAACTTTTATCCATTTACATGAGAAATGTATTCCATAAATACCCCTTCATATGATTTCTTATAAATCATGGACTTCCAAAAACATTGAAGTAATTAGAAATTGGATTTTTCTTAAACCACATCTCCCAAGTAGTATAATGTGTTTGAGAAATCAAAATAATTTAGTTTTGAACATGGAGAATAGTACATACATATTCTTTCCTAAAATATTATGAGAGTTCATTTTCATCAAAAACAGTTCTACCCATCTCAACTATACTTTTACTGTAACTCCTAGAGATTTTATGAGATTTTTTTTTTCTAATTAATTTATATTTTTGATATTTTTAATTTCACATGACACTAGAAATAGTTCTTATATATATAGATATATTAAAAACACAAAGTAAAATATTCCTTTCACACACTATACCGAATTGGCTTGCGCTACATGCAATACCGACTTGGCTTACGCTACACAGAATACTGACTTAGCTTGCACTACATGAAATACCAAATTGGTTTATGCTACCTGAAATATCGACTTTTGTTACACACAATACCTACCTAGTTTTTTCTACCCTCAACACCGACTTGGTGTATGTTAAATGCAACAGTGATGTTCTCTACAAAACATCATCTTATTGTTAAAATTATTTAATAGAGATAATTATAACCTAGCCATTAAAATTTGAAATATGTATAGTGATATTTTTTTTTATATTTTTTATAATGGTTTTACATAATTATAACATATTGATAATGAGAGATAGAATTTTTAGTAAAGTCCTTATATGTTTAAAAATACTATTTTTTCAAATAAACTAAACTTCATGTCCTTCTATGAAAAAAATGAAATTACTTTTAGAAAAATATAGAAATTTAATTTTATAAAATAAAATTAATTTTTCTTAATTTAAAATTCTGAAATTATCTTAGGGTGATTTTTTTGAGAAACATCATTTTTTGATGAATAGTGAAAAATACTGTTTTTAGTTAAAAAACTCATTTTTGTTTAATTAATTATTTATGTTAAATGAGATTAAAAATTTAATTTAAGGTAAAATTATATAAATATTTCATCTATTAATACAAATTAATTCATTAGAATCAATTTAACTTTGAAATTGAATTCAAAAGATAACAAACTTTTGAACATTTTTCTACTTTAAAAACTCGTTAGTTAATCCCGTCAGTGGGATTAACATTACTATTAATTTTTCCAATTATGTGATTGAAATTTTGAAAAACTAACATAAAAAATTATATTAATTATAATATTTATATTCTAATAAGGAAAAGTTAAATTTTGACCAAAATGACTTGTAAAAGTGATTAAAATTAATCACAACAATTAAGGCGAAATTAAGCTTAATTAGGGACTAAACCTTAAAATTAAAGGACCAAATGATATATACATAAGTTCAACACCCATTTTATGTCCATATTAAATCCATAAACCTTTCATTATCTTGTGTTTGGGTTTGTATTAATTTTTTTTTGTAATAACATGTGTACACCTAACTTGTTTCTAAACATTTCAAGTGTGTCCCTTTCCTTCCATATAAAATCCACCACCTCCCCCACTTAATTTGGACTCTAAAACCACTTAATTTAATCCAATACCTACACAATAAACTTCAGATAAATCCTAAATTCCTCCTAGAATCCTTCCCTTAGGCAGAAGTAAATCTAAATAATCCTTTTAGCATAAACCAGAAGGAGTTACCCGATTAATATGTAACATCTTCTCTCAAGTCCTTTATTTTATTTTCCTTCTCCAAACCCTACAACTATTTTTATTATATTATTATATAGAAACACCAATATCATTAATATAATAGTTTGTTTTATGTAAATTGTTCTACCTAAACATACACACACCTCCATATAATGGGTAACACACATACTGTTCCTGTGTACGAAAAACTACTACATCACGAAACGATGATTGTTCATTTTTCCATTACCACCTATAATAGTGGCCATTATGATGTATAATATTTTTATAAACGATATAAATTATATTTATAATGTCTTTATGATTCTATAATTTTTATTTGGAACATACGTTTATGCTTTTCATCTTATGTAAATATGATAATTTCGTTTTAGGAAGTGTGGACTACCGCCCCCTCAAAGTGATATGATTCATTCATTAACTATGTGGATTGTATTAAGGATGGTTTTGGTGAATATATATGATATATATGAAATAATAAATCTAATTTTATAGTTATATATATATTCTTATATTTCTTTTACTCAACAAGATAATTAAACGGAAATAGCGTTCATGCGTTTGTACGACCTACCCTCTCCATCAATTGTGTATTACATTTCATAATAATATATTATATAGATTAATATAACAAAAATATAATGTATATAAATTATATTTATATCATGTTTTACATTCTGGAATCAAGATATAAGTATAATTACCAACAATTTAACAATTTAAGACACATATGAAAAACAAAGCTAATATTACCCAATGTGAAACATTAACATATGATGGTTAACAAGCGGGTAATATAAGGTCATAATCAAACCATATATGTTATTATATTTATGAATATGGTTTTTAGAAGATTTATAATAAATTTATATTTATTATAAATGTGTTTTTAATGAGTACGATGAGAGTCAAGACAAAAGGTAAGGACATTTCTTCTCATGTTTTTATTTTCTTGAGATACACACAATGTTCGCCACTCTTTCCATTTGAATGGTGTAGGTACTACGCATGATTGTATTCTGTGTATATTTTAATTTAATTTATGGTTATTAACATATCCATTTTATTAAATTTCTTTCACATGGTTTATGTTTCAAAATTTACCAAATTAGTAAAAATGTTTTCTCTCAAATTTACTTATTTGGGACTCATGCATTATTATTAACCTAAATTTTTTTGAGGTGTGTATAATTCCATGTTATATAATTAATAACTTTATTTTAATGATATTTTATGATTAATTTAATTTTCTTTTCTTAAATTGGGGGTATGATGCCAAGTTACCAAGTGATAATAGTTTATTAAAACAATCTCATCGCTTATGAAGATTGTTTATGTTTATTCTTCCTTTGATGAAATATTATAACCCATATCTCAATACATTCATTAAATTTATTCTACTATATTTATTCATGATATAATAATTTATTGGTACCATTTTTCTACTCTTTGGTCTATAAGATAGTTAATAAATCATTTTTTAAGAAAGCCCGACTTTACCCTCTCTTCGGTCAGAAATCTATTCCAAACCATATTTTCTAAAAAGACTTTCCAAGAATAGTATACTAATATCCTATTATCATTAAAATAAATTCTTAATATTTTTTTTTCTTTTCCATTTTTTTCAATGGGATATTCTTGTCACTTTTTGAATGAGACAATTTTCTATCATTTTTACCAAGAAAAAAGAAAGATTTTTTTTTACCATGTACGACATGTACAGATTTATCCATAGTCAATCCTTTGAAGATTTATTTTCATTTTCAATGGTTAATTTTTAAGAAAACGTTTTAAAAATATATTTTCAATGAAAATAGTTTTCATAATGTTTTCAAGATTCTTTTATAAGTTTTTTAAAAAAATGTTTTCAAAACATTTTCATGCTTTATTGATAAGTTTTCAAAGAATTTTCAAGTAAAATGATTTTCAAAAGGTTTTCAAGATATATTGATAAGTTTTCAAAATATTTTCAATGAAATGGTTTTCAAAGAAGTTTCAAGGTTACTTTATAAGTTTTCAATGTGTTTTAGATGAAAATGGAATTTAAAATGTTTTAAAGCTTATTTTATAAGTTTTCAAGGAAAAAGGTTTTCAAATGATTTTAAATCATCTTTATAAGTTTTAAAATTATTTTATAAGAAAATTATTTTTCAAATGGTTTCATGTATTAAAAATCCATTTTGAAATAATAAATAATATTTTCCTCAAGAAACATTTTTGAAATATATTTATAAATTATTTTCCATCTAAGATGACATCCATTGATGTTACTCATCCCCCTTTTGGAAACAATATAAAGGATCCATTCATATTATTTCTATAAATGGGTTACTCTTAATTCCGTGGTCTACATGAAACCCATTTCTATTTCATGGCTTATATTCTTTTGAAACCTTCTTCTTTTCACTGGTTATGTTTATGATGAAATGATTATGAAACCAGTCTTTTTTCCATAGGTTATGATAAGATTACATTTTTATAATACCCATTTCATTTCATGGGTTATGATATTATTATCTTTTGGAACATGTATTTATGATTTCATAATGAGACTTGTGGGACCTATATCTCCCTCCAATGCATTGGGTAGTGATTTATATCTCATGAGATAGACTAAGATGGTATTGGGAGTTAAACCTGACTATTAAGATGTCCATGGGAGTGAACCATGACTATCAAGATGGTATGAAGAGTGAACTCATGATACTAATACAGAAATGGGAGTAAACCATGACTACCAATATGGTATGGGGAGTGAACCCGTACTACCAAGATGGACTTGTAAGCAATACCTTGACTACCATGAGTGAACCTGATTACATGTTCATAATGTTATGCATGGACCAGGTTGCATGTCCATAAGTTTATATAAGGGTATGATTTCATGTCCTTAACCTAATCAATGAACCTGTTTATTCTTATACATGTTCACAATATAATATTCTTATTTGTTTTCCATAATTCAATGTTTTATTCCTATATTATGATTTTATAGTGTGTGTTCATTATTTCCTTATCATTCATATCTTATGAACTACCAATCATTATTATGATCTATGATATGCAGGGTAAGATTGTCAAATGTTATTCCCAATTTTCATACCCTTTTGTTCATGTTATGCATGTGAATTTTCTTTATTTTCCCTTAATGTGCATCTGAGCTCACCCCTTTATTATTTTCCCTTTCTCTAGGTTATGAAGAAAGGTTTTAGGTAGAAGTACTAAAGGTGTAGATTTTTATGGGAGATATTGAAAATCTTTCACCAGGATAAAAGATTTTGTTCCCAAGTTTCTAAAGATAATAAACAATTATAGTCCTCATGAATGTATTTTTTCAATGTACAAAACATTCATATAAGATGATGTAATATCCATGTATGTTAATATGAGGTATCTATAGTTTTTATCAAATAAAAGTTTTATTCGACTTTGGAAAGCATGATGTGAAAACTTTAGTGAGATCCGTAGGTATATTTCTAAGGATATGTATAGGGATGTCTCTAAGTATAAGTATAAGGATGAGTTAACATTTAAGAAAGGGTCCTGGAATTTTGGTAAAGGATAGAGCGAGTGGATTCCTAATAAAAAACCTTTATATGGATACTACAATTTATGTGGCTATATCACATATACACCTAGGCATAACCACTCCAAAAATATGTTTCGGGAATGACTCCAGGTAATCTGGTACACAACAATGGGCCTTGCTACACACATGGTTTGACACTCCCACGTGATATGCTTTGGAAATTCAAACTCTTCAAAAACCATAATGAATTATTTAAATATATGTTGGTTATGATAAACTTATGATAAACCTAAGGTGTCATCGATTAAATTTATGTATCATGCTTTTGATAACCTATAAGTAATTTTTGATGATTATATGGTTTTCTTCTATGATATGTGTTTCTCACCCTATGATTTCTGGTTTTAGCCAATGGAGAAAACTACAAGGAACATGTATAACATTAAATGTTTCCTATATAGAAAGTATTGGAATTATGTAAATTGATTTCTGAAGTGGAAATCTCATAAAGAGAATCATGAATGTGTTATGAGTATTGGTTATACTTCTAAAGATAAAAATACCACAAATGAAATGTGAAAGGTATGTATGTTCTTCCAATTATTGTTTACATTAGTCATAATAAGAACGATTAGATTGATGTTGAGTTACCTTAAGACATGGTTTATATTTTTAATTATATGAAATAAGTATTAAGGAATTAGTTGATAAAGAATGAGTAATGGTTTAAGAATAAAAGTTGAATGAATGAAGTAATTATGTTTTGGAATTAAAATATTATGTTATATGAACCATGTAATATATAATTATTTTTAGTATAAGAAATTGTGTTTCACTTGGATAAAGATATTATTGATTTGGATAAATTAAATTGGATAACACTGATTTCCCTGGATCTGATTATTGATAGGTTGAAAAAGTGGTATATAGATGAAGTTTAAAACTTCTTTTATTTAATGAATATATCCAATAACCTTTGGAATAAGGAAGAATGCATATTTTATAAAAGGATTTATGGTAATTAAAGTTGTTACCATGTTTCAAGGGAATATACGATGAGGGTATTAGAATGTTTGGAACGTGGCAAAAAAGTGGTACTTTGTGATATAGGGGGGATCAATATTAATCTAATTTCATGACACTATTTCCAAATCATTGAATTTTAATATTTTAGAAGGATTATAAGGCTAAAAATTTATGGAAAGTTTAAGTTAAACATCCGATGAAGTAGGTAAGATTAAAGTGTTATCTCTACATATGAGTATTTATTCACATTGGATACCCTGTTCAAACTAGATTGTGTTGATGGTAACTAAATATACATGGGTTGACTTATCATGGATGTCATGATCTGTTAGTACTTCAGGAATAAAGAAAATAATTCTCATTCATTTCTCAAGGTAAGAGATGAAGTGGAAATCTATCACGGCATAACTGAAGGCTAGGATTGTGTATAATAAAGGGAATAACATCAAGTAAGTATATTTATTTATATTCTTGGTCAATAAAAATAATTACTTAGTGATAGGACAATGATATTTTTTTGTTATAATAGATTAATTTCTATTGAACCAATGGAATTTTAAATCATCATATATTTATGAATTTGATACCATAAAATTTTGTTTGATCCATCACTTTTATGTGATTTATGACCTCAATCACTCCCTATAAATATTTATATTTTTCCTCCATGTCGAATCCTCACTCCCAAAAAATGTTCTCCTACGAGGAAACCAAGTTATATGTTACTTTGGGTAACCATTATGATTCCAACTTTCCCTTTTCAAGGTAATATTTAATACTCATTTAATGATGTGGGTTGATATGAATAAAACTTTCAAGTATTAAACCTATGATAACCCAGAAAAATTTTGAGGTCTTAATGCATTTTAAGGTGGTAGAATGTAACACCCTGAGATTTTGTGAAATATTTTTTTAAATAAATAATTTTTTTATATTTTTCATTTCACATGAAACTATAAATAGTTATTATATATATATATATATAGATTAAAAATAGTAAGCGAAACATTCCTTTCAAATGCAATACCGACTCGGCTAGCGCTACACACAATATTGACTTGGCTTGCACTACATGCAATACTGACTTATCTTACGCTACACAAAATACCAAATTGGATTTCTCTAAATGAAATACCAATTTTTTCACAAAAAATAACAACCTGAATTTATCTACTTGTAACATAGACTTGGCGTACGTTACACTTAACACTGATGTTTTCTATAAAACATTATCTTATTGTTAAAATCATTTAATCAAGATAATTATAACATAGTCATTAAAATTAGTATTATGAATAGTAATAAAAACTTTCTAATTTTTTTATAATGGTTTTACATAAATAAAAAACATTTAAAATGAAAGATATAATTTTTTATTAAAGTCCTTATATGATTAAAAATACTATTTTCTCAAATGAATCACACTTTATGTCCTAAAAAAAATATTAATTTTAGAAAAATATAAAAATTAAATTATATAAAATAAACTTGATTTTTTAATTTATAATTTTGAAAATATCCGAGGGTTAATTTTTGGGATTTTTCTTAGAAACTTCATTGTTTGACGAATAGTGAAAAATACTATTTTTTAGTTAAAAGCTGCATTTTTGATTAATTAATTTTTAATATTAAATGATATTATAATTTTTTAAGGAACATTATATAAATATTACATCTCTTAATACAATTTAATTAATTATAATCAATTTCACTTTGAAATCGAATAAAAAAATTAACAAACTTTTGAACATTTTTCGACTTTAAAAACCTGTTATTTCATCCTGTCTGTGGGATTAACATTAATCTTAATTTTTACACTTCTATGATTTGAATTTAAGAATACATAAATAGACCATTGTATTTAGTATAAAATTTATCATATAATAAGACCAATATAATTTTTGACCAAAATAATTAGTAAAATTGAATAAAATTAATAACAACAATAAAGGCCAAATTAAGCTTAATGTGGGACTAAAACATAAAATTAAGGGCCCAAATGATCTAGCCACTTATAAAAAACCCATTTAATTTCTATTTTTCGGCCATAAAACTTACATTATTTAGTTTTTTTTCTTGGTATGACATTTTTTAGGTAAGAACATGTGTACACCAAACTTGTTTCTAAAAATTCCAAGTGATTCCTTTTCCTTCCCAATAAAATCCACCACCTCTCCCACTTCCACACACCTCTCAAAACTCTTAATTTTGGAAAATATCTTACCAATATACTTCCCAAAAATCCTAAATTTCTCCTATAATCCTCCCCTTGGATAGAAGGTAATCCAAGGAATCCTTTTCGCACAAACCAAAAGGAGTTACCCGATTAAGAGGTAATGTCTTCTCTCAAGTCCTTTCTTTTATTTTCCTTATACACCCCCTAAAAATCTTTTTATTATATTATTATATAAAAAAATTATAATAAATATACTAGGATGTTTTTATGTAAATTATTATACCTAAACATACACACACCTCCATCTAATGGGTAACAAACATACTTTTTCTATGTACAGCGACCTACTGCTTCATAAAACAATGATTGTTCATTTTTCCATTACCACCCATCATGGTGGAAATTGTGATGGAAAATATTTTTATATATGATATATATTATATTTATAATGTCTTTAAGATTCTGTAATTTTTATTTGGAAGAAACCTTTTTGATTTCCATCTTATGTAAATATGATAATTGTTTTGAGGAATTGTTGACTATCACCCCCTCAAAGTGATATGATTCATTCATACGCTACATGTATCATATTAAATATGGTTTTAGTAAATATATATGAAATATATGATATCATATATCTACTTTAATAATGATATATAGACACACACACACACACAAAAATATTTCTTTAACTCAACATGTCAATTAAGCAGAAATAGCATTCATGTGTACGTACGACCTACCGTCACCAGGAACAGTGTATTATTTTTCATACATACACATAATATAGATTATTACAATAAAAAAATACTATATATAAATAATATTTATATCATCGTTTAAATTTCAGAATCATGATATAAGTATAAGGACCAACAATATAACAAATTAAGATATATTTGAAAAATGAAGCGAATATTACCCAAAGTGAAACATTTACATTGGATGGTTAAAAATTGGGTAATATAAGGTCATAATAAAACAATATATGGTATAAGATATAAGAATATGTTTCTTTAAAAATATATAATAAATATATATTTATTATATAGGTGTTTTGAATGAGTACGATGAGAATAAAGACACAAGGTAAGGTGTTTTTTTATAACTTTTTTTTGTGAGATACACTCTATGTTCGCCACTCTTTCCTTTTGTGTGGTGTAGGTACTGCACAAGATTTTATTCTATGTATATTTTAATTAAATTTATGGGTATTAACCTATCCATTTTATGAACATTTTTTCAAGGGTTTTATTTTTCAAAAGTTACTAAATAGGTAAAAATGTTTTGTCTCAAATTGCCTTTTTTGGGACTCATATGTCGTTATGCACCTAAACTCATCTTATAGGTGTAAATACTTCCATGTTATATAATTAATCTTCTTATTTTCAAGATATTTTAATCTTCATGTGATTTAAGTTTCTTAAATAGAGGGTATCATCCCAAGTTACCAAGTTATAATAGTTTATTGAAACAATATTATCTTTTCTCGATATTGTTTATGTTTATGCTTCCTTTGATGAAATATTATAACCCATATCTCAATACATTCATGAAATGAATTTTACTTTGGTTATTTATGATATAATCATGTATTGGTAAAATTTTTCTATCCTTTGGTCCATAATATAGTTAAGGAATCATTTTTAAGAAAGCCTGACTTTACCCACTGTTCGATCAGAAATATATTCAAAACCATGTTTTCTAAAAAGGGTTTCGAAGAATAATCTAATAATATCCTATGATAATTAAAATAAATTTTTACCCTTTTTCCTTTCCAATATTTTCATGGTAATCTTCCTATCACTTTCTGAATGAAGAAATTTTCTATTCTTTTTACAGTGCAAAAAGGAATGTTATTTTTACCTCATTTTACATGTAAAGATTTATCCTTAATCAATACTTTGATGATTTCATTTCATTTTTAACGTTTAATTTTTTATAATTTTTTTTAAAATATATTTTCAATGAAAATGTTTTTTTAAATTTTTTCAATCTTATTTTATAAGTTTTCAAGAAAAATGGTTTTCAAAACGTTATTAGGCTTTATTGATAAGTTTTCAAAGTATTTTCAATGAAATTATTTTCAAAACGTTTTTAAGATTTCTTTATAAGTTTTAAAAGTGTTTTTAAAGAAAATAATTTTTAAAATGCTTTAAATCTTATTTTATAAGTTTTAACGGAAAAAGGTTTTCAAATGATTTCAAGTCTTCTTTATAAGTTTTAAAATTATTTTGTAAGAAAATTATTTTCAAATGGTTTTATGTATTAAAAATCTCTTTTCAAATAATGTAGTATATTTTTTTAAGAAATTTTTTTGAAATATATTTCAAAATTAATTTCCATCTAAGATGACATCTGTTGATGTTACTCATTCCCTTTTTGGGAATGATATAAAGGTTCCATTCAAATTATTTATACGAATGGGTTACGCTTAATGTCAGGGTATTCATGAAACCCATTTCTCTTTCACAGGTTATATGATTTTGAAACCCGCTTCTTTTCACATGTTATGTTTTTGATGAAATGATTATGAAAAATGTATTTTTCTATAGGTTATGATAATATTACATGTTTATAATAACCATTTCATTTCTTGGGTTATGATATGATTATATTGTGGCACATGTTTGTATGATTTAATTATGAGATTGGTAGGAACTATATCTCCCTCCAAAGCATTGGGTAAAGATTTGTATGTCATGAGCTAGACTAAGATGGTCTTGGGAGTGAATCTTGACTACTAATATGGCCAAGAGAGTGAAACATGACTAAAAAGATAGTATGAGGAGTAAACTAATTATACTAATATGGAAATGGGAGTAAACCATGGCTACCAAGATGGTATGGGGAGTGAACCCATACCACCAAGATAGCCTTGGCAACAATGCTTTGAATTCTATGAGTGAACCTAATTACCTATTCCCAATGTTATGCATGGGCCTGGTTTCTTGTCCATAAGTTTATGAGAGGCCCTAATTTTATATCTTTAACCTAATCAGGGAACCTATTTATACAAATAAATGTTCACAATATTATATGCTTATGTGTCTCCCACAATTCTATTTTTTATTCCTATGTTATTATTTTAATACTTATGTTCATTATTTCCTTATGATTAATGTCTTATGAATATCTAATCATTATTATGATCTATGATGTGTAGGGTATGATCTTCAAATGTTATGCTCAAGTTCCATACCATTTTTTTCAAGTTATTCTTACACATTTTCTTTATTTACCCTTACTGAGCATCTGAGCTCACCCCTTTCTTATGTTTTCTTTATCCAAGTTATGAAAAAAGGTTTTAGGTAGAAGTAATAAAGGTTTAGATATTTATTGGAGATGTTTAAGATATTTCACTAGGATAAAACATTTTATTTCCATGTTTCCAAAGACACTAAACTATAATGGTGCCTGGGCATTTATTTTTTCAATGTTCTAAACATTCATCTAAAATGATATAATATCCATTTATGTTAAGCCTAGGTATCTATATATATTATTCATCCCTATAAAACCATTATGTTAGGGAGTATATGATGTAAATAATTGATAATTAATTCCATATTTTCCTAGATATATTTATAATGAATCACATGATTATCTTGTTCTATATCTAATCATTGTTTCTTGATGAAGATTTTCAAATATTTTTAAACTTGTCTCATAAAAATTTTAAACATATCAATTGATTATGAATTATTCTTTATGATTTTTTCATTCTAGTATAATGATTAATGGATAATATGAGTTATTAATCACCTCCTGTATAATTTTACACCACAAGACCATATAAATTTGTGTGAATTTATTATGGTGTTCTAGAAAAGAGAATGCTAACCTTATTGTGATATTTATTAGTCATATTACCTTTATGACATGTTCTATAAAAAACCTTACTTTCTATTTTCATATTTGATTGGTATCTCACAACATCAAGTTTCTATATTTTTCTTAAGATTATTTGGAAAAGATAACCAAACCTTATTTGGAACAATATACTCTTATCTTTTTAACCCACATAACAAAAAATTGGTTGGAACGACAATTAAAAATATATTTTCATTTTTTTTCTTTAGTGATGATTTTCCTTCCTTTAATCCTTTAATGAATCATTTTTCCTTTAAAAAAATCATATATATAAACCAAGAGCTGATATACACTCAAAATATTGTGTGTTGTCCCCTACACATACAATATATCATTCTATTTCATATTTTGGGATTTAACTATATAAGATCTAATCCCCTTTATTTTTAAAGAACAATAATTACCAAAGGTGATTAATCCATCTTCACATTTATCAATATTTTTTATAATATTCAGATCACTTATATTGTGGGAAGAACAACCAATATCATGAACCCATAAATTGCCTCTTTTTTTAGACTTCAATTCAATCTTACAGGAATTATTTTTATTCTTTAATATTTTAAATACCCTCTACTTTATTATCATAAGTAGCCTATCCTAGTAATATTTTCATAAAATTTTCTACACAATGACACTACAAATACAATATTCCACACACTTCCCTAAGATATTCAATTATGTTTTTAGTTGGTAAGTTAGAAGTAGATGTTTATATAGACTATCCTCTCTAAGAACCCATGCTCATCTCCTCTGAATGACTCCTCTTGACTTCATGCATCGTTATAGTTAATGACATATTGTACTATATTTTCTAGGAATTACGAACAAACACTCCAAAACACTATTAGTAGACTTAGAATTTTTATATTTTAGAATTATACAAAATATTCATGAGATACTATCGAAAATTCTATTCCTACTGAATAATTTAGGTCTGGATTTTATTTTTTATTAAAGTCACATTTCTTTTGGATATTTTCCTTTATTATAATTATAAATTTATTATTCCTACTCATTTTTCTTTGCCTTTAATTGACTAAATTTGTCATTTAAAGATAAATTTTTAGTGAAAAAAATATATGTATATTCATCAGGTATAATTTTAAATTGATATTTTTTGAAATATATCTCATAAGATTTGAAGGATTCGTCCTTGAATTCAATAGAATTTTTGAAATCCTAATTTAACTTCTTTGCCTCATTCTAATTCTCAAGACACTTATACCGTCTCTTTGTTAATTCTTAATCTTATAAATTGAATCTATATTTAAGATATTTTATTATATTATCACATTAAATAACTTTCATCATAAGTTTTTTGATCCCATTAACAAGGGTTTCATATTTATTTTCAAACTTATTCTTCTCTTCAATCATCTTCTTATTTTCTTTCCCTAATTTCTCCTTTTCTTTCTTGAGCATATTATTCTTCTCTAGGAAAGCTTGAAGATAATAATTCAACATGTGTTCAATATCTATAGATTCTAAACCATATTCTTCACCACTAATAGTGTCAAATCCTTTTTTAATATGATCCATGAAATTGGTAAATTTTCTATTAGATTCACTTTTAGATTCAATACTATATGAGTGATAATTTCCTTCTTATTTGATCGTCATATTTTTTATCTTGATTATAAAAATTATATTACTACTTATTCTAGTCTTGGATGATTTTTTTGAACTTTTATTCCAATTATTTTTGTAAGGATTCTCATATTCTTCAGATTTAGAATATTCTCCCTTACTATTAGTATTGTTAATGGAAAATTTCCCAATTCCATTACATTTGTATCATATTAGTGGAAACTTTCTTTTGATCCTTTTCCCCTTCATGAACCTATTTTAAATAAGATAAATGACTCTTTGATAGTCTTCTTCATCTTATTAATTTTCATAATCACTTGAATCAATATCATCACCAATTTATTTGGTTTTAAACTTTCCCATAGCCTCAAAATC
Organism: Viscum album; assembly: GCA_963277665.1. Classification (NCBI taxonomy): domain Eukaryota; kingdom Viridiplantae; phylum Streptophyta; class Magnoliopsida; order Santalales; family Viscaceae; genus Viscum; species Viscum album. The sequence goes on along the minus strand of OY728146.1, from coordinate 2,001,902,985 downwards.
TATTTCATATTTTTATTTTTTCTTAAAGGATGTAATTTGTCTCATTTATTAAGCTATGAGAATGCTATAAAATTAATACAAGTAAAGATCATATCTATTTTATAGGTCATAGATATTAGGATCAAACATGTCTATAAAATTTCTCATGAGCTTCTTAAAAAATATAGTGTATTGACGTTTTTCACGAAACCCATGGATATTTTTAACAACTTCATTAACATTAGTAAAATAGTTATCAATGTTATCTTTCTCAACAATATTGATATCTTAATAATTGATTCTCAAAAAATATAACTTACCTTCCTTGAATTTCATATTTTCTTTATAACTACTTTATATCATGTACTAGATTACTTTGGATAATTAAAATCCCATCACTCTTTTGTTGATTTTTTTAAAAAAAGGAATAAGAATATAATTTTTTTCATTAAAAAAATTATTTACATTTATATTATCTCCTAATTTAAATGAATAAATTCCACTAATTGGTGGAAAAAAATAACTGAAACATATCTTACCTCTAGACCAAGAGAAAGAATAAATGGAAATAGTATTCTTCAAACTATAATAATTTTGTCTATCAAATGTAGGAACACCCCTAATATTAATAGAATTTAGATTTTCAATTATCAAAACATTATTTAATCTTATTGAGTGACGACACATTGATATTATTTTAAGATCCTAGGACCGGTTCACTTCATTGAGGGGGTGGGGGGTGAAACAGTAGGGGAACTATTTTAAAATATATTTTCATTTTTAAAAAACCTTTGAAACATGTTAATGTTTGATTCACTTAAATATAAATTTATCTACCTGACTCACATTTTCAAAAAATAAATGAACTATGAATATGATGATTTTTACAAGGTTTGACCCCTTCATTGGAAACCTACTCCTTATTGTGGCTTTTAGTCTCCCCAATCACATAATCTCCATTATAAGCACAATATATTATAAGATAATAATGATTTCATAGAGTTATATTATATCTATTTAGAGTCAAACAAGGATATATATTTTCACACTACATCCACACAAAAAATGTAACCAGAATGAAAATGATCCCATTGAGCTTCGGTTTCTTCAACAATAATAGGTGATGATCCTCCTCTATGAGACTTGTGAATATTTGTGAAAAAACTTATCAATTCATGAATATCCTAATGTAAAAATTATTCTTGATTTCAAAATTATATAAAATCATGAAATTATCAATATCAAACTCATATAGAAGATATGTTTTGAGCTTTGATAAAAAGGCACTCTACTTTTATTCTCAACCACTGTTTTTTTGTGCATATCATTTTTTTATATCAACTCATATTTTATATTTCCCACTTCAATAATATTTTCCTCTTTGGTTTTACTAAAATCATATTATTTAAGAGAAATAAATAGTATCTATCGATATCACTGGACTCTATTTGAAAACCAATGCAAACATTTTTCATGAAAAACAAAAAAGATATTATTAGATAACCACTTTGAGGAACCTCACTTTACTTCAAACCTTTTTAAAAAATCACTCCATCACATATAATGTATCCAAAAAGTCACTAAAGTACCCTTACACTCTTTCATCTTCTCATAAATTTAACTTCAAGAATTACATAAGATCTCATCACCTCTACATACACATTAACACATATAGTATATTTGTCATATTATTTAGTTTCATGTGGCACAACCCATAAAAAAATATCCTAATAAAATTCAGGCATTTAAAATCTGTCTATCATGAATCATTTAACTAATTGTGTATGATTATGACCATGAGTATCAAAAAATATTCATCATAATAATAATCAATCATTATTCTTCAAAATAGATAAAAGATTTATGTTCTCTCTCAACTGGTTTATCTCAATTTTATATTTGTTCTTCATAATATAAAGGTCATGGAATCTTTATGTTTCTTTAATTAAAATTAGTTGGTGATATTTTAAACACTAAGGAACAAATTTTCCATTTCTAGGTTTAAATTTATTCAGAAAAATAAATTCTGGGAAACATATTTTTTCATAAAGGAAAATATCATGGATTTATTCACAAAAGAAATTCTATTACTCTATCTGACTTTCCTTCATATTTTCTAAAATTAAAATATTTGATTGGATAAATCATGTAACTAAAATTACCACTATGGGGTCCCTATAAGATAATTTACTTATAAAGTCTCATATAGATAAATATCCTTTTCCAATTCTCAGAATGTATTACATTCTAAAAAATGCTCATCACATAGCTTAATTATACAATGTAGAGGCCCCATAGGAGAATTTACTTTCCAAAATAATTTTAAATATATTAAATTCTTATAAATATCTCAATTATCAAATATGATTGACCTATAGGATAATTTACATAGAAATAAATTTTATATCCAACACTGTGATTCCAATCTCCACTTAAACACTCATAAAACTTCCTGAAATCATCTCAGTTTATCTTAAAAACTCTCAAAAACATTTTTCATGAGTTTAAACCACACCTCAACTACATCAAATTATTCTAAAAAATAATTGAAAACAAATTAAAACCATCAATTACTCTAATGGAACTTTATTAATGAATAAAAGGATTAACGATATGTGTTTGGTGATGGAGGAAGTTCCCATTTAATGAAGTTGAATGCTTTGAGATATAGTCTAGAGTTCCTATAGAGAATATTTATTACAGCTATCTACCACTTTACATATATATGGAGATCTATACCTATATAGATAAATAAGTATACATGAGATGATTCTTAGGTGTTGTGAAGGTAGCTTAAACATTTGATTATTGTAGATCTGATCTTGTAATGAATAAATGAAAAGTGATGATTTTTATGGGACCACTATTTGCAATAGAATTATTGAGGTTGAGAAATAATGCTAATTTTAATAAATGAAAAGGATGTATGGAATATTGAGAATCCATCCATATATTCTTAGGTATGAAATCTACTATATTAAATGTAAATCACCATGTATGATTATTTGAAGAAACTAAATAAGTTCACATTCAAAGATAAAAGTTTTTAGGTAGTGGAAGTTCATACAAATACACAAGAATAGTATTCATATGTTGAAAGTATTTAAAAATGAATTATAAGAGATTTATAAATATCCCAATAACATCTAAAATAATTTAAAGTGTTTAAATATATTTTTAAGCGATTGGAGATTTTATAATATGGTTCAAAGAAGTTCTAATAATATTTTAAGAAGATTTGATTTCATGCATAAAATATTTTTTATAGTTTCCACTAAAAAAATTTAAAGGAAAAAACCTTATCTCAAAATATAAGAGACTTGATACTATGCATACTAGAAATTCAAAAAAAGAAAGAGTATTGAGAAAAATATATAATTCATTCATTGATAGAACTTTATGTATCAAAGTGGGTAAATGGAATGATATTCTGAGAGAACATATCCTATGTATCTAAGAAGAGGAAGAAAAAGAAGTGGAGGAAAAAAGGAAAATCAATAGAATAGTGTTACCTATAATATATCTATATCATAGAATATGATTTAGAAGAATGATGAGAATATTTGAGGTATTCCAACATTACTGCTATTATTATTGATATGGGTGTCAAGGATCTTCAATAATAAGATGATTGAATATTTAGAGAGCATGAAGTATCTTTATTTATACATACACCGATCATTATAATATTGAATTGATTCGAAAATTCTTATACAAATTACATTGTATCTGATCATATATTGTTAGTTAAATTCCTATTAATGAGGAAGAATATATAATTAATTGATGTAGTGATATCTTGTATTAGATTTGAGATCTTATTCTGGAGTTATTTTAGGAGGATCATTGAATAATAGAGTAGTCCAATATAATATTATCCATACCATTTTTGATATTGAAGAATGGAAGGAGATAATATAATGAACATATAAATTGATATAGATCATCCCTTGTATGTGGATGTAGAACCTACCCTAAGGTTTCCTCTTAAGTAAAAAACATGAATATTGGTACTGAGTTAAGGATGATAAATTCTCACCCATTTGTAATCACTTTTCTACATTAGTAATAATACGTGTTTTAGAATCAACCTGAACACAACATGGATTATATTCCCACATTAGGGCCAAACCTTATAAATATTATACACGCCACCGTCTCTTGTTTATTTACTACATTTTATGTGGTGGTGTGTATTGGCAATGTATAAATAATCCATATATATTAATCAAGAAAATAGTTTGAATATTGAGAGGGGATAATTAAAATAGAATATAATTCAATAAAAGGGTCACACTGATTAAATCCTTCCCATTTAAGTAAATGATATACTAATAAAATCAATTGGTATCAAATTCAACCCTGGTTCCATCTAATTACATCTATTTCCTTCCCCAATTTATTTTTCAAAAATATATGAGTTGTAGATTTGAAGATGTTTGAAAATTTATTCAAATATAAAATACATTTACTATCCCCATTAATACAAACATGGAAGTTAAACCTAAAAACCTGAAGAATATAAATAAAATACAGGCTAAGAAGTGGGAAAAAATGTCAAAGGAGAAAGAGGATTCACCACCACATGAAGGTAATAAAAGTGGTATTTAATTTGTTAAAAATATTGATAATTATCCTACAGATTAATAATATTTTAGATATGAATATTAGGATTATAATGAGTCTATTAAATTAGTTGAGGACCTATACTTTGAACTTAATGGCTACTCAAATAATATACCCCTTGAAGTGGTCACTTATATATATTTGAGTTTACTAACTGATTAAATAATGAAAATCATAGATAGTGATGAAAGTAGATGATATGGAGAAATATTTAGCTAACAATTTATAAAATTAAAAAACTCTCAACCAACTTGTTGAATCCAAGGAAAAATATTTATTACTTTATGAAAATAAGTCTTCCTAAGCTGAATAAGTTCTGAAATAAGTAATAGGTGATATAACCAATTTTAAGAAAACATTGGAAGATAAGATCTATGAATTAAAATATTTTAGAAGTGTCACAGATGTATAATTTAATATTAATTAAAAAAGGATAAAGGATCTTGAAAGTCTCCTATAAGAAATAAATATAATTCATGAAGATCATATTTTGATGATAAATAAAGAATGAGAATAAATGGTAATATCATCCGAGGATGAGAAAAATATTCTAAACTTCAAGTGTCTTGAATTAAAAGTCAAAATGAGAAATTTAGAGGAGACACATGCTGAGACTTCAAGAATAAATGTTAAAGACTCTGAAGATAGAAATAAAAACCTCATGTGGTTTGATTATTCAAATAAAATAAGGAATTCCACACAAGGATATTGTTGAAAAATGAAAGAAATATATTCTTCCCACATATGTTATATAGAATAATAAAAAAGAAATCATGAAGATTTCTTAAATTACAGGGTTAAAGAGGGAAACATATGTCTATGTAACACTTTGACTTTTATCATGTTTCCTCCATGTAACACTTCAAGTGGTATTAAAAGAGATACTTAGAGTATATTCTAAAAAAGACCAACCATTATGAAGAGTGATAGAGTATATCCCTCAAAGGGTAAATGACAGGAATAAAATCTTATAGATGATATCATTTCATATAAATATATAAATTGTATAGTACTTAAATGATTATGTGGTTTAGGAATGAAAATCATACTTTCCCACCATTGTTTTGATTGAATCAAATCAGATTATTAAAGTGAGAATTTGTTTAAGTTAGTAGATAACTTAAAGGGAGAGTGAAATGATTGTGCTAGAATGGTTTTGATGTGTTTTTTTAGGTGAGGTTAGGTTGTAAATTAGTCTAAAATATTCTTGAACAACCCTTATAATGATAAAAATGAGGTAGTAACACATACAAGATAGTTTTATAGAAAAAATTTATATTTAGGTTAATCACTTTTGTAATACACCCTGAGAAAGCTCAAATATACTTAGAGTCGATTAATTGATGATTTATTACATAGAAAAATGTGATTACATCCTTCTCTCAATTAGAATAATTTATACTATGGGGAAGAAGATGAAATATTTGAAAATAATGAGATAAATATGATGACACCCATTACTATTATATCTTTGTATTTATTTTCAACAAGGGGGATAGAAAAGGAGAAATGTTAAACCCATATTGAATGTGATTTATATAAGGCTGTTAGGGGTATTTAAAATGAATTCAAAGTGATAGATTAAATATCCCAATGGATTTTGATTATTGTATTTATTGTAAATGAATAAGTTTACTGCTAATATGTTTTAAGTGATTGAGGAATGTCCAATTGAATAAAGAAGTTCAAAGGTGTGAGATACAACATGAAGTTACTAGAGATCATATGTATTGTAGCCATATTCTAGTTTATATATTGACGAAGATACATTAATATTTTGGAAAAATAGTTTACTTGAGTTTATTCTTATTTTCATGAAATCATTATAAACATATGATGATTATAGAGGTGATCTCTTAATTAATTAATGAAAAATGATGATTTATGATAAGGTAACCATCTAAAATATATTTACAGAGATTGAAAAATATATCTATATTGAAGAAGTGAAAAGGCCAGTTGGAATATTGAGAATACATCAATGGATTATTAGGCATGAAGGCTGCTACATTATCTGGAAATCACCTTCGATGATAATTGGAAGAAACTGAAGAAGTATGAGTTTAAAGTAGGTAGTTTTTAGGCATTGGAGGTTTATGGAAATGCTTAATATGTGTATTCATTGTCTATATGTCATTGAAAAATTATGTTAAAGTGATTTAAAAATAATATTATAATTTATAAATTCATTTAAAATGTTTGAATATGTTTTAGAGTGATTGGAGATTCCTTCATAAGATTCGAAGAGGGTTTTAGTAAAATTGACGAAGTCTACCTTTTATACATAATATATTTATTCTTTACACAAAATAGAAGAAATAGAAATTTTTTGAATACATTTTGACATATAAATTTTTCTTAGGGTAATATATAACGTGTATTTCATTCTGAAGTATGCTTAAAATAAAAAAGGAAGTAATCTTACATACATAAGATATTTCAATTTCATATAGAAATATAGAAAATTCACAGAACATACTATGATACATAATATGCACTGGAGTAAGGTTATATATTTTTCCAAAGCTCCTATTGAATTAGAACAAAGGGAAAAACTTTTAATGAATAATAAGATATATCTCAGAAGAAGAAAAATAAATTTTTTTTTGGTTCTTACAATGATATGTAATATCTATCAGAGAATGCATAATATATTTATCAGATCTCACACTAAAATGTGGAAAATTAAAAAATATTATGTAAGGGTTCCTATATGAAATACATAAGATATATCTTTAAGTAATTTTTTTAAAAGTATAGTGAATCATAGTGATATTTAAGGGTACCTTCAAGATAATACATAAGAGTTTTCAGAAATGAGAAATGGAAAAGGTACAGATTCTTAATGCGATATGTGAGAGTAGAAATGTATCATGTAAGGGTTAATAATTTGAGAAATTTAAGATATACAGGAAGCTAAATCTATAAGTTAATTCATTTGATGAAAAATTTATTCCTAAATAAATTAAGCATCATAATGATTCAAAAGGATATTGTGATTCCAGATAAGTAATAATAATTTGATTTTTGATCTGTGGAGAAAAATTTAACACTAGGAAGAAGAAGGTTATGCTATGATAAGGGTTTCTATGCCATGAATAAGTGTGATCCTTCAATTATATTTCTACTTATGAGTATATATTCCAGTGTAGATATTAAAGGCTAGTGAATTTTATAGAGAAGAAGAGGCTAAGAAATTTATGAGAATCCTGAGAAATATTTGTAGTCAAAGATAAAGATCTCATCTTAATTAATTAATATTATATAGTTGTTATTGAATATTTAAAATACTGAGAATCAAATAAAATATCACATTTCTAATATTTAAGAGATTTTACATATTCAGATATTGAAACAACTTTAATGTGATTCAGAGAGGATAAAAATGAGAAGAATAAAAGAATGAAAAAATTATTTGAGAGAGAAGAACCTAATAAAATATTCTAATTTTTAATATCTTGAGAATTAAGGAAAAAGAATATTTGGAAGAAGCTGATACTCTATTCCTTTAGAGAACTATTGGTATTAAAGTGAAGGAATCTGATGATATTATGAGTGAATAGATCATGTACATCGAAGAATATGAAGATGTAAAATAAGAGGAAAATATAGAGAAGTTGGAGAAAGGATCTACCCTACGATATCCCAATATCATAGATGATGATTCAAAATAAATAAGAGAAGAGTTAAGGTTGGATGACACTACTACAACTATTCTTGATCTATATTTTGAGGCTATTGAAGAAGAAGAGGATTAAGGAAGAAGATAATCTGGAGTATCCTTTTACCTATATGCATTGATCATTTTGAGATTGAATGGAGACAACAAATCCAACAAGTATAATGTTATAAATGATCATATATTGGTAGCTTAAGACCTGTTGTGGAGAAAGAATATCTTATAATTTGAATCAATGGAATTTAAGATAATATTATAGATATTTTTTTTGGAGTTATTTGAGTAGGACCATTGAAGATTAAAGTGATCTAGTATAATAATATCCATAACTTTTGAGAGACTAAAGACTGATGGGAGTCAAAGAAAGAACCTATTGAGAGATAAATATTTTCCTATGTATATGGATGTTGGACCTACCTTAAAGATTCATTTTGAGTAAAAATAATTAAATTAGGTGTTTATTTAAGGATGATACCTTTTTATTTTATTTTCTATATTAGTGATCATATCTATCTTGAACTTGATTGAAAACAACATGGAGTAGATTCCCACATTAGGTAAAAAATTGTTTGTTTTTTTGTCTTGTTTATTCACTACATTCCATGTTGTGGTGTGAGTTGTAAATGGATAAACATATCCATACTTTTTAGCTGAGATATAGGTTAGAATATCCAGAGGGGATAACTAAAATAGAATAGGATTTGGTAAAAATGGTGAAATTTATTCATCCCCCTATAGGTGACCACATGATATATCGGGAACTTCAATCCCTTTCATGGACTATTTTGTAAACTTTATTTTATTTAAATAGAATATATTAATAAAATTACAATTTGAGATATATATATATATATTTGTTTGTACGCATTTTTTCATTATTCAAAATTTTGTAAGTAGTGACTCAAAGGATAATATTTATATGAAAAACTTGAAATGAAGCATATTAAAAGACATGTGGGTGGATCTATCAAATATTTATGAATGATAATCCAAGTAAAATGAAGAAAAATTATAAAACATAAAAAAATTAAATCAATAATTATTATTGATATATTATCCACCAAAATAATAAGATGAGCACAAATTATTCCATTCACCTAGAATCATAAACTACCTTTGAAATTAGCCCATTGAAATGTTTTTCAAACAATTACATGAAAAAAATCATAATTCACTTGATCAAGATAAACTCAAAATTTATATTGTATATCTTGTTAAGTATTTTAGCTAGCATTACAATATAATTGAACTACATAATCAGTATTTAACTACTAATGATATTTATACTTTTAAAGTGAATGGATGTGAAGTTATCTCTAAAATTTCTAAAACTCTATTCCCCAACCAAATGGAATTTCTAAATAACTAAAAATATCATAAGATATTTCACATATACATTCAGCACTATAGGATCTGATATAAGTGTAATAAAGTTTATTAAATAATTCTCATAGTTATAAAACACTTAGAAATCATATAAACAAACTTCTAAAATAAATAACATACAAATTACTTTACCATATAATTACAAATTTAAGATGAAATAACCCCAACAAAAATAATTAAAATCAAGAGAAAATAAAAATTTATTATTACCGAATGATATCTAATCGAGAATTAGAGCTATGGATATAGAGGTTTCCCAATTTCAGAAAAATATTAATACACCATGAGAAAGGAAGGAAAATGTGATAACTACTTGTTGTCTAAATATGTAATTACAAAATAGTGAACTTGATAGTGTAAGAAATGATTTTTAATGAGAATAGACCATCATATATAATAAAATTTAATTGATAAATAAGTTTTAAGGATGTAATTATATTTAATAAAACCATGATAAGTAAAATTAGTTTAAAATATACACATTTTCACAAATATTCCTAGACAATATATTATTTTTAAAACACTAAAAGAAAAGTCGACATAAGTATACTTATATTTATGTATATCTATTACTTAAATTAAATTAGAATAATTTCATTAAATAGAGAACCAAACCACACCTTTTCTAATATTGTTCTCCAAACTTCATCAATTTAGAGAAACCTACACAATAATACTCTCAATTAATTCTCAAGAAAAAATCATGAGATTTTTTTTGTTTAAAACCAATAAATCAATTAAAGGATGTTAAAATCCTAATGAATCATTAAATACAAATATAAAAATCATGAAAAATCGTCAATTCATCATCTAAATCTAATAAATTCACAATTGATTGAGTTTAGTCATGACACTCAACTTTAAAAACATTCCCTACTATGATATATCTATTAGGTTTCTAAGAGGTTGATTAATACTTAATCATAACAACATAAGTGATTATAAACCATAAAGAAAATATCAACAGGATTTTGACAAACTAAGATTATAAACTGTAAATAAAGAACATGATTGAAACAGTATGTGCACCTTATACTAAATAGATACAAAACCATTCTTAATCTCTATTATATGGGTTTGATAAAGATCCCATAGTGGTATCCTAATGATGTCCCACCTATGGGGTTCATCTATTGGTCAAGATGAATCGTATTACATCTAGATATAATCCATCCAAACTCCATGTCATGTTAGTTTCTTGATTTAAAATCATATGTATAGAGAGAGCATCGAGTTTTAGTGAGTTTAGAAAATAAATAAAACTCACCCACACTACCATTGCATGGTTATAGTCTCTTTATGTGGACATAAAAAATATTCCATGAGGGTTTTCATATTAACTCATGCATTATAATGAATAATTAATACCTTGTTTAATGAATTCATCGTATGAATTAATCTTCCATCATCTTAAATCTTACATAATACTCCTTTAAATGATATCCAAAGTGGAAATGATTCACTCAAATGTTAACACTTAAACAATCTATTGCCACTATCAAAAGCCCATGATATGTTGATCCTACATATTATCATGATATGTATCTCATGGATATTATAATTTTTTTGTGCCAATGTATTCTAATTTCTTCACTTAAAAATATATTAGTAGTAATGTATTCTCAAGCATCTTTTTAAGTCTATACACAACGGAAATACAAAATTAAGGTTATTGTTTCCAAAATTCACCACATATGACATTATATTTTGGTTATATTTTTATCAATCTCCAACTTTCTCTAATTCCTAAATGTCTTTGTGCCATTATACCTTATACTGTATCACATACCATAACTTTTAAAATCATATCCGAAACTAATTTTAGATATTTTCCAAAAAACGTTTGGAAAGATATCATTAATTTCACCATATATTACATCATATGAAATACTCTATGAATTCACATAAAAAAATATTTTGGATTAAACTCTAAATCACTTTTTGAATAGATCTTTGACTCAAACTCAATCCTCGTTTAGTCATCCACAAAGTGTGACCCAATGATCCTTTGTAGTGTTGAAAAAATATGAATATTTAGATCCATAATTGTATAAGAAGAGATACTTTTTTAATTAATCATTGCTACTCAAGATACAAAGGGATCTAGTGTGATATCCATAAAACACATGTATTTCCATACCCTTGTCAACCATTTGCATCACATACTGGAATTCACTCTCATTTATTCCCTTAATCTAAGAAATCGAGTGGATATGGGACATGAAGTATGTAAATATAATATAGTTTACTCATACGTTCTCAATTAACTAAGTACAGTCTGGACAAGTCGATGAATACATCACATTTCAATCATCTTTATGGATGAGTAAATCACATGTCCCTCATACAAATTGATAAGAACATCATATATACTATCTATTTTTGGACCCTCTCTCCTTAGTCTATCTCAATTGAGGGACTAGATTTCATACCCATCATATGAAAAGAATAATCCTAACTTGATTGAGCTTCATATGAAAACATGATAAAAAACATACCCAACCATCACCTGATTAGCTACAATTTAATGGATTCTAAAATAAAAGTATCAAAATATGAAGGTTATAACCCCAGGTATCTCACTGACCTTAGGCAGTGGGGACTAAATATAATCCATGTACACCTAGTATACCATATACATAATCTATGGCTCCATATTTTATAATTAGTGGTTCATACAACACACAAACAATAATATATCTTTTTTGATATGCTTCATGAGTATATTACATATATCTATATGAAAATCCTACTCACACTAACCTTATCATTTCATCATAACATAAAATAATCCATGATAAATATCAAATAGGGATAAATCAAGTCCATACTTTGAGATGTCAATTATCATTACACTTCATGAAATGTATATATATATGTACATTTATACAACCAATGTGAAAGAATGATAAAATAGATATTATATTTCATATGGTGGATTTTATATTCTTAAACTCATTTAATAATACTTAATAAAACCCAACATAAGAATTGATCTATCATATCATATATGATAAAATTCTAGACCAATATTTTGTTTTATAATATTTTTTGGGTAATGTTAACTTTTTACATCTATATTTAATTCTGGACATATCTCTATGTGAACATCTGATAAAACAATCAAATTAACTTATTTAGTGAGTAACATCCATTTAGAAAGAAAGTTTGAATAATGGTGAGATTTAGGAATCATAATCTGAATTCTCAACTCTGTGAACATATTAAAACTCTTTAACATCACAACATCAATTATTAAAATATCAAATTATATTGTCTACTTAGAACTATATCTATGTTAAAAATATTCATCCCTAGAACTGTATTCCATTAAATTTTTTACTTGAAATATTTTAACTATTTACCTTATTGTTTACCAGCATATTCTAAAATTCATTAAGATATTGTGATATTCACTTTTGAACTTGCATAACCCTTTAGAAAATAGCGATCTTCACTTGGATATCAAAATGAAACTCTCTCTATATATTTTTCATTATTTTTAGTTATCTTAAGTGAAAAATCAATTTAATCCAAAATTATTATAATTATATTTGTTAAATTTAAACTTCTCAAGTCCAAACATACTCCCACTAACCTCTTAGACACTAATATTTTTATAATATCTTTCTAAGATACCTAAAATACTTTGTGTTTATAAAATAACTCTTGTTCTCTTTTAGTATAAATATTTATCAAATAAACTATTGTTTCATACCATACATTTAATTTTATGAATTAAGAACATTTTTCTTTAAAATACGAATATTCGTCAATATATTTTACTAATGGGTGGTGGGGACACCTTTCCATTATATTTTAACAAATATCTAGAAAAAATATTCATCCTAGAATTTGTTTTACCTATATCTACTTTTAAAAATGTTATAAAAAAATTAATGAGAAACTATTTATATATAAATAATCATCTCTTTTTGTTCTAACAGCTCTTTATTAATGAACAAGTTCTATTATCTTATAAGAGAAATGAGATAAAGATACACATCCTTTTAAGATTCATTAGATCTTAATAAATTCATTTAATTTTAAATATTCAATGAAAAAACTCTTTAATTAATTATTTTAATTAAAACTATGAGTTCTATCAATTATTACCTTGATTTTGAACTCCTGGATACTTACAACACTTGTAAAACATACAGTTGGCATCTAATACCTTTCAATGATTAAGAATAAATTTTTATAAATATTGATACCACGTTGTGTGTGTTGAATTTGTTGTTAATGATTTTTTATAAATATTAAGTATCAACGATTCTTTATATAAATATGGAAGGAAGATGAATTGAAGTAAGAAATAGTGCTCAGAAGTTATAAAAAGATCAAAATAGTTATGTCAAGAGTGTAAAGAAAGGAAGTGATATCATGGGAGTTTTTTTGATGTTGTTTAATTTCCATTGAATAATTTATTATGACACATTATACATCTCTATGATAGTGATTCTAGTTATAAAGCATATATGAAGAAGGTAAGAATATGTTAATTTTTTTTATGTTTTTATCATTGTTGGACTAGTTATTTTTACAAAAGTAATTCTTGGAGTGAAGGAGGTATTAACCTATAAAATTTGTACAAGTCTCTAATCTAGGCCACCCAAGTATCCCAATGAATATACAAGGCCAATATTAAGGGAATTACTACCAATTTTGGCCGTGTAGAGTAGGTTTATAGGCGAGGCATTACACCTATTGCATGGGTACATCATAGAGTGTGCAGTTTTGAACTTGTGAAGAATAGTAGTGCTTATACTCACACGTGAGGTGAAACATGAGAGGATGGGGGTGAGCACAAAAACCCTAGATGATTTTATTTTTACAATCAGAGAGTGACTTGGGTAATTAATAAGCATTAATTTAAGTTGAAAATCAATGTGGGATGACCTATTTTAAGTGGGTATTGTTCAAGTGTTAAAAATATAAGGATATTTTATAAGTCTTTCAACATCATGAAATGATTCTACATTAATAATCTTTAACCTCCAGCAATGTCTTACCAAACTAGGCCAAAGGTGTCATAATATTTTTTTAGAATTAGAGAACAAACGTGATTATATTCTCATTCCGTAAAGTTTATGAATCAGTGCACATATAAGATGGTTTAAATGATAAGATTCATGTAGATATTATATGTTGAAAAGTTTATTGGATCCACTAAAAATCAGTACTAATGAAGAAATAAAGATGAGATTTAGTGGAAATAAATTACTAAAATTTCATTAATTTTTAATATTTTTTTTATGTTTGATGAAGTTTGAAATAAAACACCATAGATAAGAATATCAAGGTATTTAAAAAATAAGGATTTGGTGGAGAACACATCGTAATAGAAGCTATATTGCATTTGAAATAGGGATCAACACACCATAATGTCTGTCTACACCTAAAGGAAGATCTTCCTGGTCACTTTCTTTATACGATCAATCCTAAAAATGAAAAATTAATTGAATTATTTTGTGATTTTGAAAAGAATAATTTATTTACATGGATGATACTCATAGTTAATATTCAAGGTCTATGTGAGATATATATGGTTGATCCTCCATTTTTAAAAGCATCACCCCTATAAAGGTTATTTTTAAATAACTATCTTCATAACCATATCCATGTAAACATCATTTTTGTTTATTCTAATTATTTTTGTGGATCATTTAATGTTTCCATATTTTATCTGCAAACATTATCTTGTGTATTTTTGGAAGAATAGAAATCTAAGTAATGAACCTCATCCAGTCGATGCCATGTAGACAACTCTTAAATTAAAACAACATGAAAATATTCATCGTGGTTCAATCATGTTTTTTTGATAGGAGAAGACTTGTGAGAGTCTTGCACAAAAAATTATGGAGCCACGACCATAATTATAAATGTATAAATTTTTCATGTAAATTTATATTGTTTTAAATGAATTTATATTCATGATATAATTTAGGTTTTGATAAGGATGAAGATGTTTCAAAAATATAAGGGAAATTAAATGAGTCTATATATGAGATTCATGGAGCCTTGAAAATTAATATTTTAAGGGGTTTTGAATTATAAAAAATCATATAAATTAAAAACTAATTATTTTTTTATATAAAATATATATTTTTTGAATAATATAAAGAATAATTATATAATATTACAACTCATATAAATAGATATTTCAGGTTGAATAAAAAGTGTGAGAGAATTTTGACTCTATTATTTCAAAAAGAAAAATCCCTATATCAAAAGAAGAGAAGAAGAACCGATACTACATCAAAACTATATAATCCATGAGTATTGAATAAATATGGTTTTTGAGTACTTTTCATATACAATAAATAATAATAAGAAGAATAGGGAAGAGATCCAATTTAGTTTTTCTTGCAATAAAGTAGAAGAAGTATAAGAATAAGAAGAACATAATGTGGAAGTGAAGAATATTCCTATGAAAATTAGTTTACATAGGATGAGGGAAGAATATCAGATAATTAAAAGTATTTCATTCATACAATTGGAGGAAAATAATACTATTTTATGGATTTTATTTTTCATAGATAAGAAGAAAAAATAGTATCACTATTGGTTTCTACTATAAAAATGTGGGTGAACCACTATTCATAAAAAAGAGGAAGAAAGAGTACTTTTATGTTATTATGTAGGTAGAAGAAGAGAAAGAAGAATTTAAACCAAGAAACACCATGAAAAAAATAATCCAAAACTATTTACATACTTGGATTCTATTTCAAATCACTATAATAAGTTTTACATTATGAGGAAGAAGTATAAAGATCCCATAAGAGTCTATATTTTGTTTAGTATTTCTCTAGACCAAGGGAATCAGATTATTTTATACCCCCTTTATAAAGTGTAGAGAACCAAACTTATAGTTTATATTACTCCCTAACCAACCCACTATAACTTTTATTTCATTATAATAGTAATCTATGTATTGGTCTCTTCCAAACAAAAAAGGAATAACTACTCTCATTGAGTGGTAGCTTCTGAAGACAATAAGTATTATGTGGTGAAACATGTAAAAATATAATGTGCCATTACTTACTTGATATCATATACTATCATACGACAAGTTATAGACAACCCAAAATAAGAGAATGGAGATCCTAACTAATCAAATAGGTTATGGGATAAAAATTTAAAATTGTATAAAAAGACACTAAAACTAATTCACCCCTCCCCTCTTAGTTTGGAACATATCCCAAAGTGATCCTAAAATTAGTATAATAGTGAGGTTACACTAATGATTGGATTATATACTAAAAATTTGTTCTATTTTTAGTATTTGAGTCACTTTTAGATTTTATAATTAAATGTAGTTTTAGTAAATATCTACCTATTTCAGATCAGAATTCCATCCTGAACAAAACCATAATGAATAAGAAAAATAACGAGAATAAAAAATTGAATAAGGCATACCTCTCATGTTAAGAGGAAAGAGTTTTAGTTTCTCCTTGTAACAGTGTTATAGATTTAAGATATATCTTAAAATAATAAGAACAGGTGGTTTAATCAATCACTAAGAAAGTTTAAGGTTTTTATACCTCAAATATTTTAAGAAAGTAAGGTGATCTTGAGTTATGCGTTGATTCTTGCCCAAACTATACTAAAGAAGACCCAAGGATTAGTGAGAGTGATCACATGTAAATAGATATATCTATAAATTATTTAAATTATTTTTTCTAATTGTTCCTAAATAACTTGTCTCTTTGGTTTATATAATTTTTTATAATCAGCAGGAATATTTCCCTTGGAATGAGGATGAATCATAGAAAATAGACAATTCTTTGAAAGGAAATGTTTTATCCTATGTAATTCACTCCAAAAATATTGGAGAAAAAAAATATAAAAATGAATTATTGAAGAAAAGTGAACCAATTTTAGATAAGAGTGGTTTAATATAATCCAAGATAAGGATAAGACCGCTAAATAATTTAATTAGAAGATCCATGTATTATAAAACAATCTAAAACAATATTTATGTTAAGAATAAAAATTGGATGTAAAATACAAGAAAATTAAAGACATTTACACATTGATACAATAAAATATCAAAATTCATGATGATTAAATGATTAAGTTGTAAAGATGAATATGAATTAAAAATTGATAGTTTAATTTATTAATGATCAGAAAAATTATGTCAATATAAAGTGTACTGATTTGGAAGTAAAAATTTCTAACCTAGTAATGAAACATATTGAATCTTAAAAATTAAAGGAGAAATAAGCATCTTCCATTCATTTTTCTAAGTAGGTCTTTAGTATCAAAATAATTCTAATAAGTGGAAATAATGTCACAACGTTATCTAATGATCTTACCCAAGAATCCCCAAGAATGAATGTTCCATCCTTACTCAATTCAAATATATATACAAAATTTGTTTACATAAAAAGGGAATTTTTAAATAATATATATATATATATAAATATGGATAAGTAAAAGTGATGATAATAATACCCACATGTCTATGGTGGATATATGAATGAGTATAAAAGTCATCTCCCTAAGGAGATCCCAACCAGTGATGAAGAAATCCCCAAAAATAACTTGTTTATAAAACTAGAATTTATGGACAGAAATATGGTCAAGGGAAAAGAACTAGGTTTGGAGATATTTTTGGAAATAAAATTGTTTTGGGTATAGTAAATTATATTTTTGAAACAATTATTTAACTTTATAAGAAAAAAGGATCCAATTTTATGGGAAAACAAGCTAAAGAAGATGCAACAACCAAAAATTAAGAAAAATATATATATAATAAAAATATTTGAAGTGATCAGATATTTATATAGCATGTGAAATGAGTTAATTTTCAATTATGATTCATTTATATTTTATAATTTATCAAATGAATATGAGAAGAAATTTCCAAAAAAGTAAAAAAAGAAAGTAGGGAAAGTGAGGAGATATAAAATAAAGAAAACTACAAAACATATTGCTCCCAAGAATAATCAATAGTTGGATGAGTCATCCTTAGATAAATATAAAATTGAAATCATATTAAAATATGGTATAATAATTTCAAAATAGGTGCTATAAATAATGTATTGGTTTGAATATAATCACTATCAAGAATAAGATTTGTGGATTCTACATTAAATCTACTAATGTACTAAATGATATTTCAATAATTTGGACAATAGAGTTGGATAAATTATGAATCAAGGAGGAAGTATAAGAAAAATATTTTTCCAAAGGAAAAAATGGATTCCATATGAAAATCCTGAATTTCATGATAGTTTTTTAACTAAATACAACCATTGTGTTCAATAATAATTGTGTAAGAGATGTAAGGAATATGGTCAGAATACTAAAGTATGTATAAACATTCCATCATCAAAAGAGGTAACCTTGAAATGAATAAGGAGTGTACTAAGAATGGTTAATTGTGAAAAGATAAGTTATCCACACAAATAAGTTGATTATGTGAATAGTAACAAACTACCAAAAGAAAAATAAGATTTCAATACCTATTGTGAAATCATGAAGACTGTAAATAACAAAGAAACTTGGTTGAGGAAACCCTCTCAACCTTTATATTCTCATTGAATAAGATGAACATCCAACTTATTCCCTTATATTTGTGTATTGTATTTGTGTGCTTATAATGTAGGGAATTGAAGATGAAGCATGTTCTCAAGGGTATAACCTATGAAGGAGTGATAACTATATACACTAGACAAAAAAATAAAGAAGACACCATTTTGGATTGATCCCTCAATTTTTATTTCAATGAATATTAGAATAAAATATTATCCTTGATGAAGATAATATAGAATATGTTAAATATGGAAATCTATATAAATATTTTCATTATATTTAATTTTCTACTTTAAAAGTATTAAAATATATTTATGGAAGCGATGGACCATCATAAAGATCAGGAGAAGTGTCTTCTTGAGGGGAAGACAAGAGAATAAGGCAATGAAGAAGCTCTTAGAATTACTATCTTAGAAATATATGAATATTTTGGAATTTTCTTGAAGGGGTTTCATTGAAAGAAGTTAAGATTTATTATTCTCTCATCTTTGGTTATAAAAATAAATCCTAACATTAAGGGTGGTGATTTTTTGTTATCAATGAAAACGAATTTATGGTTGAATTATAGTTTAGGATTTGTTTTCTAAAGATTAAACCCAACTTTTAGGCTTATTTTTTTGATATGTATATTCAATCGAGTGTAATAAACTTATATAGATATATTCCTTGAGAAATTTATATCACAATTGGTATTAAAAAATTTATCAATTTAAAAATATTTTGAAATATTTTGGAGAAGGTGATGAGTGTCTAATTTTTGTTAGTATCAAATACAATTTTCAATGGACAAATTTTTGGTCTAAATAAAATTCTCTTATTTTCTAAATGAATAATTTATCAAGTAGAATTATAGTGGAATATTTTAAGGTATATTTATTGAGTATGAATTTATATATTTGTTTCCAAAGTACTTTATATTTTTAGTCAATAAGGGGAGAGAGAAAGTGAAATGAATGATTAATGATAAAGGGGGAGACAAGGAATAGAGTACACATTGTCATATCATTTAGAAAGTGTTTACGAATAATAAAAAGGAAGATATTATTGAGATAAATTTGGGTGAATTCTATTTATTTTTAATGATTTTCAATTAATATGAAGTATTAATGATGCTTGATGTCAATATTGAAGGATGAAGAATTAAAGTAAGAAAGAGAGATTAGAAGTTAGAAGAAGATCCCCAAGAATTATTTCAAGTGTGTAAAGAAAGGATTAAATATATTTTAAGTGGTATTTTAATGTTTTGTGAATACCCATGGGGAATTTATCAAGATACATTATATATCTCAATGATAGCAATGATAATGATGAAGTATTGATGAAGAAGAAAAGGAGTGGATCAAAGTTCTGATTTGTGCTTGGAATTGTTGGACTATTTATTTTTACAAAATAAATTCTATATATTGAAGGATGAATTAACTTAAAAAATTAATCCAAATCGCATAGATAGGCTAGCCTAGAAGCACTATTCATAGACCAAGCCAACATTGAGGGATGCACTATTAAGACCAGTTGAGTACATGAGGTTCATATGTGAGGTTGAACACATGGTGCATTGGAATAACATAGATTATGGAAGTTATAAATCATGAAAAACAATGGTTCTTAGCCTCGCACATGTAGGGTGACATGGGATACCAAGGTTGCAAACCAACACCCAAGTAATTTTCATTACCATTGTTTGGGAGTAGCTTGGGTAACTAACAAAAATCAATCAAAGTTGAAAACCAAGGTTGGAAATCCTGTTTTAAGAGGTCGATATTAACATGTTAAAAATATATTTACATTTTATAAGACATGTGACTGGAAAAAATGACATTGATTCAATCATACTAAACCCCCATCCTTTTCTAGAAAGCCTAGATCAAAGATGTTAATGACTTTATTCAAATCAGCAAACCTATATGATCACATTCTAATGTTATGATGTTTATGAATCAATGCACATATTGGATGGTTGAAATGATGAGATGTATATATATTTTTTAAAACAAAATGTTAATTGGTTGGGCAATAAATTAGTACTGATTAAATAAGGAAGATGATATTCATTAGGGAGGAATTATTCAAAGTTCATACATGCATAAACTATTTTCATTTCATAAGAAGGTTGAACTGAAACACCATAGAGATGAATATTGGGTTTTTTTAAAACGGTGAATTAGGGTAGACAATATTGTAATAAAATACATGGTTTATATGAATCTGGGATCACTATTCTATAAATATCATCTTATCCATATGTTTGATCTTCCTAGTCAGTTTTTTCATACACTCGATCCAAAAAAAGAATGATCGATTGAATGTCTACATGTAGTAGAAAGGTAAGGTTTCTTCACATGATTGATCCTCATGATAAATATTAAGGTTCCCAGTGATATATATATGGGTGTTCCTCTATTTAATAAAACATAACATATGTAAGGTTGATTACTATATAAACATCTATGCAACCATCGATATGTAAGAATCATTCATGTTTGTGTTGAGCATTCAAAAGGTTCATTTATGTTTTTTCACTATCTGTGTAAACATATTATTGAAGATTTTTTCAAGAATATAAAACCAAATGAAGAACCTTATCCAACTGATTCTATGTAATAATCTTTTAAATGAAAATATCAAAATAATATTCAAGGTGACTCAGGTCTATTTTGAAGATGTAAAAAGGAATATTTGTGAGAGTCTTATGTCGCAAATCATGGAGCCATAAACACAACTGTAAATGCATGAATTTTCATGCATATGTGAAATGTTTTAAATAAATAAATATTCATAAAATAATTTAGAATAAGAGAAGGATGAAGATATTTCCAAATTGTGTTGGAAACAAACTGATTCCATAGGTGTGATTCAAGGATCCCAAAAAATAAAGATTCAATGTGGTTTTGAATTACTGAAAACCTTATTAACTCAAAATTAATTATTACCAAAGTACATGGAATAATTTTGAAGATAAGAGAATAAATAATTATATGTTGCTAAAAATTATATAAATAGATATTACAAGTTGATGTAAAGTGTGAGAGAAGTTCAAAACTATTGTTCCAAAAATAAACATTCCAATTTTATGAGAAGAGAAGGAGAACTCATATTGCATAAAAAATATATAATCTATGATTATCGAAGCAAGTGGGTGTTCCATTTCAATTTTTATACAAAGAAGAAGAAGAATAAGAGGTAATAGATCGATTATAGTCTATCATGAACTAAATTAGAAGTAGTAGAAGAATAAGATGAATAATAAGTGAAATAGGAAGATAAGAAGATTCCTATGCACAATAGTTTTCACAGCAAGAGAGAAGAAGGAAAAAATAAATAGAATACTTTATTTTTTGAAATTAGAGGAAAAAATAATATGGTGACATGAATTTCAATTTTCATTGATAAGAAGTAGAATAAGGAGAAAAACTACTGCTAACTATGTTGAATAGGTGTGTGCATTAATGTGTATAAAAAAGATTAATAATGTGTACTTTCATGTTGCTGTGCAAGTAGAAGAAGATAAAAATAATATAAACCAAGAAATGCCATGAAAAAGTGAATTCCCAACTATTTATAAACATGGATACTATTAAAAATATCTTAAATAAGATACACACTATTGGAAGGAAATATAAATATTTAATAAGAGGATGTATTTGGGTCAGGATTTACATAGCTTGAGGGAATCCGAATTTTTTTATCCCCACTTTTAAATCCTAGGGAACCACAATTTACATTTTGATCAATCACTATCCAAACCACTCTAACTGGTATTTAATTATAGTAGTAATCTATTTATTAATCACTTATAAACATAGAAAGTAATAACTACTCTCATTGAGTAGAAGACCTTAAAAAAATAACATGCACCATTATTTACTTATGTTAATTTTGTTGCATATGATAAGAGAGAGTTAACCAATATTTAGAGAATTGAGATCCTAAACGATCAAAGAGGTAAAAGGATAAAAAGTTAAAATTGGATAAAAAGACACAAACATCAATTCACCCCTTACCTCTTAGGGTTAAAAATATTCTAATGTCATCCTACAATAACATTGTTACTTGACATGGAAATTACATGGAGTTTCACAAACCCTTTCAGGAATCCTAAAAAATTCTTTGTTATGGAAAATTTATTCCTTACTGATGACTCCCTTACGTGTCAATGACCTTAACTATATTTTTGTGGAAATACTATTGGATTTTCTTACCAACTTTTCTTCTTCTAGTTTGAAATTTCACTTACTAGCATTGTTAACATAGAACCAAAACCTAGACATCATATGACCAATTCATATATTCTCAAAAATTCGAGAATAATTGGTTAAAAATTTCCCATGATTATTTAAAATTTAAGATAATTTAAATAAATTAAAATATGATGAATTATTTAACCATAACAAGCCTTATAATAAATCTTCATTCTCTAAATTCATTAGAATGATAAGTGATATTGGGTATCTAAGACTAAAATTCCTTAGGAAATTTGACATTGAATGCCTTTGAAACCTTAACTTAATCTTTATAAACTCCTTATAAGTATTTAGATATAAATTTTTAATAACTTTCAAACTTTATTACTCATGAAGGTGTTTCTCTAATATATATAATTTTAATTTTATAAGAAATTTTCTCAAGTTATCAGTCATAGAAGTTGATTACATTAAGATTCTATTTTTCTAGATTGATTTCAAAATTATGTTTTATTATGATAATGATGACGATGTTATTATATATAGTAGAAGCTTTTATTAGATGAGTATCATGTTTTTGGACCATTTAATAAGTTAATTTACTGAATGGGATACCACCTAAATGATGAACCCTTTCTAAATTCATCATACCCATTAATGGTCCAAGATCTAAATTTTACTAAGCAATAAGTCTGTTTTCTATCTCTCTCACTACTTGTATATTTAGATAGATAATCATTACAATCAAATAATATACGATTCTTGTATATTTGGATAGAAACCACTTTTCCCAATCCATCATATGGATAAACCCAACTCTATTCTTATGTCATCCTAATTCTTAAGGTTTTCTAAATAAGTTTAAACCAAAGTAAACACCAAGAACATGCTAAAAATAAAATATAAGAAAAAACCTACTTTGGTGAAACCTATTAGAAAATGATTCATTATCACATATTACTTGTTTTACTTATACAAGATAATCCAGAGGCACCCTGATTTTCCAAAACCTACATTGTTGGATGATCAAGGTCTTGAAAAGTGACTCTTTAGAAAGAATCTAACACTTAATATCTATGAACGAGATTTAATATCACTATCTTATCTGAGGTTATTTTTTTTATTTATATGTTATTCTAGTTATTTAGTTAGTAATACTATTCTTTCCACCAAATCAATATGTTCAAACCACATTGATGTGTAACACTTTAGAAAATTCACAGTTTATGTTACTCATCTAAAAATAAAATCCAAATATATTTACACATATCCAAATACATCACATGAAAAAGGTACATGAAATTTTATTTTAAAGGTCTATAAATTTATGATATTGAAAATCCCCACATGAGAAATATTAGAGCCATAAATATCCCACCTCCACATTTCTATAACAAGGAATAAGCCTCCAGGCTAGTGGGAAGTACAACCCAATGTCCCTCCACTGAGGAGTACTTTACTACTTATAGAAACCAATTCATCATAACTCAAACACCTAATATATATAAATATATTCAATAACTATATTCTAGATAATAACATCAATTACAAACCAAATTCATTGTGGATGGAAACTAAATCATTTTATCATACCCAACATGTAACTGATTTGATGTATGTATGATAATATATATAATTAGTTTAATAATTAAACTAAATCATAATCCATTCATAATATAAACAATTTATAACTATTAATAAAGAAGTAAATAACCTTTAGATAAATGAACATTTCAAATATTAAAACATGAGATAAACATATACAAACAATTCATAAACAAAAGTTGATAATAAAATTATAAAAAGTTGCTAATTATTATGGACATTCAATATTATTGAATATAAATACTTAATATAAACTTTTTAATATGAACTCCTTCATATTATACATTATATAACATTCTATTTAAATATATGATATTTTATTAATTATAAGAATTTTATAATCCAATTTTTATTATGTAAACATTTACATATTCTAAATATCATATACTTATAATTAATTAAACTATGATCATATTAGCCATAAAAACTCTTTTCATGAGTTTTAAATAATACCCAATCCAATGCCCTTAATTTAAACCAATTAAATTTAATTATTATGAGTAATTTTTAATTAAAATATAAACTCTATATTTTTAAGTTATTTTTTAATTTATAAATCCTTTATAGATTACTCCTTATGATTTCTAAATAATCATTTTATTTATAAGTCATAAGACATACCATATAATACCAAAAAGTCATTTAATACCAATTCTTAATATTTGGGAATATTTATTAATAAATGTTTTAAAAAATTTAATTAATAAAATTTAAATCACTTTATAATTAATTAACTTATAAACCTCTTTTAATTATTAGAAACCACAAAATAACTTTATTAAATAATATATTATCATTTTAAACAATTTATAAATTATATAAAAAATTAATTAAATATAAAAATTTATCTTTTATTCTACCATCACAAGACAATATGTTGACACAGAGGGACGGTGCAGATTAACACTAGTTAGAAGATCTTAAGGTGACATAAGAAGAGAGTTCTACCGTGAAGGTTGAAATATTGGCTATGAACATGGAATGAGGTCAGTACAATGGTATTTCAACAAAAACCTTTAGTGTGTATAGGTTAATAATGTATCACCCATTTGACTGAAATTCAAATGTTGGACTCACTCAAATTAGTAATTTTTAATCATATAATTCATTCATTTTACTCTATGCTTGAAATTACATTTCCTTATAACATAATCTAAATCCCACTACTTACCTTACGTTGAAACTCAACAAAAAATTATGGAACCCATAAATGATTATCTATTCTTCCACAATAAGGATTCAAGCTATGCTATGTCAATAGAATAATATCATGCACTGGAATAAAGATGCATCATCTCAAAAACATATCTTAAATTGATTCTGGAGATTATTATAGCACTTAAAGCTGTATAAAACTGGATCACTTCATGTTACGTTATCACACAACATATCCTAGCAAGCCTCACACTATGTTATCAAATAATATAAAATCATGGTCCTAGATTATAATTATTTTGATAATCAATGTAATGTAAACCACCGCTCTTTATTTAAAAAACATGATTTCAAAGAATAAAAACTTATAGTTACTCTAATACCACTATTGATTTTCTTAGGGGTTTATTGACACATAATCATTTTAATATAATAATTTAAAAACCACAAACACAAGATCAACCTGTAAACTGAAATTTTATATTATAAATAATTAATAAGATGTAAACAATATGTACACTTTACATCAAAGATATAATGCACCATTATTCTTATCTATTATATGGGTTCACTAAAGATCACATAGTTGCTTTCAAAACATGTCCCACTTATGGGGTGTATCAATGGTTCAAGATAAATAATATGATGTTTATATGGGATCTATCTATTCTATGTGAAATGTTAGTACCTCGATCACAAAGGATATGGATGAAGAGGCATCGATTTTTAGGGAGTTTCAACTAAGAAAAAGAAGCTACCCACACTTCTATTTCATGGTAGAGGGATCTTTATAAGGACCTTGATGAAATTACTTAAGTGTCTTTATATTAACAAACATGTTATAACACTTGATATAATACCAAAACTAATGTTTGTACCATATTCATTAATCTCCCACCATAATGTATCTTACGTAATGATCCTTTAAATGATAGACATTATAGAAATGATTAACTATAATGTTAACACTTAATGATCAACCACCACTATCTAAATCCCATGATATGTTGATCTAATGTGTTCACATTATTTTTATCTCATTCATATCATAATATGTTGGTGACAACATATTTTTATTCCTTCACTTGAGAATATGGTTGAAACAATGTACTCTCAAGCTTCTTCTTAAGATTGTGTACTATGGAAATGTAACCTTAAGGTCACAATTTTGAAAATGAATCACATGGAATATTAGATTTAGGTAATATTCTTATTAATCTTCAATCTCATGATATTACCTATAACCAATTCTAGTCAGGTGATTTTTTTTAAAATTATTTGAAATGAAAAATTCCATGAAAATTATTGAACAAAAAAATATTTATTAAATAATAGAAACTACATAGCACACAATGATAGGTCATAAACTTTTTTTCTCTCACATTAAACCAATTGACACACTGTATCCCCCAACTCTTCTTTTTGAATCACATTTTCATGGATCCTTTTTCCAAATAAATACATATTCATTTATATAAAACTTTACAATGAAAATATATAGTTTAAGAAACCATTTTTCTTAAAGGAATATAAGAAAAAAACCTAAAACTAAGAACAATTATACAATCTTCTTGAATGTCATTTTCTTAACATGAAATCAACAGGGATTTTGGTTTCATCGAACTATAGTAAATAAAATTAGATAATATTTCATAAAAAATATCAATGGAAGCTAAAAAAAATACATAGGAATGAATCACTTTAATATGTCATATATTTTGAACATCATCTTCAAGGTTGATTGGAATGATATCCAAAATAACAAAAATTAATAACAAGGATTTTTAGGTAATGAATAAAAAATGATAGAGAAAATACATGGATAAATTAGGTTTTTTGGTAATCAAATAATAATGTGTAAGATAGAATTTAAAGATCACTAGCTAAAAAATATACAGTATTTAGGGAGTAGGTGAT
The DNA here is from genome assembly GCA_963277665.1 of Viscum album. Taxonomy (NCBI): domain Eukaryota; kingdom Viridiplantae; phylum Streptophyta; class Magnoliopsida; order Santalales; family Viscaceae; genus Viscum; species Viscum album. Next base: position 2,001,874,911 of record OY728146.1, on the reverse strand, counting down.
GTCTAGATTATATATTTTTGACAACTGAAGAAGAGAAAACTTGGGGGAAATGATGTTGTGATTTTAGATGTGGGGAGGAGGAGGAGTAATGGGGAAGCTATATAAGATATCATAATTATAAAAGGGAAAAATATGGTTAGGTATTTTTAGAAACTGATGGAATGGGAAAGAGTGAATAGGGAATAGGGATGATGGAAGAGGTAAGAGAGGACCATACACATGGGGAGGTGGTAGGGAATTGAAGTAGAAAGAATGATGGAAGAGGGGGATGTGAATGTAGGTATTGGGGGGGGAATGAAAGTAGGTAATGAAATCCATAAATGATAACACATGTATATGGAGTAATGTAGTTTAATAGAAGTATAGTTTTTCCAAAATCTGAATAACAAATACATTATCAATTTTTATAAAATATAAAAAAAATAATCAATTATAAAAAAAATTAACAACGAAACATTTAATACAATATGAAGGAATAACTAAATTATATATATATATTTATTTTCTTAATAGAAAAATTGGACATATAACTTAATAATTCAATGATTTTTTATATCATCTAATTTGATATTACATATTTCCAAGATTGTATATACTTGGTGAGGTAAGAAGTATTTGGAAATGGGATATTATTAGTGGATGATATAATAAGTGAATACGAAAATAATTCTTATACATTACTCTCTTGCATAAATATTTACATAGATATGGGGAAAAGAATATGTATTTAAAGATATGAAAATAAGATGTGAAGAAGTCACTTTATATATAAAAAATAAATTTTTAAAAGTTATTTATACCTGTTATATATATAATACTGTAAAAGATATGGAGTAAATTTTTTTGTTTTATTTTCAGTACCAAAATAATGACCCATTGGGAAATCTAAATAGTTGGTTCTCTAATTTAAAAACTAAATAACACTTATGAAAAACAAATATCTTTTTAGAATAAAAAAATTATAGTTATATAATTACAGAAGTTTCTAGAATATTAGAAGTGAAACAAAATAGAATAAAATAAAAAATATATATGCATTCATAATCTAGCTAAAAGAAGTAAAAAATGAAAATTCGTAAGATCAATTATAAGTAATAACTCTAAAAACTAATACATTATTTTAAGAATTATTTAAAAAATAATTTCTAATAAATCATGGAATACTATGTTAAATATCTGTCATATTTATTTCTATTATTAACGTTCCACAATCTATATTTCTAATATACATAAATAAAATATACAAATTACAACAAAAATACCATGATTTTTTATATGTAAAATAATAGATCTAAAAGTAAAATTTGATTTAACATATAACATAATTCATAGTAGCTTTAGAAATAACTACAATTAAAATCTATCCAAATAATGGAATAAAATAATAATGTAAATTCAAAATAACATTTTAGATACTTATGCCAAAAATAGTATATTTTGGAAATAAAATAGATTAAAATATAAATAAAAAATTCATTTTTTAAAATATTATACATTAAAAATTACTATAGGTTATAAATTGAGGATATATATATTAAATATTAGAAAAACAGGAATATACCACTGTTAAAACGCCATTATATAGAAATTAAACCCATTTTTCTCTTACAAAATTTTAGAAAAATCCAAAAAAAAATCTAGAACATATTAATTATGTGTAGAAAATTTCATATATAAAACAACTTAGAAAATATATAGTTAATAAATGATACAAAAAATTAAGTAATTATCAAATATAAATTAAACATCTATAGTATAAAAACATTAAAAATTATACATTATAATACATTGTATTATAAGAAATGAAAAAATTTCAACTTCTGTAGTTATTGAGTATTAGGTAGATGAAGGTAGCATAAAAAAATAAATTACTACAAATGGACATTTAAAGTTAGATAACTTTATAAATCAACCAAACTTTGATGCGAGTCTAATTGGAAACACCCATTACTTGATATATTAATCCAAAACCATAAGAATGCTAAAATCTATGTAAAATTTGAAAAAGAAATTACCTCTTAATAAAAAAATTATTTTCAACATGATAACGGGAAAAATTGATTGAATATTTCGAATAGAGGGAGTAGAAATAGAGTTGGACTTGTTAGGAGAAACAAAAGGTGTTCATTACCTTCTTAAATCAGAATTTGTTTTTTTATGAAACCCCAATAAATATAATAAAAAAAGTGTTGAAGATAATATAAGAAAAAAAACATTTTTATTATGAAAATTATATTTTGGTGAAATTGGGGGAAACTAATACTAACATGGGGATATATAGTACCCAACTGGAGGCTGATGTCAATTTGAAGAAAAAACAATAAGGTTCTACCACTAGAGGGTTCCAAAAGGATATTAGGCATAATAAATCAAATGATAGGAAGAGATATGGGACCATGGGGATCATAAAATCAAGTAATTGGGAAGAATTGAAAAATAAATGAAGTATTGGAAGAGAAGAATGTTTTTAGAGAAGAAGGTAAAGGTAAAGGTGGAGAGGGGGGGAGGTAGGAGGCAGAGAGAAGGGAAGCTGTGAGATGGGGAGAATAAGAGGGAATAGAAAATATAGATGTTTGGAGGGAATCATTGGTTATAGATTTTGACATATATATTAGAGGATTAAATTCTTTTAAATAATTATATATTTTTGAGCCTATAATATATTGAAAATAATGATCTTTCATTACAATCTACGGATAATATAATAAAAGAAGATAAATATCGATCTATTTTTTTTAAATGATTCTAAAAAAACCAATAAAATTATTAATACAATTGAATATTGACACAATACCTTGTGAATATCTTCTACATATCAAGTGAAAGAACGAGATAAGAAGTTAAAGTTGTAATGCTCTGTACAATACAGATGACATTATCCCCTTTGATCTTAGGAATATATAAATGAAAAGGAATGGGATTAAATTTTTTAATAGTAAATACATTATAAAATAAAAATTAAGTTAATTCTAAATTTAAGAGTATAAGAAAATAATTTAAATAATAATTTCAATTACAAATAAAATTCTTAAACAAAGGTCATTTTTTACACTTGAAACCAAACAAAAGTAGTTTCACTTCCCATGAACACATACAAGGTAGTAAAAATGGAGTATCTATTTTATTCCAAGATAAGGTAAAGTTAATTTGAATGTTAAAAATCTTGAATACCCATGAATATTTCTTCTATTCATAAGAATTATAATTTTTGAATCAAAAATACCTTTTATGACCATGCATATGAGAGCCTGTAAATTTTAAAAGTAAAAAAATGGTTTGGACTATAACATCACGAAAAAAACTAAATTAAGGAAGTATAAAACCCTTAGAATCATAAATGGATTTAATAAAGTACTTTAATTAATATAGTAATACTATATTATCCCAATGTGAACACATGTTTAAAGGAGATTGTGGAAGATAAGTCAAATTATTAAGTTAATTGGAAATTTTGAAGAGGAAGTTTAAAATACATCAATTAAATTCTTAGAAAAACAATCCCTAATAACTTTACACATAAAAATGGGGATGGTAAATGTGTTATAGGAAATAATAATGATAAATTTAATGAATCAAATATTAAATTGGGACAATATCACATTAACATAAAAAATTAGAAGTATTTGGGTAGTCTTAAAATTTCAATGGGCTCAAGTAGGATGAAATTATAAAATCATCCTATATAGAAAATTTTTCAGGATAATGTGTTTATAACCCATATTAGTGATACAAAATTTAAAGGATCTATGGCCCTTTCCATATTTATGAACCAAAATTTCTTACAATGTCATAAAGGATAATAAAATATCATTTAGGTAGGATAGAAATGAGAAGTGTTAAAAAAATATTAGTAAGGAATATGGAGTAAGAATTCACCTATTATTTAATAAAGATAATTCCCATAAATAACATAAATTAAAATTTCAAATAGAATAATGTTAAAAGTAATAAAAAAATTAAAATTGTTTTACTCAATTTTATATAATAAAAATTGTGACTATAAATGTAAAGAAAATATAAAATTAATGAATATAATATAAAAAATATTTAGTAATTAACAATAAATTGAATGGATTTGAAAAAAATGGATCAAATGAGATAGATAAAGGTAACATGAAATGGATGAAGGGATATATTTCGAAATTTTAACCAATGTAATAAATGAATTTATACTAGATGGAATTGATGAAATCACATCAGAAGAAATGGATGAAAATATATTAGATGGAAGGAAAGCAATCGAACCGGACAAAATCATACCAGATGAAACAGATGAAATCATACTCAATGGAATGGATGAGGGGATTCTTCATGAAATGAAAAGTATTTGAGATAGATGGTTACAAAAGTGATGTAAAACTCCAAAATAGACGAATGGTAAGGAAACTGATTCTATTCTGAAAACTTATTGGAAGGTAGAGATGAAGTTGAGGGAAATATTGAAGGGGTTACACACATTGGGAGGAGGTAAACTAATAGAGAAGTCAGTGAAGAGTCATTAGTGGGGAAGAGGAGATGTCAGGTTTGGTTTTTTGGATAGCTGATTGAAGAGGAAATCATAGAAAGTGAAGAGAGAAGGGGGAAGGATTTACAAGCAATGTATTTAAGGAGGAAGGGGTGGAAAATTAAAGCAGAAAGATAAAGAATATGAGGGTGACATGTTTACGAGGAATTGCAAAGTTTAACATAAATATATATGATTTCACACCACATGACTTAACAAATATTTTAAATTTAATTTTATTAACTTAAATTGATTTATAAATTTATAAAAAATATAAAGTTTTAAAAGATTTTATTATATTTATTTCATAAAAAATTATATATTACTTCATTTATATTAGTGTTATTATCTAAATGAAATTTATTTTAATATATATAATAAAAAATATTAACGATAAATTAAAAAACAAAAAATATATATATAAAATTTTTTCAAAATAATATTTAAAATTACTGTATTGAAATTTTTATCACAAGAATAATTTTACTTATTTATTTTATTTTTAATTAATAATATCTTTTGAAGTTTTCTAGCATATATATAATGAATGTAAGTATTTTTTTAAAAAAATTTAATAATTACATAAAACATATAAATTAATTTTTTTACTATGGATGAGATAATGTTTGTTATATTCTAATTTTTATGACCATGTACAAAATCATCTTCATAAATTTAATATTATTTAAGAATGACAGATTTTATTTATATTAAACTATTTTAAAAAAAAAATCAATAAATTGATTTTATAACACTATTTATCACATATAACTAGTGAGATAAATTTTATCTACGAAAATATATTCTTCAAAAAAAGTATTTTTTTAGAAAATGTATTACACATAACCAATGAGATAAATTTTTAATTTATATATCAATAATAATGTGATGTTAGAATGAATGTGTAATTTTATTTTCACACATTTGTTTTCATAAATAAATGATATTTATTACATTTAATTGATAAAATAAACTTTATCTAAACATTTTTTAGTCATAATCTTTTTATCATTTTTCTAAAATTTATCTAACATAGTGGGCGATAGGATTTTTTTTAAAATATAATATTTGAAAAAAATATTTTTTTTATAAAATGCTTATTTTTTATAAATAAATTCTCTCATTTAAATAATAAAATAAAATAAATTTTATATTAAATTTTTTTAGTGTCATTTATTTCATGAAATTGGTGAGATGAATTTCATGCATAATGTTATATTTTTTTAAAATTGAAATTCTTCTCATGTATAATGTGTGTTTAAATTACCTATATTGATATCCGTTTTAAAAATAAAAATTATCACATGTATATCATGAGATAATTTTCATTAACAGTAACACCCCATTAATTTACATATATTTATTTTAGAATAAATTTAATTTCTTCGACAGCTTGTGATGCACACAACATCGGGTTTAAACAAAACACAGTTTAGTCACGCTTTACACACTTAATTTATAATTAATTTTCAACAATTTTAGAAAAGTTATTTGACAAAATAAACATAATTTTTTAAATTAGAATACCAAAATTATCCTAGGTTGAAATTTTTTAATTTTTCTGAAAAGTTTTATTTTTGGATGAATAGTGAAAAATACTGAATTTTAATTGAAAATTTTATTTTTTGTTTAAATAATTCCTAATGTTAAATTTTATTTTTAATTGTTTTTAGTGTAAAATAAGTTTAATTTTATATCAAATAATCCAATTTATGTCATTTAAATCATTTTTATATTGAAATGTATATAAAAACTTTTTGAACTTTTAAATATTTTCTCTTTAAAAACCCGCTTTCTCGTCGTGTTTGTTGGATTAAATTTAAATTAAAATTTTCTAATTATGTGAATTGAATTTAGAAAAATGTATTCCATATTTTCAATAATAACAATTTATAATTTCTAATAATTCTATATTTTGTTTCCAATGTGAATAGTAAAAAAATAAAAAACTATTTACCATGGTTAAGGTAAAAATGCATTTTCAAGGCGGTTAAACTAGAATGATAAGTGTGAAAATGAACTAAAATATTATTTTAATTTTATTTAATGAGTTTATTTTGACATTTTACATCAAATTATCTGAAATATTGCAATTAATTTCCACTTTTTTTGGAATATGACCCATATAATAGGTTAAGTAATGAAAATGATAAAAAAAATACTTCTCTTCATTTTAATTTCTATAAATATTTAGGATAAAAAACAAAAACATAAGTTAGGTTATAGATATTATTTAGAAAAATAATTTTTTTTCTATCATAATAAATTATCTTTAATTTTTAAGGATGAAATATTTAATTTAAATTTTTATGAAATGCCAACATATTAAATATTTAGTTAACCATTAAATGAAATAAATGATACTAAAAATTTTAAAATTGAAGTAGATTGATTGAATTATTATGTTAAATAAATTTTGTGGATAGATATATCATGTTACATAGGTTTGAGAATAATATATTATAATTCCATTACTCTTTTTATATTTTTCAAATTCAAATTAAATGAATAATATCAAAATTGACATTAATGTTATTTTATAATAAATTATATCTTATCATATGATTTATAATTACTAAAAATCCTATATCCCAAAAATTTATTTTTAAATGGTAATAAATATTGACTATGTCCAATTTAGGGATTGATTTTTCTTTTAAAATGAATTTATTTCCCCCTAATTAGTAAAAACTTTGTTAGGGTGATTAAGGTTAAAGTAGTGTTTTTTGGACGTTACATGTGGCTGCGTTAATTTTTTTTTCAAAAAACATAATATTTTTATATGAAAATTTTATTTCATAATTATAATAAATGTTTATATATTATATAATATATCTTACTTTAATTTATTCATAATGGATAAATTATGTAGTTTAGAAAACTAGTTACCATAGTGAAACAAATAGTAAAATTAAGGAAACTTAGAAGTTAAATGAAAAAATGCTTAAAAAATATGTTTCATTGTGTTTTGAAGATGTTTATAAAACATATAATCCCTCAAAAACCTTTAATTATAATATTTTTATCCACTTTAAGTAATATTAACATCCCAATAGGGAATACTTTTGTGTATTTACAAGAATACCACTCTTCCCCAACTATAAAAGGGCACTCACTGCACTCAATTCTTCACTTCTCTAAAAACATTTTGTTCATCCAAAACCAATATAAATCACATAAAAAATCCCCTAAAAAATCCAATAATAATTTTTTTGGTAGAAATAAAACCTGGGAGGAAATATAGTGCAAACCAAAGGAGGATACCTAAAGAAGAGGTAATGTTCTTCAACATGAATATTTATTTTACTTCTTTATCCACCTCCTTCAATTTTTATTAAAACCTGAATATATTATAAACTATGTATTTTAAATATTCTTAGATGTTTTTATAATAAGGTAATGACATAAAACCATATACACTTCCATAAAATGGGTTATGAAATCATCATTCATGTGTACGACATACTATCGCCTCATGAACCTATGTAGTTTATTTTTCCATTTACACCTATCAAGGTTATGTATGATTATGGATATAAATTAAATGATTTATATTTATAAAATATTTATGCCTATTTAGTCACCATATCATGTATATATTTTTTACCTTTAAATCCGTTGTTGATACGACAATGCCGCTCTTGTGTACGACAGACTATCGTTTCATGAAGCTATGTGATTCATCTTTCACTAACACTTCACATGGAAGGTGATAAAGACAATGTTAATGATTATATATGATATAAATTACATAATTATGATATAAATGACTTATTTATCATTAAGTAAGGATAATATATCTATAAATATCACTTTCTTTCTTATATTTTTCACCCACAAAAAGATGATAAAATTGTTTGTGTATATGTGGATGACCACCTTGATGAAGTGATGTGACACTATTTTCATCACCATACCACATGGATGATATATATTTGTATATAATATGTTATTTATGATATTATGATCATTTTTAAAAGGTAAAATATTTCTTACCTCCTTTCTATAATGATCATGGAAGATGGAAGTGTTACTCATGTGTTCGTATAACCTATCATCTCCATGACCGTAACATAATTAATTTTTCATAAAAAACATTAATGATTGATTTTAATGGTTTAATTTATGTATAAATAAAATTATTATTTCATGATTATTATTCTATAAATGATAAAACTATATAATATAAACATGAATCAAAAGTTTTATGACAAAGCACGCATGAGAAAAAAAGGAAATTAACACTTGAAACAAACAGAAATAATGAATTATTACTGATGAATGGGTGATAAGATATTATAAACGGATCATATATAATATTATAAATATTAATATGGTTTTGGTGAAAGTTTAAGACATATATAAAACTACTATATAAGATTTTAAAGTATGTTTATCCAAAAGGAAGCGTAAAGTGAGAGATTTCATCTCGATTTACATTCCATTGAGACTTATTTGTTATTATAAAAAAACTCACTTTTATGTGATGTATATAATTACCCTTTGAAATGTAAAATCATGATTCATTTATACTTCATGGTATTTTAAGTTCCAATTTGAGTATGGTAAATAATTATTTGTGTGAAATATGAAATTGAGTAGATGATAATCATGGAAGAGGGGTTAAATTATGAATAAATGTTTTAAAAAGAGAATTATTAAAGTGTTTTGTTATTGAAATTGGATGATGTTTTATTCTGATATGATTTTTTCATATTTCTATGATGTTTGTGGCTTTCTCAGCGTGTTTTTGTGGCTGGAATTAATGCATTTATATTTTGAGAATATATTATTAGAAATTAGAGGGATGATGTTTCATTAGTGTAGTAGATGATTTTTTATTGATGTGGAAAGAGGTAAATGGGTCTTATGGTTGTTATTGTGGAATTGTGTGGTGGTTATTGGAATTGTATCATGTGGTGGTTCTTATGGGGATTATTTAGTTTTTGTGGGTTTGTGTTATATATTCTTAGTGGTATTGAATATGATTATAAATAACGAATATGATAATGGGTAATGGGATGGAATTTAATAAATAGTTGGATACTAATGAATCATTAATTTTTGAAATAAACAAGTTATGACCAGGATAAATGTTGGTGATGAATAATGAATTGTTTGGCATTAAATATGGATAAATAAATGGAACACTAAATGTAATATAAATTCTAGAAAATTAAATCTATAAATGTATAACTGTATGTTTACATGGGAAATCATAGAATTTTTTATAGCTATTCTAAGTAAAGAGGTGGGGATGGTATGTGTTATAGAGATGGAAGTAGTTGTTATTCAATGTTGGTGATAATGTGGTGACGGTTATGTGATTTTGAATCTCTCTCTAGTTATGAACCCTTATTTTGAGATATTTTGTGGATATGATATAGATGTTCTTATTTTCTTATGATTTTTTACAACCCCACTCGAGTTGAATAACCTTATCAATTCCCAAATGTTTTGGGTTCCATGTGTTTTCCCTAACATATAAGTTGGCGAGTGAATGGATGGATGGATACCCTATCTTCACTACTCTAAATTCCATGTGTATTGTTGGATATAATGGATCACAATAATTATATGAATACTAGCTATATTGTCTTAGAGTTATTTTTAGTATGTAATATAATTTATAACTTAGTTATTTAGATGTGATAATGATAGAAGGTGGGGTTCATCCATAGTGTGAGGAGGGAACACAGTTGATTTCATTTATTTTCATGATACCCTACTATGATGGAAATATGATATGTAGTTGGGATATGTATATGTTATTATAGTTATGAATATGTGATTATAGATTTGGATATGTAATTATGGTTGTGATGTGGTATGTATCTTGTGAATGTGACATGAAATATGATGTGTGATGACAGATATGTGAAAGGTGTGGAAGCACAAGATGCTTCTAATTGGGGAATAATAGAGACCAAATAGTTTGGAGTTGGTTTTAGGGCATCTTATTGATATATTATTTTGATACTGTGTTATTATATTTGGACGCGGTATTGGGAAAGTGAGCCTTGGTGAAGTTGGGTGATAGTTGACTAAGATTAAGTGTGTGTTGGTTCCATTGTTTATTCTTTGTGGAATTAGTATGATTCTCCCACATAGTATGATAGGTATTAAGGAGGATCCCACTAATTATAAATGTATTCTCACTGCTATATATAAATATTATTTTCAGGTTTCTAGGAGGGACTCAGTGGTTAGAATAGACCTTACTTTTTCAAGGCATAGAGTTATCCTGAAAGTCACTTCCATAGGAGTACCTTTTGGTTTGTCATATTCTAGAGACTTTTTTATATATCAATTTTCATGCATTAGGGGATATTTGTTTTTATTTTATATTATGGATTTTATTTGTGGATTTATTTATATAATCCTTGGATTATGAGGGTAATATCTATAATATGTGTGTTTGATAATCCAAGTGCTATTCACCAACCCATGTATTATTATATATGGTCTTTAGGGGTCACATTTTTCTTCACAACTGGCCAGGAGGGGTCCCAATAGGGGCTAATCATGAAAAAGTGGTCTCAACACTACGAATGAGAGTTATGATGGATTTTGTAGTTAATAAATGGCATTGATTACATTAGGTTGGTAGGAAAAAATGTTAGTAAAACTTTGTGTGTGATGTATCAAGGGATACCTATTAATAAATAAGCGATTAGGGCCGCATATGATCCAAAGTGAGGACTATAAGTTTACTAAACAACCTTGGTGAGGTATTGAAAATTATAGAGTAAAGACCTAGGAGAGGTGTATGCATCATGTTGGTTTGTGGTTGTGGTTTAATAGGGGTGATTTTGGGGGAAGTGAAAATGAATCTAATTAAATGATTCACAAAAAAATCTATGATACCTGGACTAAGAGTATGCTTATTTCATAAAGATATGGATTCTGGTCATTGTCTGTGTGTGGTTCAAATTTGCGAGGTGTAGTAGAATGATCTGATTCACTGCCAAAGGATTGACCTCGACATGGATGATGATTCTTGGAGGAGGTTGTAGTGTGAGTTCCAACATTAGAGTTTTGTGAAGTAATTGGGAAGTGTCTTCGATTTTGAGATGAATAACTAGTTGGAAGATTTGGATATCACTTTTATTTTGATCTATGTTAGGATAACTCATTGTCTTCCATTAGTTGTTAGTCAGATGAGACGAGTTGTGCGCCAATGGTGGGTTCTATTTCTTAGAGAGTCACTACAAAAAAACTACCGTTTCACGAAGGTTTTTTAACGGTGGTTTTAAAAACCGTTTCTAAATGCGTTTCAGGGAGCCATTTCACGGTGGTTTTTAAACCGCCGCGAAATGATATTATTTTTTTTTATTTTTTTTTATTTTTTTTTAATTTTTTTCAAGGATTAGCGGCGTTTTTTAAAAAACCGCCGCGAAATAGTGGTGGTTTCGGTAAAACCGCCGCGAAATGAAATGAAAAAATAAAAAAACATGAGAAACCCCGAAATCACTAAAATGACCATAACTTTTGATCCGGGCATCCGTTAGAGCGCCAAGACCAGTCAAATCGAAGCTCATGAAGAGATATAGAGGCACATATAATCAAAACCGTGAGACGGTCTAAGGTGCAGAAGATATTAGAGTTATAAGAAAGTTGAAAAATGTTCTCAAACTTCAAACGGTCATAACTTTCGCTCCGGGTGTCCGTTTGGGCTCTACCACATATCAAATCGAAGCCAGCGAAAAGAGATACACACAAATTCAACATAAGTAACTTATGTATTGTTTGTAGACCCCAAAAACCCCTCTAAAGGCTTCAGAAACCCTGTTTCCGTCACCGGTGTCCCGTCAAACTTGTCTTCAAACGGACGTAACTTTCGATCCGCGTGTCAATTCGGACTCCTCCACCTTCCAGATCATAGCTCGTTCCATGAGTTTCAGTTTGACTGGTTGCGGTGCCCACATGCACTCTTGGATCATATGTTATGACTATTTTAGTGGGTATCAGGTTTGTTATGTTTTTCGATGCCTCGTTTCTAGCACCCGTTCCCCGTCAGCTTTTTTTTAAGTGGTCGTAACTTTCGATCCGCCTGTCCATTCGGACTCTTTCACCTTTCAGGTCTAAGATCGTTTCAGGATCTTTGATTTGACAAGTTGCAGATCTAAAACGGACTCTTGGATCATAAGTTATCTCCATTAATGTGAGTCCAATATTTTTGTCTCTTTATGACCGTTTTGACGGGTTTTAACGGTTGCTCCATTTGTTACTGTTTTTTTGGGTTTCCATGACTAGTTATCTATATCAATGGTTTTTTGTGGGTTATTATGATGATTATGTTGAATTATTAAGGGGTTTTCCAGAGTTGTCATGAGTGTTCATGCGTTCTCATTCTTTCTAATGCCTCATTCTTCATATGCTTCTCCATCCGTTTTCATGCGTTTTCATGATTTTTCATCCATTATCACGTCTTTTCATACTTTTTCATGTGTTTCTTTTATTATTTATTATTTATTATTTATAATATACTTTAATTTATTTATTATCTATTATTTTTAACTGGTTATTTATTATTTATATTTATTTATTATTCATTATTTATATTTATTTATTATTTATAATTTATATTTATTTATTATTTATTATTTATATTTAATTATTATTTATATTTACTTATTATTTATTATTAATTATTAATTATTTATTATTACTAATAATAAAATATTATTATTACTAATAATAAAATATTATTATTAATAATAATATTTGTTACTGGTTATTTGTTATTTATTATTTATTATTTATTATTTATTATTTATTATTTATTATTTATATTTATTATTTATATTTATTATTTATTTATTATTTATATTTATTATTCATTATTTATTTAGTATTTATATTTATTTATTATTTATTATTTATATTTATTATTTATTATTTATATTTATTTATTATTTATTATTTATTATTTATTATTTAGTATTTATTATTTATTATTTATTTATTATTTATTTATTATTTATATTTACTTATTATTTATTATTTATTATTTATTATTACTTATTTATTATTACTAATAATAAAATATTAATAATAATAATAATATTTATTACTGGTTATTTGTTATTTATTATTTATTATTTATTATTTATTATTTATATTTATTATTTATATTTATTATTTATATTTATTATTTATATTTATCATTTATATTTATTATTTATTTATTATTTATTATTTATTATTTATTTATTATCTATTTAGTATTTATTATTTATTATTTATATTTATTATTTATTTATATTTATTTATTATTTATTATTCATTATTTATATTTATTATTTATTATTTATATTTATTTATTATTTATTATTTATTATTTATTATTTATTATTTATTATTTATTTATTATTTATATTTACTTATTATTTATTATTTATTATTTATTATTACTTATTTATTATTACTAATAATAAAATATTATTGTTAATAATTATATTTGTTACTGGTTATTTATTATTTATTATTTATTAATTATTAATTATTAGTTATTAATTATTAATTATTAATTATTATTTATTATTTATATTTATTATTTATATTTATATTTATTATTTATTATTTATATTTATTTATTATTTATATTTATTTATTATTTATTATTTATATTTATATTTATTTATTATATTTATTTATTTGTTATTTATTATTTATGATTTATGATTTATTATTTATTATTTATTATTTATTTATTATTTATATTTACTTATTAGTTATTTTTTATATTTATTATTTATTATTTATATTTATTTATTATTTATTATTTATATTTTATTATTAATTATTAATTATATTTATTAATTATATTTATTATTTATTATTTATTATTTATTATTTATTATTTATTATTTATTATTTATTATTTATTATTTACTATTTATTATTTATATTTATTTATTATTTATATTTATTTATGATTTATTATTTATGATTTATATTTACTTATTATTTATTATTTATATTTATTTATTATTTTTTATTTATATTTATTTATTATATATTATTTATATTTATTTAATATTTAATATTTATTATTTAATATTTATATTTATTTATTATTTATTATTTATATTTATTTATTATTTATTATTTATTATTTATTATTTATTATTTATTATTTATATTTATTTAGTATTTATTATTTATTATTTATATTTATATATTATTTATTATTTATTATTTATATTTATTTATTATTTATTATTTATTATTTATATTTATTTATTATTTATATTTATTTATATTTATTAATTTTTTATTATTTATATTTATTTATTATTTATTATTTATTATTTACTATTTATTATTTATTTATTATTTATTATTTATATATATTAATTATTAATTATTTATTATTTATTATTTATTATTTATTAAGTATTATTTATTATTTATATTTATTAATTATTTATATTTATTTATTATTTATTATTTATTATTCTTTATTATTTTTTTATTTTTTATTTATTATTTATTATTTATTATTTATTATTTATTATTTATTATTTATTATTTATTATTTATTATTTGTATTTATTTATTATTTGTATTTATTTATTATTTATATTTATTTATGATTTATGATTTATATTTATTTATTATTTATTATTTATTATTTATTATTTATATTTATTTATTATTTATTATATATTATATATTATATATTATTTATTATATATTATTTATTATTTATTATTTATTATTTATTATTATTGAGTTTATATCTATTATTTATGTATTATTTGTTTTTTCAATTAATATATATAAGTATATTAAATTCTGTTTATTAACCATATGACGAGTTTGCTGGAGTGGTAAAGTCTTTGGAATATATGCAAGAGGTTAGGGGTTTAAATCTCACCAAATGCAATATTTCTTTATATTGCCTGGGCATGTGCATGGGCATGACATAGATTTCTTGGGATTATTTTGAAAATAATTTCACTGAACATTTACTTTCATTGATGATGAAATAAATGGAGAGGTATGAGTTCCTCTTTCTTTAGTAGAGGAGTTTGATCACATGAGATCTCAAGATATGATTCAAGGAACATATTTTCATTGCTTCTAATTTTTTCCCGACGAGGAGATCATAGTGTATTGTTATCATAAGGTGCGAAAACTTACTATTTGTTATAAAGTTACCATATTTATATTACCTACAAATCTAGAGGTGTTGAGGAAGGAAGTGGTGATCATGAGGATTCATGCATAGTCAATATCATCTTGAGAGGGGAGTTATCATAAATTTCCTAGGGGTAGAGCTATAGATATAGGATCTCAGATTTCGGGGAAATAAGTGTTCTGACTGGTAGATATTTAGTCTCATTATTCTTACATAAAATAATTTAGATCTAATAGTTCTCATACATCCATATAGAGATCCATTCCTATAAGAATTTTTTGTTAGGGTTATGGTAAT
Organism: Viscum album; assembly: GCA_963277665.1. Lineage (NCBI taxonomy): Eukaryota > Viridiplantae > Streptophyta > Magnoliopsida > Santalales > Viscaceae > Viscum > Viscum album. Next base: position 2,001,858,961 of record OY728146.1, on the reverse strand, counting down.
CAATGGTTTTAGTCCCAACCATTCTCGATGTCTAGTTTGAAGTAGATAGTTAGATCCTGCATTAGCCTTAACAATAGCTTTCTATAAGTCTTAATTAGTAGTAGGGTTATCATGTTTTTTCTCAATCGAGGGGAGATGGAGAATGTATAGTAAAACCCTATGATATTTTGTTTATATTGCTTGGGCATCAGTATGGGCATGTGCATGGGCATGTACATAGGCATGTGCATGGGCATGTGCATGGGCATGTGCATGGGTATGTGCATGGGCATGTGCATGGGCATGTGCATGGTCATGGCATAGATTTCGTGGGATTATTTTGAAAATAATTTCCTTGAATATTTACTTTCATTGATGATGAAATAAATGGAGAGGTATGAGTTCCTCTTTCTTTAGTAGAGGAGTTTGATCACATGAGATCTCAAGATATGATTCAAGGAACATATTTTCATTGCTTCTAATTTTTTTCGACGAGGAGATCAGAGTGTATTGTTATCAGAAGGTGCGAAAACTTATTATTTGTTATAAAGTTATCATATTTATATTACCTACAAATCTGGAGGTGTTGAGGAAGGAAGTGGTGATCATGAGGATTCATGCATAGTCAATATCATCTTGAGAGGGGAGTTATCATAAATTTCTGAGGGATAGAGCTATAGATATTGGATCTCAGATTTCGGGGAAATAAGTGTTCTGACTGGTAGAAATTTAGTCTCATTATTCTTACATAAAATAATTTAGATCTAATAGTTCTCATACATCCATATAGAGATCCATTCCTATAAGAATTTTTTGTTAGGGTTATGGTAATCAATTGTTTTAGTTCCAACCATTCTCGATGTCTAGTTTGAAGTAGATAGTTAGATCCTGCATTATACTTAACAATAGATTTCTATAAGTCTTAATTAGTAGTAGGGTTATCATGTTTTTTCTCAATCGAGGGGAGATGGAGAATTTATAGTAAAACCCTATGATATTTTCTATCCTCAAGGACATAAGGATGAGAGAGGCTATGGAGTGGATCTAGTGAGGCAGAAGAGTGGGGAATGACCTATTACATACTATAGATATACTACCATCATGAGGGACTAAGATCATTTTAGGTATCATTTTATTAACTTATACTTGGAATTCAACTCTTTCTAATTTTGGATCTTCATATTGTTTTATTACACCCACCTTGGTCCATGCCTTAAGAAGCGATGTAGAGAGGTTTCTAATGCCCTCGGTGGTGACTACTCCAGTTGGAGGTTATGATAGTTTTCATGAAGTGCTCTGGGGTTCTGAGATAATAATGGGGAAACATCAGTCATTAGAAAATTTATTCATTCTTTGGATACAACCATGTGATGTTATTATTGGAATTTAATAGTTATAGTTTGTGCGTGCCTTCATCAATTTCTGCTCGAGGTTAGTTTCATTATACAATGTGGAAATCTAACGTTTGGTGTTAATTAGTTAGTGTCACTATTATATTGTCCATATATATATATATATATCAAAAAATAATTTTTCAAAATACATAAGAGTTTTTTTAGGTTCAGTAGAGGTGTAGAGAGAGGTGTTTCCTACGGTTTTGAGGAGTTTTTAAATGTATTTCTTCAAGTGGAATTGATTCTACCCCATTGATGTGATATTGAGTTCATGATAGAATTATATCCTGGTGATACTTCTATTTTGATGGATCCCTACCAGATGACACCTTTTGAGTTGTGGGAGTTGGGGATTTAGATTCATGATTTGATATAAAAGGGTTTCATTCAGCTCAGTTTATGTCTTTAGGGTGACTCGGTGTTGTTCTATAAGAAGGTGGATGGTAGTATGAGGTTGTACATAGATTACTAGGGATTGAATCATGTGAATGTCAGGAAACATTATCCCCTTAAAAGGATAGATGTTTTTTTCAATTAGTTAAATTGATTATATTGTTTTTTGAAGATCTAACTATAGTTTGGATATCATCAAATGGGGGTAAAGAAGGGGGATAACCTAGAGATTGTGTTTAAGTGTTATTGTAGACACTTTGAGTTCATAGTTATTCTATTCAGTTTCAAAAATGATATTTTTTTTCCATGGGACTCAGGATGTCAATGTTTCACGAGTTCTTGGATCAATTAATGGCAGTGTTAATTAATGAAATTATTATATACACAAAATTAGAGGAAGAACATACTGAGCATATTAAGGATATTTTAAAATTCCTTCATCATATTATCTCTTTGATAATATATCAAAGTTAATGTTTTGGATGTTTGAAGATATTTTTCTTGGGTATGTGGTGTCTGAGTAGGGAGTAACAGTTGATCCTTTGAAGGTTGAGGTTGTTATTTCTTGATAATATCCCAAGAATTTTGTAGAGTTATATAGTTTCCTTGGCCTCATAGGCTATTATGAGAAGTTTAGGTTTTTTTATCTTATATTGTAGCCCTATTGATATACTTGACTAGGAAAAACTTAAGTGCTCTTATCACTCGGTTACAAGAGGAAGGTGTTATGTTTGAGGTTTTTGTGACATGAATCATCTTAGTTTGGGTTATATCATTTTGTAAACTAGTGAAAAAGGGTTTATCACATCAGTTTTTTTGTTTTTAAATGTTGGTTACCTTGTGATGTTATTTCAGGAGATGTTGTAAATATGTTAATAACATCGATTAAAAATAACCAACATTATAAATAAAAAACATTGATAGGTTTATCAATTCAGTTCATAACTAACATGATAAATAATATATAAAAATTATTTTTTTGAAAAAATAATGTTATAAAGACTTTATCACATTTATTTTCGTATAACTGACATGATAATGTATATTTGGTTTCATTTTATCATCAATTTTATAAAAAAATAACATTAAACATCAAACTAAAAAGCATATTTTGGAGACCTATTCCATATCTATTATGAAATATCCAATGTGTAAAATAGATTACAAAATAATTTGTTATAAAAAAATGATGTGATAAATGGTTTAAAACACCAGTTATTTCATTATTGATATGATAAACCATCTAAAACAAATTTTAATTTAGATTTTTTTACCAAGTTGGTTTTTATTAAAAACTGACATGGTAAACAATTTATTACATCAGTTTTTTAACAAATTACATGATAAAGATTATTTTTAGGATTTTAATGTCAATTTTGATATAAATGACATGAATTTTTTTTAAAAACATTCAATAAATATAATCCCCCATCAGTACAAAAAATTATAATAAATATAAAAATAGTAGCAACAATGACACACCCATTTACATTTTGAGCCTCAAATCTTACAATGTACAGAAAAAATAAACTAATACCCAGTCATACCGATGAAATAATTTACCCTTTCCCATTATAAGAGTCTTATCTATTGTACTGTATAAGGAAGAGGTACATAAAAAACTGTAAATTTAAAAGAAAGAATGTAACATGTATTCTAAATAAAAAATGAAAAATTAAAGGAAATATTTGTAATGTAATCGATCCTTATGAAACATTGTAAGTGGGAAGGTTGAAATTATTTCAAACATAAATATTAAAATAAATTATCCAAAATCATTTACTCTTTTTTATGACACTTTTTTAAAAATAAATTTTTAATTTAAAATAATATTTTAAGTACTTATAGAAAAAATGTTGTAATTATAAGTGAAAACTCACCATTGCTTTAACACATTTGATCTTTTAACTCTACATTCTTGTAAATTATCTAAATAAATTTCAATTCATATTTGAAAACAATATTTATTAAATAAATTTAAATTCCATTATTATAAAATATACAAGTATTCAAATATTAAAAATTCCATGTTCAATACATTCTTAAAATTACATCTTACTTCACAATGGATAGAGAAACAAAGTGTCTTCTCCCTTGGACAAAATATACCCAAAATCCAATGTCCACTAATATAAAAAAAATAAAATGTGAGTCATTATTAATTTAATAAATATATGAATTTATGAGATATATGTTTTATACTCTTGAAGATAAGGAATCATCCAATATGGAATAATTGCATTAATTTGAATGTTTTCAATAATATAAAATGTTCTATCTGCATCGTTCATTGTCCTCACTATAGGTGAAATAATTTATGTTTTTATAAATCCATATAATGATGTGGTTTCATTTTTCACACAAATTTTATAAATACCTAATACAAAACAAAAAATAAGTATCATGTTTCAATAAATTAAAATAACTGAATGATGTGTGATAGTCGACTTACATGGAACAAAGTTACATTATGTTGATTCCCAACTCATCTCTAATTACAAGCTCCGTGATATATATTTTTAGAAAGAATCACAAACATCTCATACCCAAAAATGTTTGCTTCTATTGGAATTTCATAAACATACAATAAGAAATTTGAATATGCCGATAATCTATTAAGAGGAGAAGATGTTGAATATGAAGTCATAGTATCTTGTATTTGATGTTTTCTATAAATTATGTCTTTTTATTTAAAGAAATCCTATAAAATATAGATAAATATATAAATTTTAAAATTTTAAAATAAATTTAACAACAATATGAAATAAATTATTTAATATATACATACCTCAATGATAATTTATTAAACAGGTATATATAGCCAAACTAAAAAATATTTTATACTTTTTCAAACTATACTGACCTCATATGTAGGAATTGGTGTTTTTTCTAATATATATATAATATCGTATAAATTGAAACTAATATTCTCTATCTCTATCAATTTATTATGAAAGGTATTACCAATATAATATATAATCCCATATGAAAAAATATGATGTTATGGATTCTCAACATATAATTAATAATAAATGGGATGTTTTAGAGGAGGATGTGTAAGAGTAGGATAAGTAAGAGGTGGAGGAATCATATCTGCAATTGGAGGTGGAGGATTGAGATCTATAGGTTGGGGTGGAAGAGTGGGATCAACATCCTAAAATTTTCTTTGCGTGTCTAAAAACATCAACTGTACCGAATCTTTGATCCTTTCCTCCATCATCTCACCCATATCATTAAATTTAGCTTCCAATTATTCTACATTTATTTTAAAAATATCCTCCATTAAATAATTTACAAAACAAAAAAGCACTCTTCTTACTGATACACCTTCTGGGTATCCGTGTATATGACCCGAGTGTTTGGGCTTTCCTAATGTCTTAGCTAAAAGATCCTTCCAAGCCTCAGCCATGAAGGTCCCCTATGTGGTCTTCTCTTCAATGGAATCATATATAAAAATTTTAAAAAATTAAGTATTGAATCACAATTTATAAATATTCTATTCAACTAAATGAACATTAATAAATTAAATAACTCCTTACAATCCTCTCAGCACTGATCATTGACTCTTCCATAAGATTTTGTCCCTTTTTTCTCATTTGGGCCCTCTTCCATTTTGCGTATCTAGATATGGGGAGGGAGGGTCAACCTCTACTGAGCTTAATGACTCAGCTCTTAGTTTTTTATATTTTTATCTATTATTTCTTCATCCAATAATTTGTACCCACCATGAGATAATGTATGAGGGTATACTTTTTTCTATTGGATCTCTTAATAATGTCTCCTCATTTACCAAAAATTAAGAATAAATAAATGATTAATGTGATAATTAATATATAAAAACCTCTAAAAGCTAACCATGCACTTACAAAAAATTATTATTTTCATATAATTTGAAAAAAATTCATCCATGTACTTACTCAATTAATGGATATGTATCACATGGATTTTGATATTGCTTATCCCCAAAAAATTAATTCAGATGTGAGGGTTCATTTAAAATCCCTCTATCTCTAAGAATCTAGTTGTAAGCATTTCTTCCCGAATCCTCCAACATTAGGTATATCATATGTCATCTAATAATAATGGAAAAAATATATTAGTAAAAAAATTCATGATAAGTAAAATAATAAAAAAAACATACCAAAACTGTATCCCATAATTGATATATAGTCACTTTTTAAACACTTTTTCAATCTATAATAAATAACTAACTTTTCCTTGAGATTTAACTGTAATAAAATTGCTAAATTATTTTTCATTTGGACCCCTAGGAATATCATTATCATCAAAATACACTTATATCCAATGGTCTTAGCTATCGACAACTCCTAATTTTGGTTAAAATGTATATCCATGTTTACCAACCCTTGAACTCTTTTTTTCCTTATAAAAGTAGATGGATCATGTGATGAAGTATGAGGAGGCACCTCAATGGTAGTATGTGTACAATCCTTGAAAGAAGTATGTGTATGGTCCTTGATAAAAGTATGTGATCGATCATATGTTTATTTTTATATTATTCTACAAATCAAAGTAAAAAAACATTAGTACACAAAAATAATAAAAAAAATATTATATATAAAAGTAAATAAAAAATTAAAACTAATAAAAATGTAAACTAAACTAATAACTCTAGTTAGAGATAATATGACATGAAAAAATAAAAACAATTCCAAAAATGATTTGTGAATAGTAAACATGCTCTAACATATTACTCCAGTTTTACAAAAAACAATCTTTGAATAAATTCATTTATACATATATTTTATTTTTATTAAACATATTATATTAACATTAATTATTTTTCCGTAAAATAAATAAATACATAAGTTAAGGTTAAATATGGTAAAATAAATAAAAATAATTTAGTATAAACAAATAATTTAACTTACTATTTATAGTATGTGTTTTAAAAAAGAAAATAAAAATAATGTATCTAACATTTTTTGAAATTTAAAAATGTAAACAAGAAATAAATATATGTTACATATAATATTATGAAATTACACAAGTATTTTTTCAGAAAATTCATTTCTCATGATCATTTTAGTATGGCAAAAACCATGTCTATGATGTGTTCATAAATATTATCTATCAATATTTCGATGAAACTATAGATTTTACATAAAATAAAATATTTGTTATGTTTTTCAACACCAACATACTATTTTTTTCCATGTAAAATGATAGACCAATACATAGATGGATGGGGAACATAGAACTTTTTTTCACGTGTTTCCATGATAAAATTATTAGATGTGTATTCGAATCTATTTAGATTATATAGTGTCATACTAAATTCATCATGTCTAATATTTTTGTTACTGATATCCCTTTGGAAATTAAAAACTAGAACTCAAAATTTAATGTAATCAACCTCCCATATTTCTTCAATGACTCTATAATATGAACTTAATATGGATATTGGTGTTTGGAATTGAAAAATACATTGCTTTTTTAAACACTAATAAACTACTGATCTGATCCACACTTCTGTTATCATAATATTTTATAAGAAATGTATAGATATTAATGTCATACCCAAACCATGTTATCAAATATAAACATAGACCACCTACTAACCATACCAATACTTTTTATGCATCTTATCTACCACACATGGTCTCCATAATCCATAAAAAAAGATTTTTTATGCTCCTTTTTAATCAACATATATTAATTCTTAGGATAACATTTTTTTAACACATTAATATGAAATGATATATATATAATTGGGATTCATATATATTATTGAAGATACATAAATATTATTTCTTTATTTATTTAGCTATTTATGATTTTACTTTCAAGAAACATATCATCTTTATCTACATAACTAACTTTTTTATTGAAAGATGTAGTAAAACTGATGTGCTCTACTATAGACAAATAACATGTACTAAAATCTATAACCACCTTAGAAATATATTTCTCAATAATGGAGGCTTCAGGTTTATATGGATGCTTAACATACCCCTTAAATATATTCATATATATTTCAAAAAGATACATATAAGATAGATATAGAGGACCAAACAACTTTATTTCTTGCACCAAATGAAACATTTGATAAACTATGATATAAAAAAAGATGGAGTAAAATAAATTTTCAGTTGACCATGAATAGAAACTACATCACTCTCTAAATTGTTCAATGAATTAAAATAAATCACTTTATTAAAAATTGAATTGAAAAAATAACACACCTTCATGATAGTCATTCTTACTTGTATGGTAAATATACCACGCAATGAAACTGGTTGGAGCTATTGTATCATGATGTGACAATCATGGGATTTCATGCATATCTACATAAATATTTTAGAAACATAATTTTTTTACATTTTATGAATAATCCTATGGTAAATTGATACCATAGAGATATTGATAGAAATTAATTTTCTCTATATTGGATAATATATAACCAGTTGGAAGTAGGTACATTTTCCTTTCATTAGGAGTGGGAGCTAACTCCAAATTTATTCTCATTGAGAGAAATTACAATAATTCATACAGTCCATCTTTAGTATTTACTTTAATATCTAATATTATTATAATAAAAATATCATATATAGTCTTCTCCACATTCATTATATTAATGTTATGTTTAACCTCATGATATATCCAAAATGTTGGCTCAAAAAATGTTGATCATTTCTTCAGAATATTTCTAGCATTACCATATTTTCATGTCTTTCCAAATGCGACATCAATGTTTTTCACCTTCTTAATATATTGATCAATGGAAGAAGGTTTTAGAGTAATATCAAATTACTGTGAGCCATTTAATTCCTTTATTAATATTCTATAAGATTGATCTATAGATAAAAAATTATAATGGCCCATTTATACTATTTTCTCCCTTATTGTAGTTGATAATATGATGTTTTTTGCTCACAAATTGGACAATCTTTATGCCCCTTAACAATGTATCCTAAAAAAATTCCACATGCTGGGAAGTCAATTATAGTGAACCTAATCATTTCATACAGTTAAAAATGTTTCGTTTTATAAGAATCAAACACCCTAACACCTTTTTTCCATTAAAGCTTCAAATAATCAATTAATAGTGAAAGAAAAAAAATCAACATCATTTATTTCTTATTTTGGTATAGAGATTATTAAACTCAATAGGAAATATTTTTACTTCATAAAAAATGCAGAAGATAAGTTGTAAATTACCAAAAAAAGAGGTTATGAACTAAATGTGCTACTAAGGATTAGATATAGGTTCATTCCATCTATGTATAATCCAAGTATAATATTTCTAACTTCATTTCCAAATATAGGAAACTATTTATAAATTTTCTTCCATGGTAGAAAATATTTTGGATGACATAGTTTTCAATCACATATCCACTCATATTCATTAGATCTTAAAATTTTTACAACAATTGAATTTGAAAACAAATGTTTCAAATGAGGAATTATAGGAAGATAACAAATTTATTTAATATGAGTCTCTATAACTCTTAAATTATCTTTTCTGTCTTCTTTCAACTTATACATTGACATCCCAAATTTAGGACACTCTAATAGACATTCACATTCCTCAATATATAGCTCATAATAATTCAACTAGAAATATATTTTCTTGTAACCCAATCCCATCGGGAAAAATATTTTCTTCGCTTTATAATGTGAATCTAGATGTTAATTGTGTTTAGGAAGTATATCTTTCAACATTTTTTGATACATTGTAAAACTCTTATCACTCTTTCAATTTTTCACCTTTAAGTTAATAAATATTAACACCATCGATACAACCATAAATTTATTACAATATGGATACAATGGTTTTTTAGAATTACCATATAAACTCTCAATTTTCAAATCTTTCTCACTTACCACTACTTAAATATTATGAATCATTTCTTCAATTTGATTAGAAATATCATCTTGAAAATAATCATCATCAATAGATTTTGAATTTTTCCAAGTTTTAGTAATACAAATCCATGGGATTTAACTCGTATTAAAACCATGAAAAATTAAATGATATTTGATATCACTACTTTTTAACTTCCTTATATTTAAAAATTTTATGCATGAAAAAACATGTCATTATTTGGAACATTTTATATAAAAAATTCCAAAAAATAATCAAAACCCTCCTCATATTCATCAGTTGTTTTTAGTGCAGTAATATAACGTGAACTCGTTATTATCAATAACAAATATCAAAAATTGAATATAATTTATTATATTTTCAAATTCAAATTTAAAAATACTTATAAAATAACAATAGTTTTTTATGAAATATTTCAGAAAACAAAATATCTGATAGACACAAATATAACTTTGAACATATTAAATTATCATTATTTAATTAAAGATCATAAGTGTTAAAATAAAAACAGTCATTTACCAATTAAGAAATATATAATATGTTTGAATAATCAGATCTTAAAATAAAAATAGTGAAGATAAATGGAAATCATTGTAAATTTGGAACAAATAATCCAAATGAAAATACATTGGATATACAAAAAAATTAAACAATAAACACAAACTATAAATTTATATCCGAACCAGGGTGATTGAGAAGGAAACACCAATGATAAAAACACTCAAGCAATGACCGATGATGGGTAATGGTGGTGGAAGATGAAAAATGAAAGAATAATTGAAATAAATGGGATATTAGAACCTCCAATATAAATGTAAATACCTTGTATGCATGGAAAATGGAAACAATAAAGAAAATACAATAAATTAAAATAATATTTAGGATGATTGATAAGAAACACCATTAAAAATAATGCCTAAGTGGTGGAAGATAAAGGGTGATTGTGGATGGTGAATGGTGGTGGATACCAACTTAGAGGTAACACAATATAAATATAAAATTGGAAAAAAATATATAAGTGAAAATAACTATAATGCAAGAAAAATGGAAATAATAAACAAAAACTGTAAATGGAAATAAGAATTAAAATGACTGAGAAGGAGATACAAATGGAAATAATGCGCAATAAACAACCAATGACAGATGATGGTGGATTCAAAATGAAATATATTCAAGACCACAGATTGAAGAAAGAATATATTTTAGGGAAAGGATCAATGAAGGAAGAGATACGAGGCTACATATTGAAATTAAAAGGGTTATGCTTTGAAACGTGAGGTATAACCAATGTCTGTCACAAAGTAGAATGAATCAAAAATGAAATATATAGACACAAGAACAAATTTATAATATTTTTTCTTATTTTTTATTTTGTAATCAATATAGAAAATAAGAATATCCACATTTTTAATTAGATAACTGACATGAAAAACTTGACTTTTCAGGTCGGTTCTCCTATAGCCGATGTTTTAACATAGCCTGTTCCATCCTCCATGACAATTTTTGAATAACTAATATGAAATATCAATCCTTTAATTCCAGCTATTAATGAACCGATGCAAATTTTTTTTCCAGGCCATTTAATCAATAAGCAATGTAATAAATCAACTTTTCACATCAGTTATTAATTTACATACCTAAAAAAATCATTTTTTATTTTCCATGTTAGTTATAGATAACTGACCTGAAAAAGATGTTGGAAAAAATGAATTCTATATTAGTTTCTATAGAGGGAATTGATTTAATATGGGTATAAGTAACTCCCCCCCCATAAGAATTACTACAATGCCCATGATCTTGATTTTGTAGTAGTAGTGTTTTCATTAAATCTATGGTGGCACTACATCATAGGTTAATACTTTTTGGTCCTTATAGATCATAAGATATTAATTTATATATTCTCTTGGAGATATTTATGTTTAAATAAGTAGTGGTGGATCTTGTTTCTATATGACCATGATTTCAATATCTCATATATCCTAGTTAAATAGAATATAGTGTTTGTTGGTCAAATTAAGAATTTATGAGGAGATACATTTTAGGAGTCTAGATATGCATAGAGAGTGATAGAGGAGTTTTAAACTATGACAACCCTGCTTTTTATTACAACTTAAACATGCTTTATTACATAAAACTTCACTTGATACAACAAAGAAGATCGAGAGGTTTAGTGTCTTTGGGGATTAGGATCATTACATAAAAACTTTTAACTTGAAATACAACATATTTATTGAAAAATTCCTTTACATGACCACTACATTCCTTCGTACTTAGTATTGCATGGGATAACCTGAGGACATGCATAAGAAAAGGGTGAGCTATAAAGCCCAGTAAGGGAGTACACAATGAATAACATGAGGAGTACAATAAATTTTAGGCAATAAGCATATCAATAGATCATAAGAGAAACATGAACATAAAGGAATGATAAAGCATGATAATCATAACATGGAAATGTGGCAACAACACTTAACATTGAATTAGCATGAGCCAAGGCTCATTGCACATGGAGCATGAGTAAACCCTCATTGCACTTGAAGCACGAGTAAACCCTAGTTGCAATTGAATTAGCATGAGTCAACACTCATTGCACATGACGTATCATGATACTATACTTTACCCAATGCATTGGAGCGCTATAAAGGGCGCACCCTTCTTAAACATTTCATTTCATGCATAAGTGTGCCACATGGATCATAAAACATGGATTCATAAAACATAATAATTTATTCCACGATAAAGGAATGTGGAATTAATACATGAAACTTTATAATCAATTAGTAAATGTGCATAAAGGTGAATACCCTTGATGGAGAAATGGGCATGGTATTCACTACACAATGATATTGGCTTAGAAAATCGGTGTGATTTCGGCAGCGTAACGACGTGACATAAGAATTCATAAAAATGGTTGATGAGAGAGAAATGGGTTCCTCATCATATTTACATGTAATGGACAGTAAGGAGGTCATATATATACATGTCCCAAAAATTGAAAAGGAATTTAGATTCATGATACAAAAGTATTGCTTGAATATAGAAGGGGAGAAAAAGGTTCCTTTCAGAATTTCGGCATAGTAACGGGTGTACATGGGAGGCATTTAATGAGAGAGAAAGGGGTCTCCCATCATTAAAACAATAAGAGGGAAGTATGGGAAGGGTGCGGAACTATACCCCAACATTAATAATTGAAATTAAAAGGGCAATAAAACTTAAAGAAAATTGACAAAAATGAGAAAGGAAGAAAAAACCCTTACTTGGAAGTGTGCTTCCAAAGGCGAGAGAGAGGCTTGTGAGAGGCTTCTTGGGAGCTTGGGGCACCTTGGGAGGATCCTAGAGAGAGTATGGCAGAGGTTGGACGAACTCCAAGGGATTTTAGTGGGGAGGAAGTGGGAGATTGGGTGGGTTTATATAGGAAAGGTGAGATAATTCTTTATTATTTAGGTTTAGGACCCCTTATATTAAAATAATCCAAACCACAAACCATCCCATGGTATTTTCCCATGGTTTCTAGAAAAGGAAAGAGAAAAACAATATTTTACAAGGGCAAGGTCCGAACATATTAAAAAATTAGGGTTGCTTATGTGGAGGTGAGTCACACTCCCATGGAAATTAATTTAAAAAGGCAAAGTGTTGAATAAGTCCTGAGGGCTCCATTAATGCTTTGAAAAGTAAGTCAAACAAACCCAAAACCTCATTATTTTAATGATAAAACACATATTGGACGAACATAAGGATTATGTTATTTTATTACATCACCGTTGGGTCATTATGATGTCATAAAACACATTATATATTTAAATGGTATTTAATTTTTACTCAAAAATTTAACTGTCTCAGAAAATTATGAAAAATTAACCGTTGGATAATTTAGACGTCCTGACTCCAAAAATAATATTTATTTTATCTAAATAATTTTCTAAATATGTGAATTTTCACTTTTAAAATAAAAACCGACATTTATAAAAAATTCACGGGTTTTGACAGAAACGGCTTTCAAACCTTAATAAAAATTTTAATTGCATTCATAAAATTATAAGATCATTTATATTTAATAAAAATTAATTTAATATTAATAATAATATTTTATTAAAATATTATTTAATTCAAAAAATCCTTTAATTTGATAAAATATAATTCTTAATAATAACTAAAAACACCATTTGTACTTTAAAAACTAATTATAATGTATCAAAAATGACTAGAAATTATATTCACTATTATATACAAAAATAATGTACATGAACATGGTGCTACTTATTTGTTACATAACCCCTTAAAATAGCCGCATAAGACCTAAGGGTAAGGTGTGCGATGGTGACAGACTCTTGGGGTTGCTCGGATAACATCGCTCGAGTTGTAATTTCAATCAACTTCCATTTTTCCCGTAGACGATCACGTTCGAGCTTGACTTGATGAAGCTCAGCTTGGGCTTGGTCAAGGGCAAAGCCCAAAGACGCCACCTCTTTTCCGAGCTCCGACAAATGGGCTTCATAAGGGGCAATTCTACTGGATGAGGCCATCGCTTCCTTTGTCTGAGTAGAAAATTGGTTTGTTAAAGCCTTATATTTATACTACTCAGATGATCACTGTTCAACGACTATAAAAGTAACGATCACAAATCTTAACGTAAAACTAAAGAAGTTGACATCTTATAAAAACATTTTTCATAAAGAAACATTTAACTGGATCAAGAGGGATTTTCTATTAATGAAACTTTGGGTCGTTACATAAAAAATTTATCTTGATGTGAAAGAGGTTGGTTTTAGAGGGTTTATATACCAGATAATAGTGAAATTATCTTAATTGTAATAGGTATATAATTCTGAGTGGGGAGAATCTTCTATGGATGTGTTTCACGTTCACATAATTCATAGTGAAACTCTTGAGGGACAATCATAGGATGATCAACATGAGATTATTTTTTAGGGATTCAATTTTTTCCAATGGTAATGTAAGGGGTGGTTCTCCATGAGTTTCACAGCTCACCCATGTCAGTGCATCTTGGTATAATTAAGATGTATCATGCCATGTTGTGCGAGTTATAGTGGGAAAGAATTAAGTGGTCTGTACTAGAGTTCATAACATGATGTATGGTCTTTTATTATGTAGGGGGAGAGTATCATGTTCTTGGTGTTTTTTTACAGCCATTAGATGCCCACTGTGATAGCCCCATATCCACACTCCTGTGGTCCAGTACATATTAAAACCTTCTTTACAAACCAACATTGAAATGAACCAAAATGACCCAATTTTAACCATAAACTATTACAATATCACTAAAAAATATTAACTCACCAACATTTTAAGGACCTTTAAGGTTTAGAGTTTTAAAGAGCTAAAATAAAATTTTAAATAAAAAACCCCATATTTCACATAAAATTTAAATTTTCCCCACATTATAATAAACTACTTAATCCATAATATTACTTGAACATATCTCAAAAAAATTTCTATACATAATACTCTTCTAGAAATACCATATGTAATATTTTTCCTTATAACCTAGGGAAATTGAAATATAAAAGGGGTGATATGACATGATTAATAATGGGAAATGTAACAAATGAAAATAAAAGATCATAACTGAGAATAATATAAACATAATTAGTATTATAGGAATAAATAAGAGTAAAAAAATTCTATATAACCGAACACATGACCTTGAAATAAATCTATAGATGACAGATAAATATAAAAAATCTTCTATATAATCATAATTGATTCCTTATTAATTAATTTCATAATTTAGTATGGATAATTCATTACAAATCCAATACATCATGATCTTATACATCATGATCATACTATTAATACATAGTGTTTAGGAAATATTAAAACAGAGCAGGTATACACCAAAATACCCAAGCTAGTTTGTCTCATGAGACCTATCAATGCATCAAGGGTACATTGTAGGCCCCAACCACCACTAATTAATTCTAATTAATTCATCATATTAGGAAATTAATATGTTATAAAACTCAAAAACAATATTCCTTAATAATTAATACACATCTATATTGAAATAACACGTATATGGATTTTTAATATTTTCCCAATCAATAAATAGAATAACTTTCTATATAATCATCCTCTAAAATAAAATCATATAAGGAAATGGGTATATAATAAATTCAATAATTTTCCCAATCAATCAATTATTTACATCTAAGTGAATTAATTTCAATCAATTGAAGGAAATATAGTGTGTTCATGGAAGAAAGACATTAGAAGAAAAATTATTCCCATAATAGAGGATGGTTTTGAAATACAAAGGAAATAATGGATTTTAATGAATTTAATCCCCAAAATAAAGTAGTATTATAGTATTTATAAGGTAATAAATGTCTAATATATAAAAACCAAATTGAAAAAAAAGTGGGTAATATGAATCATATCTCAATAAAGAAAAATTTAGATGAAAAAACCCTTATAATAATGGTAATTTTAAATAAAAAACATTACAGGTAAACCATGAAATCAAAATATAATGAGATTAAATATATTCATTATAATTTAAGGAAATGGTAAAATGGATATTATATAAAATAAATTATGGTTCATAATATCAAAAACATCTCTTGGAATTGAAAACAGAGATAATTAACACTTACAACTAAAAAACTTCCCACTCAAAACCCCTTGAAGGATAGAATTTAAAATTGAACATTAAATATCATAACTAATAAGAGAATATGATAAAAAAATATTAAAGTGGTAGTATATAAACCATAAAGAATAGAATATTTTTTATAATAATAAATATGTCTCAATGGGGTGAGAATTGATACAAGAAACCCCTTTCCTGTAATACAATGTTTGAGGTAAGAATCATTTGATAATGAGGTTATTAGGAAGAATTATAGAAACAAATAAAGGAATGTGAAAAAACATACAATGTATTAATTTGGTTTAATAAATAAAACATGGAACAATATATTTCAATAAGATATTTTGTAACTCAATGGAAGTAAATTGAGTTAGCAAAAACCCTTACAAACATTGAAACTTTCAAGTAAAAATCTATTGAAGGATATGAATTTAAATGAAAAATTAAATAAAATTAATAATAATGGGATCTTGATAAAAATTATTAAATGGTAATTAGATGGATTTTTCTAAATAAAAAATATTTTATAATAATAAATATTTCACAAGGGGTGAAAATTTAAATAAGAAACCCTAACCCAAATTTTTGACTTCCACTAAAGTACATGGATATACCTTATAAAAAAATAACAACCTTTATAATCTATTTCAAAAAAATATCCATATTTATAAACTTTTATAAATTTAATTTATAATTATAATCTCTATGTATATTAGTTATTCATTATTTATTTTTAATATCAGGTGTGAGTACTCTTGATTGTATTTTTAACTAGTTTCAAAATGATCATGTTGTTCTTCATTATTATACCCAAGTTCATCATTATGGGATAATATAAGGTATTTTAATTTATTTTTTTATAATTTTTTATAATTTAATAATTTCATTATATGGGAGTTTTTTTAATGACCCTTATTGATAAAATTGTCGACGAGCATGTTTTGATGATTTTTAACAAACAATTGTTGGTATCTGAATTAATGTATTAAATATTAGTGTTATATTTGAAGAAAAAATTATAATATTTATTTTATTATTTATATAATATATTATTATTAATTAATCTCATATATTCATCAATGATATTATTTTTAGCATTATTCAAGTTGGTGGTTAGATTTACCCAAACATGAATATACTATAATTAATGGATGATTATGATTATGAAAGTGATTTATTTTAGAATAATATCACCATTAAAGAATAATAATGATATTATTTAAATAATTTAAAGGTTTTTAATCATATTTTAATATATTTAAATAAATAATTAGGAAATTAGATAAAAAACGAGATATGTTACTTCATAGAGGTGGTAGTTTTCACAACACATGATTAACAATTTCATTTCTCAAAGAATGATAGGGAAAGAAGGTGGATTAATATTTATTTATTCATAATCATAATTATATTATATATTTAATATTTATTCTTTAATTTCACCATTATCAATAGTGAATAGATAGGTAGTGGTGAAAAATAAAAGTCATCTCTTCGTGGAGGTGGTAGTTCAAACAACACACAAAAGAAAATTTATTTTTTCTTAATATAAGTGGGGAAAGGTGGTTAATATTTTTACCATAGAATAATAAAATTATAAAAACAATAATAATTTACTTATACAATAATTAGAAAATTATATTTGTGAAATTAAGAATTAAAATAAACTAATTTATGAAAAATTAGTACTATTGTTGAGGACTTGAGTTTTCCCTCAGAAGACTCCTTAAAAATGGTTGTCTTAGGCCAATATATTTTAACTAGAGGATCAATAAAAAGGAATAGTATTATAGGGGAATAAATAAGGGTTTACTTTCAAAGGGAAACCAAATTTTTGGGGTGGTCTTGAAGGGTTAGTGGGGGCCCCATTAATAAGTGGTGAGAATGGCATTTTGTAAATTTTTCCACATAATATAATGAGATAATTTGTTTCACATATCTATAAGAATAAAAAATAGACAATAATGGATTGTAGTATTAGATAAGGTCAATCATCCCTCATAAATTCATTTTAACACATGTTTTAATCAAGTTTATAGGTCCTTTACTCTTATAATTTTAACTTTTACCTTTTTGGTTTTATAATGGTAAGTAGATTTCATCAAGGTAATTAATTCAAATTTCTGAAAATAAAATTAAACATATTATATAATTTTTATATACTTATTCAAAAAATTAAATCTATTTTATCAAATAATATTAATATGTGAAAGAAAAATCAATTCTAACATTAGCACATGTAATGTGTAAAAATTTATTTTTAGAAAGAGCATATTTTTAAAATTAAAATTTATGTGTATGATAAAATTATCAATTTATAATATTTCCAATATATAATTTAGTTTATTATTAAAAGAAATAAAAAAAATCCTTTAAAATCAGTCTAAAATCTAATTTTACCAAAAATAATTTTTAATTAAAAGAAAAGATTAAACCAATTTTTTTATAGAAAAAATTACTTAAGTTTATAAAATGTTAAACATAGGTTTATGAAATCATAATGGTATATTAAAATTTATAGTTTTACTCATTAAAAACATATTTGATCAATTAAACGATTTTATAAACTTATAGGTCTTGATTATATAATTTTAAAGTTTCTGTTTTGGTAGAAATAATATTCTCAATATTCAATTAAAAATCAACTATGTTAGAAAATTCATAAAAAATCAACTTCAGATAATATTTATATGATGAATCTAAAAATATAGATTATTTTTCAAAATTAAAATTAGAAATGTTTACAATTAAAATTTCAAATAAAAATTGAAAAAATATAATGAACAACTTTTTTATAGGAAAATAATGATTAAAAAATATTAAATGTTCTTACTATTGATTTCTATTGACGCCTTCCAAATGAGCATAAAAATTCACAGTGGAATAAATTCTTGAATTTGGGTATTAATTTCCCCACAAATCAAAGGTAGAAGATGGTGTCCATGATCACATGGATCACGTGAACCTCTAGGAGACACATAATCAAATGACCAACAAAAGGTCTTGCGGATGACCACACATAGTGCATAGCCTGCAGAAGGCCCTGTGAAGTCCCATGAATATGTCATTTTAACAATCCTTAGAAAATAAAAAGAGAATTTATAAAATGAAGGAGGCTCTTGTGGTCATAAATATCATGTGATGCATCACTGATAGGTAGAGTGATTGTCCTTGAAAACACTCATACATCCTCACAAGATCACCAAATATTGTAAAATAAAAAAGTAAATAAAAAGGGAAAATGTGGTAGCCTCTAAAATTTTCAAAAAACATGTGACACACCCTATGAAGCCTGCAAGACAACACATAAGCCCTGATGACACATCATCCTGGTCATGCAAGACCTCGCTGGAAAATCATCCTCATCACCAGAAAGACCTCAGACGTGTCTAGGTGGCCTTGTTACCCCCTTTGGTTCCAAAAATAATCATAAGGGGTTTCCTATGATAAATGACCACACATCACCATAAGAACTTTTTTGGTCACATGATGCATCACTAATGGAATGAATTATTGTCTTAGAAAACACTCAAGAAAGCCCTCAAGACCCCCAGACATTATAAATTAAACTATGAAAATAAATAATGGAAAATATGGGAGCCTATTGTGGTCTTAAAACTCATGTGAATCACTATAACTGTCTCACAAAGCCCCATGAAAATCCATCCTTGTCTCATAAAAGGTCCTAGACAGGTGCCCTGATCTCACGAAGGCCCTTGGACATGTCAGTATAGAAATATGAAAGTCCCTTATCATGTCTTCATGATTAAAAAATACCCCATTAATTGGATATATTCTAATAACTAGGTCATTGATGGGATGGTCATACAGTCACTAAAAATCATGAGAACCCCTAGAATAACCAACAACAGGACCTCGCGAAGATGTATGATTCTAAAGACCCCCGACTCCAGCCTAGATTTTTGTGATTCATACTAAACAAAGAGGAAAATAGAAAGGGTTATGAGGCCTATAAATTCACCACCTCAATATGGAAAAATGGTAGGTGGAAATAGATAGATGAATACTTGGAACCTCGCACTGGCTCAACCAGGCATTAGAGAAGATTTTCCTAGAGTGGCTGATCTCATGACCGATAAATGTTTCCATCAGGTAAGACCTAGGGAACAACTAGAGTGATCATGAATCCTGAATAAACACCTTTTATGATCTCTCATAAGTCACACGAAAAAAATATGGTGGGTTTCATTCAGAACATCCCACATATTCACTAAACAAGCATGACTTAAACTAAGATAACACTAACGAAATCTAAGTCATACAAAATAAAAGGCTTGAAAAAATACTAAAATATGGGTGAATTATACAAAGAAAATACAAACTAATCCTCATGCGGTTCACACAAACCACCTCATTCATGCGACAACACCAGGACATGTCGCCCATGTCATACGACACTCCTTTGTTATGATAATTGGGTCATGAGAAGCCCCCTTGTCATACTAGAGAAGGTCACATAGCACCCCCATGTATGCCACACTAGTATAGATAAACCTTATGGGATCACCATCTAGGACTTCAAAATATACTCTAGACATGTCACATAGATAATATGATGAAATCAGTACATGTCAATAAAGTCTCACGATAGCACCAAGCATGTCAACAAGCTCACATGACATCCTAAAAACATGCCAGCCTGACCTTGCGACATCCTCTGGATATATCAACCTACATCATGCAGCACCCTCTAAGACATCTCACACTAACTCTAATGATTCCCTCTAAGTTTTTCTGCCAGGTTTTGCAAAAACACCATGTAAAGTAAGATGGATAATGATATTCCCTCTAACCATGTCAGCTGTGATCATGCGATAACTACCAGGACAAGCCAATTGGGTCTTACGATGGCTTCCAGATAATTCATCCTTGATCTTGTGATAACCTTCAGAAATTCCTTCCAATTATTCGATACCCCTCAAAAAAGTAAACTAGATCATTAAACTATCTTTGGACATGTCAAAAGACACTCTCCGAAATATCAAACAGAAAATCAAGTGATATCGAGTGAACAATCAAATAATTTTAGTTAGACTGACAACCTAGGTCAATCGAGCATTCCAGGACTTCATAAACATTTACATATTGGGTGTGTAAGCCCGAAAAAATTGATCTATGATTTATTTTATTCTTAACATAACCAGGATACCTAAAAAATCACATCAAGGTATGATCCCTATATTAAGTATCCAAATGGAAATACCAGCACATAACTTATGTATGCACAAGTAATGAGACCGATTATTTAACATCCCTTATTTCTCACAATGAGAATAGTTCATTTGGGATTAGGGGGTTATAGTGATCTTATCATTCATGTGATAATACTACATCAAGATAAGGTCATCCTTAGTGTGTAATCCCTAATCAGTAGCATAATATAATATGTCTTTCATATAAGGGAATGTTATTGTGTAATCCTTGAACAATTGATCTCCAAGGACTATGATTACTTTCATAGCCAGGATATATAGGATTCCTTCCTAAGGAAACATCCCAAACTAAAATGGGAACCCACTTTGGTATAAGTCCCCTCATGTCTCAAACATTTCAACCATTGAGACCCAAGCATTCCCATGGGATGATCATTCCACCTCAACCATCTTCGAACTGAGAAGACAAATGAACTATAATAAATATGATTCCTTCCACAACCAGGATATGTAGGATTACTCCCCGTGTCTTGATCTCTATATTAATCATAAAAAGGGATGTCCTTATACATAAGTCCCACATCCACAAGTAATGAGACTGATTATTTTCAATCCCTTTTTTCTCACACTAAGCATAGCTCACATGGGCTTAGGGAGTTGAAATGATCATATCATTCATGCGACAAGACTCTATCAGGATAAGGTAATCCTTAGTGTGTAAGACCCAATCAGTAGAGTAATATAATATGTCCCACATATAAGAGAAACATCAGTGTCTAACCCTTGAACAATAAAAATATATGGAATATGATTTTTTTTCATAACTAGGATATACAGGACACCTTCCTAAGGTCTTATCCTGAACTCAAATGGGAACCCACTTGAGTATAAGTCCCCTCATTTATCCAAAATATCAACCATTAGGAACCAATCATTCCCATGGGATGATCATTCTACCTCATCCATCTATGGAATGAGAATCCAATTTAACTATGATGAAGTTGATTCCTATGATAACTAGGATCAAAGGATGCCTTTCTAAGTCTTGAGATCCATATTAAACATCCCAAGGGTTGTCTCAGTAAATAATTCCTACATACATATGTAGTGAAATTTATTACTTGTTATCCCATCTTTCTCACACAAAGCATCTCTCATGCGGGCTTAAGAAGTTTCAATGGTCATGTCATTCACATATTGAATCTCCACCAACTATTAAATGTTAGTATGTAAGACCTAAAGTGTGGAATAATATAAAAATCCCACATATAAGGGAATATACCTTGGGGACAGTCCTAAGGGAATGAAAAAACTACGACAATTCTGATTACTAGTATAACTATGATATGTAAGACGTCTCCTCAACACTTGATCTCAAAATATTCAGTGCCTAAGTGGCCATAAATATATGTTTTCCACATGATATTAAACTATATAGGTTTAGAAAACTTTGTGGATTTTGATTCCTACAATAAATAAAATATGTAGGAAGCCC
Organism: Viscum album; assembly: GCA_963277665.1. NCBI lineage: Eukaryota > Viridiplantae > Streptophyta > Magnoliopsida > Santalales > Viscaceae > Viscum > Viscum album. The sequence goes on along the minus strand of OY728146.1, from coordinate 2,001,836,067 downwards.
CATAATGTCTCAATACCTTCCTCAGAATATTAAAAGCCTCTCTACATGAAAATAAATTCTTAAGTGACTGGTTATGAGACTTCAGCATATGAGTAACTATTCATTACTGGGGAATGGATGAAGAACCTCAAATACATATATATAGATTCAATAATGATATCCATGTATTCTTCTTCACATAAAAAGGGTTAACCAATAATCATTTTGTTAGGCTATCCTATCTCGTATCAAAATTAGGAAGAGATTATCCAACATATCTTAAATCTATAAGAATGTCATGGAGTAGGCAACAATCCCCACCAAAAGGGTGTAATAAGCCTAAACTCCCATCCTCTCGACCAATGTGAGTTCTTAAGTGTTATTAGTTCTAAAACACCAAATTAACACAATCATTTTGAACATCAGGTCTATACCCAATTATAGATGTGGGAACATTTGGGAGTTTCTATTAAGAATAACAACAGAAACTCGACGTAAATTATTTTTCAACACATTTAACCCCTATCACTCACAATCAACCTTCTAGCCAAACCAAATGCATGTAGAGTTTATTTATCTCCCATAAAAAAATTGTGAACCTAACATGAATCTCTAAAATAACAAAATGATTGGGTTATTATCCATTGATCCATTTTTTCATTTTCTATGAAACAAGAATGGTGAACTGAACCTAAATCTCTCAAAAGACAGAATGACCAGTTTTCCATGTTTCAGGCCACATTGTTGGCATATCAAAAAAAGATGATTATCCTGGAATAAATCTTACAATTGATACTCTGTTATAGGGGTCCCCATGAAATAAGTCTATAATCACTTTGAAAACACCACACAAGAATAATGGAAGGATCTGTAATAAAAGGAAAATTATGTTAACCACGTATATCTGATTGATAATGCATCATGCCTACAATATTGAACTAATCAGCAATCTTTTTCTTTGTTGTCTGCATGACTGTAGATACTGGTCTCATCAATAGCATCCTGATATGAGATAATTCCTTTTTCGAGTGAATATTTTAGAAAATTATCTATGGATGTAACCCATGTAGGATGCTAAATGATCTCACCTTCTTGATAGATTCATAATCAGGTGGTGAACATAATGGTCTAGAAATACCGTTGACGGGGTACAATTCCATATCCTGAAGTTTCATGTGAGGGTCTCTAAGTATGAAAACCGATGAGTCTACATCATCTAAGGGAAGATATAGATAATAAAGTGGCCCTAATTGCCATAACCAAATTCTTTAGGAGATTATCCTCATAGCGTGACAATATCCACCTTCAGTATCCGATGAAGCTAGACCAAGGAGTTAAATACAACTGCCTTCTAGTTCAGGTTCCATCGAGGAGGGCTCATTTCAACTACTGTCACCATCACCATTTCACTGGAACCCACCAGTTGCTTGATTTGGGTACCACTCGATACAAAAATGCCTTTGATACCCATGAATGGGAAAAAAGGGAGAAACATCAGGTGTGGAAGGCTCTGGATAACTGTGAGTGTGATAATATCCCCACTCCCGCTGATGATGTTTACTAACATACTCTAATAATAACCAGAAAGTAGGCTCATATCTCTACTCACTCGGAACAATTCTTTCAGAATATTCCTACTATAGACGTGGGAGAGTTTCATATTCCTACCTCCATGCATGATACCCATCACCAAATTTTATGGAACAAGGTGGAAATAAGTGGGATCATATATCTACTTCAATCAAATAAATATTCTTGTATATAGTGGAGATGAATTTTTTTTAGTCTTATATCCCTGTTCACACTTTTATAAAACACCATTACATCTTATAAACTTCTAAAGAACTCTGCCAACATATTTTTATACCTACAACCAAGGATGATCAATAATATGATCCTTACGAACAAGTGGTTTCTCTAGAGAAAGAGAACATTCTTTCTCCCATATTGAAGGATTAACAATATATTCTGGTAAATAATGTGGTATCAGTCTAGGTTCATATTCTTGTAACAACTAAGGCTAACTAGGTGAGTGTGGAACATACCTTGGGATAGGGGCACAAGCCTTTCAAAAAAGTGTTGCAGCACATTCCAAAGGTCAAGGATTGGGATCATATCTCTGTTTTGGTTACAGATCACCAAGTGAGAGGGGAACATGATTTAGGATATGCTCATATTCTCATCAAAGAAGACCAAAGACATACTCCAATGGGCCAGGATTAGGATCATATACCCATTCTGAATAGGGATAACCAAGTGAGAACGAAATTTTCATTGTGATAGGCTTGTATTTCTTGTTATTGAATCTACCTAGAATATTATAGTAGATCACCTAATCTAGGTGCATATTCCTACTTTTTCTGAGAAAATACTACACTATCATCCTTCCACAGAAATACATGAGGAGGCTCATATCCCTTCTCACAATTCATAGGTCTATCATTATATTCCATAGGGGAATTCATATTCATATCGGGCTCATATTCTTGTTCCAACCGGTGCTCAGTAGGTGAGAGAAACACATTTTCTAGGGAATCATCATATCCCTACCACAAAAGACCAGTGAAAGTTTCCAAAGACTTAGGATCGGGCTCATACTACCATTATGACTGAGGCTTACAAAGTAATAATGACACATGCCTCAGGATAGGCTCATATTCCTGTCAATAATTAAGAAGATCATTGAAATATATTAGAAACTTCTTATTAGAGGGATTATACCCCCACATTACCATATAGTTATAAACAAGTTCCTACAACTGTTATATAGTAGGCTCACAACCCAATGTAATTCCTGATAATAGGATGATATATTTCAAACATGATGTAGAACGAGGCTCATATACAAAATTTTATCATTTCCAGTGTCCTTGTGGTTGTTTGGGATACACGATCAATGCCTAAAGGGTCCATAAACTCATAGAGAAGATGAACATTACCATGATAGTCCTATTTGTGGTAGAATGAAGATATATCTCAGGGGCTCAACTCCTGACATCCTCCTCGGTCATCCTCCCCACGATGATATTTTCCATGGACAAAGAAATACTCCCATTTACTAGGAACCATTGTATATAGAGGTTTCCAAAACTCATACTCCTTTATACAGATAGGTGATTGAATCATCATGGTCAACCAAATATAATTTCCTGTGAACTTTCATAAGCACTCAACTCCAGTGAGTAAGAGACCCCAAGAACCATATTATATGGTCTGATCAGATGGAGTCATGTAAGTCTGATGAAGAGGAGGATGCATTTGAAATATAGAGAGAGCTAGATGGAAACAACCTCCCCACCATGTTATGGACCCTCACAACTTCTGACTATGAGGTACCAGATGAGATAGAAAAGAAGTACATGACTTATCTAAATTAAAATATATGTCCTACTCATCATTGACTAAAGTATATACATATCCCTTATCTAAGGTATGAGTATCACCTCCAACACATCAATATAATCTGTTGTTAGCCAGATATGGATGCATTTCCCATAGATCAGAACCAAGGAATGGAGGAGCATGAAAAACCACTATACAATGTTTTTATCTTCACCATGACAACTCTCCACTGACTAATTTTCAGAGCATTACTAGAAGTGAATATCCATGTATTGGAAAAATATGGATCATTTCACTTTACTATTTCCACACAACAATAAAACCCTTTAGATACAACATCTTGTAATTTCATAGCCTCTGAAAAAATTAGAGGACTGGGTAACATGTGAGTCTTTTGGTCACTAAAATATAATGAACCCGATTCAATGATGCACAGAAATCACAAAAAAAGGTATAGGATAACCAAAAAGTCTTTGAAATGGGACCCTCAAAGCAATGGGAATACATTTAGGACACAGAATCCAAAGTTGTGATCAATTGAACAACTACCCATAAAGAATGGTTCCTTTAATGGAACACCATTGCACCTAGATCCTATGAAATCACAACTGTGTTGTATAAAACACGCCACATTAGTAGACACCATAGTATCTATCTAGGATTAAACCCAGATCCTCAGTCTAAGGGAATATCTACCAGCACCTCCACCTCTCGGATTGTCAATTCATGATAGGATTTAATACATATTATTATCATCTGAAAACAAAAACCATCCCACTGAACTGATGAAATTTATATCTCAATCTCCATCACCAAGCTCATCATCCCTTAAGAGGGTCCTAGGGAAATTAACAATGATTCCGGATCAACCCCATATTACTAGGATAATGGCATTTATATATCAATGTTTGTCTTGGGAGTCATCCTATCCCCAACTGGAATCATTATATCCTTAACAATAGGATCAATCAATTCATATTGTGGCCTGGGATAACCCCTATCCCATAAGGATGTGGGAATTTTGATTATCATTATCACTACAGATGGAATTTTTCTTCTCTAGTTTGGGATATAAATATCAACAGTCTACATCCCATCTGTTCCTCCCATTATCAAAAAAACCTATGATATTCCGGGCTCATTTTGAAATCAAAAATAGAACTCCCTCAAGGTAATTACTCATAGGTTGATACATGAGTGTAAGATGATGTAAATTAAACCCCTCCATGGTAACAATACAAAACAACCCATTATAGCCAGTGGTACAAGAAAAGACCCTGATGAAGGAAATGTAGAACCATCTTGTTGTGTCGAAAGTAATGAGACAACCACCATTTCCCGATTTTCCTCTGTGAATGTTTTCACGATCAACACATAAGATATAATGGATCCAGATGAAAATATATAGTTCAACAATATTGAAAATATACTTCAAAATGAGGGTGATTGGATTCACCAACTAAGGCTGCATGCACCCAGAACCAAAGAAGGATACAAAATATGGAAACTCTGAATATCAAGTTGCCACCTCTCTAGAAGAACACTTCCAAAGATAAAGTAAAAGGTTGAACTACATCCCAATCCACACCCAAAAGATTATAGATTCCTTCCATGGAGAAAAAGTTGTCAAAATATGAGAATGAGATACCAACTATCATATAACACAGTGACTATCTACTTAGGGGTAATATTCCCATTGGGTATCATCTTCAAGTTGAGGAGAATATTCCTCCGTCCATACATCTGGAAAGATAACATCTTCTAGAAAGATCATTATATAAGTGTTATAATGGTTTTAGATCTTGGAAGATAATATACATAAATGAGGAAGTCAAAAATTATCATGAATTCCATATGTTGTGGTGACATCCTCTCCCTCACCAGGGTGATCATTAAGTCCTAGGATGAATCAAGAATCAGCTAAAAACAAAGGAGAGAAACCTCATTGACCCCACCCACTCCATTTAGATGAGAGGAAACTCAGATAGAAGTGGACTTAGAGATGATTAATGTCATCATGTCCCTGTTTATATTAATTTTATCCATGTAAGGGAGAAACCCACATGTGTAGCCTAAGAGGAAGCTATATCCCAAGCGGGTGGATGATACTATTCCCCCACCTAATTTCAAAAATCATACCTTATCTAAATTTTATGGTGAATGAATCTTTTAATGACATCTCATACACTTTGTATCTTGATGTGGTCTGATGATGGGCCCTCAAGATCAATAGGATGAAACAAAGTGGAGAAGTTTTGTACAGACTCTGAAAGGGACAACCTTTGTTTGGTACAACAATTTTCCAGTATGACCCATTGTAGGATGGGAAGACCTTTGTCCTCAATTACATTATCAATTCAACACCATGATATGTAAATATAATTTTTTTGACCTGATGAATTTCAAGAAATGTGAAAATGATAGGGTTCTTGACTTCTTAGCCAAATGGAAATGTTTAACCTATTCACTCAATATCCCTCTCTTACAGAATCAATTTCTTGAAATCTATGATGAAAATATGTTGGATGAGTTGTAAAAACCAATGATCCCAATGAAATATCTATATGTGATCCAAGAGTTCATAGAAATGGAACAATGTCTAGAGGACACCATTTAGTGAACATGATCGAAATCATGACTCATTCCCTCAACAAAGGCGAAAAGGATAGGAAAAGAATAAGCTACATCGTTCACTCTCAAGACCATAGTAGTGCCAATCCAAGCACCTAAGAAGGTCCAAAATTGTCCATCACCACCCATCGAGAAGTGAAAACAACAAAATCACCCTCTTCCCAAAGTACATAGAAATTAGGTCTTCCCAGGATTTGAAGAACCAATGGAAAAAACATACTCCTTCTAAAATGAAAAAAATCCCTAATTATTTCTTAGAATCCATGGACAATAAACTACTCAAGCTACCATAACCTAGGAATCCAAATGAGGTCAACCTCACTGACCATCCTGACTATTTCCCTTTTCATATAAGGATGGGTCATAATTTCAAGGACTTATACATCTTTAAAGACATCCTTCAAGGAATGGTTGATTCTAGAATAGTGGTGTTAGATAAATCCTCAGAGAAGGTGGCCTACATATATTTTTCCCAATCAGAAGAATAGGGTGATTAGAGTAAAGTTCCATCCAGATGTGAATATAATTTCAACAACTAGATGAATAAAAAAACAGTTGACTTAGCTTATGCCACCCTGAGATCACAACAATTCAGATCCATAATAGTTACACCACACAAGAAGGTGAGATTGAATAACTATCCTAAAAGTGGGCATGAACACCAAAATAAAGAAGAAATAGTAAATGATGAGTCATATTATTATCCCACAAAAGCTTTAACTCTTGTAGACTTATTCCTTCCAACATCTGAAGATTGTGAACCAACCCACCAAACAAAACCCTCATTAGTAGAAGAGATAATATTTGGTTATATCAATGAGATAAACTTGTAAGACCCCTTATCTAATGATGAATATGACTCAGAAAAGGATTTTACCACACATAACTAGGTAATGGGAGACTGCATGTGCAGGAACTGAGGATACCTGGGACAATGCAGGCATAGTCAGACCCGGTATTTCAGTCATTTCCCTATAGAGATGATATATGCAGTTGAGTCCTTGGAGAAATCACTCCAAAAAACCCAAATAACACATGGAGGTGTCTCAGAACCCTCTAACAGTCATCCAAATACATTTTTCTTGCATGATCTCCAACTGTGGGTTTTATTATCTGATCATCCCATCTAATGGAGAAAGCCAGCATGACCTGCGCCACTGGAAAAATATTCCCCCATGACCTCTACGAAAGCACTAGGTCCATCCACCTCAACTTCCTTGAATCTTGAGCCACATTTCAAGGAAGAACCCAACCTTGGGATGCACCAAAATCTGTTACAAAAGTACAATTTTTTTGAAATTTTCCCATTGAAGATATCAATACTGTATGTGATCCATCTATCAAAAGAACTCAAATAGGCACTTTTTAATGCCTTCCAAATCCCACAAGAGTTTAAGATAGAAGTCTCTCCAGCCGAGGTCTATCGAATGGATACCATGTCATAAAAATTCCATATCTTCATCTTGTTCATAGAGAATGATTAGGAAGAGGTCATCCAAGGACACAACAGACCCCTATATGTTTTAGTAAGACTCAACAATGTTGAAATCCGAAGGGCTCTAATTGAAAATGTTTACAGCTTCAACCTCATCCCAATTCAAACCCTATAAATGTTTTGAGTATTGTAAAGGGGAATTGTCTCCCACAATGCTGAACATTCAAGGGTATGATAAGCATAAGAAAATTCCTCTCAGGAAAATAAAAACCAAATATTAGTTTGGGGATCTCACATTTGATGCTGAGTTTATGGTTGTCTAGCAAGAAAAAGAATACAATGTGTAACAACTTATATTTTTCTAGGGACATCTCTCTATGATATATTTTAAAACATTAATTTATATTATGTTTTCATATTGAAAGTCTATCATTTGAATAAACGCAGTCTTAGGTTGTAATGAATCTTAAGAATTACTGGAGAGTATCCTCAATGAAAACCTTTTTGGAGAAAATGACCCCATTTTATGGGATATATTCTTGTTTGAATTTAATAGAGTCTGGGTATAATGGGTTATGTGTTTTTTAGGTTCTTGGGGATTTGAGAAGAATTAAAAGAGGTTTATCTTATTTTAATGGAAAATGGGATGATAAATCAACTATAGAACATTTACATGTTGGGTAATGGAATTCCACATCATGTAATTATTTGAGTGTTTAAATAAATGAAATCCAAGGCGGTGGGGTTTTCAAAGAAATACATTAAAGACATTTTCATGATGTGTAATCACATTATTTGATGTGTAAATGTATGACTAGGTGTTTTAAACATGTTATGCGGATAAGTTTCATTCTAAATCACTAAAACTCCTCTCCTCTCGACCCTAGGGCTCTCTCTAAGAGAATTTAGGGTGAAAAAGTCCCTTATGAATGTCCCGTTTGTGTGAGAAATTCCTAGTAAGTGGTTTTGTTCATTTTTTCCTTCTCTTCATTCTTATCCCACATTTGTGGAAAAATCCTTTGACAAATTACATTGTTGGTTTTGATATTTATCAATTTTTATCTTGGAACCTCTTTGAAAATCATCAGCATGTTTTTCTTAGTGGGTGATGTCCATTGGAAGCATTCCTGAATCATTAGTTAAAGGTAGGGGGTATAAATATTAACCATATGATTTTATAATTTCCAAGTTTATGCAATATTGTGATTTTTCCAACAAAATGTGCACCCAAAATGATTAATTAATAAATGGGATTATTCCTTGAATTCCATTATTTTAAAATTTTTTCTAACTTGGATTGTGGATACCCATTGGTTGAGAAAACAAAAAATATATTTTAATTTGATAATGGATTAAAGTATGTTTGTCATGACATGTTTCCAAGGTCGATTTCTTGTTATAAAATCGCTAAATTGTGGCTTATTGCTTATTGATATAATTTCAATCAATTGTGAATTAAATTGAAAGTGTCATATGAAAGAAGAATTATAATTGCCATAATTAACCATTGATAATTGTGATGTGATATTATGATATCCATTCTATATGAAAGGGATTTTGTTATAGGCTGTAATGTAAATATATCAGGCTCAACCCTGGAACTTGTACCCTTGTATACTGTAATGCTGATATTGAGTAGTCTTAGCTCAATCCCATACTGTAATTATTTTATATTGGGCTCAATAATGAAACATGCACACTTATTTTTTTTAATAATGTTATTGAGCAGGGTCATCCCAGTCCCATGCTATAATTATTATAGAGAGTAGGCTATTCTCAGTCCCATGATGTAATGATTATCAGGGTTTGACATGGAATTATTTAATTCCTATAGGGGTTTGTCCGAGACTGTTTGTTGTGACTATACCATGGTAATATGGTGGTGGTTGGAATGGTTAAATGAAATATGTAGATATATTCTAACATTGTGACTAAGTAGGTTATTTTACCTTGTTTATATGATTCTAGTTGGTATGGTCGTAATACATGCTCAGAGATATTCCGGTATAGAGATGAAGCAGGTTGATATATTTGATTAATTTTTGAATTAATTAATACACATTTTTATCACTTTATTGAATACACTTCTTATTAGATAGGAATATTTTAGACATGGTGGTGTTGACCTACTGAGTTTTACTCATACCCTATTCGGGACACCATTTGGAACATGAGCAGATTTTGTGGATATAGGTTTGGATAAGGAAATAGGACCTTTTTGTTGATTTCTTATTTGTGAATGGGATGGAGTATGGAGATGGGACCGACATGAGGTTTGGGAACCAGGACGTTGAGTCTTATACAAGAGTCTGCTAAATTTTTATAGTATTGTTCTAATATGAAATTTTGTTACATTTAAGAATTTCATTACATTATTCCATAGTTATTTATTGGATTATTTAGTTGGATTTTATTTTTATATTCCTTTATGTATTTACTTAAATTATTTTCATTTTATGATGAATAGTTTTACTACTATGACCCTTCATACTAAGGGTTATAGTCTCCTCACTATAGTTTTCATACCACAACTATTAGTCAGAAACCTCTCATGTATAAGGAGGTTCTCTTGAGGTCTCATAACCAATCCTTTACAACCACGTAAGAGTGTTATAGATTGGAAGATGTTACAAATTTGTATAAAAGGAGCATGTTTTATTTTATTATGCTTTACTATTTGGGAATGTTTGAATGAAGTATAGGATGTATCATGAATTGATAATGAGCTTGTGTATGGGAGTATAAAAACCGTGTATAGGGGAAATCCGAGTTCCAAGGGACGTGATTGCTATTGTGCTATGTGCTTATTATAGTTGATGTTATTTCACCTTGGGTGATTCACATGTTGTGTGAGGTTTTTGTTTTATGATGTCATCGTTTCTTTATTTTTTTACACATGGCCTAGAATGGAATGAGATAAAAATGAATGCATCATAATATGAACATAGAGATATATTTCCATGCATTGTTCATAATAGGGGAATATATATTTTTGCATGTAATGTATACTTAATGGTTGAAATATAAAATGATATATCTGTTTCATTGGATAAGTTGAATGAGTTGATTTATTATGCTAAAATACTTTTATTCCATGTCTATAGAGACCAAGAGTTAGTGGTTCTTAGTTTTATTCACATGATGGGGATTAACTTATTGCTATCCAATTTTCTAAGGTGTGCATTTTTCTTGTAGAGAAAATTTTTCCTCCTCATCTTTGACTTGAGCATCATGAGAGTGGAAATCAGCATGATTCTAATGAATCTAAACCAGAGCTTCTTATATTTCATGAGGAGTATATGGATGTTCTACTATGAGACAACTTCCTAAGGGTTATGTGATCCATGGAAAGGGAAACTATTCATACCTTTCTTTCGATGTATAATCTGACTAGGGAGTTTTAGCTGTAGAATTTTAATGTGTTTACTAGGGAAGGTGGACCCCAAATAGTTTATTTCTATATTGAGTTAGTCCATACAATCTTCAATCATATTTAGACACCCATAGATAAGAGGGTGAATATTTCTGCCTATATGCTTCATGGACCTACCAAGATTTGGTGTGATATTTAGGAGGAAGCTGGGTTGTAGGATGATCTATCTTGGAAGGGCTTTGAGATGAAGTTATTGATCCATTTCTATATCAATACCTTGAGGGATGAAAAATATCATGATTTCATTCATCTAAAATAATAGGGTTTGTTAGTACTAGACTATGTTGAACTTTTTGCTAACCTAAAATTATTTGCACCATCTCTAACAGATGATGATATCTCGAGGGAGGGATGACTCCAATATGATATTTTTTATTATTTCAGGTCATAGGTAAACATTTCCCATTTAAGCATCTTTGAAGACATGATGAATCCAGAACTCATCACGAAAGGGAATCTTAGAGAGGCTCTGAGTAACAACCAAGTTGTTTTAGTAGGGTGATCTGGGATCATTTCTTCGAGTTTTTAGAAGATTCATTATGATAGTTTTCACCAAAAAGTAGTTGGAAGTGTAGTTATAGTGGTGGAAAAATATCTCAATATCATGGTCTGTTCCAGTTCTATGAGTGTGCAAATTTTGGTCAAAATCACCTAATGTGTCCTTATCCTGTAGTGGAGTGTCTTATCTGTGGTAGATTGGTCTATATTTAGAGTTTCTATGAGCAATTTCCACAAAAGACCCATGGAAGAGGATCAATATAGGAACCAGAGTTAGGAAGGGGCTCAACTACCCCTCAACAGGCTTGTAGCTAGAGTTCCATAGCCCATTCAAGCTGAGGTAGGGGACACTGTACACTAGTGCATGAGAAATAGTACCAATAAAGGGATGTAGATAAGGGTCTACCAAATAGATAATAGGGTATTAGGACAAGTTAGTTGCATATTACACAGACTACTTTGGCTAATGTTGTTTTAGGTTTGTCAACCATCGAAGGTACGATTCTTGTATCATCTACCATAGCTTATGTTTTTTTGATATAGGAAAATCAAATTCTTTTTATTATGATCTTTTTTAAAATAGTTCGTTCTTAGATGTGGAAATATTAGATGGTGTTTTAACCTTTGACACACTGTTGGGAGTGCGGTCAGAGAATATAAAACGTTTTAAGGCGTGTTCTCAAGATATTGATTGTTACTAATTCTTTTGGGAATCATTCATGTTGGAAATGACAAGATTATACATTATTCGTGGTATGGATTGATTAGTTATATTTCATCCTCATACCAACTGTTATAGGAGGAGAGATACTTCCTTATCCCCAGAAGAAAGCATCTATTCTCACTAGGAAGAGTGAGATATTCAAGTTGGTTGTCTAAGACAAATTAATTAATGATTGTATTTTTTCATGTCTTATATTAGTATAATTTCTCTAGATAATGGTGTAATATATTAGGATTATTTTCCACTAGTGTTAGAAAAATTTTAAGATGTTTTCCCTGATGAATTCTATGGCTTACCACCCAAGAGAGAGGTCGAGTTCACAATCAAATTGGTGTCAGGAGTAGAGCCAGTTTCTTTTCTACCTTACTGAATGGTACCAATAGTGCTTTAAGAGTTGAAGGTTCAGTAAGAAGATTCAGAATCTAAAGGATTCATATGGCTGAGTATATCTCCTTGGGGTTATCTAGTTATATTCACCAAAAAGTCTGATATATCTTGGCGCATATGTGTGGATTATCAGAGGTTGAACTATATAATGATCAAGAATGTGTATCCTCTTCCATGCATTGATGACATTTTTGATCAGTTAAGGGGCAATAATATATTATCCAATATTGATTTTAGATCAGGATATCATCAATTAAGGGTGATACCATTAGACATACCTTGGAATGATTTTAGAAACATGTATGACTTGTATAAATTCACAGTGATGTCATTCTTGGTTGAATTACACACTGATGGTATTCATAGACTTGATGAATATGATCTTTCATCCTTTTATAGATTAGTTTGTTGAGGTTTTCATTGAATATGTATTAGTGTACTCCCATTTAGTATACAATCATTCAAATTACCTTCACATATCTTGAGTACATTGAGAGATCATCAAATTTACACCAAGCAAACTAAATGTACTTTTTTGGATTAATTAAGTGTAGTTATTAGGCCATGTCATCTTAGAAGAATAAGTTTCAATGGAACCATAGAAAGTCAAAACCATGATATCTTGGGAACATCCCAATAAAATCATCAAAATTTGGATCATTAAGGGATTGTATGGTTATTACTGGTGTTTTTCAAAGATTTATCCCGTTAGGAAGCTCCAATGTTTGAGATGATTAAGAAAGGGGTGAAGTTTGTTTGGTCTGATGCTTGAAAAAGTGATTTTTAGGAGCGAAAAGGCATGATGAACTCAACACCTATCCTCACTTTAACTATTCTTGGTAAATCATATTCTATATAATCTGATGTATCAAAAGTTGTACTCATAGAATTTCTAATGAAGGAGGATCATGTGGTTGTTTATGGCTCCAGGAAGTTGAGACTTCATGATAGGAATTAAATTATTCATGATCTGGAGTTAGAGTTAGTGTTACATGCTCTGTGGTGTTGGAGACATTATATCATGGCTTAGAGTTTTTTGGTATACCCAGATCATAAGAGCCTCAAATACATCTTTTCTCACTGAGACATAAACCTTTAGCCGAGGAGGTGGGTTAAGTATTTATAGTCTTTAGACTTTTTATTGTCTTATACACCTTTAAAGGGAAACATTATTGGCGAAACTTTAAGTAAAAAGGCATAGATAGAGGAAATACAAGATAATTTTGATGAGTGGTGGATAATGGACCTCTATGGAGGCATGCATCTTGATGTTTAGGAATCTTATGAGCAAGTAGTTTTGACTTAGAAATCTATTATAATCATGCTTTTAGTCAATAATAAGACTAATTAGTTTTCTAATCTAGAGGGTTTAGTTATAAAAAACAATTACATGTTAGGGAGAATCCATTAGGATGACCTCTTAGTATTTTAAATTCTATTCTAAACTATGGCCGAGTATGCATTCCTATGGGCTTGCACGAGGAGCTGATACGGGTGTTTCATGCTTCTAGAAGGGTAGTGCATCATGGTTTAATAAATATGTATTGTGATCATTGTATATAGTACAGGTATCCAGGAATGAAGAAGAGGTGAAAATATTCATGGCTAGATGCTTTACTTTTCAGTAGGTAAAAGCTGATCATTAGAGGCCAGTTGGGCTTTTGGAGCCTTTTCCCATTCTATAGTGTAAATGGGATAATTTCACAATGGATTTTTTGATAGGAAAACTAAAAAATACCCACAAGAATGATGTTTTATGGGTTTCTATGGATCTGATAACTAATCTATCCCACTTCTTACATAATAGGGAAACCATCACTGTTAATGATCTAGGGAATCTTTACAAGTGAGTGGTGGTTCGATTACATGGTGTTCTGATGAGTATCTTTTCAGACAGAGATCCTTATTTCACATCATGTTTCTAGAAGGGTCTTCAAAAATGCTTGGGATCATGAGTTTTTTAAACATGAAATATCATCCACAAACTGATGGTCAATCTGAGTAGACTATTCAGGTTCTGGAGGATATATTAAAAGATTGTTTTTTGATTTTGGTGGTTCATGGGAGAAAAATATATCACTCATAGAGTTTTCATATAATAATATCTCCTAAGCATTGATATGAATGGAACCATTGGAGTCATTGTATGGAAGGCTATTTTTTGCCTCTTTGTTGGCTAGAGATAGGTGAGTCAATACTTTTTGATCCTAGTCTCATACAGAAGATGTCTAAATAGGTTCTATTGATCAGACATTGGTTGGTGATCACGTAGAGAAAGAATAAATCATATGCTGAACATCAAATATGAACCATAAGATTCAAGGTTGTTCATCATATTTTCCTTCATGTTTCACGTAGGTTGGGGAAAACCATATCATGAAATAGGGAATGCAAGCACCTATGTTTTTCAAGCCATTTGAAATAATGGAAAGGGTCAGTCATGTGGCATACCATTCAACCCTTCTAAAAGGATACAATTCCATGAACAACATTCTCTACATGTTGTATCAATGAAAATATCATCCAAACCCATCCCATGTGATATAAATATAATATTTCAAGATTTTTTCTAATGATTACTTTGATGAGAATCCAATACGGGTTGTGAATTGTATTGAGAAAAATCTTTGGGGTTAGATTAAACTTTTGGTTCAGGTATAGTGGTAGTATGGGGGAGTTAAGAAGGAGACTTGGGAGAGAGAGTCTGATATACGAGCATAGTGGATGAACTTGTTTGATGAAACCTCATAGATATTCTTAGATTAGTTAAAAGATGATCTTTTATATGGTGGGGAGGTTGTAAGATCCTTTATTTTTCCAAGTAAGTCTTTCACTAAGTTTTTTTAATCTTTCCTTTCAGTTTTATTTTCATCATGAAAGTTTTTCATTTGAAAAAACATAGTGATGGGTTGCAAGGAATCTTAATATGGACCGGAGAATATTCATGAGGAAAACTATACTGGATAAAATGACCTAATGTTTAGGGATATAGGCTTATTGGAATTTAATGGATTTCAAGTATAATGGGTCAAGTGTTTTATAGGTTCTTAGTTAATTGAGAAGATTAAAAAGAGGGTTGGTTTTCTTAAAAGGAAAATAGGATGAAAAAATCAACTATAGTATATTTATGAGTAGTGAAAAGGAATTACACATCATTTAATTATTCAATGGTTTTATGAAAATAAATTTGAGGTGAATTTTTTATAGTGAAATCCATTAAAAACTTTTTCATGATGTGTAATAACGTTACACGATGTGTAAATTTTTGACCTGCTATTTTAAACTTGTTTTGAGGATGAATTTTATTCTAATTTTCTCTAGATCATCTCCTCTCAACCCTAGGGTTCTCTCTAGGGAATTTTGGGTTTCCAACATCCCTTTTATACACCCCATTTGTGTGACCAATCCATGGAAAGTGGTTTTGGTCTTGTTTCTTCCTTCCCTTCCTTATTATCTAACTATTTGGTAAAATTATTTGACGAAATGCGTTATTAGTTTTTAACATGATCAGTTTTGATCTAGGAACCTTTTATAAATCATTCTCACTATATTCCTCATGGGGTTGGCCATTGGAAGGGTTGTTGGATTTTCAGTTTAAGGTAGGGGGTAAATCATAACCCTATGGTTTATCATTTCCATGTTTATGTAACAAAATGATTGCACCAACGAAATCTATGCCCAAATTGAAAAATTAATAAATGTGATTATTCATTGAATACCATTATTTCAATTTTATTCTGACCTAGCTTATGGCTACCCATTGGGTGAGAAAACCATGATTATATTTGAATTGGATAGTGGCTCAAAGTACGTTCAACCTGACATGTGAGCTTGGGTGATTTCTTGTTATAGAATCCCTAAATGGTGGCTTACTTCTTATTAATATAATTTTATTCAATTGTGAATTAAATTGTGACTATCATATGAAATAAGAATGGTAATTCTCATAATTAACCATTTATAATTGTGATGTGATATGTTTGTATCCATGTTGTATGATAGGTATTTTTCCCTTGATGTAATGATTATATATCAAGATCAACCCTAGCACTTGAACACTTATATGTTCTAATATTGATATTGAGTGATCTCGACCTAGTCCCATCCTGTAATTCTTATAGAGAGTAGGAAATACCCAAACCCATGCTTTAATGCTCATAGGGATTTGTTTAAGAATGTTGTAGTGCATATAGGGATTTGAATCCGATTATTTTTATGACTATACCATGGTTATATGGTGGATGTTTGAATGGTTGTAATACATGCTCAAAGATATTCTAGCATGGTGCAGAAGCAGGTTATTTTATCTTGGTTATATGGTTGTGGTTGGCATGGTCATAATGGATTATCAGATTTATTTAAGTATGGTTTCGAAGTAGTTTTTTGTTGTATTTTTTAAATTAATTAATTAATTAATGCATCCAAAAATCTCATTATTTCATACACTTCATATCAATATGGTTCAGTTTTGATATAATTGTGTGAACCTACTATGTTTTACTCACACCCTATATGGGACACCATTTGGTAGCTGGTTATATTTCATGGATGCATTTTTGGATAAGGGAAAAGGACCATGGTATTGATTTCTTGTTTTTATATGTGCTGGAGTTTGGAGATTGGACTGAGGTGGGGTTTAGGACCTAAGACATTGAGTCTGATAGTATATTTCTTGTATTATTCTAGCATAACAATTATTTACATTCCATCATGTCATTACGTTATTCCCTAGTTATTTATTGGATTATTTAGTTGGATTTTATTGTTATCTTCCACTATGTATCTACTTTGATTATTTCCATTTTATTATTAATTATTTTAGTATTAGGACACTTCATACCAGAGGTTATAGTCTGCATACTATACTTTTCAAACACCCACTCCTAGTTGGAAACCTCTAGCATATGAGGATGCATTCCTGAGGTCTCTTAAGAAATTTCAATATTGGGGGACATTACACAATGTCTTACTCAGAAGGCCTTGGATCCATATCCACATGGTGGTACATTCAACATTCCATAAAAATATAAAATAACTCATCGATAGAATATTTGGCACACTTAATGTTGACATCTCCCCCATTGGGACTTTACAATCCACATAAGATATAGAGAGTTTCCATAAAAGGGGAGGAAAACAACTAATGGTGGATGATGAAGTATAGGTTACAGACCCCAATAGGTTAGAGACCTCCCCTAAAATTCCCTTGAGTATGCTTGAAAGAGACTACGTGCCCCCCATAAATATAGATTAGGTGATAGACCAGGACCCAAAGGTCCAAGCCCCTCCTGTCCCCAACAACAATGTAAAAGGAAATCAACTCGAACATCTGTCTCTAATAAATTATGTAGTAGTGGATGATAGTTTCTCTTCTCATAACGTCTCTCACCTCGATAGTGAGAGAGGTACCCGTAAATTTCCCCCACAATCTGATAATTCCTCCACACACTTAGAGATGGAAGAAGGAGAGGATGACATCAGGAATCCCCCTCCTGCGTTCAAGGAGGGTGCATCCACCACTATCGATGAGCTTAGGCAGATAAATTTGGGAAAATAAGAAGACCTATTACATACACTGATTAACACCGCCATGCCTCTCAAAGAGAAAAATATTTAAAATGTATTTATAAAAAACGATAATATTTTTTTTCTCTTGGAACTATACAAAAATTCTCGAACTAAATCCAGACATATCTATACACCATCTCAGCATACCGAATGAGCATCGAGGCTTCAAGTAGGTATCCAGGAGGATGCACCCTTCTAATTCCACCAATGTAGAGGTAGAAGATGACAAATTATTCAAATTAAAATCTATCCAAGAATTGAAATACATAATAGGGATCACAAACATCATCCTTATTATGAATAATAATTGGAATATTAGGCTCTGTATTGATTTCAGAGACCTTAATCATCACTACCTAAAAGAACATTTCCCATTTCCAGTCAAAGAGATCATGATTAATGAAACTATTGGATTCCAAGACCTTTCCTTAATGGATGGGTATTTAGGGTACAATTAAATAAATATTTTCTGAGGAGATGAGAAAACTACCACCTTTAGAGAACCATAGGGGATCTGTTTCAATTAGTTCATGCCCTTTGGGTTAATGAACACTACCACTACATATGAACATGCCCTGCGTCATATCTCTAATACATTCATGGGAATAATAACTGAATGATATGTCAATGAACTGGTGGTCAAATCCTTATAGTGATGTGATCACTTCATGGATCATAAAACAATATAAAACAAGCTGTTACATCAAGTATAAAGACGAATCCTATGAAATTCACCTCCAGGGTAACATCCGAGAAGTTCCTTGTCTTTTTGGTACACCAGTATGTGTAAGATCCTAAACTTCTTGGCGGTATGTTCTTGTTTAAATTTCTTAATTTTGGTTAATGATTTTTTACCAGGTGTACAAGGAGGTTTGAGGGTGTCCTAGGGTTTCAGGATATGAATGAAATGAAAAAATGGACACCCAGGGCATGCTACATAGTTAGAGAATAGTTAAAGTAAATCGTGTAAGGGGGAGGCCAAATCATAATGTTTATGATAGAGGAATTATGCATGTTTGGTGCATGGTTTTTTAAACCATTCAAGATTCTCAGGACACCATGTGACTTGGAACCCTCTGGGATAGTGGTTGGAGTAGGTTTGGCACATGGTTTGGAAAACCATTCATCGAAACCATGCACCCTATTAAAAGTGGACTTTTACCAATTTTCCCCATCAGGATTTTAAGTATTTTACCTACTTTATTAACTAATTTCTTCTCTAAAAAACTATAATTTACCTAAATGACCAAGGTTTCCCAAGTATTAGTATCTATCATTTCTAGGCCATCTGGAGTGTTGTTGGGTGAAGATCGAAGCTCCGAGTGAGTCTAACACTCCACTTGGTTCTCTTTTCTAGATTAGGAATTTTGGATTCCCTCTTCTTCTTACAAATACCTAAACAATATTTTTCCAATGGATCTTATGTTTTGGATTCAAAGGGTTCTTGGATATGGATATAAGGCTAAGGTTAAGTGATCATTCATTAATAGATTCATGTTAGGTGGTCTATAATTAATATCCCAAAGTCTTAAATTTGATTTGAAACTTTGTAGAATTGATAATAGTTCTTTCTTGTTATCAATCTTATTCCTTTGGAAATATTTGGTAAAATTATTGGATAAATGATGAATTAATCCTCTCATGATTCGAATGGGATGAATTAATATTTATTATACCGGTTTAGGGCCACCCATGGGGTGTTCCAATATTACCGATCAAGGAAAATTTTAAGGTTAAGTGTTGTGTTGATTTATTTCTAGATATATCACTTGATAAATATATTGATATGTTGATTTAGTTATAAAGAATCACTAATGGAAGTTGTGTATGGTCTTTGGAAAAAATAAAAGGGATCGTTTTGTATAATGTGAAAAGTTCTAAATGAAATAATGTGAATTTAAAAAATGTATTTTGATTTTGTAATTGAAATGTATAATTAGGTTAAAGAATGTGAATTGATGAAATATTGAATATGTATGAGAATTATTGAATATGATTAATAGGTTCAGGCATGAGAAAAGGGGAATGAGTTAAATGGGATAGGAAATGAAAATGGTAAATGTGACAACAGTTTAAGGCTTGATGTTGATTGATATATTGAATACTTATGAAATGGTAATGTTGTGTTTATTGATTGTGTGTAGTTGTGATACGAAATATCTGGTAAATAGATAAATAAACATATGACCATATCTTGGTAGTTGTGGGGTATTTGACTTGGGGGTCTATAACCATAGGTCTGGTTAGACTGAGGCTCTAAACTCCACCTCTATAATGCACAGGTTAGGTAAGGGGATCAAGGCACTATACCCCTAACATATGCATTTGATGAGACTACCTAGACTGAGGCTCCAAGGTAAGTGTGACATATTTTTTATGAAATGTTTATCCCTAGTGAGATTGGGAACTTGAATTATCCACTTATTCATGAAAATTGATTGTATTAGGCCATTGTATAAATTATGTGAATGCCTAAACCATGGAACATGTGATGATGATGAACTTAGTAATGAATATTGTATAAGTTTTGAAAATGGAAACAATAATGGAAATGGTTAAACTGAATATTGATAACTAATGGAATTTGAGTTTTCTTTGGTTTATCTTATCATTCATTTAATAATTTCATGTACATTATTTTTTGGACATGGTATTTTGTAGACATCATTGGTGGTGTCCTACTAAGTTCTACTCAAACCTTGATTAAACCACTATTGGTTACCCAAGAAGATTTTATGGTTGCAGGCTAGGACAAGTGAAACATCCATATTCTAGGGTGTTGAGTTAGTCTTGGGATGTGCATGGACGAGGATCCAGACGTGGATTCAGGACCTAATTTTGAGTATTTTTCTGGGTGTCATTATTTTTGGTTTCCTTCACCTTTGGAACTATTAGCATGACATGGAATATTCATTTTTGGCTGTGTTTTGTACCCCATTTGGGAAATGGACAGTAATGCATATTTATGGTTTATTATTATTTTTTCTTTATTTCCCATGTTATATACTATGTATTACTTTGGTAGAGAGGGTATAGTCTCCCTAAGTGATCTATTGGCCCCTTGATGCTATTCGGAAACCTCTGAAAAACAGAGAGGGGTGTTTGAGGTCATGTGGCGACCCAACTCGAGGCACCAGTTTAGTGGCTTCCAGGGCATGGTTGTTATAAAGGGGTATCTGAGGGGTTTTTTCTATGGTGTTATTATGTGGGGATGGTAAATGAGAGATTAGGAGGTGTTGGGATTTTTAAATGAGCTCATGCTTGGGAGTAGCTAACCCATGAACTAAGAGAAACCCATGTAGCTAGGAATTATTATTTCTAATGTGTTTTGTTATAGTGGAGTGATATTTCACTCTTGGGTGTTGTACTTGTTATTTTATTTTACTATTTTATGATATTTTTCCCATGAACAAAATGGAATGAGGTTTTACATTCATCTATTATTATAGATACCTAGGGATATTAGTGGAATGCATCTTGATAAGCACTCATGGGATGAGTGTGTTGGACATGAAGGATAAAATTCATTTCATACTACTTAAACATATAAAAGAAGAAATTTGCAATAAAGGTGATGCAAATGGGTAAATGGAAATAATTTTAATGAAATGTTAAAAAATTGTTCTAAATTAAATGTTAAAAATGAGTTAAAAATTTAATGGTGTCGAGTTGTAAAGATAAAAAGGTGCCTGAATGAGGAAGGTTTATTTTGTAATAGTAAAATGCTTTGAAAAAGGGTGTGAAATGAAGGCTCAGGACCATGTAAGTTGGTTTATCCCATGATGATGAAGAACCCCGGTAGGGATGGTTGAGGGTAGTATAATAGGTGTGATAATTGTTTTTGGGATAGTGTGCTGGAAATGGGTTTCTTATCGCTAGTGAAGAGCCTTATTTTATGTAAATTGTGGAAGCTTTATATTATGTGTTATAAGAATCATTTTTGGCATTGTAGGGGAATTCCACAATGACGGTGTATACTAGTTGGGTGTAAAGCGGATATCAAGGAGAATGATCCCCCCATAGTGGATTAAGTAAATCAATTGGTCCAAGATAATCGAGAATTGGAGATGTTCCATGAGAAATTTTATTATTATATTTAGATGATGGAATGGGACCCAAGAAAGGTTGTGCCAAGGATGTTTTATTTGACTAGAGAGTTTCTGTTACAACACCCTAAAATATTTTCTAGATAGGGTGGACCAAGGCTGTAGAGTTCTAGATAGAGTCCATCCAGATGATTTTGGACCACATAGAGACTCCAATAGAGAAGATAGTCAAGTTAGCAGCATTTAGGTTATAGGGACCAACAATGTACTGATGTGATAACCTATTTCAAAATCAAAAGGATGATGGTTTGATATGGAAAGACTTATAGGAAAATTTTATTGAGAATTTCTATACAGAGACCTAGAGACAAGAGCAGGTTGCAGAGTTTATGAGGTTTACACAAGGAACTATGTCAGTGATGGATTATTCGTGACGTTTCACAGACTTTCAATGCTTTGTTCCAGCATTGGTAGGGGATGAGGCCACTATGGTGAGATGCTTTCATGATTAACTTAGACATGTGATCAAGTCCGAGTTTCATATCTTTTGTTTAAAAAAGGTTTGCAGAGGTGGTGGATTGAGCACTTATTTTAGAAGGGAGCTTAAAGAAGGCTCTAGGTAATAAGTTTTTGGTTCTAGTTGGATGGTCTAGTGGTGAGATTTCTGAGGGTAGGAAGCATAATTTCAAAACTATTCACCAGGGTGGTAGTGTGCAGAGTGGTCAGAAGAGGGGACCAACCTCTTAGAGTGGTGACCAGGTTTTTTTCTCTTAGCATGGAAGGTCGTGGTACATGCGTGAATAGTGACCCCAAACACCTGTCGTGTGCCGAATGTGAGTCAGAATGGGGGATGTGTAGAGGTTCTATAGGAGCCCTAATCACCTCGACACAAAGAGAGGATCATGGTCGATGCTGAGTGTAGGTAGAGGGTCAGTTACCCATTATCAGGCAAGTAGTTGAAGCTTTACTGGTCATACTGGTTGGGGTGGAGGGAGTGGTACTCTAGGTTGAGAGCATCCATATTAGCAGGGCAATTCATCACTAAGAACTATGACTAGGGCCTAGGGAAGAAGGGGCATGTAGCTTCATGCAGTTCAGCCTACACCTGAATGTGGCAAGGTATTATTATTTTCAAGGTATTATTATTTTCAATTCCATGCTTTATAGTTCTTTATTTTATACATGTGCTTCATATTATTTTATATTTTCTCAGTTTGTGACTGTTTTGGGCATAGCGGTGGAATGTGTGTGTGGGGTTATGTTGATCGACACCCCATTAGGGGTGCAAGGAGAAAATATTGAGCAGTTTAAGGGGTGTGATCTTGAAGTTGGTGAGTACCAATTCCAATGGGACCTTTTTTGTGCTTAAGATGATGGGTTTTGATTTAGTTTTTGGTCTAGAATAGCTAGTTTGGTACCAATACTATATTGACTATTACTATAGTAGGGTAATGTTCAACTCTCTTGAGGGAGACATGTATGTCCTTCATCATTAATGGGATATTCGAACATGCCATACATGGCCAGTTTTCCAGTAGTTCGGTGAACATTCAGCCTAAGTGGTTTGTATTATGATCAAATATGGGGGAGTAGAGAATCTTTTATTTTCTCCTATGGTGGATCATTTCATGGATACAATTCCAAAAGGTTTCTCAGGGATTCCACCTAAGATAGATGTTGAGTTTACAATAGAGTTTCTGCAAGAAGAGTAACTAGTTTCTATTCCACCATACATAATGGCACAAACATAACTCGGGGAACATAAAACTTAGTTCGAGGAACTGGAGAATAAGGGTTCCATTTGTCCTAGTATGTCTCCTTGGGGATGTCCAGTTTTATTTTCCAAGAAGGATGATTGATCGTTGCAATTGTGTGTCGATTAATGGAAACTAAATTAGATGATAGTTAAGAATAGACACTAAATTACTCGAATCAATGATCTTTTTGAACAACTAGGAGAAGATTTAGTGTTCTCTAATATTTATTTGAGATAAGGGAATCATCAGCTAAGATTGAGACCTTTTGATGTACTCTGAATGAACTTCATATGAAGGTACGAGTTTTTTGAGTTTTTTTGTGATGTTTTTCGGGTTGACCAATGTATCAAATGTTTTTATAGATCTAATGAATCAAATATTTCACCCATATCTATATCAGTTTTTAGTTGTTTTTGTTGATTAAACCTTGATGTACTCTAAGACTTATAAAGATCATTACAAACATCTTGAAATCGTCTTGAGTACACTAAGAAAGCATAATATATACACTAAGCTATCCAAATGTCATTTTTTAGATTGATAGGGTGAATTTATTGGGTAAAATCATCTCAGAGTAGGGCAGGTCGGTGGTCTAGGAAAAAGTACAGGTAGTCGGGACTTGGGGGTATCCCAAGAATGTTTCTGATATTTTTAGTTTTATGGGTCTGAAAGGCTATTACTAGAGGTTCATTAAATATTTTTGATGTTTGGTAGCACCAATTTTGGTCTAGACTAATAATGGAATCAAGTTTGAATCTTATTAAGCACGTGATAATCCTTTTCAAGAGTTAAAGAAGCGGTTGACTAATGCACTGGTTAGGATCTTACTTGATCCTGATAAAGAGTATTTTTTATTTTGTGATGTGTCTGGTGTTGGGATTAGGGTAGTGTTGATGTAGGTGGAGAAGTTTGTATAGTATGGGTCATGACAGTTGAGGCCTCATGAAAGAAATTACCATATGCTTGATCTTGAATTGGCTGCAATAGTTTATAGATTGAAGTGTTGGTGGTATTACTTGCTTGGAGAGTTTTTTTTAAAAAGGAGAAGAAAAATTTCCTTATATTTTATAAAATTAAAATATTGTATGTGATAACTCATGTAACTAAATTCACCACTATGGGGTCCATATAGGATAATTTACATACATAGTCTCATGTAGCTAAATATCCTTTTCCGATTATGAGAATGTATTATGTGCTAGAAAATTCTCATTGTGTAGCTCAATTATCCAATGTAGAGACCCCATAGAAGAATTTAATTTTCTAAATCATTTTAAATATATTAAATTCTTATTCATATTTCAATTATCCTATGTTCTTGACCCGTAGGATAATTTACTTAGCAATAAATTTTATATCCAACAATTTGATTCCTGTCTCAAATCAAACACTCACAAAACATTCTAAAATCATCTGAGGTCATCTTAAAAACTCTCAAAAACATTTCTCATCAGTTTAAACCACACCTCAACAACCTCAAATTCTGTTTGATAATTATTGACAAAAACTTAAAACCATTAATGACTTTGATGGAACCTTATCAATGAATAAACAGACTATCAATATGTTTTTGGCGATGAAGGAATATCCCATTGAATGGAGAAGTTGAAAGGTTTGAGATATATATTGGAGTTCCTATAGATAATATTTTATACAACTATCTACCATTTTACATATTAATGGAGATCCATTCGTATATATATAATATAGTTTACTTAAGATGCTTATTCTTGTTGTGAAAGTGGCCTAAATATTTAATGATTATAGAGATGATCATGTAATGAATAAATCAAAAGTGATGATTTATGATGGGACCACTATTTTCAATATAAATATAGAGTTTGAGAAATATATCTATGTTGAATAAACACAAATTATGGATGGAATATTGATAATCCTTCTATATATTCTTAGTTATGAAATCTACTATATTAAATGGAAATCAGCATGTATGACGATTTAAAGAAACTAAAGAAGGTGACATTTGAAGATGGATGTTTTGAGGTAGTGAAGGTTTATAAAAATACAGAAGAAGAGTATTCATATATTGAAAGGATTTAACAATTAATTTGAGGAGATTTATAAATATTATAATAACTTCCAATGTCATTTAAAGTGTTTAAATATATTTTTAAGTAATTTTAGATTCCCTAATATAGTTTGAAGAGGTTCTAAGAAGATTTGAAGAAGTTTGGATTTCATGCATAAAACACTTTTTATAGTTCTCATTAAATATTTTCAAAGGAAAAAACCTTACGTCAATACATAAGAGACCTACTACTATGCATACTATAAATGCATCAAAAGAGTGATTATTGAGAAAAATAGATACTACATTTAATGATAGAAAAGTTTGTATAAAATTTAGTAATGTTTATAATATTCTGAGAGAACAGACCCTATGTATCCATGAAGAGGAAGTATAATAAGATAAGTAAAAAAGAAAATCAATATAATGGTATTACCTATTATATCTCTATATTTTAGAAGATGATTCATAAGAAATATTAGAATAGTTGAGGTATTCCAGCATTACTACTGCTATTCTTGATATGGGTATCAAGGATCTTTAAGAAGAAAATGATTGAAGATTAAGATTTCATGATGTATCTTTCTTTCTACACGCACTGATGATTATAATATTTAATTGATACAATAAGGCTTACATGAATTCCATTATAGTTGATAATATATTTCTAGTCAAATACCTATTTATGAAGAGGAATATACAATCAATTGAAGTAGTGATATCCTGGATCAGATTAGAGATATTATTCAGGAGTTATTTGAGGAGGTTCAATAAAAATTGGAGTGGTCTAATATAATAGTATCCATACCATTTGGGATATTGAATAATGTACGGATATAATATAATGAACATATATATATATAGAGATCTTCCCATGTATGTAGATGTTGACCCCACCATAATGTTTTCTATAGAGTAAAAACCATCTGTATAGGTACTGAGTTAAGGATTATACATTATAACCAATTTTTAATCACTTTTATACACAAGTAATAATATGTTTCAGGAATAAAATCGAACACAACATGGATTTTATTCCCACATAAGGGCCAAAACTTGAAAAAAATTATACATACCACTGTCTCTTGTTTATTTACTACATTTCATGTGGTGGTGTGTATTGGTAATTTATAAAAAAACCCATAAATATTAATCAATTAAATAGTTTAAATATTAATAGGGGGTAATTAAAATATAATATAATTTTGTAAAAATGGACACAATTATTCAACCCATAAATTATAACTACATTACATACTGAGAGAATCAATTTGAATTATATTCAACCCTGGTTCCCTCCGATTAAATCTATTTTCTTCCCCTATTTATTTTTCAAAAATATATTAATTGTTTATTAGAATAAGTTTGAAAATTTATTCAAATATAAAATACATTTCCCATCCCCGTTAATACCAACATGGAGTTTTCAACAAAAATATAAAGAACATATAGGGTAAGAAGTGGGGAAAATTTTCAAAAGATAAAGAGGATTCACAAACACATAAATGTAATAAAAGTGGTAGTTAATATATTAAATATATTGATAATGATACTACATATTAATCAAGTTTTAGTTATGAATAATAGGATTAGAATTATTCTTTTAAATTAGTTTATGTCCTCTACTTTGAAGTTGAAGGAAACTCTAAGAATTCCCCCTTGAATTAGTCACTTATATATTTGGGTTTATTAATTGACTATATGCTGAAAAAGCCTATATAGTGATGGAAGTAGATGATATAGAGACATATTTGGCAAAAAAGTTATAAAATTAAAAAACTCCCACCCACGATTTTAAAGACAAGGAACAATTTTTTTTACTTTCTGAAGATAAGTCTTCCCTAGATGAAGGAGCACTGAAACAAGTAAGTGGTGAGAAAACCAATTTTAAGAAAATATTTGAAGATAAAATCAATGCATTAGAAGATTTTATAAGTTTCATAGATGATCAGTGGAATATTAACAAAAAAAGGGTAATAGATCTTGAAAATTTCCTATAAGAAATAAATATAATTCATTAAGATCATATTTTGATGATAAATAAAGAATGGGAAGAAATTGTAATATCATCTGAGGATGAGAAAAATATCATAAACATGAAGTGTCTATAACTAGAAGTAAAAATATGAAATTTAGAGGAGACACATGCTGAAACTTCCTAAGCTATTGATAAGAGAAATGATGCCATAATAGTTTATTATAAGATACTTATTACTATAAATAATCACATTATTATCAATAAGGGATTTAGATAATCTAATGATCTATCTGCTTTAAGATCAAGGAAAGAGGCAACCTTTTACCAAGAAAATGATTCATGTACCAATGTTGTTTTAGTGGTGATTGTAGCATACAATTCAAAATCTATGAAAATATGGGTGGGAAAAATCTAATAAATATATTACTATATAAAGGGTGTATACAATCATGTTCAAAAAAGTGGTTCCCGGATAAGATCCCAAATGTATAATGATTGTACCCAAAAACAACATGCTAAGCTATCCAAAATGAAATATAAGGAAAGATAACAAGATTTATTGTCTATTGTTGGTGATGTTGGTTATTTTTGGATATGAAGGTTTAATGATGTAATAAAATGTCAATTATTGAAGATTATATAAATCTTTGATTAAGGGGGAGAATATATAAGATTAATAAAGAACTCGATGAGAAGAAGAAAAATTCATAGATGGAGATGGAAGTCAATCTATCCGTCAAGAACATATTTTGATTCTTGGAAGATTTATAAGTGAACTAAAATATTAGTGGCCATTGTGATTATGAGTGATGGTATAAATCAACGATACATATTTAATATATTTCAGGATAAATAAGCACACAAATCCAGAAAAAGAAATAAAGGAAAGTACACCCAATAATAATTAATTATGTGATTATTTTTAGGGTTCATGAAAAATAAATTAGTTAGGAAAAGTACACCCAATAATAATTGTTATAAGGATATCAAATTAATTATGTTATTATTATTTTTATAATAAAATGCCATATCACAAACCTTTACAAAAAACCATGAATATCAAAGTTCAAGGAAGAAAACTGAAATCAAAGAAATAATAAGTCCAAGAAAGGAATAATTTGACTATTTTGGTGGAGGAAACAACTTGAGAAACCATGTATATGTTCTAATAAATCTAACCCTAATTTTTAATAATGCATGGTCATTTAGATAAAACAATTACAATTGGAAATAATTATAAATAAAAGAAAAGAGAAGGTATGTTAAGGGAAATAAATAATTTCACATGATGAAATTGAATTTCATGAGAGGTTATCAAAATGTGATAACCGATGACTTGATGAGGAGTTATGAGTATGTTGAAAGAAATATTTTCATGTCTTAAAGAATTGTTCAATTATCCTACCATCTCAAGAATAAATGTTAAATAATTTGAATATAGAAACAAGAAGTTCATGTGTTTTGTTTATTGAAATAAAATAAGGAATTTCACATAAGGATATTGTTGAAAAATGAACGAAATATACGATTCTCATGTTTGTTTCTTAGAATAATAAAAATTAAATCATGATTATTTCCTAAATTATAGAGCTAAAGAGGAAAGAGTATCTTGGTTGAGAAGTAATTATAAACCTTGTTATTCTAATTAAAGAGAATTTTTGACCTAATTTATTACCATGTATGTGATTTTTTCTTTTTTGTGTAGGGAATTAAATGAGATGCATGAAGGGGGACTTGTTGAATTCTATGATAACTATATATCATGAAGAGGTATCCATCATATAATACTATGAATTACATCTTTTTTCACCCATGTAACATTTCAAGTGGTATTAAAAGAGATACATGGTGTATATTATATATAATACCTAATGATTATCCACTAAACTAGGATAATCTTAATTTTTTATTTTATAATTTTCACATTCTTTATTATTCATAAACACTATTTTTAGTGAATTTTACAATTTGAAACTTAGTTCACATTATAATTATAATTCTTTGTTAAATGTGAACTATTACATGGTACATATTTGAACAACTCATAAGACAAAAAATAGTATTTATTTTTATTTTCATGTATCCCATGCTATAAGAAAAAATTTATGCTTCTGGAGTAGTTGAAGACTCACATTAGAAGACCAACATAATGTGCCTTGAACCAAGAACATTCTAGGAGAAGTGATCTGGATAACAGCCCAATAAAAGTAATGAAAACTGCAAGATTCAAGTCCCATGATTATAAAAATTGAACTGAAGATAGAGGAACTCAAGTGAAACATTTTATAAAAATTTTAAAAGAGCTAATTCAGAGTTTTAATGGGTGTTCCATGTGGCCCAAGTTGGAGATAAAATTCCAAGCCAGATTTTGTGGCCTAGAAAAACAGCCCACCATTTTACACATATCTTGAAAAAAATATCCATTGGGGCTTTAATTTTACATAAATTCATGGGACATCTGTATATTTATGTTTTCCTTCTATGGACCATCGAAATTTGGCCTTCTTGAAGCCCATTTCTGAACCTCTGTTTAGTGGATTCAAGTCATATCAGATTGATTTTCAAGGGTGGAAAAGTTCACTCTCCCTTAACTTTCCACCCACTATGGCCCGATAATATTAATTTAAGTGACTTACACTATTTTAGGATCAACCCAAGCCTTAAAAAATTCCTATTTAAGTTATTGGTGGTGAAGGAGTTGATTATCTTGATGTTTAGTTTCTTGGTAATGTTATGTTGTTGCTTTGTTTATCTAATCACATTGTTTTCTCGTGTAAGTTTTTTAATTGAACTTAGTTTCTTAATAAAAGTTATTCCTTTTCGATTATTATATTCTTATTCATATCATGTTGATACTTTTACCTCAAGGTGTGAATTTATTCACACCAAACCTAGTGAAACATATCACACAACGGTGGAGTGTTCATTTTTTTTACTTTTTAAATTCTACCCTCATAAATCCACTTCCCACTTTTTTTGAGAACATTTAATAAATTGAGGGTTAAAAATTTTATGGGTTGATCCAAGGGAGTAGTAAGGGGATGTATTGGATGTTATTTATCATTCTCTAAATGTTTATAAAATTCTTTTTTTGAGTTTCTTTTATTCAATAATTTTCTCTCTTCCTCTTCCATATTGAATTTTAGCACCCCACTTTTATGTGGTAATAATATAATTTAACTTGAAGTGATCATGAAAATTTTCCTACAAGTGTATAGGTGATTATCTTTTGTTTTTGGAGGTTTTTAATCAGTTAGTGGGTAGGTTAGTTTTAATTCATTGAATGAATCGTTGTCGAGTTAATGGAATTGAAATTGTTACAAAAAAGGAATTCATCCAATCCACCCCGAGAAATAACCGAGGATCAAATCAATTTATCTTTAATTTAATTCACATAGACCACTTAGAGATATTTTAAAACCATATAAAATCAAACAATAGTTTTCCAATTCATATCAAAAAATAGTCCATAGAATATACATGTCTATAGGTTTCTTCTTAGGTCTCTGAAGATTTGACAACCCAATCTAAACAACAAGTGACTGTATAACCCTGAAAACATGGGTAAATTTGGGTGAGACCAAATTTTGGAACCATTTAAAGGTGCCTAAGTATGTTTTATTAGACACTAACATCCTTTTATAAACCCATATCTCTATTCTCATACCCTATTTCTCTTCAATAGAAATCCCTTTCGAACAAATACAAACATGGGGAACCTCTCCCTACATTGACTACCCCACACCAGATCTGATGTACAATGACCATACTAGTTTCTATTGGTGGTATAATCAATATAATAGTCAACCAAAATGTTTTAACTCATATTATACACAAAAAATTCTAAAATATAATGAGTTTTAATCCCCCAAAAGCCAATATGAACATCCTCCTGTGAAATTCCAACAACTTAATTATCACCCTAGAATATACCATATGTATAAACCCCTATACCATCCTAATACACATCCATTACCTAAGTAATTGTGTCAAAAAATGGATAGAACAACTTATGAGGTTTCATCCTTGAGTGTAGAACTAAAAAGCATTGAAACAGTTTTGGAAACAACTCCCTCTCATATTTTCCATTCCTCATCATTGATAGAAGAATATTGTTACACCCAAACATCTAATGAAAATTCCAAAAAAGTATCCATTGAATCTAAGAGAACTTAATTACATGAAGTAATTGTTTATGGTTTTTTAAATTAATAGGATACATATTTTTTGTATTCAAAAGATAAGAATTTGACATCATGGATTGAGTCTCCAGAATATAACTCCGTTGTTGATTTTCCAGAAATTCCAATCACTATACCATTAGGAGAAATAAAAAAAATTGAGTCCATACCAATTCCTATCAGTGATCTTTTAAATTTTTTTGTTGAATATTATATTCTAAAGGAACAAATTATATTGATAAATTTTTAAAATGAAATTGAGTTTGATTCAATGTCCCAATATATGTGTGAAAGTCTTATATTACCTGTACTTGATCATATGTACTTTATATCCTCCCTCAAGTTTTCAATCATTAGGTATAGCCAAAACCTTCCTGTTTTCATTATCTCTTCTCTTTATACAAATTAAAGAAGAATTATCCTTGATTTTTTATGCAGGACTACAAAATAAATTGGATCCACCATTTCTAATATTCATTGGATTTACCCACTCATTTTAAAACAAAGGTATTTTCATGAAGAAAATTTAAAAAATACAATCAAACTCATCCAAGTATAACTATAGGAACACGTGGTCCTTAAAATTTTGAAAGTTGGTATTGGGTATGATGGTGGGTTCAAGTAAAGATAACGACTTCAAACTAAGTGCTTTTTGGGGCGCAACATTTCTTAAGAATTGATTTTATTTTATTTGATTTTGTATGTTTTTCTATTTTTTTAGTTAAGGGAACCCCTTGGGGTTTTCAATGTGCTATAATATTGCTTTTTTTGTGAGATTTAGAATATCAAAAAGTTACGTGTTTTTAATGGAACCAAATACCATCAAGAGTTGAAACCCAATACTCAATTATCCTTGAGGAGATTTCATGGGAGAATGAGATCAAAGGTGTAATAATAAGCATCATGAACTTTAACTTCAAATACCAAGTGACTTTGTTCCATGTTTATTATTTAAATTTCCCTTTTTAAATCCTCTACCTCTACCTATACCCCCTTCTAATTTTACTTTTCTTTAAACACTAGGTGTAACATCCCAGGTAAATAAAGAATAAAGAATTTTCATATTTATTAATATTTATGAATTAAATATTATTTTTAATTAAAAGGGGTTTCTACGTTCGATAGCGTACTCGGTACGCAACGATGAGTTTCTTTGAAAACTTATGTTGCACACAAGTAATAAAATAATATTATTTTAAATGTTAGTTAACGAGTAGCCGTTGTACTGGCGGGAATGGATATAAATAACTAAAATATGATTATATATGTTTTTAAATGTTTTTACATTTACCCAATAAAAGATAAAGGCTTAAAATACGGAAAGAGTTCAATTTTAGGCATTTATACCCTAATTTTCACAAAAGGTACACTTATCACCTTTTGATGGAGAACCGTCATTAAATATAGTTTTGATAGATCTTATAAATTCTATTGGACCAAATATAACTCTTCTTTAGAATCGGGACATCAAAATTTACTTTGTGTAAATTTTTGGTACCTTTCTGATAAAGTTCATTTTTTTATGAATAGTGTGAAATGTTGTATTTTAATTCAAAACCTCTTTTTAATCTAAATTATTTATATGATTAGATTATTATTTTAATTGGTTTTAAAGTGAAATTAGAAAATATTTTTACCAGTTAATCCAATGGTGGTCATTGGAATCAATTTCACTTTGAAATTGGACTTAAACTGGTGTCAATCTTTTGATACTTATTGTTTCACAAAAACACGCTATTTGTCATGACAGCGGGAATTAATTATTAAATTAATTAATTTGACTTATATGTTTTGAATTTTGTAAAATGGACTTAATTTTTGAATTCGGAATATCAAATATAGCTTAGGGTGAATTTTTGGTAATTTTCTGAAAAACTTCAATTTTTGATGAATAGTGAAACCACTAAGTGGTAATCAAGCAAACTGATTTTTCAGTTAAATGAAAGTTTACCACTAATGTGTATTGAATTTTGAAAATCCGACATACATGGTTGTCATTAAGAAGTAAAATGTGGTTCAATGAGATTAAAATAATTTTTTTGGTGAATAGTAACTTATTAAGTTCTTAATCGCGATTAGAGGTAATTAGTGTAATTTAATGTAAAAATGATATTATAAAAATGTGAAAATACCATGACACTTGTCCTAAACCTATTGGGTGAGTCATGGCCGACCAATACAAGCCATGGGTCAACTTGGGGACCCCATGGAGTCACTTTAGTTGGAAAATGACATTAATATATTTTTATTTAATGTTAAAGTGAAAATGACACTAACATAAATTGTTTTACTAAAATAATTTTTAAGTGGGGTTATAAAAGTCCAAATTTTGATTATAAATAGTAATTGGAAGGATAAAACGATTGACTACATCATAGTTTTTTTTTTAATTTTTAGACATTAAATAAATTAAATTATTTATGACATAATAATGATGTAGCGATGACATCATTATTTGACGATTTAAATAAAATGGAAATATAATGTAACATATATGAACTACACATGTCCAAAACCAATTGTATGAGTTTATTTCAAACCCTTATCACCTTATCCACGAATTATATCAATGTGGGACCTTTTAAAACCGAAACACATTTTCAAATAAAGTAATATTTCTTTACTTTCCAAAAGTGCCCCTCCTCTCCTCTTATAAAAGGCCCCCACCCCTACCACATTTCACACACTCCTCAAGCCTTTGGCTCGGCCAAACCCTGCCCATTTACTCTCTCCAAATCCCTCTACTCATCCTAGAGGATTCCCTTTGGGCAGAATCCTTTCAAAGGAAGCCTTTAGGCTCAAATCAAAAGGAGTTACACTTTTAAAGGTAATTCATTCTCTCTTGTTCATTTGTTTTATTTTTCTTCTCCAACCCTCTAAACTCTTTTTATTTACTTCTTTTGTAACAAAACCAGTATCTTAAATATACTAGGATGTTGTTATAAGATTTATTCTATCTACACTCTCACAAAACTACATCAAATGGTTAAAGAACATACGGTTTCCGTGGATGGCGAAATTCTGCCTCCCGAAACGATGATTGTTCAATACTCATTTAACACCTTCAAAGGTGGCCATTATGATGTAAATATTTTTATATATGATATATAATATGTTTATTGTTTCTTTAAGCTTCTGTATTTTTCATTTTGGGCATACCTTTATGGTTTCCATTATGGGTAAACACGATATCTTCATTTAAGGAAGTGCGGACTACCGCCCCCTCAAAGTGACGTGATTCGTTAATGCCATATGTGGGACGTGTAAAGGATGGATTTAAAGTTATTATATATGATGTTATACTGGAATTATAATATACCTCTATATCATTATTATTTCTTTCCATTAAAGTATGAGATAGAAAGGAAAGTAGCGTTCATGCGTACGTACGGCTTACCGTC
The DNA here is from genome assembly GCA_963277665.1 of Viscum album. Classification (NCBI taxonomy): domain Eukaryota; kingdom Viridiplantae; phylum Streptophyta; class Magnoliopsida; order Santalales; family Viscaceae; genus Viscum; species Viscum album. The sequence continues at coordinate 2,001,800,678 of OY728146.1, read as the reverse complement.
TCCATGAACGGTGCATTTCATTTCTTATCCCCAAATGTAATGTACTATTAAAATTACATGTATATAATGTATATATATAATTAATGATATATCTAAATGATGAATATAATTCTGGAATTAAAATATACATACCTCTCATTTAGTTTTAATTCCACTAATATGACAAAGAAATGAAAAGTAGCGTTCATGCGTACGTACGGCTTACCGTCTCCATGAACGGTGCATTTCATTTCTTACCTCTAAATGATTATGTAATATTATAAATACATGTATATGCTGGATATATATGATACATATTATATCAAAATCTGGAATTTCATTCTGGATATAAAGAACTTTTGACCACATGAACAACATGTAATTGTAAGAAGTCAACTTTCGACTTAAGAACCAAATATTGACAAAACAAACATTATTAACTTAAATGGTTACATAATGTTTATAACATGGAAATAAGTGATATAAAAGGAATAATTAACTTTAAAAAGGTTCTTAATCAAGTATAAATTAACTCAAGTTTATTATTTAGGACGTTAAAGAACGATCGAGTCAAGTCGGGCCCGAGGTAAGGGAACTTCTTAACCCAATTTCAATTCTTTGGGTTAATCTCCTACTTTCAAATTATGTCATTATATTATTATGTCGTATCTTTTATTTGTACTTTATTTATGTGTACTTATAGTGAATACACATAATATATCTATTTCATTTTAAAAATTATCTTTTTAAGGGACTCCGTCTCAATCTCCTTTCATTGAGGCATATTTTATTTTATACACCACTCTCTTTTATACGGTGTATAAAACCCTTTTGACTTTTATGTTTATCCAAAAGGAATATTTTTTATACGAAGAGTTTTAAAAAATGACAAAAGGGAATGTTTTTGTCGTACGTATGCGGCGACAACGACTTCTCCGCCGCCGTAACCATTATTTGAGTTTTAGCTTCCTCAACAAGCCGTAATGTTTTTAGAATAAAATAAATACCATATACTCTTTTATGTATTTTGAAAAAGTATTCTATTATGTCAATATATTTATGATATATTGTGATTGAAATGTGGAAATGTTATCATTCCTTTATATTGGTTTTATGTTTTATGGTTTTATATTGGTACTTGGACATTTTAACAGGTGGTTACGTTATAAACCATATGACGGGTGGTGCCGTGAATACCAGGACGGGTGGTTACGTTATAACCTCCAATGCATTGGGTATGGAAGTCGGCCGTATGGTTATTCCATTAAGTATGTATGGAAATTGGCCGTATGGCTATTCCATTAAGTGATATGTGTGGGAGTCGACCGTATGGTTATTCCACTTAAGTATGTTTATGTCCCAAGTTACCTTTATATATGTTATGTCTTCTTTTTATGGATTTTATGGTAAACCTTTGGTTACAAAAAGTTAAGTAATGATACTTTATTCAGTGAAGAGTTTTTACTACTTCATGAAGGTTAAGTTATTACTTTGATAGAGTATACATGGTTTACTTGATTTTGAAAAACTAACAGTTTTCATTCTTTCTGTATCCCTTACTGAGCTTTTTATGCTCACCCCAAGTTTTTCGAAATGTTTTTCACAGGACTTAAAGTGGAATAAGGTCAAGGATGGGATCAAAGGAATGTCACGCTATATAAAACATGGAACTAGAAATGTTTCTTTTTAAGAGTTTTTTTTATTATGGAAACTTAGTAGAAGTGTCTACTTTGTAATCTTTTGAGATGTAATAGTTATGTTCTAATTCTCTAAAACTCTAAACCTGAAAAGATCCTCAACGTGAATTATTCTTTTAATTCAATATTAAGTAAGGTTTAAGGATGGGGCCTTATAGTTGGTATCAAAGGTCGGTTTAGACAACTTTAGGAGTTAGAAAAGTGTTAAATTATAATATGATTGAAATGATATAGCATTTACGGATTACCATGTTGCTTCGCCTAAGATATTTCTGTGTTCAGAATGGATTTCCGCAGAGGAAACAAAGCAGCTATGTTGGGACGACATCAGGAGGAAGATAACCTTCCAAATCAGCAACCTGAGATGGTCGGAATCGGAACTGAATAGTTTGTTGCAGTGATGGAACAGTTGACTCAGGCTATAAATGGTGGTGGTATCCATGCACGAGATCAGCCAGATCAACCGCAGAGGAACATGTCAGTGGTGGAACATTTCATGAGGAAACATCCCCCATCATTCAGAGGATCATCTGACCCTGTGCAAGCTAAATGGTGGATTAAAGCACTGGAGAAGATTTTTGATGTCATGGGGTGTTCAAAACATCAAAAGGTTAGTCTTGCTGTTTACCGTTTTGAAGGTGAAGCTGATCAGTGGTGGTCGATGGTGAAAAATATAAGGGATAATGATGAGATTGAGGATCTTCACTGGGACGAATTCAAAGGTATGTTTCTTGAGAAATATTTTCCTAAGGTGGTTCGTCTTAGGATGGAAAAACAATTCCTAGAATTGAGGCAGGAGGATGATTCAGTGGCTGCTTATGAAGAAAAGTTCACTCGATTGGCAAGGTATGCTCCAATATTCATACAAGATCTTGATAGTAAAATAAACCGTTTTTACTCAGGGTTAAAGCCAAATTATCGAAGGGATTTAGCTTCTCGTGAGTTCAAAAGGTATGAAAAACTTGTTTGATGTACGGAGAAGGTGGAAATGGAGTTTGCCGATGATCAGGTGTTCTATGACAAACAACAGAATAAGAGATCTAGTTGGAAGGAAAAGGGGAAGAATTCATCAAAGAAGCAAGGAGGTAAGAAAACCAAATATCCATCCTGTGAGAAGTGTGGTAAAATGCATCCTGTAGAATGTTTATCCAAGTCTGGTAAGTGCTTTCGGTGTGGTAAGTCTGGTCATATTGCTCGTAACTGTAAGGAAGATGATCAAGCAGGAAATGAAAAGCCAACGGTAAGATGTTTTAAGTGTAATGAAATGGGTCATTATGCAGACGAGTGCCCGACAAGGAGCTTGAGTGATGGGAAGCAGTTAGACTACAAGCAGAAAGGGGTGGTAAAATCATTTGCAACAACTTTAGCAGATGTTGGGCCATCGAATGAAGTGGTATCAGCTCCAGGGATCTCAGTATTTTTCAAAGATTGACTTGAGGTCGGGGTACCATCAGTTGAAAGTAAAAGAAGCAGACGTTCCGAAGACTGCGTTCTGTACTAGATATGGCCATTATGAATTTGTAGTTATGCCTTTTGGGTTAACCAATGCACCTGCTGTATTCATGGAACTTATGAATAACATTTTCCATGAGTTCTTGGATAAGTTTGTGTTTGTGTTTTGAGGTTTGGGAAGAGGTTATGTGTGCCTTGTGATTCACAGTTGAAGAATGAGTTGTTATGTGAGGCTCATAGTTCCCCATTTTCAGTTCATCCTGGCAGTACTAAGATGTACTGTGATATGCGGGAGTATTACTGGTGGGATGGAATGAAAAGAGACATTGTTGATTTTACTGTGAAGTGTTTGACATGTCAACAGGTTAAAGCAGAGCGGCAGGGATACTTCAGCCTTTACCAGTGCCAGAGTGGAAATGGGAAAACATATCCATGGACTTTGTTGTGGGATTATCGAGGACATCTGGAGGTAATAATGCAATTTGGGTTATTGTTGATCTCTTGACTAAATATGCTCTTTTCCTTGCTATACGAGATACTTTCTCTCTAGATCAACTTTTCCGTTTGTATCTTAAAGAGATAGTCAGGTTACATGGAGTTCCTCTCTCCATTGTATCAGATCGTGATCCCAGGTTTACTTCTAACTTTTGGAAAGGCCTTCAGAAGTTGTTGGGTACAGAATTAAATTTTAGTACATCTTTTCATCCTCAATCAGATGGGCAGTCAGAATGAAAAATTCAGACCTTGGAGGATATGCTACGAGCTTGTTCAATGGATTATCAGGGAAGTTGGGACCAACATTATTCTTTGGTTGAGTTTTCTTATAATAACAGTTTTCATTCCAGTATACAGATGGCACCATTTGAGGCATTATATGGGAAGCGGTGTCGAACTCCAGCTTTCTGGGATGAAGTGGGTGAAAGAAAGTTGATGGGACCAGAATTGGTAGAAGAGATGGTAGAAAAAGTTCAGTTGATTCAGAAGCACATGAGAACAGCTCAGAGCAGGCAGAAGAGTTATGCGGATAACCAGAGGAAGGATCTATCTTTCGAGGTAGGTGATCATGTTTTTTCTCAAAGTCTCACCATGGAAAAGTGTGATGAGATTTGGTAAGAAAGGAAAGCTGAGTCCAAGGTTCATTGGACGATATGAAATTCTGGAGAGAGTTGGATCAGTTTCATACCGAGTGGCTTTACCTCCAAGTTTATCTCAGGTACACAATGTTTTTCATGTTTCAATGTCGAGAAAGTATATGCCAGTTCCATCTCATGTTTTGAGTCCAGAGGTAGTTCAGCTGGAAGAGAACCTATTTTATGAGGAACAACCGGTCCAGATTCTTGACCACAGGGAGAAGGTGTTACGGAATAAGGTGATTCATCAGGTAAAGGTTTTGTGTAAAAACCATGTGATTGAAGAGGCAACGTGGGAATCTGAAAATGCTATGAGGGATAAATACCCCCACTTATTTTGATAAGTGAATAAAATTGCGAGGACGCAATTCCAAAAAGGGGGGAAGGATGTAACATCCCAGGTAAATAAAGAATAAAGAATTTTCATATTTATTAATATTTACGAATTAAATATTAATTTTAATTAAAAGGGGTTTCTACGTTCGATAGCGTACTCGGTACGCAACGATGAGTTTCTTTGAAAACTTACGTTGCACACAAGTAATAAAATAATATTATTTTAAATGTTAGTTAACGAGTAGCCGTTGTACTGGCGGGAATGGATATAAATAACTAAAATATGATTATATATGTTTTTAAATGTTTTTACATTTACCCAATAAAAGATAAAGGCTTAAAATACAGAAAGAGTTCAATTTTAGGCATTTATACCCTAATTTTCACAAAAGGTCCACTTATCACCTTTTGATGGAGAACCGCCATTAAATATAGTTTTGATAGATCTTATAAATTCTATTGGACCAAATATAACTCTTCTTTAGAATCGGGACATCAAAATTTACTTTGTGTAAATTTTTGGTACCTTTCTGATAAAGTTCATTTTTTTATGAATAGTGTAAAATGATGTATTTTAATTCAAAACCTCTTTTTAATCTAAATTATTTATATGATTAGATTATTATTTTAATTGGTTTTAAAGTGAAATTAGAAAATATTTTTACCAGTTAATCCAATGGTGGTCATTGGAATCAATTTCACTTTGAAATTTGACTTAAACTGGTGTCAATCTTTTGATACTTATTGTTTCACAAAAACACGCTATTTGTCATGACAGCGGGAATTAATTATTAAATTAATTAATTTGAATTATATGTTTTGAATTTTGTAAAATGGACTTCATTTTTGAATTCGGAATATCAAATATAGCTTAGGGTGAATTTTTGGTAATTTTCTGAAAAACTTCAATTTTTGATGAATAGTGAAACCACTAAGTGGTAATCAAGCAAACTGATTTTTCAGTTAAATGAAAGTTTACCACTAATGTGTATTGAATTTTGAAAATCCGACATACATGGTTGTCATTAATAAGTAAAATGTGGTTCAATGAGATTAAAATAATTTTTTTTGGTGAATAGTAACTTATTAAGTTCTTAATCGCGATTAGAGGTAATTAGTGTAATTTAATGTAAAAATGATATTATAAAAATGTGAAAACACCATGAAACTTGTCCTAAACCTATTGGGTGAGTCATGGACGACCAAGAAAATCCATGGGCCAACTTGGGGACCCCATGGAGCCACTTTAGTTGGAAAATGACATTAATATATTTTTATTTAATGTTAAAGTGAAAATGACACTAACATAAATTGTTTTACTAAAATAATTTTTAAGTGGGGTTATACAAGTCCAAATTTTGATTATAAATAGTCATTGGAAATATAAAACTATTTCATACATCATAGTATTTTTTTTTAATTTTTAGACATTAAATAAATTAAATTATTTAGGACATAATAATGATGCAGCGATGACATCATTATTTGACGATTTAAATAAAATGGAAAGATAATGTAAAATTTATGAACTACACATGTCCAAAACCAATTGGATGAGTTTCTTTCAAACCCTTATCACCTTATCCACGAATTATATCAATGTGGGTCCTTTTAAAACCGAAACACATTTTCAAATAAAGTAATATTTCTTTACTTTACAAAAGTGCCCCTCCTCTCCTCTTATAAAAGGCCCCCACCCCTACCTCATTTCACACACTCCTCAAGCCTTTGTCTCGACCAAACCCTGCCCATGTACTCTCTCCACATCCCTCTCCTCATCCTAGAGGATTCCCTTTGGGCATAATCCTTTCAAAGGAAGCCTTTAGGCTCAAATCAAAAGGAGTTACACTTTTAAAGGTAATTCATTCTCTCTTGTTCATTTGTTTTATTTTTCTTCTCCAACCCTCTAAACTCTTTTTATTTACTTCTTTTGTAACAAAAACAGTATCTTCAATGTACTAGGATGTTGTTATAAGATTTATTCGAGCTACACTCTCACACAACTACATCAAATGGTTAAAGAACATACGGTTTCCGTGGATGGCGAAATTCTGCCTCCCGAAACGATGATTGTTAAATACTCATTTAACACCTTCAAAGGTGGCCATTATGATGTCAATATTTTTATATATGATATATAATATGTTTATTGTTTCTTTAAGCTTCTGTATTTTTCATTTTGGGCATACCTTTATGGTTTCCATTATGGGTAAACAGGATATCTTCATTTAAGGAAGTGCGGACTACCGCCCCCTCAAAGTGATGTGATTCGTTAATGCCATATGTGGGACGTGTAAAGGATGGATTTAAAGTTATTATATATGATGTTATACTGTAATTATAATATATCTCTATATCATTATTATTTCTTTCCATTAAAGTATGAGATAGAAATGAAAGTAGCGTTCATGCGTACGTACGGCTTACCGTCTCCCTGAACGATGCATTTCATTTCTTATCCCCAAATGTAATGTACTATTAAAATTACATGTATATAAAGTATATATATAATTAATGATATATCTAAATGATGAATATAATTCTGGAATTAAAATATACATACCTATCATTTAGTTTTAATTCCACTAATATGACAAAGAAATGAAAAGTAGCGTTCATGCGTACGTACGGCTTACCGTCTCCATGAACGGTGCATTTCATTTCTTACCTCTAAATGATTATGTAATATTATAAATACATGTATATGCTGGATATATATGATACATATTATATCCAAATAGGGAATTTCATTTTGGATATAAAGAACTTTTGACCACATGAACAACATGTAATTGTAAGAAGTCAACTTTCGATTTAAGAACCAAATATTGACAAAACAAACATTATTAACTTAAATGGTTACATAATGTTTATAACATGGCAATAAGTTATATAAAAGGAATAATTAACTTTAAAAAGGTTTTTAATCAAGTATAAATTAACTCAAGTTTATTATTCAGGACGTTAAAGAACGATCGAGTCAAGTCCGACCCGAGGTAAGGGAACTTCTTAACCCAATTTCCATTCTTTGGGTTAATCTCCTACTTTCAAATTATGTCATTATATTATTATGTCGTATCTTTAATTTGTACTTTATTTATGTGTACTTATAGTGAATACACATAATATATCCATTTCATTTTAAAAATTATCTTTGTAATGGACTCCATCTCAATCTCCTTTCATTGAGGCATATTTTATTTTATAAACTACTCTCTTTTATACGGCGTATAAAACCCTTTTGACTTTTACGTTTATCCAAAAGGAATATTTTTTATACGAAGCGTTTTACAAAATGACAAAAGGGAATGTTTTTGTCGTACGTATGCGGCGACAACGACTTCTCCGCCTCCGTAACCATTATTTGAGTTTTAGCTTCCTCAACAAGCCGTAATGTTTTTAGAATAAAATAAATACCATATACTCTTTTATGTATTTTGGTATTGAAAATGGTTTTGAAAAAGGATTCTATTATATCATTATATTTATGATATATTGTGATTGAAATGTGGAAATGTTATCATTCCTTTATATTGGTTTTATTTTTTATGATTTTATATTGGTACTTGGACATTTTAACGGGTGGTTACGTTATAAACCATATGACAGGTGGTGCCGTGAATACCAGGACGGGTGGTTACGTTATAACCTCCAATGCATTGGGTATGGAAGTCGGCCGTATGGTTATTCCATTAAGTATGTATGGAAATTGGCCGTATGGCTATTCCATTAAGTGATATGTGTGGGAGTCGACCGTATGGTTATTCCACTTAAGTATGTTTATGTCCCAAGTTACCTTTATATATGTTATGTGTTCTTTTTATGGATTTTATGGTAATCCTTTGGTTACAAAAAGGTAAGTAATGATACTTTATTCAGTGAAGAGTTTTTACTACTTCATGAAGGTGAATTTATTACTTTGATAGAGTATACATGGTTTACTTGATTTTGAAAAACTAACAGTTTTCATTCTTTCTGTATCCCTTACTGAGCTTTTTATGCTCACCCCAAGTTTTTTGAAATGTTTTTCACAGGACTTAAAGTGGAATAAGGTCAAGGATGGGATCAAGGGAATGTCACGCTATATAAAACATGGAACTAGACATGTTTCTTTTTAAGAGTTTTTTTTATTATGGAAACTTAGTAGAAGTGTCTACTTTGTAATCTTTTGAGATGTAATAGTTATGTTCTAATTCTCTAAAACTCTAAACCTGAAAAGATCCTCAACGTGAATTATTCTTTTAATTCAATATTAAGTAAGGTTTAAGGCTGGGGCCTTATACTAGGGACAATGTAATTTTAAGTTTGTGGAGAGATAACATAAAGAAATTGATTTTTTGTGCATAAAAAATGTGTGTATGTAAACATTTCTATAAACTTGAACATGATAATACAAATTTCACACTTTTAAATTGAATATAAAATAATTTTTCATGACTTGTTTTTGATTTTAATACAAGTTTAAGTTCATGTTCATAGATTTTTCAAAGTGCGGTTGTCTGATGTGATTTTCACAATTTAAATTTTCATCTATTTAATAAAAAAACACAATGCACTTCCTTTGTATTATGTTGTATTATTTAGAGTTCTTATGGTCCCATAATAAATGGCATAGGTTTTGTGATCATTTTAATTTTAACATGAGTATTGAAAATAATAAAAATAAATCAAGAAAAAAATATCATTAAAAAAATCAATTGGGCGAAGAGAAATGGATTGACCTAATGTGTGGATTTCAGTACTTGGGGATCGTGAATCCATATTTTGTTGGCCCAGAGTTAGTCTTATCTCTATTAGTGGTAATTTTATATTTTTGATTGAGTATGCTGGATATGATTCTTGAGTATGTGAGATTCACATGGTTCCCTAAGGTCTTTGAGCATGAGAGTCATTGAAAAAGTCTCGCAACCTAGGTTAACTCGATAGAGTTCAATTTCAATTACCACAGAAAAATTTCAATAAGAAAAACACAAAAAAATTAATTCTCATCTTAATATTAAAATGTGATTCCACCTAGCTCTTCCATCTTTTCTACCTTGAATAAATATGAAACCCTAAGTCAATTGTGACACACAACAATTCAACATGCTTAATTGAAATTGGATGAAAAGTGGAGATGAAATTAAACAAAGGAATGGGCTTGGAATTGAGATATTATTGTGAACCTACCTTGTATTAAATGATATTTATGGGTTTTATAATTTTTTGGTATGAGGTATTTGGGTGAGCAATGCGTATTATAATGTTTTTGGAAAAGGGAATTCAAATTTCTTATATTTGAAATATATTTTGCTTGGGACTAGAAACACTCAAGTTGGGGGCTATGATTAGCCACTGAAAGAGGCTAATTTTCATTATTTATATTATAATATTCATGTTTTTTATTATTCATAAACACCATTTTTACTTCATTTTACAATTTGAACATTATTTCACATTATGATCATAATTATTTGTTAAAGTGAACTATTACTTAGTATATATTTAAACACATACTGAAACAAGAAGTGGTCTTGATTTTATTTTCAAATTTATTTTTTAGGTCTCCCATACTATAAGGAACAATTCATGCTTTTGGAGCACTTGAATATTCACATTGTAAGACCACCAAAATGGGCCTTGAACAAAGAACATTCTAGGAGAAGTGAACTAGACAACAACCCAATAAAATTACTATAGTATACAAGATTCAAGTCCAATGATTCTCTTTATTTAACTAAATATAGAGGAAATCAATATAAATATTTCATAAAATAGTAACAAGATCTGATTCAGAGTGTTGAAGGGTGTTCCATGCTGCCCAAGTTGGAGATAAAATTCAGGGCTAGATTCTGTAGCCCAGAAAAAAATCCCAACATTTTACACATATCTCACAAAACAAACATCCACATGGGTTAAAATTTTATAGAAAATTGTGGGAAATGCATATATTCATATTTTTCATCTATGGACCACCGAAAATTTTCCATCTAGAAGATCATTTTGGTTTCTCTATTTAGTAGATTCAAGTTGGCTCGGATTTCTTGTTAAGGGTGGAAAAGTCCACTCTCCCTTAACTTTCCACCCCACCTTAGCCTACCACCATTAATTGAGGTTACTTCCACTATTGAATACTCTAACCAATGCTTCAAAAATTCTTATCTAAGGTAGTGGTGGTGATGTATTTTATCATCTTGATGTTTAGTATCTTTCTAATGTTATGGTACCTCTTTGTGTATGTAATCACATTTATTTTTCATTTAAGTTGTTCAATTAACCTTAGTTTCTTAATAAAAGTTATTCCTTTTATATTATTTTTTTGTTATTCATATAAAATTGATACCGTCTCCTCAAGGTGTGATTTTTTTCACACAAATCATGGTGAAACTTATCACACAAAGGTGGATTGATTGTTAATTTTTTGTTTTTACATCTTCAATTCCACCCTCATAAGTATACTTCCCACTTCCTTTGAGAAAATGTCATTAATGGAGGGATAACTATTTTATGGTTTGATCCCAAGGAGTAGAAATTTGTGGTATTGGATGTTATTTCTCACTCTCTAAATGTTTATCAATTTTTTTTGAATTTCTTTTTTCGATGATTTTATCTCTTCCCCTTCCTTATTGAATTTTATCACCCCACTTTTATGTGCTATCAAGATACTTTACCTTGAAGTAGTCATGAAAATGATCCAACAAGTGTATATGTGATTATCATTTGTTTGTTAAGGTGTCTAACTATAATGTGACGAGGTTAGTTGGAATTCATTGAATGAATCCTTCTTGAGTTAATGAAACTGAAATCATTAATAAAAAGGAATTCATTCAATCCACCTCAAGGAATAACCTAGGATCAACTCATTTTCTTATAATTTGAATTAACATATATCTCTTAGTGATATTTTAAAAAAATCTAAAAACTACCCAAAGTTGGCCACTTTATAGCAAAAAATAGTCCATAGAATGTACCTATCCATAGGTTTCTTCGTAGGTCTCTGAGGATTCGACAACCTAAGATAAACTAAAAGTGACCACATAACACTATAAACTTGGGTAAATTTAGGTGTGGCCACCAATGATGAAGAAGAGTGATAGAGTATACCCATCAAGGGGTATATGAAGATAATTAAAGATTATAGATGATATCATTTCATGTAAATATAAAAACATGGATATTAATTAAATTTATTTGTGGTTTAGTATTGAAAATAATACTTTCCACCTTTTTTTGATTTAATAAAAACCAATTATTAAAGTGAGGGGGTTTTTAAGTTAGAAGATAACTTAAAGATTGAGTCACATTCTTGTGCTAAAATGTTTCTGAAGTGTTTTTTCAGGTGAGTGTAGGTTATAAATTTGTTGAAAATATTCTTGAGGAACCCTTATAATGAGAAAAATGAGCTGGAAACACATACAAGAAAGTTTTATAGGAAACTTTTATATTTAGGTTAATAAATCTAGTAATCCGAACTGAGCTAGATCAAGTAGAATTAGAGTTCATAAATTTCTTCTTTATTACTTAGAGAAATGTGATTACAAAATTCTCTCAAGTGGAACAATTTATGCTATGGAGAAGAAGATAATTTTTTTTGAAAATAAGGAAATAAATAAGATGAAACCCATTACTCTTGGATATTTGTATTTATTTTCATTAAGGGGGAGAGAAAAGTAGAAATTAAAAATGAATATTGAAATTGATTAATATGGGGCAGTTGTTGGTATTTATAATGAATCCAAATTGTTAAATTAAATATACCATTGGATTGTGATAACTATTTTTTTGTAAATGAATAAGTTGAATGAAAATATGTGTTGGGTGATTAAGGAATGGCTTATTGAATAAATAAATTTAAATGTGTGAGATACAACATGAAGTACCCATAGATCATATGTATTATATCTATATTACATTTTATATATTTATGGAGATCAATTATTATATTGTAAAAGGAGTTTACTTGAGATTCATCTTAGTTCTATGAAAGCATCCTAAACATCTAATGATTATAGAGATGATCTTATAATGAATAAATGAAAAGTCATGATTTATGACAAGAGAACCATCTAAAATATATTTATAATGATTAAGAAATATATCTATGTTAAAGAATTTAAAAGGCCAGTTTGAAGACTGAGAATACATCAATTTATTATTAGACATGAAGGTTGCTACATTATATGGAAATAGCCTTTAGATGATGATTGGAAGGAACTGAAGAAGGATGAGTTTAAAGTTGGAAGTTTTGAGGCAGTATAAGTTCATGGAAATACTTAATAAGTGTATTCATATTCTATATGTATTTATAAATTAAGTTAACGTGATTTATAAATATTCTAATATTTTCTAAAGAAATTTAATACGTTAAAATTTTTTTAGTGTGATCAGAGATTCCTTGAGATTGTTCGAAGTGGGTTTTAGTAGAATTAAAGAAGACTACATTTTATACATGATGTATTTTAGTTTTACAAAAAATAGATGAAATGTAATTTTTTTGAACAATTTTTATATATTAATTTTTATTAGGGTAATACATAATAATTATCTTGTTATGAAATGTGCTTAAAATGGAAAAGGAAAGAATCTTACTTGATTACATAAGATATTTCAATTTTACATAGAAGTATAAAAAAAATGTATGGAACATAATATGATACATAATATACACTGAAGTTTTAGTAATATATTTTTCCAAAGCTCTTATTGATCTATGACAAAGGTAAAACATTAAATGAATAATAAGATATATCTTATATATATAAAACTAGAAATGTGAAAATTTTCACTATGATATGTAATATCTATTAGGGAATGCATAATATAATTATCAGAGCATACAATGAAATGAGGAAAATTAAAAAAAATTATATAAGGGTTCATCAATGAAATAGATAATATATATATTTAAGATATTTTTTGATAAGTATGGATAATCACAGTGATATATAAGAGTACCATCAAACTACTATGTTTGAGTTTTCAGAACTGAGAGGTTGAAAAAGTACAGATTCTTAATGTGATATGTAAGAGTAGAAATTGCTCATGTAAGGGTTAATAATTTTAGAATTTGAATATTTACTAGATGATAAAACTATAAGTTGATTCATTTAATGAAAAGGTTATTCCTCAATGAATTAAACATCAGAATGAATAAAAAGAATATTATGATTCAAGATGATTATCCATGGATAAAACAATTTCACCATGAAGGATAAGGTTATGCTTTGCTGAGGGTTTCCATACCATGAATAAGTGTCATAGTTCAATGATAATCCTACTTATGTTCATATATTCTAGTTTAAATATCAAATTCTATTGAATTTTGGGGAGAAGAAGAGGAAAACAATTTATGAGAATCATAAAAATATGGGAAGTCAAATATAACGATTTAGTCTTTATTAATTGATATTCTATAGTTGTTAGTGAATATTTAAAATACTAAGAATATGAGATAAGATAACATTTATAATATTTAAGACGTATTCCATATTAAAATATGCAACAACATTCATGTAAATTTGAGAAGGTAAAAAATGAGAAGAAGAAGAGAATGGTAAAATAATGTGAGAGAGAATAACCTAATACCATATTCTGATTTTGAATATCTTGAGAATTATAGAAAGTAAATGTTAAAATAAATTGATTCTTAATTTATTGAGAAAATACTGGTATTGAAGTGAAGGAATATGATGATATTATGAGTGTATAGATCATGTACATCCAATAATGGGAATATGGAAAACAAGAGGAAAATATGGGGAAGTATGATAAAGGCCTTGTGCTATGATATCCATATATCATAGAAGATGATTCAAAATAAATAAGAGAAGTGTTGGGGTAGGTTGAAACTGCTACCCCTATTCTTAATCTATGTTTTGAGGCTCTGTAAGAAGAATAGGATTATGGAAGAAGACAATGTGGAGTATCCTTTTATCTGTATGCATTGATCATTTTGAGATTGAAACGAGACAACAAAGTTGAGATGCATGATGTTATAGCTAATCGTATATTTTTATTTGAAGACCTGTTGCGGAGGAAGAAGATCTTATCATTTGATGAAATGAAATGAAATATTATATTATATTATAGATATTTTTTATGAGTTCCTTGAGGAAGACCACTAGAGATTGATGTGAGCCAGTATAATAATATCCATACGATTTGAGAGACTAAAGATTGATGAGAGCCAGTATAAAGAACCTATTAAGAGATAATGATTTTCACAGGGATGTGGATATTGACATTTCCGTAAAGATTCTTTCAAAGTAAAAATCATTAATGTAGGATTTAATTTAAGGATGGTAACTTCTCACCCATTTTTTATTCTCTTTTCTATATTTTTGGTAATCTATTTGTTGAACTCTACGGAAAAAAACATGGATTTGATTCCCACATTAAGGTCATACCTTATAAAAAACTTGTTTGTTTTTTGTATCCTTTTTATTCACTAAATTCTATGTTGTGGTGTGTGTTGTAAATGAATAAACATATCCATACATTTTAACTTATATAGTGGTTAGAATATCAAGAGGGGATAACTAAAAGAGAATAGGATTTGGTAAAAAGGGTCAAACTAAATCATCCCCCCTTAGGTGACCACATGATATATTGGGCACCTCAATCCCTTTCACATAGTATTTTGAAAACATTATTATTTAATTAAAATAGAACAATAAAATATTATTTGAGATATATATCTTTAGTTGTAATTGTTTTTTTTTTCATTATTCAACATTCTTTAAGAAATGGAATATCTGAAAATATTTATATGAAAATCCGGGATTGAAACATTGTAAAAGACATGTGGGTGTATCAATCAAATATTTATGCATGATAATACAGTTAACACGAATAAAAATTATAAAACCTAAAAAAATTAAATCTGGAATAATTATTTATATTTTATCCACCAATATTATAAGCTTTGCACAAATTATTCCATGAACCTAATATCAGAAGCTACCATTGAAATTAGTCCAGTGATATGTTTTTCAAACAATTCCATGAAAAAACTCATAATTTACTTGATCATGATAAACTCAAAATTATATAGTGTATCATGTTAATTATTTTAGTTGGTGAATCTATAAAATATAACTACATTCTTAATATTGAACTACATATGACATTTATAGCTTTAATGTGCATGGATGTGAATCTCTATCTAAAATTTCTAAAGCTCTATTACCTAAAGAAAATGTAATATCTTAATAAATAAAATAATATTAATATATTTTACATATACATTCATCACTATAGGATTTTAAAGGAAGATTAAGAAACAATTTGAAAGAATTCTTATAGTTAGACAACACTTAGAAACCATATAAAAAACATCTAGAATCAATAACAAACAAATTACTTTAAAATACAATAAAAACATTAAGATGAAAACAAAACCAAAATAATGAAAATAAAGAGAAATATAAAAACTATTATTACCAAATGATATCTAATCAAGAACTAGATCTATGGAGAAAGAGGTATTGCAATTGTAGAAAATGATGAACACACCATGAGAAAGGAAAGAAAAATGTGATAACTGTTTAAATAGTGGGTGCCCTAGACCCAACTATTCAGTGCTTTTGATTACCATATCCTGTATAGAGTTAACTATGCATGATATCATCTTACCATTATAGTGTAGAATTTTCTGCGTCCACTATTGAAATGGTAATTTCCAAAGATTAATTTTCGTATCGATAGTTTATAGCAGATCCCATGCTATAATGAGAACCTCTAGATACTATGAAATTAATCTTAAATATTATTCTATAGTCTAGATACATCTTACTGATTGGACACAGTAGATGTTTGACTATCAGGTGCTGGGGGATCATAAGCATTGAGACTTCTTCTCATGAAGTTCGCACTTGGTGATCTCTAGTAGCGAGATCATGAGGACTGACCCGCAAATAGGAACTCCACATGTTTTGGGTGTCATTGGATGTTCCTATCTACGATCATGTGTAATGGTTTCCTGACTTGAGATCATTACCAATGTACGTAATTTGATTGCATACTTTGATGCAAGACGAAAACCATGGAAATGAAGTCGTGGTGAGGTAGTTTGTGTCGGGTGTGTCGTTGGTTGCATGACATTGGTTGAATGGTCAAGAAAGGATTTGTCGCTTCTGAGTTATGGAAGTAATATATCTCAGGCCATGTTGATATGAATGAAAGTACCTTTATAAGACCATGGCCATGGCAGTCGAGGGTAAATTTGTCCAGTTACATCAACAAACAATAAAGCAAGAAAAGGGCGATGACACGAGAGTGCGTCATGCTTTATGAGATATTATAGAAAAGAGATTATATTACACAGTGCGTGTTCGTAGGTTGGTTTTTGCTCCTGTGAAAATCCTTATTTCTTAAGGGGCCATGATGGGTTGCCATATCCTGCTCTTGGTCTGTGAATACTATTCACGACTGTCGAAATAAGGGCCTAGAGGGTCACACACAATAGCGTATTCAAGAATCTTCCCTATTCAGTTGAATAGGATTTTTGGACATGGTGGGCCCCACCACAGGGGTCCGAGATTTTTCCAAAGTTAAATTATCACCAATGAAATAAATAAATTTATATTATTTGAGTTTAGAATAATGAGTATTGAATTTATTTATTAAATGTATTTATGAGTTTTAATTAAATACATGAAAAAATATTAATTGACGAATATTAAATTATTCAAGGTTAAATTAATATTTATGGGAGCAATGAGTCAGGTTAATGACTTAATTATTATCATGTAATATATTTTAATATATTACAAGTAAATGATAATAATATTTATGGCTCAGTTTAGTATTCATAAAATATTGTTAATAGTGCGTTAAGTATTCGGGGTCAGCGAGGTGATACCAGGTATTTTTAATTGAGCACTATAAATAGAAGAGGAGGGGAATTTTACAAATACGATTCATGGAGTTTATCTCTCCTCTCCTATCTCCCACATTCTAGAGAGAGATGATTTGGATCCAAGGAGCTCAGATGGAGCTCTCTCTCGGGCATCGCTAGCACTGCGATGCGATGTTCGTTGGAGCGTCGAAGGAATCGTCGCAAATCCACGCTAGCACCTGGATTACAATGAACGGTGCTCCTGCGGATTCCTTGAAGCATATGTGGACGATCTAAAGTAATTCGGCTACAGATTCTTTGATAAGCGATCGCCAACGATGAGCCGACGTCGTGCGCGACTTCGGATTTAAACCACGTATTTTATGCTTAAATTTTGTGCTTAAAATCCTTCACGCATGGTCCTCGGCTAAGCCCGGGATACTCTTCTCTGACGTCGACATGTTTACGTCAACCGTTGGTGGAAAATTTTTAAAACCCACCTATTTGGGGCTTCCGCTGCATGCCCAGTTCCAACAATAACTACTTTTTTTTCTAAATATGTAATTACAAAATATTTAACTTGATAGGGTAAGAAATTAATTTGAATATGCATTGAACATTGGAATTAAGAAAATGGAATATATTAATTAGTTGGAAGGATGTAATTCTAAATAATAAAAACATGAGAAATAAAATTAGTTTAAAATCCACACTTTTTTAGAAATAGTCCTAGAAAATTTAAAATATGTAAAAAACTAAAATGAAATTTGACATAAATATACTTATATTTACATATATCTACTACCTTAATTCCATCAAAGAAATTTCATTTAATATAGAACCAAACCCCATCTTACCTAAGATTGATCTCCAAACATCATCACTTTAGATAAACCTACACAATAATACCCTCAATTAATTATCAAGAAAAAATAATGAAAAAAATATTGTTCAAAACTATTAAGTCAATTAAAGGATGTTAAAATACCAATGATTCATTAAATACAAATATGAAAATCATTTAAAATCATTAATTCATGATCTACATATAATAAATTCACTATTTATTGAGTTTAGTCATGACACTCTACTTCAATAATATGCTCTAATATGATATCTCTACTGGGTTTTTAAGGGGATGATTAACAGTTAATCATAACAACATAAGTGATTAGAATCCATAAACTATATATCAACATGATTTTGATAAACTTAAATTATAAATTCTAAATAATTAACATGATGAAAACCATATGTATACCTTACACTAAAGATATACAAAACAATTCTTAATATCCATTATATGGGTTTGATAAAGATCACACAATGGTATCCAAAAGATGTCCTACATATGGGGTTTATCTATTGGTCAAGATGTATAATATTTTACTTGGATGATATCCATCAAACCTCCATGTTATGCTAGTTCCTTGATTGAAAAAGAGATATATGGAGAGAGAATTAGGTTTTTTGGGAGTTTTTACCAAGAAATAGAACTCAACCGCACTAGCATTGCATGGTAGAGGTCTCTTTGTATGACCATAAAGGATTTTACATGTGTGTTTTCATATTATCCCATGCATTATAATTAATATTTAATACCTCTGTCAATGAATTCATCATATTAATTAATCTCCCATCATGTTAAATATTATGAAACACTCCTTTAAATGATAACCAGTGTAGAAATGATTCACCCGAATGTTAACACTTAAAAAAATTGATCACTACTACCAAAATACCATTATATGTTGAACCAATTTATAATAATTATATGTATATCATGGATATTATTATATATTGGAACCAATGTATTGTAATTCCTTCATTTAAAAACATGTTAGGAGTAATGTATTCTTAAGTGTCTTTTTATGTCTATACACTCTAGACATGAAAAATTAAGGTTATGCTTTCCAAAATCCATCACATATGATATTATATTTAGTGAATATTTTTATCCATATCACACTTTCAATAATGCATAAATATATTTGTGCCATTATACCTCATACTGTAACATATACAATAACTTTTAAAACCATATCCAAAACTCCTTTTAGATATTTTTCCAAAAAATATTTGGAAATATATCACTAACATCCTAGTATATTACATCATATGAAATACATTGTGAATACCCATAAAAAGTTCTTTTGGATCAAACTCTAAATCACTTTTTGAATAGATATTTGAGTCAAAATCAATCCCCATTTAGTGAACCAAAAATTATGACCCAATGGTCCTTTGTAGTGTGAAAAAAATATGAATCTCCATATCCATAATTGTATGTAATGAGAGACCTTTTTCAAATAATCAATGCTACTCAAGATGAATAGGGATTGAGTGTGATCTCTATCAAACACATGTATCTCCATACCATTGTCAACTATTCACATCACATGCTAGAATGAACTCTCATTTATTCCCTTATTCCAAGACATTGAGTGACTATGGGACATGATGTATGTAAATACAAAAGATTTTAATCACATTTTCTTGATTAAATACATTTATACTAACCAAGTCAATAAATAAATCACATGTCAATAATCTTTAGGGATGAGCACATCACATGTCCCTCATCCAAATAGATACAAAAATCATATATACTTTCTAGTTGTGGCCACACCCTCCTTATTATATCTGACTTGAGGGACTAGATGTCATACTCATCATATGATTGGAATAATCTTATCTTGGTTAATCTCCATATGGAACCATGAAAAACAACATACCCGACCATCCCTTGATCAACTACAATGTAATGGCTTTCATAAGAAAAGTATCAATGTATGTAGTTTCTCACACTAGATATCTCACTAACCGTAGATAGTGGGAACAAAATATAATCCATGTACCCCTAGTACACTAGATACATAATCTATGAAACTCCATGTAGTATACAAAGTGGGTCATATAACACACAAAGAAGAATATTTATTTTGTTTTATGCATCATGATTATATTAGATACCTCTATATGATAATCCTACTCTCACTAACATTATCATTTTATCATAACCTAAAATACTCCATGATATAAATCTATTAGGGAAAAATCTAATCGGTACTTTGAGAATTCAATTATCATTACACTTCACGAAATGTATATATATATAAATTTATACAACCAATGTAAAGGAATTATAAAATAAATACTAGATTTCATATGGTGCATTTTATATTTCAAAAAATATTTTAATAATACACAACAAAACCTAACATAAACATTGATATATCGTATCATATATGATAAAATTCTAGACCAATATTTTGTTTTATAAACTTTTAAGGGGAATTTTAACTTATTATATATATATATAATTCCTGAAATATATCTATGTGACCATATGATAAAACCATCCCATTAAATTATTTGTTGTGTATCATCCATTAAGAAATAAATTTTGAATAATGGTGAGATTTCGGAATCATATTCGAAATTTTCAACTCATTGAACATATTAAAACTATTTAAATACTCAACATAAATTATTACAATATTAAATTATATTATCTACATAGAACTCTTACAATGTTAAAAATCATCATCCTTGGAAGTCAATTCCATTAAATTGTTCCCTTAAAATAATTTAACTATTTACATTATTTTTTACCAGTATTTCCTAAAATCCTTTAAGATAATGTGATATTCACTTTTTAACCAGAATAACCCTTTAGGAAATAGTGATATTCACTTTGGTATCTAAATTAAACTATTTATTTTTTATTTATCTTCACTTATCCTAAGTGAAAAATCAATTTAATCCTATATTGGTATAATCCTATATTTGTTAAATTTGAACATCTTAAAACCAAAAATACTCCCACTAGCCTCTTAGACACTATTATTTTTAGGACATCTTTCTTAGATACATAAAATATATTGTATTTATGAAATAACTATTATTCTATTTTGGTATGAATATTTATCAAATAAAATATTATTTCAAACTATATATGTCATTCCATGAATTTGGAACAATTTTCTTTAAAATATTACTATTCATTAATATATTCCACTAATGGGTGCTGGGGACACCTTTACCTCATATTTTAATAGATATCTGGATAAACTCATTATCCTAGATAATTTTTTATTATCTATATCTCCTTTTAAAAAATGTTATAAAAATAATGAATGAGAAAATATTAATATACAATTAATACTCTCTTTTTGTTCATAACAACTCTTTATTAATGAGAAACTTCCCTTATATTATAAGAGAAATAAGATAAAGATGAAAATAATTTTAATATTAATTAGATATTGATAAATTCATTTAAAATTAATTCTTTTATGAAAAAACTATTTAATTCATCATTTGAATGAAATATATGAGATATATCAATTATTTCCATGATCTTGAACTCCTGTATACATACAACACTTGTAAAAAATACAATTGGCATCTCATAACCTTCAAAACATAAGAATAAATTTCTATAAATATTGAGTCCACTTTATCGGTGTTGTATTTTTTTCAATTATTTTTAATGAATATGTAGTATGAATGATCCTTGATGTCAATATGTAAGGAAGAGGAAATGATGTAAGAATGAGTGATTGGATGTTAAAAAAAGATCATAGGAATTATTTCAAGAGTGTAAATAAAGAAAGTTATATATTTGGAGTTTTGTTTGGAAGTTTTTTGAAGTCCATTTAAGAATTTATTAGAACACATTATATATCTCTGTGATAGTGATGGTAGTTATGAAGCATATATGAAGAAGAAAAGAAGAGGGTAAAAGTATTGTTATGTGTTTATCAATGTTGAACTGATTATTTTGACAAAAGTAATACTTGGAGTGAAGGAGTAATTAACCTATAAAATTAGGACAAGTCTCTAATCTAGGGAACCCAATTATCCCAGTGCATATACTAGGCCAAGATTAAGGAAAATACTACCATGTTTGGCGAAGTAGAGGAGTTTTATAGGTGAGGTGTGACACTTATTTCATGGGTACATCATAGAGTGTGCGGTTTTGAACTTTTTAAGAATAGTAGCACTTAGACTCACATGTGAGGGGAAACATGAGAGGTTGGGGGTGAGCACCACAACCAAAGAGGATTTTATTTACACTAATGGGGAGGGAGTTGGGGGTAGTTAATAATCATTAATCTAAGTTGAAAATAAATGCGGGGTGACATATTTTAAATCAGTATTTTTCATTTATTAAAAATATATCGATATTTTATAAGTTATTCAAATTGATGAAATGATGCCACATAAATTATCTTTAACCTCCTGCCATGTATTTCCAAACTAGATCAATGGTGTCCTCATATTTTTTTGAATTAGAGAAAACATGTGATTATATTCTCATGTCATGAAGTTCATGGATCAGTGCACATATATGATAGTTTAAATTAGAAGATTCATGGAGATTTTATATGATGAAAATTTTATTGGTTGCACTAAAAATTAGTGCTAATGAATAAAGGAAGATGTGATTCAGTGAATATGAATTAATAAATGTTTGTGCATTAATAATCTATTTTCATGTTGGAAATAATTTTGAACAAAAACACCGTAGATATGAATATCGGGGTATATAAAAATGGGGATTTAGAGGAGACCACATCGTAATAAAATCTATAATTTATTTGAAATAGGTATCAACATATCATAATATCTATCTACTCTTCAAGGTTGATCTTCCCAATCATTTTCTTTACATAGTCAATACTATAAAAGAAAAACTAATTGAATTATTTTGTGTGGATGAAAAGAATAATTTATTTATAAGGTTGATCCTTGTAGTCAATATTTAGGGTCTGTGTGATATATATAAGGGTGATCCTCCATTTATTCAAACAACACCTCTATAAGGATGATTTCTAAATAACAATCTGCATTTCCATTTCGGTATAGACATCATTCATGTTTATTATTATCATTTGTGTGGATCATTTCATGTTTCTGTATTTTCTCTACAAACAATATATTGATGTTTTTTATGAATATAAGTCCATTTGAATAACCTCATCTAGTTTATGACATGTTAAAAACTCTTAAATTAAAACAACATGATAATATTTATCGTGATTCAGGCATGTTTTTAGAAAGGAGAATATTATCGAGAGTCTTGAACCAAAAATCATGGATCCATGACCACAATTATAAATGTATAAATTTTTCATTTATATTTATAATGTTTTAAATTAATCTATATTAATGATATAATTTTGGTTAACATAAGGATGAATATATTTCCAAAATATGGTTGAAATAAACCGAGTCTATAGGTGAGATACAAGGAGCCTTGAAAATTATTATTTGAAGGGGTTTTGAATTATCAAAAACCATGATAATTCAAAACAAAGTATTTACATTATATAAATAATAATTTTTTAAATAAGTTAAATATTAATTATTTAATATAAAAACTTATATAAATAGATATTTTAGGTTGAAGAAAATGTGTGTGAGAAGATTGAAACTGTTGTTTTAAAAAGACAAATACCAATGCCAAAAGAAGAGAAGAAGAACTGATATTGCATAAAAGTTATATAATCTTGGAGTATTGAAGAAAGTGGGTGTTCCAGTACCGTTAATATCAACTAAATAAGAAGAAGAAGAAGAGGGAAGAGATCCAATGAAGTTTTTCATGCACTAAAGTAAAAGAAGTAGAAGAATAATAATTATAGAAAGAGGAAGAGAATAATATTACTATGAACATTAGTTCTAATAGAAAAAGAGAATAAGATAGGAGAATAAAATTATTTTATTCATATAAGTGTAGGAAAGAGAAGAATATTTTATGGATTTTATTTTTCATATATAAGAAGAAATAGAATGAGTATCACTACTTCTTACTACTATGAAGAGGTCTATGTGCTTCTATTCATAAAAAGGTGAAGAAATAGTATATTTATGCTATTGTATATGTAAAATAAATAAAAAAAGAATATAAACCAAGAAACACCATAAAAAACTGAAGCCTCAACTAGTTACAGACTTGGATGTTATTTTAAATCACTTGAAAGTTTTTCACATTATCAGGAGGAAGTATAAAGATATAGTGGGAGGCTACATTTTGGTTAAGGATTCTCTAGCACAATGGAATCCAATTGTTTTCTATCCCATTTTTTATAGTGTAGGGAAACACCCTTTAGGTTTATATTACTCTCTATCAAACCCAATACAAATTTTATTTCATTATAGTGGAAATATATGTATCAGTCGCTTCCAAACAAAAAAGGAATAACTGCTCTCATTGGGTGGTCAATTTCAATGACAATAATGATTAATTAATATCATTTATGGGTGCACATTGTAAAAATATAATGTGTTATTAATTAATTTTTTTCAACTACTAGTATACAATAATTTATAGACAAACCATATTGAGAGAATTTAGATTCTAACTGATCAAATAGGTAAGGGGATAAAAAGTATAAATTGTATAAAAATACACTAAAACTGATTCACCACTCCCCTCTTAGTTTTGAATATATCCCAATGTCATCCTAAATTTAGTATAATAGTGTGTTTACACCACTTTCTGGGTTATCTACAAAGAATTTTTTCTCTTTATGAGGATTTTATTTTCTATTATAATTTATAATGATGTGTTGTTTTAGTAAAGATCTTTCAATTTTAGATTATAATTCCATCCCTAAAAAAATCACAATGAACAATAAAAATAACGAGAATATGAGATTGAAGAAGGAATCCATTTCATGTTAATAAGAAAGAGTTTTAGTTTCTCCTTATAACAATGTCATAGATTTAAGATATATCTTGAAATAAGAATAACATGTGGTCCAATCAATCACCAAGGAAGTGTAATTTTTTTTACATCAAATAATTCAAAAAAGTTAAGTGATCTTGAGTTATGTGTTGATTGTTGGTTAAAATATCCTAAAGAATATATAATCAACATTGAGAGTGATAACATGTATATATATATATATATATATTAATTAGTTAAATGATTTTCTGTATTTTTTACTAAATAACATGTCCCTTTGTTTTATATAATTGTTCAAAATCAGTAGGCAGATATCCTTCATCTTGAAGAGGAATCATAGAAAATAGAGAAATCTATGAAAGAAAATTTTCTATCATATAAAATTCTCTCCAAATAGGTTGGAGAAAAAGAAGTTAAAAATTTGACTCTTGAAGAAAAGTGAACCAATTTTGGAAAATAGTAGATTAATATAATCTAAGAAAAGAATGTGGCCACTAAAGAATTTAAAGAGAAGATCTATGTATTATAAAACAATTCAAAAAACAATATTGATGTTGAGAATAAGTAATTAGATATTAAATAACAAAAAACATAAATATATTGATACATTTTTATAACAAAAGATAAAAATGAATGATGATGAAGTTCGAAGGGTGAAGATAGATTACAAAGTGATAATTGAATTCATTAATGATCAGAAGAATCATGTCAATATGAAGTGTTAGTATTTATAAGTAAAACTTTCAAACCTATAAATGAAATATATTGAATCTTCATAAATAAAGGAGACATAATATTCTTACATTCATTTTATAAGGATGATTTTCGTATCAACATACTTCTACTCAGTAGAAATATTGTCCCAATGTTTTCTAATGAACTTACCCTGGCATCCCTAAGAAACAAGGTTCCATCCATACTCAATTATAATATATGTACTAAATCTATTTATATTAAATGTATAGGTTTAAATAATATATATATATATATATATATATATATGTAAAAGTGATTATCATGATACCCCCATGTCTATGGTGAATAAATTAATGAGTATAGAAGTTAGTTCCCTAAAGAAATCATAACCAGTGATGAAGAAATCCCAAAAAATAACTTGTTTATTAAACTATAATTTATTCATAGAAATATGTTCAAGGAAAAAGGAAAAGGTTTTTATGTATTTTTTGTTCAACAATTGTTTTGGGTATAGTAAATTAGATTTTTGGAATAATTATTTAACTTTATAAGATAAAAATGATCCAATTTAATGGGGAATCAAGCTATAGAAGATGCAACAACAAAAAAATACGAAATATATATATAAAATAATCATATTTGAATTGATCAAATATTTCTGTGCATGTCAAATGAGTGTATTCACAATGATGATACATTTTTATCTTAGAATGTATCAAATGAATATGAGAAGAAATGGCCACAAAAGTTAAAGTAGAATGAAGGGAAAGTGAAGAGATAAAAAATAAGGAAAACTACCGAACATATTGCTCCTAAGAATAATCAAAAGTTGGATGAGTCATCCTTAGATAAAAAATAAGAGTAAAATCAAATTCAAATAAGGCCTATAATTTTTAGAGAGGAGATAAAACTAAATGTATTGGTTTTAACATAATCACTCTCAAGAATATGCTATGAGGATACTCCTTGAAAGATACCAATGTTGGAAATGATATTTCAGTAATTTGGACAATAGAGTTAGATAAATCGACAATCATGGAGGAAGTATAAGAAAAATATTTTTCCAAATGAAAATATAGGATTCCATAAGAATATCCTGAATTTCATGTGAGGTTTTTAATAATGTACAACCCTTATGTTAAATAGTAATTGTACAGAAGATGCAAGAAATATGGTCACAACACTAAAGTTTCTATTTCCATTCCACTAGTAGAAGATGAAAGCTTAAAATAAATATGGAATGTACTAATAATGGTGACTTGTGAAAAGATAAGTGCCCCACAAAAATAAGTTGAATATGTGAAGAGTAAAATGCTACCAAAAGAAAAATCAAATTTGAAGACCTATTAAGAATGCATGTAGACTATAAATAACTGAGAATCTTAGTTTTGGAAATCCTCTCAACCTTTCTATTCACATTGACTAAGATAAACATTCACCTTATTCCCTTATATTTTTGTATTGTATTTGTGTTCTTATAATGTAGGAAATTAAAGATGAAGCATCTTCTCAAGGGGATAACTTGAGAAGAATTAAAAGATGTATAAAGTGGAAAACAAAATAAAGAAGACACTATTTTGGATTGATCCCTCAATTGGTATTTAAAATAATATTTGAATAAAATATTATATTTGATGAATATAATGTATAAGATGTTAAATATGGACAAATATATAAATATTTATATTATGGTTCATTTTATACTTGAAAATTGTTGACATCTATGTATGTATGAGATAGACCATAATAAAGATCATCAAAAGTGTCTTCTTGAGGGGGAGACAAGAGAAGAAGGTAATGAAGAAGCTGTTAGAATTATTCAATTAGAAAAATCTGAATATTTTGGAATGTTCTTGAAGGGGTCTCATTGAAAAAATTTATCATTTATTACTCACTCATCCTAGGTTATAAAAATAAATCCTACCATTAAGGGTGGATATTTTGTTTGTAATCAATGATAAATAATTTATTGTAAATTATAGTGTAAGGTTGTAATTTAAAGATAAAATCCACCTTTTATGCTTATTTTTTTGATCTACCTATTTAAGTGTGTGTAATAAATTTAGAAAGATATATTATATTATAAATTTATATATTAATTTTTATTAATAATTTCTTAGTTTAAAAATTGTTGGAAATAATTTGGATAAGGTGACGAATGTTTAATTTCAGTTTGTATCAAATTCAATTTTCAATGGGCAACATTTTTGTCCAAATCAAATCCTCTTGTTTTCAAAATCAATAATTTCTCAAGTAGACTTACAGTGGAATATTTGAAGATGTATTTGTTGAGTTTGTATTTATATATTTGTCTCATAATTACTTTATATTTTTAGCCAATAATGGGGAGAGAACGTGAAGTGGATGATGGATGATAAAGGGGGGAGAAGTAATCGAGTACATATTAACATATCATTTAGAATGTATCTACCAAAAATACAAAGGGAGAGGTTATTGATATCAATTTTGGTGTATTTTATTTATTTTTAATTATTATAAATTAATATTAAGTATTAATTATGCTTGATGTTAATATAGAAGGGTGAGGAATTGAAGTAATAAAGATAGATTACAAGTTAGAAGTAGACCAAAAAGAATTATTTTAAGTGTTTAAATAAATGAAGAAATATCTTTTAAGTTTTGTATTAATGTTTATTGAATACCCATGGAGAAAATATAATAATTCATTGTATTTATCTATGATAATTTTGGTAATGATGAATTATTAATGAATAAGGAAAGATGTGTACAAAAGTTTTGTTTTGGGTTTTTCATTATTAGATTCGTTGTTTTGACAAAATAAATTCTAAGGATTGAATGAGGAATTAACATTAAAAATTAATCCAAATCTAATTACTAGGCCACCCAATAAGCCCAATGCATAGACCAATCCATGATTGAGGGCTGCACTATTAAGACCAGTTGATTAGAGGAGGTGCATAGGTGATGTAGTACGCATGGTGAACAGGTATAACATAGAGTGTTCAAGTTATAAATCATGAATAACAATGGTACTTATCCTCACACATGTAGGGTGACATGGGAGACTAAGGGTGACAACCAATACCCAAAATATTTTTATTACTATAGTTTTGGAGCATGTTGGGTAACTAAAAAAATCAATCCAATTTGAAAACCAATGTTGGACATCCTATTTTATGTGGTCACGATTCACATGTTAAAAAAATGTGAACACTTAATAAGAAACATGACTGAAAAAATGACACTAATTTAATCATATTCTACCCCATCCATGTCTAGAAATCCTAGATCAAAGACATCAATGACTTTGTTCGAATTAGAGAACCTCTAGGATCATATTCTCAGGTTATGATGTTCATAGATTAATGCATATATTGGATAGTTGAAATCCAGAGATGTATATATTTTTTCAAAAACACAATGTTGATTAGTTTTATTATAAATTAGTACCAATGGAATTGGTAATATGTGATTCACTAGAGATGAATTATTGAAAGTTCATTCATTTATAAACTATTTTCATTTTGTAAGAAGGTTGAACTGAAACACCATTGAGAAGAATATTGGGGTATCTAAAAAAACACCATGTTAGAGGAGACCATGTTGTAGTAGAATCTACAGTGCATATGAAATCATGATCTGAATTATATAAATCTCATCTTAGCCTTATGTTAGATCTTCAAAGTCAGTTTTTTTTCATACACTTGATCTTAAAAAATAATGATCGATTGAATCTCAACATGTGATCGAAAGGCACAGTCTCTTCACATGATTAATCCTCATGATCAATCTTAATTTTAATTGTGATATAAATTTGGTTGATCCTCTATTTACATAAATATAACCTATGTAAGGGTGATTACATTATAAACATCTATGCAACCATAATTGGGTAATAATCATTCATGTTTTCAATGAGAATTCAAAAGGATCATTTTAATTTATCCACTGTTTGTGTAAACTTCTTCTAGAGAATTTTGTGAAGAATATAAAACCTAGTGAAGAACCTTATCCAATTGATCATATGTAGTATTATTTTAAATGATAATATCCCAATAATATTCCCTGTGACTCAGGTTTGTTTTGAAGATGGAAAAATGAATATTTGTGAGTCTTATGTCATAAATCACGGATCAACAAAAACAACTATAAATTCATGAATTTTCAAGCATTTGTGTAATGTTTTAAATAAATAAATATTCGTAAAATAATTTAGAATAATAGAAGGATGGAGATAATTCCAAATTGTGGTGGAAATAAACTGAGTCTATAAGCGAGATTCAAGGATCCTTGAAAATAATGTTTCAATGGGGTTTTTAATTACTTAAACCTATATTAATTAAAAATTAGTTATTCCCAAGGTAAATGGAATGATTTTGAGAATAATAGAAAGAATAATACAGTGTTTTTGTAACTCATATAAATAGTTATTACAGGTTGATGAAAATTGTGAGAGAATTTTGACCCTACTATTCCAAAAAGAAACAAGCCAATTTTATGAGAAGAGATGAATAATCGATATTTCGTAAATATATATAATATAT
Organism: Viscum album; assembly: GCA_963277665.1. NCBI lineage: Eukaryota > Viridiplantae > Streptophyta > Magnoliopsida > Santalales > Viscaceae > Viscum > Viscum album. The sequence continues at coordinate 2,001,770,349 of OY728146.1, read as the reverse complement.
TAATATCCAAGAACATGGATGTTACATATATATTTTTATGTCCCAATGAAGAATAATAAAATGGAAGAGATCTAGTGTAGTTTATCATGCATTGAAGTAGAAGTAAAATATGATTAAGAAAAAGAAGAAGAAGTGAAAGAGGAAGATAAGAAGATTATTATTCACATCAGTTTATACAGGAAGATAGAAGAATCAAAAATAAAGAGAAGAATTTAATTTTCAAAAGTATATGAAATGATAATATGGTGACATGCATTATAGTTTTTATAGATAATAAGAATAATAAGTATCAACACAACTTTTTACTACTATGAAGAGGTGTGTGCATTAATGTTTATAAAAAAAGATGTGTAACTGTATATTATTTTTCAAGTATAATAAGAGAAAAAATATGATAAACCAATAAATACCATGAAAAAGTGAATTCTAAACAAGTTTTAGACTTGGTTACTATTACAATTCTCTTAAATAAGTTACACACTATTGGAAGGTAGTATAAATATTTAGCCAGAGGTTGTATTTGGGTTAGGATTTCAATAGCCTAAGGGAATAAGAATTGTTTTGTATCCCCCCTTTTAAATTATAGGGAACTAAAATTTAGATTCTGATTAATCACTATCCAACCCACTATAACTGGTATTTCATTATAGTAATAATTATGTATCAGTCACTTCTGAACAAAGAAAGTACTAACTACTATCATTGAGTAGCAGACCTTAAAAATATATCATGTGTCATTGTTTACATACTTTCATTTTCTTTCATAGGATAATAGAGAGTCAACCAATATTGACATAATTGAGATAATACACAATCAAAGAGGTAAAGTGACAAAAAGTAAAAATTCGATAAAATACACAAACATCAATTCACTCATCCCCTGTTAGTGTTGAATATATCCCAATGTGATCCTATAGTAACACTATTACTTGAAATGGGAATTCCATGGAGTTTCACAAACCCTTTTAAGAATGCTAACAAATTCTTTGTTATTGAAAATTTATTCCTTCCCGATGACTCCCGTAGGGTTCAATAACCTTAACTATATTCTCGATGAAATATTATTTTATTTTCTAACTAATTTTTTTTCTTATGGTTTGAAATTTTACATGTTCTCGCTGTTTACATAGAACCAGAACCAAAACATCATATTCTTGATTCATCTATTCTCATCAGTTTGAGGATAATAGGTTAAACATTTCCCAAGCTCATTCAAATTTTAACAGCATTTCCATAAATGAAAATATGATGAATTATAAAACCATAAAAAGCCTTATAAGAAATCTATAGTCACTAAAGTCATTAGAATAATCAACCATATAGTGTATCTAAGACTAAAATCCCTTAGTCCATTTCACATTTAACACCTTTGAAACCTTAAGTGAATAATTTTATACTCCTTAAAAGTATACAGATCCAAATTTTTAATAACTTTTACCCTTTATTACTCAGTAAGGTGTTTCTCTAACAAATATAATTTTTCTTTCATAAGAACCTTTCTCAAGTTTTCTGTTATAAGAGTTGATTACGTTAATATTCTATTTTTTAGGATTGATGTCAAATTTAATTTTTGTTATTATAATGATGATGATGTCATTATATATTGTATTTTATTTCATTATATGAGTATCATGTTTTTAGACCATTTAATAAGGGTATTTACTGAATGGGCTACAACTAAAATGATGACCCCTTTTCTAAATTCATCATACCCCTTAGTGGGACAAGATCCTAATTTCACGAAGCATGGAGTCCGTTTTTTATCTCCATCACTAATTTTCTATTTAGATAGATAATCATTCAAATCATATCGTATATTATTATTTTATATTTTTCAAGGAATATATTTACCTAATCCATAATATGGATAAAACCAACTCTATTTTTATGGTATCCTGATTCTTAAGGTTTCCCACCTAAGTGTAAACTAAAGTAAACACCATAAAACATTGAAAAAAATAAAATATAGGAAAACCCCTACTTTGGTAGAACCTATCTAAGGATTATTCAATGTCACATATTACTTTTTTTACTTAAAAAAGATAATCCAGAGGCACCATTCTTCTACATAACCTATCGGGTTGGATTATCAAGGTCTAGAAAAGTGCCTCTTTTGAAGGAATATAACACTTAGTATTTATAAAGGATATTTAATCTCAATATCTTATCTAATGTTATATATTTTATGTATAAATTATTCTAGTGATTTAGTTTTTAATCTTATTCCTTCCACCAAATCAATATGTTCAAACCGTATTGATGTGTAACTCTTAAGAAACCACAAAGTCTGTGTTACTCATCTAAAAATAAAAATGAAATATATTTACATATATCCAAATACATCACATGAAAAATGTACATGAACTATTCTTGTAAAGGTATACATTTATATGATATTTAAAATATCCACATGAGTAAGGTTAGAGCCATATATATCTAATCTCCACCATTCTATGAAAAGGCATAAGACTCCATGCTTGTGGGAAGTCCAACCCGAAGTCCCACCACCATGGGTACTTTAATCAAGAGAGAATCCAATTCATCATAACTGAAATACCTGATATATATAAAATATATTAAACAACAAAATTCAAGCTAATAACTTCAATGACAAACCAATGTCATGGTATTTGAAAACTAAATCATTTTATCATACCCAGTGTGTTACTACATAGATGTATGTATGATAATATATAAAAGTCGTTTAATAATTAAAATAAATCATAACCTATTCATAATATAAATAATTTATAATTATTAATAAATAAAAAAATAACCTATAGATAAATGAACATTTCAAATATTAAAACATGAGATAAGAATATATAAACAACTCATAAACAAAAGGTAACAATAAAATTTTAAAAAATCGCTAATTATTACGGACAATCCATAAAATTGAATATAAAAACATTATAATAATTTCATAATATGAATTCCTTCATATTATACATTATATAACATTTACTTCAAATATATGATATTTTATGAATTATAAGAATTTTATAATATAAATTCTACTATGAAAACATTTAAATAATCTAAATATCATATACTTATAAATAATTAAACAATGATCATATTAGTCATAAAAACTCTTTTGATGTGGTTAAAATAATACCCCAACCATGGGCCTTAATTAGACCTATAAAAATTAAATATTATGAATAATTCAAAATTTAAATATAAACTCTCTATATTTTTATCATATTTTTTAATTTATAAATCTATTATAGAGATTACTCCTTATTATTTATAAATAAATATTTTATTTTAATTCAAAATACATACCATATAATTTAAAAAATGTATTTAATATATAATTTTAATATTAAGGAATATTTATTAATAAATGTTTAAAAAAATTGAATTAAATAATTTTAATCACATTATAATTAATTAATTATAAACCTCTTATAATTAATACAAAACCAAAAATACCTTTACTAAATAATATCTTGTCATTTTTAAACAGTTTATAAATTATATAATAAATAAATTAAATATAAAAATTTAGTTTTTATTATACTATCACATGACAATATGTTGACACAGAGGGCCAGTGCAGGTTAATACTGGCAGGAAGAGCATATAGTGACATAAGAAGAGAGTGCCACCATGTGAGTTAAAACATTGTCTACAACCATGGAACTTGGTCACTACCACGATATTTCAATAAAAACCTTTATTGTGTCTCAGTTTATAAATTAGAACCCTTTTTAGTGAAATTCAATTGTTGGAATCACTCAAAATAGAAAATTTTAATCATTTAATGCATTCATTTCACCCCACGCTTGAAATTATGTTGTCTTATAACACAATTTAAATCACAATTCTTACATTATGTTGATACTCAATGAAACATTATGAAACCCATAAATTATGCTCTATTTTTTCCATAGTAAGGATACATGCTATGCTATGTCAATAGCTAAATATCATGCACCGACATAGGAAGCATCATGGAACAAACATATCTTCAACTGATTCTTGAGATTTTTCTAACACTTAAAGTTGTTTCAAATAGGATCACTTCATGTTACGTTGTCACAAAACATATCCTTAAGTTTAAAGCCTCACATTAAGTTATCAAATAACATAATATCGAGGTCCATAATTGAAATTATTTTTACACTCAATTTAACCACTTCTCTTTATTTAAAAAACATGATTTCAAAGACTGAAAACATACTATTACTTGAATAAAACTATTGAGTTTCTAAGGGGTTTATTAACACTTAATTACATTAATAAAATAATTTAGAAACACAAACCCAAAGTCACCATGCTTTTGATAAACTGAAATTGTAAGCTATAAATAAATAACATGCTACAAACAATATTCCTAACATACATCAAAGAGATAATGCACTATTCTTATTATCGATTATATGGGTTCACTGAAGATCACACAGTGGTTTCCAAAATATGCCCTACTTCTAGGGTATATCCATGGTTTAAGCTAAATAATATGATGTTTAGATGGAACTTATCTAGTATATGTGAAATTTTAGTACCTCAATCATAAAGGATATCAATGAAGAGAGAACCTTTTTTAGGGAGTTTCGAAAAAGAAATAGAAGTTACCCACACTTATATTTCATATTATAGGGATCATTATAAGTTCCTCAAGGACATTCCATTATTATCTTCGTATTAATTTTTTTTTAAAAACATCATTTACCTCATCTAATGTATGCTTAATTTGGATTAATCTTCCACCACACTGCATATTATGTAATGTTCCTTTAAATAATAACCATTATGGAAATGATTCACCTAAATGTTAACACTTAACGATCAAGAACCACTATCTTAATCCAATGATATATTGATCCAATGTGTTGACATGATATCTATCTCATGCATATCATAATATGTTGGGGAAAATATATTCTTATGCCTTCACTTTAGAATATGTTTGAGATAGTGTACTCTCAAGCTTCTACTTAAGACTGTGTGTGTAATGCCCCAACCCTAGTCAACCAAAGTCGGTGCATTATTTTAATACATTGGCATGATTAAGAGGAATCAAGTCCCAAAAGATCGATCAGTTTAGCATTCTGGGAGAATAGATTACATACATGAACGTTACATTACACATTATAAAAATAATACACAACATAAATGATCCTTTGAGAATGCCATAAATCCCCTAGGTTAACCCTTCTTATCAATCATAATAAACTTCTTGGAATCCTGGGAAAATCAAAACATAGAAAAGGGTGATCTTAGATGCTCAGTAAGGATAAAAATATATAGGAAACTTTCATAAATAAGCATAAACATTTAAGGCAATGTATAAGACTAAAACAAAATCCCTTTAAACATAAACATCAGCATAATATGGATAAGAAACAATAAAATAATACCATTTACATATTCACATGGATATTCTACTAGTTGAATAATCACATGCAATATCAATAGCCAATTCATAATTATAGAATGCATAATGCCAGACTTTCATAACCACATAGTCAAGGCCTTGTGCCAGGACTACAAATAAGATTTTGTCAAGGCCTTGTGCCTAGAAAATAGTTTGTCTCATGAGTCCTACCGATGCATTGAGGAGCTATAATGGGCTCCACCCGTCACTTACTAAGTCCAACACATTCCTCATATGAAAAGGTTTAAACATAACATAAACATTCATATTAAAACTGTCATATGAAATGTCAATACATTACCCATAAACAATGAATGGTATAAAAATAACACATCCAAAGTCAAACATATCACAAATACTTCCATACAATATAGAAGATTTTTATCATAATAAATCAACTTTAAACATGTTTAAAATCCATTAAAATATTTTGACATAAATGAAAATTATTTGTAAAACTCTTTGAGAGAAATATCCCTTTTCATGAAAATAATTAAAAGTCAAACAATTTAGAAAGGAATACATTTAAAGACATTTTTGAATCAAAGTGTCCCAGACAACTTTTAATATTTTGAAAGTAATTAACATTTTAAAACATTTATGTCTATTTAAATAAATCCTTAAAACCATTTGGAAAACATGTACATTAATGAGAATGGTTTAGAAGAATAAATCATTAAAACATTTAAAATGATGTTTTAGTAAAAATTCCATTAAAAAGAATACCATTTAAAACTATTTTATGAAACATGGAAATGGATAATAAATATGTCCCAGTAGATACTTACATAAAAACAACCTCAGATAATAATTAGATTGCAAAATTAACCCTTACCTTGCACTTTACTTTGGTTGAGGGTACGTTTAACCTCTTGTATAAGGACCATAGTATGTTATTAAATTATTAAAGAACCATATTAATATTTATTATATCATAAAATATTCATTTATGACTTTATACTACCCATTTGAAAATTATTTCCATGATAAATTATCATTTGGGGTAATAATCTCTTTCTTTATTGTATGTATTTTAACTTGTTATTCTTGATCATATCATTTAGATCGTGATTTAAATGATTCCAGAATATAAAACTTGATTCATATATCATATATATTTATAATATAAATATTTTTAATAGATGTATATATGAAATGGAAGGCACCGTTTATGGAGACGGTAAGCCGTACGTACGCATAAACGCTGTTTCCATTTTCATATCGTATTGAACGGAAGTAAGTGAATACGTTATATGTAAGTACATACATACATACATATATACATAAATATAAATATAAATATATATATATATATATCCATTATCATCATTATGTCATATATTACATACTTATTAATAATATATATTTTTATAATCATCGTTGAACGGTGAACATGGAAATGAATATCATCGCGTCATGGAGACGGTAATCCGTACATACGCACGAGTGATAATATCATTCTTTTGATTTAAAATCATATTTAAATAGAAGTTATATAATATATATATAATCATTAACATGTTATATTTATTATTTTCATCAATTATAAATCATTATTATACCCATCCAAATAATAATGTATTGAATAACAATTACACCATGACGTGGAGATGGTAAGCCGTACGTATCCACGTATAGTGACATGTCATTCAATGTATGGATAAAATAATTAATATGGTTGAACCATATTTATAATAACATCATAGTATATATAAGATACTGGAGTTATTATTTTATAATGGAAACAACAAAGAAAGAGGAAGTGGAAGAAGAAAGGAACTTGAAAGAGGAGATGAAATATTTACCTCTTCTTCAGGTTCTTCCTTTTGATTTGATCAAAAGGGCTCTTAGGTTGTCTTTCTGACAAAAGGATGGACTCTAGGATTAAGGGAGGACAATTGAGATGGTATTTGGGAAGGGGTTGTCAGAGCCAAATGGCGTTGGAGGTGTGAATTTGAGAGAAGGGGAAGTTCCCTTTTATAAGAGAGGTGAGGGTCACTTTAGGAAAAGCTTGAAATATTATTTTATAATAAAATAATTTTCAGTTTCTAATGGATCCAAAATAATATCTCAGAGACTAAGGTGGGGATGGGTCGAAAAACTCTCAACCAATAGGTTTTAGACAGGTTTAGGTCACCATATTAACCTTAACATTTAGATTTAACTCTTAGTTAAATAGTTTGACATTTACCATGTATCTTGGTATTTTTATATTATATTGTTAATAAATTTACTATAAAATTCCAAGAGAACCTCAAGTGGTTCATTAATTAAGTATATAATCTTATTTATGACCTTTGGACAAACCTTATATTTTTAGGAATATAATATCAATTAATAATATAATATTTGTTTTAAAAAAAATTTTATGTCTATTTAGACACTATTTGGTATTTTGTTTTTGCTAAATTCATAAAAACATTATTACTTAGAAAAAGGTTAATATAACCAACCCTAAAATGTCATATTAACCTAGAAAATTAGATAAATTTATAAAAAGTCTCAAATTAAATTTATTTGGATATTTATTATGTCAATTATTTTAATCTTTCATTAATATAGTAATTAAGGTATCATCATTGTGTCATAAATAAATTTAATTATTTAATGTATAAAAATTATAAATAAAATTCAATTATTTTGGAAATATTTTTATCTTCCTAATTAATATTTATAGTTGAAGTTATCTTATGTATGACCTTATAATAAAAATGTTTTAGTTATTAAACTTTGATTTTAACTCTTTTAACTCTTCTTTAAATAAAATAATAATAAATGTCCTAATCTAATCCAAGTGGACCTAAAGGATCATATTTTATTTCTAAGGTTTTTTTCCCAAATTATACTTATCCAATATAATTATAACATGTGTTAGTGTAATAATAATATAATTTTCACCCTTAATTACATGATTTACCTTTAACCTCGGTAAATAAAAGTCAAAAGTTACTATCTATCAAAAATTATTTTCATCTTATTGAACCACATTTTACTTACTGAGGTTAACCGTGTCTCTTGAATTTTTAAAATTCAACTTACAGTAGTGGTAAAATTATGTTTTATGCAAATTTGCAAATACTCCTAGGAGGTGGGTAAAAGGCGGTAAAAAGTTCAATAATTTTTTTATAAATCTAAACTTATTATAAAATGCCTCCAATGAATTATTTTGAACTAATATAGGTATTATGTATCTATTTATACCTAAAATAAATTTAAATAAAATAAATAATTATTTAAATAAAAATTCGGTTTTAACCAATAACTCAGTGTTTTCCACTATTCATCAAAAATTGAAGTTTCTCAGAAAATACAAAAAATTCATCCTAGGCTATATTTGATATTAAAAATTCAAAAATTATGTCTATTTTACCAAATTCAAAACATATATGTTGCATTAATCTATTTAAAATTAATTCATATTGTCAAAATAAATAGCGTGTTTTTAACCAACAATATATATCAAAAGATTGATACTTGTTTATGTCCAATTTCAAAGTGAAATTAATTATAAAGACCTAAATTGAATTAAATGATAAATATATAATCTAATTATACATAGAACCAATCAAATGAATAATTTAACACTATAAATAATTTTGATTAAAAAAGTTGTTTTTAATTAAAATTTAGTATTTTTAACTATTCACCAAAATATGAAAGTTATCAGAAAAATACCAAAAATTTATCAGAACTAAATTTTTATGTACCTATTATAAAGAAGAAGTTTATTTTCTCAAATTTAATATATAAATGTGTCAAATATTTTATTTAAAAAGGGTTCGCCGTCAAAATGTGGTAGAATTGCATTTTTTGAAAAATACATCCTTTATCTAAAAAATTGAATTTGTTCTTATATTATGTCTAAGAAACACATAATATGGATGTTAAAATTATATGGAGTATATAAAATTAAAAATCGAGTTAATATTAGTCATAACCTCATTTGAACATCTAGTTTGGTATGTCGTGGTGCGCTTGAACTCAGTGTTGCGTGTAGTGCAAGTTATTGAATTACTTTGAAGAAATAATGTACTATGAAATCTTGGGGTGTTACAGTGTGCTATACAAATGTAGCCTTAAATTCATAGTTTCCAAAATACATCACACAAAATATTAGATTTAGGGAATGTTTTTACTAATCTTCAAACAATGGATTTTACCTTTAACTACTAGCAGTGAGGTTATTTGTTTAAAATTATTTGAAATGGAAAATAACATGAAAATTATAGAACAAAAAACATTTATTAAAAAATAGAAACTACCTTGGCTCATAATGATAGGTCATAGACTAGTTTTCTCTCACATTCAACCAATTGACCCACTGTTTCCACCAACTCTTCTTTTAGAATCACAATTTCATAAGTCCTTTTTTACAAATAAATACATATTCATTTAAATATAACTATAAAATGAAAATATATAGTTTAACAAACCATTTTTCCCAATGGAAGCTACGAAAAAAATCCAGACACTAGGAAACGTTATACAACATTCTAGAATGTCATTTTTTTTTAAATTAAATCAATTGGGATTTGGTTTCATCGAACTACAGTAAATAAAATTAGAGAAGATTTTATAAAAAATATCAAAATAAGCAAAAAAAAATACAATGAAATGAATCTCTTAAAGATATCATATATTATGAAAACATCATCAATGTAGATGAGAATGATATCCAAAATAATAACAATGAATAAAAAGGGTTTCTTGGAAGTGAATAAAAAAATGAAATGGAGAATACATGGATAAATTAGGTTTATTGGGTGTCAAATAATAAAGTGTAAGATAGAATTCAATGCTCACAAGTTAAAAAATAGATAGCATTTAGAGAGTAGGTGATGTCCAGATTATAGAATTTTGACAATCGAAGGAAGAAAAAATTTGGGGGAAATGATGTAGTGATTGGAGATGTGAGGATTAGGGGTAGTAATAGGTAATATATAGAGGAGATGGTTATGATAAAGTAGAAAAGTATGATTAGGTATGTTGGGAAACTGATGGAATGAGAAAGAGTAAATAGGGAATAGGGGAGAGGGAATATGTAAGAGAGTGCCATAAACATGGGGAGGGGGAAGGGAATTAAAGTAGAATGAAAGAGGGAAGAGGGGTATGTGAACATGAGGATTGGAGAGGGGAGAATGGAAGTAGGTAATGAAATTAGAAAATAGTGACAAATGTATATGGTGTTATGCAATTTAGTAGAAATATAGTTTTTTTCAAAATCTGAATAACAAATATATTATCAATTTTTATAATATCTAAAAAAAAATAATTATCTAGAAATTTAATAATGAAATATTTAATACAATATGAAGGAAATAACAAACTTATATATATATATATTCTTAGTGAAAATATATATCTTTATTATGAGAATGTAATTTTTGTTGAATTGGGGACAACTAGTACTAACATGGGGATATTGAGTATCCTGCCAGAGGCTGATATCAATGTAAGGAAAAAATAACATGGTTGTCCCACTGTAGGGTTCCAAGATAATATTAGGTATATGAAATAAAATGAGAGTAAGATATATATAACTATTCAAATTATAATATTAAGTAATTTGGAGGAATTAAAAAAATAAATAAATGACTGGAAGAGTAGAATTTATGCAGAGAAGGAGGTGAAGGAAAATGTTAAAGGGGGGGGGGGGAGGTAGGAGGTAGAGTTATGGGAAGCTGGGAGATGAGGAGAATAAGAGGAAATAAAAAATATATATGTTTGGAGAGAATCAAAGGATAGAGTTTTTGAAAAATATACTACAGTGGTAAATTCTTTTAAATGATTATATATTTTAGAGCTTATAATATAAATGAAATTATGATATTTCATTAAAATAAATGGATAAAATAAAAAAGAATGAGAAAAATAAATCTATTTTTTAAAATTATAATCAAACACAAAACCAATAAATTCATTAATGAAATTAAATATAAACTAAGTACCTTGTGAATATATTCTAAATCTCAAGTGAAGGAAGGAGATATGAAGTTAAAGCAATCATGCTCTGTATAACATAGATGACATTACCCCCTTTGATCTTAGTGATATATAAATGCAATGGAATGTGATTAAATATTTTAATAGTAAATACTTTAGGGAAAAAATTAAATAAATTCAAAATCTATGAGTATAAGAAAATAATTTAAAATAACATTTTCAATTACAAATAAAATTCTTAATCAAAGTTCATTATTACAAACGAAATGAAACAAAAGTAGTTTCAATTCCTATAAACACATACAATGAAATAAAAATAGAGTCTCTATTTTATTACAATATAATATAATGTTCATTGGATTATTCAAAAGATTGGATAACCACGAATCTTTATACTATTCATAATATTTATCATGTTTGAATCCACACAAACTTTTGATGACCATACATATTCAGCCCAGCAAATTTTAAAAGTAAAAAAAGTTTTCGACTATGAAAATATGACAAAACCTGAATTGAGGAAGTATAAAACCCTTAGAATCAAAAATGGATAAAATAAAACACATTAATTAATATAACAACACTAGATGATCCCAATATAATAACATGTTTAAAGGATATTATATTAGTTAAGTCATATTAATATGTGAATTGTAAATTTTAAAGAGTCTATTTAAAATGAAACAATAAAACTATTAAAATTATAATTCTCAATAAAATTACAAATAAAACTAGTGATGGTAAATGTTTCATGGAAAATAACAATGAAAAAAATTATGAATCGAAAATTAAATTAGGATAATACCACATCAACATCAGAAATTGGAAGTAGTTGGGTAAACACAAACATTAAATCGAATCAAATAGGATGAAATTATAAAACCATCCTATATATATATTTTTTTGGGATAATATGTGTCTAACCCATGTTAGTGAAACCAAAATACAAGGTTATATGTCCCATTCCATATTTATGAACTAAATTTTTGCAATGTCATAATGTACAGGGTAGTCTCATTTAGGCAGCATAAAATTGAGAAGTGTTAAAAAACTATTACTAAGGAATATGGAGTAAGAAATAACCCATTGTTGTATAAAGTAAATTCACATAGATAACATAAATAAAAATTTCAAATAGAGTAAAGTTTATAGTAATAAATTTCTTAAAATATCTTTACTCAATTTTATATAATTACCATTTTGACTATAAATGTCTGAAAAATATAAAATGAATAAAAAATATACAAAATATTTAGGAATTAATACTAAATAAAATAGATTTTAAACAAGTGGATCAAATGAAATAGATAAATGTAACATAAAATGGATGATGGGATACATTATGAAATATTATCCAAAATAATAGATGAATTTATACTAGATGGAAAAAATGAAATCACACTAGAAGAAATTGATGAAAATATATTAGAAAGAATGAAAGAAATAAAACTAGATAAAATAATACCAAATGAAATAGACGAAATCATACTAAATGGAATGGATGGGATGCTTAATGAAATGAAAAGGATTTATAATAAATGGATCCTAATGTTAGGCAAAACTCTAAAACAGATGAACATTAATGAAACCTATTCATTTATGAAAACATATTTGAAGGTAGAGATGAAGTTGAGGGAATTATTGAAGTGGTTACACACATGTTGAGGAGGTAGAATAATAGAGGAGTTGGGGAAGAGTCATAATTGGGGAATATGAGACGTCGAGTTAGGTTTTTTGGACAGTTGATTAAATAGGAAATCATATAAAGGGAAGAGAGAAGGGGAAAGGATGTGTGAGCAATGTATGTGAGAAGGAATGGGTGGAAAATTAAAGTGGGAAAATGAATAATGTGAGGGTGAGATGTTTATAAGGAATTAAAAAGTTTAATATAAATATAGATGATTTTTTCCACCACATGAATCAACATGTATTTTAAATTTTATTTTATTAATTTAAATTGATTAAAAAAATACTAAAATGATTAATTTAATTTATTTTTTTTATTATATTTATTTCATGAAAAAATTATATACTACTTCATTAATAATAATATTATTATATAAAATAAATTTATTTTAATATATGTAATAAAAAAATTAATGATAAATTAGAAAACACATTTTTTATATAAAATTTAACCAAATTAATATTTAAATTTACTATAATGAATTTTTTCAGAATAATAATTTAACTTATTTTTTTTTATTTTAATCAAATAAATCTTTTAATGTTTTCTCGAATTTAAAAAATAGATGTAAATATTTTTTATAGAAAATGTAATAATTACATAAAACTTACAGATTGATTTTTTTATTGTGGATGAGATAATGTTAATTCTAATTGTAATTTTTCAACAATGTATAAAATCATCTTCAAAAATTTAATTTTATTTCCAAAAGATGGATTTTATTTATATTAAACTATTTTTTAAACATTTAAAAAATATAATTTATTACACTATTTATCAGATACAACTAGTGAAATAAATTTTATCAATGAAAATATATTCTTACAAAACCATATTTATTTTATAAAATTTGTTACACATAACCAATGAGATACACTTTTAATTTATATATCAATGTTAATGTGATATTAGAATGAATGAGTAACGTCATTTTCACACATGCGTTTTCATAAATAAATTATATTTCTTACATTTACTTGGTAAAGTAAATTTAATCTATTTTTTTAAATCTTAATCTTTTTATCATTTTTATAAAATTTATCTAATATTATGGGTGAAATGATTTTTTTAAAATATTCCAATTTTAAATCAAATTTCTATAAATTTTTTATTTTTTATAAAATAATTGTCTCATTTAAATAATAAAATAAAATAAATGTGATATTAATTTTTTTAGTGTTATTTAATTCTTGCAATTGGTGAGATGAATTTCATGCATAAGGTTACATTTTTTAAAAATAGAAAATCATCCCATGTATAAAGTGTGATAAAATTACTTATATTGATATCAATTTTAAAAATAAAAATTATTACATATATATCAGGAGAAAATTTTCATTAACTGTTACACACCATGACATTACATATATTTCTTTTAGAATGAATTTAGTTTCTTTAATAACTTGTGATGCACAGAACCCCGTGTTTAAAATAAACACAGTTTAGTCACGCTTTGCACACTTAATTTATAATTAATTTTTAACACTTTTAGAAAAGTTATTCGATAAAATAAACCTAATTTTTGAAATTTTAATATCAAAATTATCCATGGTTTATTTTTTGTAATTTTTTTGAAAATATTTATTTCTGAATGAATAGTGAAAATACTGAATTTTAATTGAAAACTGCCATTTTGTTTAAATAATTTATAATTTTAAATTATATTTTAAATTTGTTTTACAGTAAAATTAGTTTACTTTTGTATCAAATAATCCAATTTATTTCATTTTAACCATTATTATGTTGAGTTTAGATATAAAAACTTGGTATTCTACTAAATATGTTCTCTTTAAAAACTTGATATCTCATCACGTGTGTGGGGATAATTTTAAAGTAAAATTTACTAGTTATATGAATTGAATTTGGAAAAATAGATTCCATATTTGTAATAATAATAATTTAAAATTCTTAATAATCCCAGCTTAATTTTTGACATAAATGAATAATGAAAATAGTAAAAAAATTATTTTCCACGGTTAGGGTAAAAATGGACTTACCAGGGGTTAAACTAGAATGATAAGTGTAAAAATGAACTAGAATATTATCTTTATTTTATTTTATGAGTTTATTTTTATATTTCACATCACAGAATCTGAAAAAAGGTTAATTAATTTCACCATTTCTTTGAATATAACCCATATAATTGGTTTAGTAAAGATAAAGACAAAAAAGAAAATTATTTTCCTTTCAATTTCTATAAATCTTTAGGACAGGGAAAAACATATGTTCAGTTATAGATAATATTTTGAAATATAAATTAGTTTTATTTATCTTAATAAATTATCTTTAAAATTTAGTTACAAAATATTTAATTATATTGATAAGGTAATTCCAACTGAGTAATAATTTCTTTAACCATTAAGTGAAATAAATGATACTAGAAATAGTAAAATTGAAGCCGATTGAGTGAATTTTTATGTTAAATTAATTTTTGGGATGGATATATCATGTTATATTTGTGTGGGAATACCATATTATAATTCCATCACTATCATGACATTTTTTAAATTAAAATTAAATGTATAACGTCATAATTGACATTAATGTTATTTTATAATAAATTATATTTTATTAAATGGTATAAAATTACTAAAATCCTATATTACAAAAAGTGTTTTTTAAATGTTAATAAATATAAAATATGTTGTATTTAGGGATCAATTTTTTTTATATTGAATATATTGACCCATATTTAGTAAAAACTATGTTAGTGCGATTATGGTTCAAGTTGTGTTTTTGCAGGTTACATGGGGTTGTGTTAAAAATAATTTTCAAAACACATAATATTTTAATTTGATAAATTATATTTAATATTTATAATCATTGTGTCCATATAATATAATATTTATCACTTTAACATAGTCTTAAATGATAAATTACCTCAGTTAGAAAACTAGTTATCATAGTGAAAAACGAAAATGGTAAAAATAAAGAGTCAAAGAAGTAAGGAGAAATACTATTTAAAAAATTTATTTCATTGTGTGTTGGTGGTGTGTATAGATCATATAATTTATCAAAACATTTAATTATCTATTTTTTATCCACTTTAGGTAATATTTACCTCCCAATAGTGAATACTTTTGAGTATTTATAAGAATACCACTCCTCCTCAAATATAAAACGGCACTCACTCCACTCAATTCTTCACTCCTCTAAAACCATTTGCTTCATCAAAAACCTATCCAAATCAATTAAAAAAAATCCATAAACGAATTATATAAGCCTTTTTGGGTATAAATAAAACCTATAAATGATTTAGTTCTAACCAAAGGAGGATACCCGAAGAAGAAGTAATGTTCTTCAATGAGAATATTTATTTTACTTCTTTCTCCACCTCCTTCAATTTTTATAAAAACCTGAAAATATTGTAATATATTTATTTTTAATATACATGAATGTTTTTATAATAACTTAATTACCTAAAACAATCTAAACTTCCATAAAAAAAGTTATGAAATCATCATTTGTGTGTATGATAGACTACCACCTAGCGAACCTATGTAGTTTATTTTTCTATTTCCACCTCTCAAGGTTGGGTATGATGATGGATATAAAGTAAATATATAATGTTTATAAAAAATTAAAACATATTTAGTAACTATATCATATATATATATATATTAGTATTAATTCCATAGTTGATACGATAGTATCACTCATCTGTACAGTGGAATATTGTCTCGCAAAGCGATGTGATTCATCTTTCATTAATGCTTCACATGGAAGGAAATAAAGAAAAATTTAATTATTATATGTGATATAAATTACATAATTATGATATAAATTAAATATTTATCATTCTATAATGATAATATATATATATATATATATCACCTTCGTTCTTTCCTTTTCACTAAAGTAAAGATGATTACATTGTTCGTGTAAATGTGGACTACTTCCTTCACAAAGCGATGTGACTTTATTTTCATCACCACACCACATGTATGATATATATAATTATTTAGAATGTTATTTATAATATTATGATCATTTTTAAAATGAAAAATATTTCTGACCACCTCTCCTTAATGATCATTGAAAAATAGAAGTGTTACTCAAGTGTTCTTATGACCTACCACCACCATCATGGTAACATACTTCATTGTTCTTAAAAAATAGACATGAATTATATTATATGTGTAATTTATGTATAATATTATCATCATTTCAAGAATATTATTTTAGATATGATAGAACTTTATAATATATACATGAATCAAAAATTATACGATGAAGAACACATGAGAAAACAAGACAATTAGCACCTGAAACCAATGGAAATAATGAATTATTATTGATGAATGGGGGATAAGATATTATAAAATGATCATTTATGGTATTATAAATATTAATATAATTCTGGTGAATTTTTATTAATTTTTTAAAACTACTGTATAATATATAAAATCCTTTTTAACCAAAAGGAAGTAGGAGGTGAGGGATTTCATATCAATTAACATTACATTGAGACTTATTAGTTATTATAAATTACTTCAATTTTATGTGGTTTATATAATTTCCATTTGAAATTTTAAATCATTATTCATTAATACTTTATGGTATTTTATGTTCCTATTTAAATTAATTCATCCACGAGGATTTGGATAGAAAATTACCAAGTGGTAAAAGTTATTATGGCATATCACTTTCTTTTTTTATTGTTAACTTTACCTTGAAATAATAAATTTATTGTAAATATTTTTCATTGTAAATTACATTTCTCTTATATATCCTTATTCATGTGTTATGAATATGATTATTTCATAAATTGAATACCCTTTTTATATACAGTGTACAATTTGAAAGTCATTTGATTAAATGAGGAAATATTGAAAAATCTATATCCTTTGCTCAATACGGATACATGATGGCAAGGAACATTTTTTATGAAATAAATATATTATTTTATATGGGAAGAATTATTTGGACATGTATGAAATGAGTTGGAAACTATTTCTAGAAATCCCCCTGATGCATCAGTATACTCATGAGAAGAATAAGTTGGATAAATAAGATGGGTTCTTACTCAGTATGTTTAAACAATCTTGTGAAAGGTATTGATGGTAAAGGTATCATGTACTTGGGAAACTTGGAATCCAATAATTAAACATTACCTTTATTGATAAATTAGTTGACATTATTATCCATGAGATATTTTCAATGAAATCATCTATAGATGCATTTAATTCTTAGTTTATTGATTACATGATAAGTTTTTTCAGTTATTTAGCATGAAGTATTGGTTTTTCATTATCTAACCATGATATTCAAGTTTTATAAATGGACTATGTGTTCTGTTATCTACCTTTCCATTTTAATTATTCTTATTAATTCATGATATATTCCACTGTACATAACCATTAATGAGCATTTGAGCTAACCCTTATTTTGTTTCCTTTCCCCAGGATATGAATATGAATTCTCCAAATGAGTTTCAAGGATGATAATATTTTTATTTTGTTATATTTTCTTTTCCCAATGTAATATGGTTATCGTGTATGTAATATGGTTCTACAAAACTGAAAAACTCTTTGGACCTTTGAGTTGTGATTCCATGTATCTATGTTAATGTAATAAAGTACGACATCAAATCTGGGATACTGTGTTTAGGGTCATTATGTTAACAATGATATAACCTTTAAAAAATAAAATTTATATTTTGAATGAGATGAGATAAATTTATTGTACCAGGATACATTTTTTATAAAATATAATTATCTAATGTGCAAGATGGGATAAATTTAATGTATAATGATACATCATTTACAAAAATTAAATTTGTCTCATATGTGAGATGTTACAAATTCCATATAATGTGTTATATCTTGAAAACAATTATTTATTTTATATATTATATGAGATAAATTTGACATACTGGGTTATGAGCATTACACTACGTTACAAATAAATCATCTGTTGTTGAAAAAAAAGTATATATTATGAAATTATTTAAAAAAACAAATCATCTGTTATTGATGTATCCTTCATCAAAAATAACATCTAAAATTCATCATTACTGTTGAATTAGTTGATAGTTCATGTTCATTCAGGTTTCTTATAAAATTTAAAATTTATATCAGGTATGATATAATATAAATTTCATGAAAAATGATACATGTTTTATTAAAGAAATTATAACTCATATATAAGATGAGATAAATTTCACCTATGATGATACCTCATTTATAAAATGAAATTTATCTCAATCATAATATGTGATAAATTGTTCCCACAATGTTGTATCTTTCAAAAAATAAAATTTATTTCATATATAAAATGAAATAAATTTTATTTATAACAATTCACCTATTATAAAATGAAAATTATCTTATACAGAAGATGAGATTAATTACATGTACAATGATACATCAATTTTAAATAAAATCTATATCATTTATAATATGAAATAAATTTCACATACTATGTTATATACTACCTCTTCATATATTTTATATCATTAAAAATTGAATTTATATCATCTATTATATGAGATAAATTTCATATACAATAGTAAATTCAACTTAATCTCATGTATAAGATGAGATAAATTTTCCATGCAGTGATATATCTTTTAAAAATTGAAATTGGTCTCATTTATAAGATGAAATATATTTCCTTTACAATAATTTTTATTCAAAATGAAATTATCTCATGTATTAGGTGTAATATATTTAATGTGATATGTTTCATCTTTTTATAAAATGAAATTATGTGTAAAAATAATTTTATAAAAAAAATAAAAAATTAGTTCATGTATGATATGGAATAAATCTCAATAATAATGGTACATTTTTTAATGAACTTAATTTTATATCATGTGATGTATGAAATAAATTTCATGAACAACAACATGTAATTTTCAAAATAAAATATAACTTATAACAAATAATTATTTCATTTAATGTAGTGACCTTAACCCTACTATCTATATAGTATCGAGAAGACCACCACATAACCTTAGATGAACCTCCCGATCACCATAGAATGTCGACTAGTGTCAGGATTTATGACACAAAAGTAATAAAATATTTACATATTTATTTATTAATTAACTAAAACAAAAGAAAATTTAACATGATTTAAATGGAATGAAATACATATAATAAAATTGATTTACTCAAATAATTGTTGGTATTATAAATCACTCCCAAAATATAATGGACCAAAACTTCTTGAGACGTTACTTTTCACCTTGTGGGTGTAAGAGGTGTTAGAAAAAGGATAGAGAAAGGGTGGGGTTTCTCAAACCTATATTTCTACTAGAAGAGGGTAGTTTTTTAGTATATAATTTTATCCCATTGCACATAATCTTTGGCGAAGTCTTAAATAAATAATACATATCAACCTTTTTCACGAAAATGATCCTTACACGTTTCCCCTTAATAATAGAATTAAACCTTATGTATTTAACTTTTTTGAAAAAGTGACCCATATGTATGAGTTGGGTACCATTATGTATCATATTAAAACTCCATACTCGGAAAAAACTTATCAACATAACGTTATTCACTAAAATATGTAAAAGTAAAATATTGGTATGTAAATGTAAAATATTGATATATAAAATTAAATCTTTAATATGTAAGAGTAAAATTTATATATATAATAATAATATACCTATATACAAGAGTAATTTCCCAACACACAAGAGTAAATATATTTTATGTAGAAATTGAAATGCACTGTGTTGCATTTGTTGTCAATGAGGCATGATGTTGTCATGGAATGAATGTATGTCAAGGAATGTCAAGATGTGAATGAAAAAGGATGTGATGGTGATGGTGATGAAGGAGAATGGCCATGGTACTAAGATGCATGTCACTTAGGAGATTCACTAAGTGACATAAGATGTTGTGGTTGAAACATTCTCTATGGATATCAGACGATTGTAGAACTGATCTTAATGTTTCAATACTTGTATCAAGATGATACTAAGTTACACCACTCGAAGAATGGATGATGATGGAGCATCATCATAACATCAGATGATTGATGATCTGATCTTTATGTTCAAAGAACTTGTATCAACTGGATACAAAGTCACAACACTGATAGAGTTACCATGCATTGTCTTAACAATGCATGAGGAGATGAGGAGAACCATCCACAACTCCTAAGTGGATGAAGTGGTACTAATTAATTCCATGCACTATCACTTAGTGCATGTGAATTTGAAGAAGATCCAACTTGATCTCTTATTGGATCATAGAATCATGTTGAAGAATTATTTGATTCAGGAGCTCGGTTGATGAAGAACCTTCGGGAATTCCATTCCTAAGTGATGAATAAATGTTGAAGAGAATTGGAGGAATTCTAATGAAGAAGAAGAAATAAAGAAGAGTAAATGAAGAGGGAGATGGCTTGAAGTGGCATTTGGCATTTTCACTTGGTTACTTTGTTTTTATACAAAGTCCTAAGTGTTTTACTTAGCAAAAAAGATGCCAACCTCAAGGGCCAGCCTTAAGGGTTCAACCCAAGGCACATGTGGGACTAGGTCACCACGCCCAAGGGGATCCCATGGGGCCAGCCCGAGAGAGGTCGGGGCCGTGTATAAGCCCCGAGGCCACGCGGTGATGAAGCACGCGTAGCGTGAGCGCGAGGAGCGCGCCCGTGACAAGCATAGTGGGCGCCAGTGGCGCGCCCGAGTGGCAGGGGTGGGCGCAAGAGCATGCCCGCAAGAAGAACTCGGTGCGGGGCGGCACCGAGAGGGTTGGAAGTTCAATCGAGGGGTTGCGGCAGGAGCTGGGTGATAAACCGCGGAAAAACCGCGCGCCGTTTCGATGTGGGACACGCAATTTTCACCGGGAGCGAATCCTGGCCGCTCGATTGATCGTGCACCAGATCTCGACCGCACGATCAATCCCGCGCGAGATCTTCTGATCGCGGCCGTCCAAAGATCTGATCCAACGGCCTGCGAGTCGTCTCCTTCCTCGAGCTTGACCGAGGCACCCGCGACGTCCCCGCTGAACCAGTGGGTCTCCGAGCACTGGATTTCGAGTTCCCGGCCACCGTTGTTCGAGCTGAAGGATCCATTGGGTTCGTCTCGACGTAACGAACAAGATCATGCAAGAAAATAGGCATGCATGCAATTTTTGGGAGATTTCGAACAAGGCCGAGGCAAAACGAAGTTGCCGAGGCTTCGGTGAGTTCGTGTTTTGCATGGGATAGAAGAGACGAAGGCCTTGCATGCGTTCTAAGTCGCATGCACGTGGAGGAGAAAAACAAAAAGAAAATTACTCGTGTGTGAAACAGAGGAAGATATCAAGATTTGAAAAATCTTGAAATACCTGAAAACTTCGGGGATTCAAATATTGTATCACGCGGATGGGCCGAGGCATTCCTCTGCCTATAAAAGGAGCAGCCGAGGTGCTTGAAGCTGTTGCTGATCCTTTTTTGAATATTTGAGGAGTCCCGTGAGAAGAACTCTGTGCCTCGCGAAGAAGAATCCCCACACAACCCACTTGTGCGGTTGAAGTTCTCGGGACCACCCGAGGTCCCGAAGGAGTCCCCTGCGCGCCTCCCTTGCGCGACAGGAAGAACCTGAGGCCGCATTCTTGCGCGCCCGTGGTTGCATCCCTCTCTGCCTGCGGACTTACGCGGTAGGAGGTGTTTGCATGGCCGCTTGTGCCCTTGCACTTGTGTGCCCACAGTGGTGTTGCACCCTCTGCGCTTGTGGTCTTTGAACCCTGCGCGGCAGAAGCCACCCAAGAGCCTTGCGCGCCCTTACACCCTTGTGACCTTGCGCGACATTTGAAGACAAGAGTGGATGCACCCCTTTCGCGCCTTCACTAAGGCATGGGCTCGTGTTGAGAAGACCACACCCTACGGGTTGTGGGTGATTGGCAAGGAGGAAGGCTGAGGCTTAATGCCTTGTGCATGCACCATGTGAATACCACACCTCATTTGTGTGTGTGTTCCAAAAGGAGGAAAAGGCCGTGGGTATTTGTGTGTGCTAAGTGAATAGTAAGAGAACACTTGGCCGTGTGTGTGCAAGGAGAGGAGGAAGGCCACTATACCCTACGGGTTAAGTGCTTGCAAGACAAGTTGGCCGAACCTAATGTGTGCACTAAGTGGAGTGAACACACTTAGAAGAAAAGAAGGATACTCACACTAAAGTATAACACACATTATGTGTGTGTAAACAAAAAGAAAAAAGTGTGTGAAGGAAGTGAGGAGGTGTGTGATAAAAAGGATTACACCCTTTGTGGGTTTATTGCACCAAGAGGAGAAGAAGGGAAGTGCATGCTTGCATGCATGTACGTGCACACGTGAACAAGCTCAAATCTGGTTGTCTGCATCTGAGTTGTCCAAGACCAGAAGATCTTGAAGAATTTGAGAGGCCATGCAGTCAGTGCATGAAGAAGCAGAGATGCCATGCACTCAGTGCATGAAGTTGTTCTGATGTGAGACTGGACCAGACTGAAGTTAAAGATATCAGTTGTCTAAGTATTCAGTAGCTGGAGAGAAGCCAGGTCATCCTGAGAAGAAGGAGATAAATCCTGAGCAAGACGAGAAGACCTGATCAACTCAGGTGATCAGAGGTACAGAGCAAGGCCAGCTGTCTTTATCCCAGGCTGCTGAAGATACTTGAAGAGCTGAACAAGAAGAAGAGCTACTCGTGTGACTCGAGGAGCCAGGAGAAGCCCCCTGTGAGACTCAGGGTGGAAGAAGTCTTCAGTGGGATTCTGGAGCAGGCCAGTGGGACTCTGGTAACACTGTGGGACACAGTATAAAGACCCTCTTGTGGGACTCAGGAGAGATACAGTGGGACTCTGTATCGACCATTGTAATACTAACAGATTATAATGGAAGAAACCGTGTTGGGGTGTATAACCAACATGGCAAGGACGTAGGACTTTGGTGCCGAACCTTGTAAATCCTTCTGTCCTGTGCCTTTACATTTACTGCATCATTCGAGGAAAGGATGAGAGATACAAGAAGAGTGGATCAAGGCCTTAACAAGCCATAGAGGTTTAATTGATAAAGAATCAATTAGTAAAAAGTTTTAAGGGATCGCTGGTTCACCCCTCCCCCTCTCAGTGATTCACACTGATCTTGGCACTTCAATTGGTATCAGAGGGAGGTTACCTCTAAAAGATCCAAGAGAGTCTATATGGAGTGCAGATTTGAGGAAATGAAAGAACAGCCTCAAATGGAGATATCTGCCAAGACTCTGAAAAACAGAATGAAGAAACAGGCAAAGAAGATGAAGAAGAAGGTTGTTGCAATCAGAGAAACTCCTTCTATGGAAAGAAATGTGAAAGTCACATCAGATGACAATTCCTTTTATCATTATTCTAATGAAGCCTACTCTAGCTGTGATGAAGATGGAAGGAACAATGATCTTATAAATGCAATCAAATATCTTCAGAAGACAGTCCCCAAGGAAGTGACAATGTGTATAGCTACAGGCATCCTTGATCTTCAAGAAGAAAAATTACAGCTAGAAGAAGAAGCCAATGCAATGAAAGATAAGTTGGAAAAAAGGGTTGGCATAACCAACACTCTCAGAAAGCTGGTGAAGGCTAAAGATGAAACCGTTTCTCTTTGCAATGAAAGATATGAAGACACTGCTGAAGAATTGCAAAGAATCCTTTCTGAGAAAGAATTCTTTAAGACAATAATCAAAGATGTTTTCCATGCACTGGAAAAGAGGCACAAAGTTTCAATGAATGTCAGAGATGCTCAACTTGAAGACAAAGTAAACAGGGTGAAGGAGCTTGACAATTCATTACAAGAAATGAAGAGGGTGCATGAAGACCAATTAGAACAGCTGAAAGAAAATTTGGAAGGAAGGCTAAGAACTATTGAGGATGAGAAGAACTCCCTCAATATGAAATGCTTAGAACTAGAGGTGATATTGAACAATCAGCAATCACCCAAAGCTGAATCCTCCCAGTCAGCTGAAAGAAGAAATGTTGCTACTCAAGTATGCATTGAGCAGGATGATTCCAAAAGAAGGACATCCCCTAATAAAAGGGAAACATCTTCTAAAATGAAGGTACCATCCATCCCATCTTGTACTCATGTTTCTAAATGTGTTTCCAAAAAAAAGTACAGGATGGAAGAATAACACTGATCAAGTATGGATGAAGAAGATGAAGAAAGAGAGATCTCCTGAAACAGTACAACATGTCAAGAAAAGTACCCAACAATCAGAAGAACTGAAGAGGTCAAGATTTGTGGGTCAGTGTTGGTATTGTAATAAGTATGGGCACTGTGCAAAGGATTGTTGGTACAATCCACTGAATGTCAAAGCACAAAGGAAGCCCATGCCAAGGGGGAGAAAGCCAGAAGAAAAGAAGCAGCATCCACAGGTCCAGAGACATCTGTTTACTGCAAATAGATTTGGATTGCTTGATAACATCCGGGAAGTGTGCAAAAGTGGTCAAATAGATACATGTCAATCTCCAACTGTATCCAGAGCTCAAAAGAAGAAAAGATCACAGAACCTGGCTCAGAAAGAATCCTTGGGAAGCAAGAAGAAAGTTGAAGATGCTCCCAAGAAGGTTTTGAAAAAGGAAAAAGAAGTCCTTGGAGTATAAATCCAAGAAGGTTGATGCATCCAGAAGGACCACCAAGAAAACATGCTTCTACTGTGGAAAGAAAGGTCATAACATGGATCTTTGTGAACATGCCATGGAACTGAATAGAAGCAGACTGAACTCAAAAAGACAATCAATCCAGAAGAAGCAGAAGGGATTGATTGAAAATAAGTTTCCTAAGAAAGGTATCTTAACAGCATCAAAAGAACCATGTGGAATTTCCAAAACTGAGGCCTCACTTCCAAATGACTTGTTAGTCATATGGCCTAATCAGTTGCAACTTGCCAAAGATCTACAAATAGATAAAGATGAAGTTCTGGCAATTGCTAAGGCAAAAGGGAAGAAGAAGATTTCACATGAAGATGTATTGAGATCCACACCAGCACAAACATCATTGAAGATCAAATGTGCAAGTGTGAAGAATGGTGAAAATGGGACATCTCGGCTGAGAGAATCTTCTCAACCTTGTTGTTCACATTGATGAACCAAGGAGGTTCCATCATATTCCCTAATCACTTGTATTTACATGTGCTAACATTACAGGGAATTGAAGATGATGATTATTCTCAACTGGAGGATGGTTTGGAAGGAATGGAGTGCACCCCTTGAGGGGGAGCCAATCTGTAGAAGATGGAATTCTAAGATTTAATACCATCTTGAGAAAAGTGAAGGTATTCTAATCATACTTTCATCCCTTGTTTCTTAATTGTATTCATCATGTCAATTAAGGGGGAGTATTGATTGAAGAGAAATGGTTGAAAGGGGAAGCTTTATCTTTGCACCTGAACTTTCTAATGAGTTTTGTGAAGTTGTGCAGGATTTAGAAAATTCATTGTTATAACTGAAAAATTTCAAACCCCTAAGCATGATCTCACATGTGTAGAGAATTATGGACAGCTTTGAATTCCTTGGTCATATCACTCTTGTTTTCTACACCGGGTTAGCCCAAGTAAACTTAGAGCTGATTTACTAAAGGTTCATTGCTCAAGTGAACATGTGACATCATCCCTCTCTTGTGATTTTCAAGTCAATGCTTTTCAAAGGGAGGAAGTGATTTTTTTTTGAAGAGAACCACACCACACCTTTGCATTTGATTAAAAATATGGGGGAGAAAATATTGGCACATATATTGACAACAAATACAAAGGGGGAGATTGAAATGCACTGTGTCGCATTTGTTGTCAATGAGGCATGATGTTGTCATGGAATGAATGGATGTCAATGAATTTCAAGATGTGAATGACAAAGGATGTGATGGTGATGGTGATGAAGGAGAATGGCCATGGTACTAAGATGCATGTCACTTAGGAGATTCACTAAGTGACATAAGATGTTGTGGTTGAAACATTCTCTATGGATATCAGACGATTGTAGAACTGAACTTAATGTTTCAATACTTGTATCAAGATGATACTAAGTTACACCACTCGAAGAATGGATGATGATGGAGCATCATCATAACATCAGATGATTGATGAGCAGATATTTAAGTTCAAAGAACTTGTATCAACTGGATACAAAGTCACAACACTGATAGAGTTACCATGCATTGTCTTAACAATGCATGAGGAGATGAGGAGAACCATCCACAACTCCTAAGTGGATGAAGTGGTACTAATTAAGTCCATGCACTATCACTTAGTGCATGTGAATTTGAAGAAGATCCAACTTGATCTCTTATTGGATCATAGAAGCATGTTGAAGAATTATTTGATTCAGGAGCTCGGTTGATGAAGAACCTTTGGGAATTCCATTCCTAAGTGATGAATAAATGTTGAAGAGAATTGGAGGAATTCTAATGAAGAAGAAGAAATAAAGAAGAGTAAATGAAGAGGAAGATGGATTGAAGTGGCATTTGGCATTTTCACTTGGTTACTTTGTTTTTATACAAAGTCCTAAGTGTTTTACTTAGCAAAAAAGATGCCAACCTCAAGGGCCCGCCTTAAGGGCTCAACCCAAGGCAGATGTGGGACTAGGTCACCACACCCAAGGGGATCCCATGGGGCCATCCCGAGAGAGGCGGGGGCCATGTATAAGCCCCAAGGCCACGCGGTGATGAAGCCCGCACAACGTGAGCGCGAGGAGCGCGCCCGTGACAAGCATAGTGGGCGCCAGTGGCGCGCCCGAGTGGCAGGGGTGGGCGCAAGAGCACTCCCGCAAGAAGAACTCGGTGCGGGGCGGCACCGAGAGGGTTGGAAGTTCAATCGAGGGGTTGCGGCAGGAGCTGGGTGATAAACCGCGGAAAAACCGCGCGCCGTTTCGATGTGGGACGCACAATTTTCACCGGGAGCGAATCCTGGCCGCTCGATTGATCGCGCACCAGATCTCGACCGCACGATCAATCCCGCGCGAGATCTTCTGATCGCGGAAGTCCAAAGATCTGATCCAATGGCCTGCGAGTCGTCTCCTTCCTCGAGCTTGACCGAGGCACTCGCGACGTCCCCGCTGAACCAGTGGGCCTCCGAGCACTGGATTTCGAGTTCCTGGCCACCATTGTTCGAGCTGAAGGATCCATTGGGTTCGTCTCGACGTAACGAACACGATCATGCAAGAAAATAGGCATGCATGCAATGTTTGGGAGATTTCGAACAAGGCCGAGGCAAAACGAAGTTGCCGAGGCTTCGGTGAGTTTGTGTTTTGCATGGGATAGAAGAGACGAAGGCCGTGCATGCGTTCTAAGTCGCATGCACGTGGTGGAGAAAAACAAAAAGAAAATTACCCGTGTGTGAAACAAAGGAAGATATCAAGATTTGAAAAATCTTGAAATACCCGAAAACTTCGGGGATTCAAAGATTGTATCACGCGGATGGGCCGAGGAATTCCTCTAGCTATAAAAGGAGCACCCGAGGCGCTTGAAGCTGTTGCTGATCCTTTGTTGAATATTTGAGGAGTCCCGTGAGAAGCACTCTGTGCCTCGCGAAGAAGAAGCCCCGCACAACCCACTTGTGCGGTTGAAGTTATCGGGACCACCCGAGGTCCCGAAGGAGTCCCCTGCGCGCCTCCCTTGCGCGACAGGAAGAACCCGAGGCCGCATTCTTGCGCGCCCGTGGTTGCATCCCTCTCTGCCTACGGACTTACGCGGTAGGAGGTGTTTGCATGGACACTTGTGCCCTTGCACTTGTGTGCCCATAGTGGTGTTTCACCCTGTGCGCTTGTGGTCTTTGAACCCTGCGCGGCAGAAGCCACCCACGATCCTTGCATGCCCTTACACCCTTGTGACCTTGCGCGGCATTTGAAGACAAGAGTGGCTGCACCCCTTGCGCGCCTTCACTAAGGCAGGGGCTCGTGTTGAGAAGACCACACCCTACGGGTTGTGGGTGCTTGGCAAGGAGGAAGGCTGAGGCTTAATGCCTTGTGCATGCACCATGTGAATACCACACCTCATTT
The DNA here is from genome assembly GCA_963277665.1 of Viscum album. Lineage (NCBI taxonomy): Eukaryota > Viridiplantae > Streptophyta > Magnoliopsida > Santalales > Viscaceae > Viscum > Viscum album. Next base: position 2,001,741,398 of record OY728146.1, on the reverse strand, counting down.
GTGTGTGTGTTCCAAAAGGAGGAAAAGGCCGTGGGTATTTGTGTGTGCTAAGTGAAGAGGAAGAGCACACTTGGCCGTGTGTGTGCAAGGAGAGGAGGAAGGCCACTATACCCTACGGGTTAAGTGCTTGCAAGACAAGTTGGCCGAACCTAGTGTGTGCACTAAGTGGAGTGAACACACTTGGAAGAAAAGAAGGATACTCACACTAAAGTATAACACACATTAAGTGTGTGTAAATAAAAAGAAAAAAGTGTGTGAAGGAAGTGAGGAGGTGTGTGCTAAAAAGGATTACACCCTTTGTGGGTTTATTGCACCAAGAGGAGAAGAAGGGAAGTGCATGCTTGCATGCATGCACGTGCACACGTGAACAAGCTCAAATATGGTTGTGTGCATCTGAGTTGTCCAAGACCAGAAGATCTTGAAGAATTTGAGAGGCCATGCAGTCAGTGCATGAAGAAGCAGAGATGCCATGCACTCAGTGCATGAAGTTGTTCTGATGTGAGACTGGACCAGACTGAAGTTAAAGATATCAGTTGTCTGAGTATTCAGTAGCTGGAGAGAAGCCATGTCATCCTGAGAAGAAGGAGATAAATCTTGAGCAAGACGAGAAGACCTGATCAACTCAAGTGATCAGAGGTACAGAGCAAGGCCAGCAGTATTTATCCCAGGCTGCTGAAGATACTTGAAGAGCTGAACAAGAAGAAGAGCTACTCGTGTGACTCGAGGAGCCAGGGGAAGCCCCCTGTGAGACTCAGGGTGGAAGAAGTCTTCAGGGGGATTCTGGAGCAGGCCAGTGGGACTCTGGTAACACTGTGGGACGCAGTATAAAGACCCTCCTGTGGGACTCAGGAGAGATACAGTGGGAATCTGTATTGACCATTGTAATACTAACAGATTATAATGGAAGAAACCATGTTGGGGTGTATAACCAACATGGCAAGGACGTAGGCCTTTGGTGCCGAACCTTGTAAATCCTTGTGTCCTGTGCCTTTACATTTACTGCATCATTCGAGGAAAGGCTGAGAGATACAAGAATAGTGGATCGAGGCCTTAACAAGCCATAGAGGTTTAATTGATAAAGAATCAATTAGTAAAACGTTTTAAGGGATCACTGATTCACCCCCTCCCCCTCTCAGTGATTCACACTGATCTGGGCACTTCAATTGGTATCAGAGGGAGGTTACCTCTAAAAGTTCCAAGAGAGTCTATATGGAGTGCAGATTTGAGGAAATGAAAGAACAGCCTCAAATGGAGATATCTGCCAAGACTCTGAAAAACAGAATGAAGAAACAGGAAAAGAAGATGAAGAATAAGGTTGTTGCAATCAGAGAAACTCCTTTTATGGAAAGAAATGTGAAAGTCGCATCAGATGACAATTCCTTTTTTCATTCTTCGGATGAAGCCTGCTCTAGCTGTGATGAAGATGGAAGGAACAATGATATTATAAATGCAATCAAATATCTTCAGAAGACAGTCCCCAAGGAAGTGACAATGTGTATAGCTACAGGCATCCTTGATCTTCAAGAAGAAAAATTATAGCTAGAAGAAGAAGCCAATGCAATGGAAGATTAGTTGGAAAAAAGGGTTGGCATAACCAACACTCTCAGAAAGCTGGTGAAGGCTAAAGATGAAACCGTTTCTCTTTGCAATGAAAGATATTAAGACACTGCTGAAGAATTGCAAAGAATCCTTTCTGAGAAAGAATTTTTTAAGACAATAATCAAAGATGTTTTCCATGCACTGGAAAAGAGGCACAAAGTTTCAATGAATGTCAGAGATGCTCAACTTGAAGACAAAGTAAACAGGGTGAAGGAGCTTGACAATTCATTACAAGAAATGAAGAAGGTGTATGAAGACCAATTAGAACAGCTGAAAGAAAATTGGGAAGGAAGGCTAAGAACTATTGAGGATGAGAAGAACTCCCTCAATATTAAATGCTTAGAACTGGAGGTGATACTGAACAATCAGCAATCAACCAAAGCTGGCTCCTCCCAGTCAGCTGAAAGAAGAAATGTTGCTACTCAAGTATGCATTGAGCAGGATGATTCCAAAAGAAGGACATACGCTAATAAAAGGGAAACATCTTCTAAAAGGAAGGTACCATCCATCCCATCTTGTACTCATGTTTCTAAATGTGTTTCCACAAAAAGTACAGGATGGAAGAATAACACTGATCAAGTATGGATGAAGAAGATGAAGAAAGAGAGCTCTCCTGAAACATCACAACAAGTCAAGAAAAGTACCCAACAATCAGAAGAACTGAAGAGGTCAAGATTTGTGGGTCAGTGATGGTATTGTAATAAGTATGGGCACTGTGCAAAGGATTGTTGGTACAATCCACTGAATGTCAAAGCACAAAGGAAGCCCATTCCAAGGGGGAGCAAGCCAGAAGAAAAGAAGAAGCATCCACAGGTCCAGAGACATGTGTTTACTGCAAATATATTTGGATTTCTTGATAACATCCGGGATGTGTGCAAAAGTGGTCAAATAGATACATGTCAATCTCCAACTGTATCTAGAGCTCAAAAGAAGAAAAGATCACAGAACCTGGATCAGAAAGAATCCTTGGTAAGTAAGAAGAAAGTTGAAGATGCTCCCAAGATGGTTTTGAAAAAGGAAAAGAAGTCCTTGGAGTCTAAATCCAAGAAGGGTGATGCATCCAGAATGACCAACAAGAAAACATGCTTCTACTGTGGAAAGAAAGGTCATACCATGGATCTTTGTGAACAAGCCATGGAACTGAATATAAGCAGACTGGACTCAAAAAGACAATCAATCTAGAAGAAGCAGAAGGGATTGATTGAAAATAAGTTGCCTAAGAAAGGTATCTTAACAGCATCAAAAGAACCATGTGGAATTTCCAAAACTGAGGCCTCACTTCCAAATGACTTGTTAGTCATATGGCCTAATCAGTTGCAACCTGCCAAAGATCTAAAAAGTGATGAAGATGAAGTTCTGGCAATTGCTAAGGCAAAAGGGAAGAAGAAGATTTCACATGACGATGTATTGAGATCCACACCAGCACAAACATCATTGAAGATCAAATGTGCAAGTGTGAAGAATGGTGAAAATGGGACATCTCGGTTGAGAGAATCTTCTCAACCTTGTTGTTAACATTGATGAACTAAGGAGGTTCCATCTTATTCCCTAATCACCTGTATTTACATGTGCTAACATTACAGGGAATTGAAGATGATGATTATTCTCAACTGGAGGATGGTTTGGAAGGAATGGAGTGCACCCCTTGAGGGGGAGCCAATCTGTAGAAGATGGGATTCCGAGATTTAATACCATCTTGAAAAAAGTGAAGGTATTCCAATCATACTTTCATCCCTTGTTTCTTAATTGTATTCATCATGTCAATTAAGGGGGAGTATTGATTGAAGAGAAATGGTTGAAAGGGGAAGCTTTATCTTTTCACCTGAACTTTCTAATGAGTTTTGTGAAGTTGTGCAGGATTTAGCAAATTCATTGTTATATCTGAAAAATTTCAAACCCCTAAGCATGATCTCACATGTGTAGAGAATTATGGACAGCTTTGAATTCCTTGGTCATATCACTCTTGTTTTCTACACCGGGTTAGCCCAAGTAGACTTAGAGCCGATTTACTAAAGGTTCATTGCTCAAGTGAACATGTGACATCATCCCTCTCTTGTGATTTTTAAGTCAATTCTTTTCAAAGGGAGGAAGTGATTTTTTTTGAAGAGAACCACACCACACCTTTTCATTTGATTGCCAATAAGGGGGAGAAAATATTGGCACACATATTGACAACAAATACAAAGGGGGAGATTGAAATGCACTGTGTTGCATTTGTTGTCAATGAGGCATGATGTTGTCATGGAATGAATGGATGTCAAGGAATGTCAAGATGTGAATGAAAAAGGATGTGATGATGATGGTGATGAAGGAGAATGGCCATGGTACTAAGATGCATGTCACTTAGGAGATTCACTAAGTGACATAAGATGTTGTGGTTGAAACATTCTCTATGGATATCAGACGATTGTAGAACTGATCTTAATGTTTCAATACTTGTATCAAGATGATACTAAGTTACACCACTCGAAGAATGGATGATGATGGAGCATCATCATAACATCAGATGATTGATGAGCTGATCTTTAAGTTCAAATAACTTGTATCAACTGGATACAAAGTCACAACACTGATAGAGTTACCATGCATTGTCTTAACAATGCATGAGGAGATGAGGAGAACCATCCACAACTCCTAAGTGGATGAAGTGGTACTAATTATGTCCATGCACTATCACTTAGTGCATGTTAATTTGAAGAAGATCCAACTTGATCTCTTATTGGACCATAGAAGCATGTTGAAGAATTATTTGATTCAGGAGCTCGGTTGATGAAGAACCTTCGGGAATTCCATTCCTAAGTGATGAATAAATGTTGAAGAGAATTGGAGGAATTCTAATGAAGAAGAAGAAATAAAGAAGAGTAAATGAAGAGGAAGATGGCTTGAAGTGGCATTTGGCATTTTCACTTGGTTACTTTGTTTTTATACAAAGTCCTAAGTGTTTTACTTAGCAAAAAAGATGCCAACCTCAAGGTCCAGCCTTAAGGGTTCAACCCAAGGCAAATGTGGGACTAGGTCACCACGCCCAAGGGGATCCCATGGGGCCAGCCTGAGAGAGGCTGGGGCCGTGTATAAGCCCCGAGGCCACGCGGTGATGAAGCCCGCGCAGCGTGAGCGCGAGGAGCGCGCCCGTGACAAGCATAGTGGGCGCCAGTGGCGCGCCCGAGTGGCAGGGGTGGGCGCAAGAGCGCGCCCGCAAGAAGAACTCGGTGCGGGGTGGCACCGAGAGGGTTGGAAGTTCAATCGAGGGGTTGCGGCAGGAGCTGGGTGATAAACCGCGGAAAAACCGCGCGCCGTTTCGATGTGGGACACGCAATTTTCACCAGGAGAGAATCCTAGCCGCTCGATTGATCGCGCGCCAGATCTCGACCGCACGATCAATCCCGCGCTAGATCTTCTGATCTTGGCCGTCCAAAGATCTGATCCAACGGCCTGCGAGTCGTCTCCTTCCTCGAGCTTAACCAAGGCACCCGCGACGTCCCCACTGAACCAGTGGGCCTCCGAGCACTGGATTTCGAGTTCCCGGCCACCGTTGTTCGAGTTGAAGGATCCATTGGGTTCGTCTCGATGTAACGAACACGATCATGCAAGAAAATAGGCATGCATGCCATGTTTGGGAGGTTTCGAACAAGGCCGGGGCAAAACGAAGTTGTCGAGGCTTCGGTGAGTTCATGTTTTTCATGGGATAGAAGAGACGAAGGCCGTGCATGCGTTCTAAGTCGCATGCACGTGGAGGAGAAAAACAAAAAGAAAATTACCCGCGTGTGAAACAGAGGAAGATATCAAGATTTTCAAAATCTTGAAATACCCGAAAACTTTGGGGATTCAAAGATAGTATCACGCGGATGGGCCGAGGAATTCCTCTGCCTATAAATGGAGCACCTGAGGCGCTTGCAGCTGTTCCTGATTCTTTGTTGAATATTTGAGGAGTCCCGTGAGAAGCACTCTGTGCCTCGCGAAGAAGAAGCCCCACACAACCCACTTGTGCGGTTGAAGTTCTCGGGACCACCCGAGGTCCCGAAGGAGTCCCCTGCGCGCCTCCCTTGCGCGACAGGAAGAACCCGAGGCCGCATTCTTGCGCGCCCGTGGTTTCATCCCTCTCTGCCTGCGGACTTACGTGGCAGGAGGTGTTTGCATGGCCGCTTGTTCCCTTACACTTGTGCGCCCACAGTGGTGTTGCACCCTGTGTGCTTGTGGTCTTTGAACCCTGCGCGGCAGAAGCCACCCAAGAGCCTTGCGCGCCCTTACACCCATGTGACCTTGAGCGGCATTTGAAGACAAGAGTGGCTTCACCCCTTGCGCACCTTCACTAAGGCAGGGGCTGGTGTTGAGAAGACCACACCCTACGGGTTGTGGGTGCTTGGCAAGGAGGAAGGTTGAGGCTTAATGCCTTGTGCATGCACCATGTGAATACCACACCTCATTTGTGTGTGTGTGCCAAAAGGAGGAAAAGGCCGTGGGTATTTGTGTGTGCTAAGTGAAGAGGAAGAGCACACTTGGCCGTGTGTGTGCATGGAGAGGAGGAAGGCCACTATACCCTACGGGTTAAGTTCTTGCAAGACAAGTTGGCTGAACCTAGTGTGTGCACTAAGTGGAGTGAACACACTTAGAAGAAAAGAAGGATACTCACACTAAAGTATAACACACATTAAGTGTGTGTAAACAAAAAGAACAAAGTGTGTGAAGGAAGTGAGGAGGTGTGTGATAAAAATGATTACACCCTTTGTGGGTTTATTGCACCAAGAGGAGAAGAAGGGAAGTGCATGCTTGCATGCACGCACGTGCACACGTGAACAAGCTCAAATCTGGTTGTGTGCATCTGAGTTGTCCAAGACCAGAAGATCTTGAAGAATTTGAGAGGCCATGCAGTCAGTTCATGAAGAAGCAGAGATGCCATGCACTCAGTGCATGAAGTTGTTCTGATGTGAGACTGGACCAGACTGAAGTTAAAGATATCAGTTGTCTGAGTATTCAGTAGCTGGAGAGAAGCCAGGTCATCCTAAGAAGAAAGATATAAATCCTGAGCAAGACGAGAAGACCTGATCAACTCAAGTGATCAGAGGTACAGAGCAAGGCCATCAGTCTTTATCCGAGGCTGCTGAAGATACTTGAAGAGCTGAACAAGAAGAAGAGCTACTCGTGTGACTCGAGGAGCCAGGAGAAGCCCCCTGTGAGACTCAGGGTGGAAGAAGTCTTCAGTGGGATTCTGGAGCAGGCCAGTGGGACTCTGGTAACACTGTGGGACGCAGTATAAAGACCCTCCTGTGGGACTCATGAGAGATACAGTGGGACTCTGTATCGACCATTGTAATACTAACAGATTATAATGGAAGAAACCATGTTGGGGTGTATAACCAACATGGCAAGGACGTAGTCCTTTGGTGCCGAACCTTGTAAATCCTTGTGTCATGTGCCTTTACATTTACTACATCATTCGAGGAATGGCTGAGAGATACAAGAAGAGTGGATCGAGGCCTTAACAAGCCATAGAGGTTTAATTGAAAATAATCAATTAGTAAAAAGTTTTAAGGGATCACTGATTCACACCCTCCCCCTCTCAGTGATTCACACTGATCTGGGCACTTCAATTGGTATCAGAGGGAGGTTGCCTCTAAAAGATCCAAGAGAGTCTATATGGAGTGCAGATTTGAGGAAATGAAAGAACAACCTCAAATGGAGATATCTGCCAAGACTCTGAAAAACAGAATGAAGAAAAAGGCAAAGAAGATGAAGAAGAAGGTTGTTGCAATCAGAGAAACTCCTTCTATGGAAAGAAATGTGAAAGTCACATCAGATGACAATTCCTTTTATCATTCTTCTGATGAAGCCTGCTCTAGCTGTGATGAAGATGGAAGGAACAATGATCTTCTAAATGCAATCAAATATCTTCAGAAGACAGTCCCCAAGGAAGTGACAATGTGTATAGCTACAGGCATCCTTGATATTCAAGAAGAAAAATTACAACTAGAAGAAGAAGCCAATGCAATGGAAGATCAGTTGGCAAAAAGGGTTGGCATAACCAACACTCTCAGAAAGCTGGTGAAGGCTAAATATGAAACCGTTTCTCTTTGCAATGAAAGATATGAAGACACTGCTGAAGAATTGCAAAGAATCCTTTCTGAGAAAAAATTCTTTAAGACAATAATCAAAGATGTTTTCCATGCACTGGAAAAGAGGTACAAAGTTTCAATGAATTTCAAAGATGCTCAACTTGAAGACAAAGTAATCAGGGTGAAGGAGCTTGACAATTCATTACAAGAAATGAAGAAGGTGCATGAAGACCAATTAGAACAGCTGAAACAAAATTGGGACGGAAGGATAAGAACTATTGAGGACGAGAAGAACTCCCTCAATATGAAATGCTTAGAACTGGAGGTGATATTGAACAATCAGCAATCACCCAAAGCTGAATCCTCCCAGTCAGTTGAAAGAAGAAATGTTGCTACTCAAGTATGCATTGAGCAGGATGATTCCAAAAGAAGGACATCCCCTAATAAAAGGGAAACATCTTCTAAAAGGAAGGTACCATCCATCCCATATTGTACTCATGTTTCTAAATGTGTTTCCACAAAAAGTACAGGATGGAAGAATAACACTGATCAAGTATGGATGAAGAAGATGAAGAAAGAGAGCTCTCCTGAAACAGCACAACAAGTCAAGAAAAGTACCCAAAAATCAGAAGAACTGAAGAGGTCAGGATTTGTGGGTCAGTGTTGGTATTGTAATAAGTATGGGAACTGTGCAAAGGATTGTTGGTACAATCCACTGAATGTCAAAGCACAAAGGAATCCCATGCCAAGGGGGAGCAAGCCAGAAGAAAAGAAGCAGCATCCATAGGTCCAGAGACATCTGTTTACTGCAAATAGATTTGGATTTCTTGATAACATCCGGGATGTGTGAAAAAGTGGTCAAATAGATACATGTCAATCTCCAACTGTATCCAGAGCTCAAAAGAAGAAAATATCACAGAACCTGGCTCTGAAAGAATCCTTGGGAAGCAAGAAGAAAGTTGAAGATGCTCCCAAGAAGGTTTTGAAAAAGGAAAAGAAGTCTTTGGAGTCTAAATCCAAGAAGGGTGATGCATCCAGAAGGACCACCAAGAAAACATGCTTCTACTGTGGAAAGAAAGGTTATACCATGGATCTTTGTGAACAAGCCATGGAACTGAATAGAAGCAGACTGGACTCAAAAAGACAATCAATCCAGAAGAAGCAGAAGGGATTGATTGAAAATAAGTTGCCTAAGAAAGGTATCTTAACAGCATCAAAAGAACCATGTGGAATTTCCAAAACTGAGGCCTCACTTCCAAATGACTTGTTAGTCATATGGCCTAATCAGTTGCAACTTGCCAAAGATCTACAAAGAGCTGAAGATGAAGTTCTGGCAATTGCTAAGGCAAAAGGGAAGAAGAAGATTTCATATGAAGATGTATTGAGATCCACACCAGCACAAACATCATTGAAGATCAAATGTGCAAGTGTGAAGAATGGTGAAAATGGGACATCTCGGTTGAGAGAATCTTCTCAACCTTGTTGTTCACATTGATGAACCAAGGAGGTTCCATCTTATTCCCTAATCACTTGTATTTACATGTGCTAACATTACGGGGAATTGAAGATGATGATTATTCTCAACTGGAGGATGGTTTGGAAGGAATGGAGTGCACCCCTTGAGGGGGAGCCAATCTGTAGAAGATGGGATTCTGAGATTTAATACCATCTTGAGAAAAGTGAAGGTATTCCAATCAAACTTTCATCCCTTGTTTCTTAATTGTATTCATCATGTCAATTAAGGGGGAGTATTGATTGAAGAGAAATGGTTGAAAGGGGAAGCTTTATCTTTGCACCTGAACTTTCTAATGAGTTTTGTGAAGTTGTGCATGATTTAGCAAATTCATTGTTATATCTGAAAAATTTCAAACCCTTAAGCATGATCTCACATGTGTAGAGAATTATGGACATCTTTGAATTCCTTGGTCATATCACTCTTGTTTTCTACACCGGGTTAGCCCAAGTAGACTTAGAGCTGATTTACTAAAGGTTCATTGCTCAAGTGAACATGTGACATCATCCCTCTCTTGTGATTTTCAAGTCAATGCTTTTCAAAGGGAGGAAGTGATTTTTTTTGAAGAGAACCACACCACACCTTTGCATTTGATTGCCAATAAGGGGGAGAAAATATTGGCACACATATTGACAACAAATACAAAGGGGGAGATTGAAATGCACTGTGTTGCATTTGTTGTCAATGAGGCATGATGTTGTCATGGAATGAATGGATGTCAAGGAATGTCAAGATGTGAATGACAAAGGATGTGATGGTGATGGTGATGAAGGAGAATGGCCATGGTACTAAGATGCATGTCACTTAGGAGATTCACTAAGTGACATAAGATGTTGTGGTTGAAACATTCTCTATGGATATTAGACGATTGTAGAACTGATCTTAATGTTTCAATACTTGTATCAAGATGATACTAAGTTACACCACTCGAAGAATGGATGATGATGGAGCATCATCATAACATCAGATGATTGATGAGCCGATCTTTAAGTTCAAAGAACTTGTATCAACTGGATACAAAGTCACAACACTGATAGAGTTACCATGCATTGTCTTAACAATGCATGAGGAGATGAGGAGAACCATCCAAAACTCCTAAGTGGATGAAGTGGTACTAATTAAGTCCATGCACTATCACTTAGTGCATGTTAATTTGAAGAAGATCCAACTTGATCTCTTATTGGATCATAGAAGAATGTTGAAGAATTATTTGATTCAGGAGATCGGTTGATGAAGAACCTTCGGGAATTCCATTCCTAAGTGATGAATAAATGTTGAAGAGAATTGGAGGAATTCTAATGAAGAAGAAGAAATAAAGAAGAGTAAATGAAGAGGAAGAAGGCTTGAAGTGGCATTTGGAATTTTCACTTGGTTACTTTGTTTTTATACAAAGTCCTAAGTGTTTTACTTAGCAAAAAAGATGCCAACCTCAAGGGCCAGCCTTAAGGGTTCAACCCAAGGCACATGTGGGACTAGGTCACCACGCCCAAGGGGATCCCATGGGGCCAGCCCGAGAGAGGTCAGGGCCGTGTATAAGCCCCGAGGCCACGCGGTGATGAAGCCCACGCAGCGTGAGCGCGAGGAGCGCGCCCGTGACAAGCATAGTGGGCGCCAGTGGCGCGCCCGAGTGGTAGTGGTGGGCGCAAGAGCGTGCCCGAAAGAAGAAATCGGTGCGGGGCGGCACCGAGAGGGTTGGAAGTTCAATCGAGGGGTTGCGGCAGGAGCTGGGTGATAAACCGTGGAAAAAACGCGCGCCGTTTCGATGTGGGACGCGCAATTTTCACCGGGATCAAATCCTGGCTGCTCGATTGATCACGCGCCAGATCTCGACCGCACGATCAATCCCGCGCGAGATCTTCAGATTGCGGCCGTCCAAAGATCTGATCCAACGGCCTGCGAGTCGTCTCCTTCCTCGAGCTTGACCGAGGCACCCGTGACGTCCCCGCTGAACCAGTGGGCCTCCGAGCACTGGATTTCGAGTTCCCAGCCACCGTTGTTCGAGCTGAAGGATCCATTGGGTTCGTCTCGATGTAACGAACACGATCATGCAAGAAAATAGGCATGCATGCAATGTTTGGGAGATTTCGAACAAGGCCGAGGCAAAACGAAGTTGCCGAGGCTTCGGTGAGTTCTTGTTTTGCATGGGATAGAAGAGACGAAGGCCGTGCATGCGTTCTAAGTCGCATGCACGTGGAGGAGAAAAACAAAAAGAAAATTACCCGCGTGTGAAACAGAGGAAGATATCAAGATTTGAAAAATCTTGAAATACCCGAAAACTTCGGGGATTCAAATATTGTATCACGCGGATGGGACGAGGAATTCCTCTGCCTATAAAAGGAGCACCCGAGGCGCTTGAAGCTGTTGCTGATCCTTTGTTGAATATTTGAGGAGTCCCGTGAGAAGCACTCTGTGCCTCGCGAAGAAGAATCCCCGCACAACCCACTTGTGCGGTTGAAGTTCTCGGGACCACCCGAGGTCCCGAAGGAGTCCCCTGCGCACCTCCCTTGCGCGACAGGAAGAACCCGAGGCCGCATTCTTGCGCGCCCGTGGTTGCATCCCTCTCTGCCTGCGGACTTACATGGCAGGAGGTGTTTGCATGGCCGCTTGTCCCTTGCACTTGTGCACCCACAGTGGTGTTGCACCCTGTGCACTTGTGGTCTTTGAACCCTGCGCGACAGAAGCCACCCAAGAGCCTTGTACGCCCTTAAACCCTTGTGACCTTGCGCGGCATTTGAAGACAAGAGTGGCTGCACCCCTTGCGCGCCTTCACTAAGGCAGGGGCTCGTGTTGAGAAGACCACACCCTACGGGTTGTGGGTGCTTGGCAAGGAGGAAGGCTGAGGCTTAATGCCCTGTGCATGCACCATGTGAATACCACACCTCATTTGTGTGTGTGTTCCAAAAGGAGGAAAAGGTCGTGGGTATTTGTGTGTTCTAAGTGAAGATGAAGAGCACACTTGGCCGTGTGTGTGCAAGGAGAGGAGGAAGGCCACTATACCCTACGGGTTAAGTGCTTGCAAGACAAGTTGGCCGAACCTAGTGTGTGCACTAAGTGGAGTGAACACACTTAGAAGAAAAGAAGGATACTCACACTAAAGTATAACACACATTAAGTGTGTGTAAACAAAAAGAAAAAAGTGTGTGAAGGAAGTGAGGAGGTGTGTGCTAAAAAGGATTACACCATTTGTGGGTTTATTGCACCAAGAGGAGAAGAAGGGAAGTTCATGCTTGCATGCATGCACGTGCACACGTGAACAAGCTCAAATCTGGTTGTGTGCATCTGAGTTGTCCAAGACCAGAAGATCTTGAAGAATTTGAGAGGCCAGGCAGTCAGTGCATGAAGAAGCAGAGATTCCATGCACTCATTGCCTGAAGTTGTTATGATGTGAGATTGGACCAGACTGAAGTTAAAGATATCAGTTGTCTGAGTATTCAGTAGCTAGAGAGAAGCCAGGTCATCCTGAGAAGAAGGAGATAAATCCTGAGCAAGATGAGAGGACCTGATCAACTCAAGTGATCAGAGGTACAGATCAAGGCTAGCAGTCTTTATCCCAGGCTGCTGAAGATACTTGAAGAGCTGAACAAGAAGAAGAGCTACTCGTGTGACTCGAGGAGCCAGGAGAAGCCCCCTGTGAGACTCAGGGTGGAAGAAGTTTTCAGTGGGATTCTGGAGCAGGCCAGTGGGACTCTGGTAACACTGTGGGACGCAGTATAAAGACCCTCCTGTGGGACTCAAGAGAGATACAGTGGGACTCTGTATCGACCATTGTAATACTAACAGATTATAATGGAAGAAACCATGTTGGGGTGTATAACCAACATGGCAAAGACATAGGCCTTTGGTGCCGAACCTTGTAAATCCTTGTGTCCTGTGCCTTTACATTTACTGAATCATTCGAGGAAAGGCTGAGAGATACAGGAAGAGTGGATCGAGGCCTTAACAAGCCATAGAGGTTTAATTGATAAAGAATCAATTAGTAAAAAGTTTTAAGGGATCACTGATTCACCCCCTCCCCCTCTCAGTGATTCACACTGATCTGGGCACTTCAATTGGTATCAGAGGGAGGTTACCTCTAAAAGATACAAGAGAGTCTATATGGAGTGAAGATTTGAGGAAATGAAAGAACAGCCTCAAATGGAGATATCTGCCAAGACTCTGAAAAACAGAATGAAGAAACAAGCAAAGAAGATAAAGAATAAGGTTGTTGCAATCAGAGAAACTTATTCTATGGAAAGAAATGTGAAAGTCACATCAGATGACAATTCCTTTTATCATTCTTCTGATGAAGCCTGCTCTAGCTGTGATGAAGATGGAAGGAACAATGATCTTCTAAATGCAATCAAATATCTTCAGAAGACAGTCCCCAAGGAAGTGACAATGTGTATAGCTACATGCATCCTTGATCTTCAAGAAGAAAAATTACAGCTAGAAGAAGAATCCAATGCAATGGAAGATCAGTTGGCAAAAAGGGTTGGCATAACCAATACTCTCAGAAAGCTGGTGAAGGCTAAAGATGAAACCGTTTCTATTTCCAATGAAAGATATGAAGACACTGCTGAAGAATTGCAAAGAATCCTTTCTGAGAAAAAATTCTTTAAGACAATAATCAAAGATGTTTTCCATGCACTGGAAAAGAGGCAAAAAGTTTCAATGAATGTCAGAGATGCTCAACTTGAAGACAAAGTAAATAGGGTGAAGGAGCTTGACAATTCATTACAAGAAATGAAGAAGGTGCATGAAGACCAATTAGAACAGCTGAAAGAAAATTGGGAAGGAAGGCTAAGAACTATTGAGGATGAGAAGAACTCCCTCAATATGAAATGGTTAGAACTGGAGGTGATATTGAACAATCAGCAATCACCCAAAGCTGAATCCTCCCAGTCAGGTGAAAGGCGAAATGTTGCTACTCAAGTATGCATTGAGCAGGATGATTCCAAAAGAAGGACATCCCCTAATAAAAGGGAAACATCTTATAAAAGGAAGGTACCATCCATCCCATCTTGTACTCATGTTTCTAAATGTTTTTCCACAAAAAGTACAGGATGGAAGAATAACACTGATCAAGTATGGATGAAGAAGATGAAGAAAGAGAGCTCTCCTGAAACAGCACAACAAGTCAAGAAAAGTACCCAACAATCAGAAGAACTGAAGAGGTCAAGATTTGTGGGTCAGTGTTGGTATTGTAATAAGTATGGGCACTGTGCAAAGGATTGTTGGTACAATCCACTGAATGTCAAAGCACAAAGGAAGCCCATGCCAAGGGGGAGCAAGCCAAAAGAAAAGAAGCAGCATCCACAGGTCCAGAGACATCTGTTTACTGAAAATAGATTTGGATTGCTTGATAACATCCGGGATGTGTGAAAAAGTGGTCAAATAGATACATATCAATCTCCAACTGTATCCAGAGCTCAAAAGAAGAAAAGATCACAGAACCTGGATCAGAAAGAATCCTTGGGAAGCAAGAAGAAAGTTGAAGATGCTCCCAAGAAGGTTTTGAAAAAGGAAAAGAAGTCCTTGGAGTCTAAATCCAAGAAGGGTGATGCATCCAGAAGGACCACCATGAAAACATGCTTCTACTGTGGAAAGAAAGGTCATACCATGGATCTTTGTGAACAAGCCATGGAACTGAATTAAAGCAGACTCGACTCAAAAAGACAATCAATCCAGAAGAAGCAGAAGGGATTGATTGAAAATAAGTTGCCTAATAAAGGTATCTTAATAGCATCAAAAGAACCATGTGGAATTTCCAAAACTGAGGCCTCACTTCCAAATGACTTGTTAGTCATATGGCCTAATCAGTTGCAACTTTCCAAAGATCTAAAAACAGTTGAAGATGAAGTTCTGGCAATTGCTAAGTCAAAAGGGAAGAAGAAGATTTCACATGAAGATGTATTGAGATCCACACCAGCACAAACATCATTGAAGATCAAATGTGCAAGTGTGAAGAATGGTGAAAATGGGACATCTCAGTTGAGAGAATATTCTCAACCTTTTTGTTCACATTGATGAACCAAGGAGGTTCCATCTTATTCCCTAATCACTTGTATTTACATGTTCTAACATTACAGGGAATTGAAGACTATGATTATTCTCAACTGGAGGATGGTTTGGAAGGAATCTAGTGCACCCCTTGAGGGGGAGCCAATCTGTAGAAGATGGGATTCTGAGATTTAATACCATCTTGAGAAAAGTGAAGGTATTCCAATCATACTTCCATCCCTTGTTTCTTAATTGTATGCATCATGTCAATTAAGGGGGAGTATTGATTGAAGAGAAATGGTTGAAAGGGGAAGCTTTATCTTTGCACCTGAACTTTCTAATGAGTTTTGTGAAGTTGTGCAGGATTTAGCAAATTCATTGTTATATCTGAAAAATTTCAAACCCCTAAGCATGATCTCACATGTGTAGAAAATTATGGACAGCTTTGAATTCCTTGGCAATATCACTCTTGTTTTCTACACCGGGTTAGCCCAAGTAGACTTAGAGCTGATTTACTAAAGGTTCATTTCTCAAGTGAACATGTGACATCATCCCTCTCTTTTGATTTTCAAGTCAATGCTTTTCAAAGGGAGGAAGTGAATTTTTTTAAGAGAACCACACCACACCTTTTCATTTGATTTCCAATAAGGGGGAGAAAATATTGGCACACATATTGACAACAAATACAAAGGGGGAGATTGAAATGCACTGTGTTGCATTTGTTGTCAATGAGGCACGATGTTGTCATGGAATGAATGGATGTCAAGGAATGTCAAGATGTGAATGAAAAAGGATGTGATGGTGATGGTGATGAAGGATAATGGCCATGGTACTAAGATGCATGTCACTTAGGAGATTCACTAAGTGACATAAGATGTTGTGGTTGAAACATTCTCTATGGATATCAGACGATTGTAGAACTGATCTTAATGTTTCAATACTTATATCAAGATGATACTAAGTTACACCACTTGAAGAATGGATGATGATGGAGCGTCATCATAACATCAGATGATTGATGAGCTGATCTTTAAGTTCAAAGAACTTGTATCAACTGGATACAAAGTGACAACACTGATAGAGTTACCATGCATTGTCTTAACAATGCATGAGGAGATGAGGAGAACCATCCACAACTCCTAAGTGGATGAAGTGGTACTAATTATGTCCATGCACTATCACTTAGTGCATGTGAATTTGAAGAAGATCCAACTTGATCTCTTATTGGATCATAGAAGCATATTGAAGAATTATATGATTCAGGAGCTCGGTTGATGAAGAACCTTCGGGAATTCCATTCCTAAGTGATGAATAAATGTTGAAGAGAATTGGAGGAATTCTAATGAAGAAGAAGAAATAAAGAAGGGTAAATGAAGAGGAAGATGGCTTGAAGTGGCATTTGGCATTTTCACTTGGTTACTTTGTTTTTATACAAAGTCCTAAGTGTTTTACTTAGAAAAAAAGATGCCAACCTCAAGGACCAGCCTTAAGGGTTCAACCCGAGGCACATGTGGGACTAGGTCACCATGCCCAAGGGGATCCCATGGGGCCAGCCCGAGAGAGGCCGGGGCCGTGTATAAGCCCCGAGGCCACGCGATGATGAAGCCCGCGCAGCGTGAGCGCGAGGAGCGCGCCCGTGACAAGCATAGTGGGCGCCAGTGGCGTGCCCGAGTGGCAGGGGTGTGCGCAAGAGCGCGCCCGCAAGAAGAACTCGGTGCGGGGCGACACCGAGAGGGTTGGATGTTCAATCGAGGGGTTGTGGCAGGAGTTGGGTGATAAACCGCCGAAAAACCACGCGCCGTTTCGATGTGGGATGCACAATTTTCACCGGGAGCGAATCCTGGCCGCTCGATTGATCGCGCGCCAGATCTCGACCGCACGATCAATCCCGCGCGAGATCTTCTGATCGCGGCCGTCCAAAGATCTGATCCAATGGCCTGCGAGTCGTCTCCTTCCTCGAGCTTGACCGAGGCACCCGCAACGTCCCCGCTGAACCAGTGGGACTCCGAGCACTGGATTTCGAGTTCCCGACCACCGTTGTTCGAGCTGAAGGATCCATTGGGTTCGTCTCGACGTAACGAACACGATCATGCAAGAAAATAGGCATGCATGCAATGTTTGGGAGATTTCGAACAAGGACGAGGCAAAACGAAGTTTCCGAGGCTTCGGTGAGTTCGTGTTTTGCATGGGATAGAAGAGACGAAGGCCGTGCATGCGTTCTAAGTCGCATGCACGTGGAGGAGAAAAACAAAAGGAAAATTACCCGCGTGTGAAACAGAGGAAGATATCAAGATTTCCAAAATCTTGAAATACCCGAAAACTTTGGGGATTCAAATATTGTATCACGCGGATGGGCCAAGGAATTCCTCTACCTATAAAAGGAGCACCCGAGGTGCTTGAGGCTGTTGCTGATCCTTTGTTGAATATTTGAGGAGTCCCGTGAGAAGCACTCTGTGCCTCGCGAAGAAGAAGCCCCGTACAACCCACTTGTGCGGTTGAAGTTCTCGGGACCACCCGAGGTCCCGAAGGAGTCCCCTGCGCGCCTCCCTTGCGCGACAGGAAGAACCCGAGGCCGCATTCTTGCGCGCCCGTGGTTGCATCCCTCTCTGCCTGTGGACTTACGAGGCAGGAGGTGTTTGCATGGCTGCTTGTGCCCTTGCACTTGTGCGCCCACAGTGATGTTTCACCCTGTGCGCTTGTGGTCTTTGAACCCTGCGCGGCAGAAGCCACCCAAGAGCCTTGCACGCCCTTACACCCTTGTGACTTTGCGCGGCATTTGAAGAAAAGAGTGGTTGCACCCCTTGCGCGCCTTCACTAAGGCATGGGATCGTGTTGAGAAGACCACACCCTACGGGTTGTGGGTGCTTGGCAAGGAGGAAGGCTGAGGCTTAATGCCTTGTGCATGCACCATGTGAATACCACACCTCATTTGTGTGTGTGTGCCAAAAGGAGGAAAAGGCCGTGGGTATTTGTGTGTGCTAAGTGAAGAGGAAGAGCACACTTGGCCGTGTGTGTGAAAGGAGAGGAGGAAGGCCACTATACCCTACGGGTTAAGTGCTTGCAAGACAAGTTGGCCAAACCTAGTGTGTCCACTAAGTGGAGTGAACACACTTAGAAGAAAAGAAGGATACTCACACTAAAGTATAACACACATTAAGTGTGTGTAAACAAAAAGAACAAAGTGTGTGAAGGAAGTGAGGAGGTGTGTGCTAAAAAGGATTACACCCTTTGTGGGTTTATTACACCAAGAGAAGAAGAAGGGAAGTGCATGCTTGCATGAATGCACGTGCACACGTGAACAAGCTCAAATCTGGTTGTGTGCATCTGAGTTGTCCAAGACCAGAAGATCTTGAAGAATTTGAGAGGCCATGCAGTCAGTGCATGAAGAAGCAGAGATGCCATGCACTCAGTGCATGAAGTTGTTCTGATGTGAGACTGGACCAGACTGAAGTTAAAGATATCAATTGTCTGAGTATTCAGTAGCTGGAGAGAAGCCAGGTCATCCTGAGAAGAAGGAGATAAATCCTGAGCAAGACGAGGAGACCTGATCAACTCAAGTGATCAGAGGTACAGAGCAAGGCCAGCAGTCTTTATCCCAGGCTGCTGAAGATACTTGAAGAGCTGAACAAGAAGAAGAGCTACTCGTGTGACTCAAGGAGCCAGGAGAAGCCCCCTGTGAGACTCAGGGTGGAAGAAGTCTTCAGTGGGATTCTGGAGCAGGCCAGTGGGACTCTGGTAACACTGTGGGACACAGTATAAAGACCCTCCTGTGGGACTCAGGAGAGATACAATGGGACTCTGTATCGACCATTGTAATAATAACAGATTATAATGGAAGAAACCATGTTGGGGTGTATAACCAACATGGCAAGGATGTAGGCCTTTGGTGTCGAACCTTGTAAATCCTTGTGTCCTGTGGCTTTACATTTACTGCATCATTCGAGGAAAGGCTGAGAGATACAAGAAGAGTGGATCGAGGCCTTAACAAGCCATAGAGGTTTAATTGATAAAGAATCAATTAGTAAAAAGTTTTAAGGGATCACTGATTCACCCCCTCCCCCTCTCAGTGATTCACACTGATATGGGCACTTCAGAAATAAATATATTCTTTCTTGTATTTAATTGTATTTTACAATTGATAGGGGTATTATCAATCCTAATTCATAAATTTATTTTGTAAAACTTTATTACATGAGAACGATCCCAATCACTATTGTAAGGATTACACCATTCTTTTGAAAATTTATATGATGAGGTGAATTGGTAGTTATTATGTTTCACCCTTCCTTGATCATATCAAAATTAATAGAGTTGACTATGTTTTTTTAAAAAAATTGGAGATACCTGAGAGGTTTTGATGTGATTCATGTATATGAAATTTTAAATTCAGGGTTCCCCTTTCTTGGGTTAAATATTACTCCTTTATCTTAGATTCTAGGTGACTAGAGATATATATTTAGAGATCCACGATATCAATTAAATTAGTTTTGACCCTCATTTCCCAGATATCAATAACTTTGAGATCCAAGGTGAATTTCTCTTCTCTTATTCCTGGTTCCCACTATATTCTTCTTTTAGAGGTTGTGGTAGTAGTTCAGTTTAGTTATTTTAGTTCATGTCATGGTTTTGATGTAGGGTTTTTTACTCGAGGTTATTTAGGATTTCCGCACAAGTTATTATCTTTACAATCATCTCCCTCTCCCTCTCCCTACACAAAAAATTGTTGCGCCTTCAGTTGAGGTAAGGGATTCAATATTTATCATTTAATTATGTAAAATTGTGGAATTATAATTCATCTATTTTTCATTGGGTTAATGTTATGAATTAATAAAATAATGATAATAACTTATCAAATGAAATTGAAGGGGGGAAATTTTGATCAATTGAGGTTTATTTTAATTCATGTTCTTTATATTTTGATGATTCATGACTGATGTTGTTACTCTGAGTTTTGTTTGTTTTCTACAATGATACATGCTCTAGTCCCATGACTAAACTGTTTAATGGATCACATTTCATTAAAGGTTAAAACATAAATATGGAAATAAATTAGTTTTGTGAAATATAAAATTTAGGAGATGATAATGATGCAAGATAGATTAAATTAATATGAATACATTTTTTAAAATGAGATTTATTAAAGTGTTTTGTTATTGAAATTGGGTGTTATTTTTTGATTCTTTTCTTTGTTCATATTTCAGTGATTTGTGTGGCCTTTTCAGTGTGTTTTTGTGACTAGAATTAATGTGTTGACGTGTTAAGGATACATTGGTAGAAATTAGATGAATGGTGTTTCATTGATGTAGTAGATGGTATTTTGTGATTGATATAGAAATATGTAAATGGATACTATGGTTGTTGGTGTGGGATTGTGTGTTTGTTGTTAGAATTGTCTTATGTGGCAGTTTTTGTGGCGATTAGTTGGTTTTTGGGTGGTTGTGTTATATATGCTCATTGGTATGGAGTATGGTTGTAAATAAATAATATGATAATGGGTAATGGGGTGGGATTTAAAAACCATTTAGCTACTAATGAATCGTTAATGTTAGTAATGATCAAGTTATAGATGGGGTAAATGTGGGTGATGGATAATGAATTTCATGACATTAAATATTGATAAATAAATGAAAAAATGAATCTAATATGAATTCTAAAATAGTAAATCTATAAATTTATGATGATATCTTTGTTTTGGGAAATCATGGATGTTGTTATGGATGTTTTATATAAAGTGGTGGGGATGGTATTCATTATAGAGAAAGAAGTGGTTTTTAGTCAATGTTTGTGTTAATATGGTGATTGTTATGGGATTTAAAAACTCTCTCTATGTATTAAACCTTATTTTTACATTGTGTGTAGATATGATATATTTTTTGTATTTCCATATGATTTATTACACCCACAGTTGAGTTGAATAACATAATAAATTCCCAAATGATTTGGGTTCCACGTGTCTTCCCCAACATATTGGTTGGCAAGTGAATGGATGGTTGGATACCCCCTCTTCCCTACTCTATATGCGATGTGTATTAAAGGATATAATGTCTCACAATAGTTATATGCATACTAGATATAGTTTATTAGAGTTATTTTTGGAATGTAATATAATTTCTAACTTGGGTTTTCAAATGTGATAATGATACAAGGTGGGGTTCATCCATAGTATGAGGAGGTCACCTGGTTGATGTCCTTCATGTTCATGATACCCTAATACAATGGTAATGTGATATGTAGTTGAGATATGTATATATGATTATATATGTGGATATGTGATTATAGTTGGGGATATGTTATTATGGGTGTGGTGCAGTATGTATCTTATTGATGTGATATTAAATATGATGTGTGATGACACATCTGTGAAAGGCATGGAAGTCCAAGATGTTTTTGATTGGGGGAATTAGAGAGAAAAAATATTTGGGAAGTGGTAGTAGGGAATCTTCTTGATATATTATTTTGATACTATGTTATTATACTTGTATGCGATATTGGGTGAGTGAACCTTGGTTAGGTTGGGTGTTAGTTGACTATGATTAAGTGTGTGTTGGTTCCATTGTTTATTCCCTTACGAATTAGTATGCTTCTCCCACATCGCATGATAGATATTAAAGAGGATCCCACTAACTATAAATGTATTTTGACTTCTATATATTAATATGTTTTCAGGTTTCTAGGAGGGACTCGGTGAATGGACTGATCATTACTAGATATAGGTTTATAGTTTTCTTGAAAATCAATTCCACAGGAGTATCGTTTTGTTTTTCATTTTCTATAGACTTGTTTATATATAAAATTTACATTCATTGTAGAATATTGGTTTTTATTTTATATTATGGATTTTATTGGTAGATTTATTTCTACGTTCCTTGTATTATTATGGTAATAACTCCTGTATTTGTGTTTTATACTCTTAGTACTAGTCACAAACCCATGGATTATTAGCAATGGTTTTTTGGGGTCAAATTTCTATTCACTGTTGGCTAATAGGGGTTCCTAATAGTTCCTAGTCATGAAAAAGTGGTCTCAAATCTATTAATGAGGGTTAAGATGGATTTTGAAGTTAATAACTGGTGAGGATTACATAGGTTTGGTTGGGAACAAATGTTAGTCAAACCTTTTTTGTGATGCATCAAGGGAGACCGACTAAGACATGCGATTAGTTCCCCTTATGATCCAAAGAATGGAAGTTATGTTTACTAAACACCCTTGGTGGGATAATACTGATTATAGGGTAAAGACCCAAGAGAGCTACTTGCATCATATTTGTTTGTGGTTGTGGTTTAATTGGCGTGATTTTGGGGGATGTGAAAATGAATTTAATTAAATTATAGTTAAAAATATGTGCTACATGGATTAGGAATATCCTTATTTCTTATAAATATGGATTATAGACATCATCTGTGTGTGGTTCAAATTAGAGAGGAGTAGTAGAATGATATGATTCACTTCCAAAGGGATGACTTGGATGAGGATGATGATTCTTAGAGGAGTTTATTGAGTGAGTTATAACATCTGAGTTCAGTAAAGTATGAGGAAAGTGTATTTGATTTTGAGATGAAGAACTAGTTGGAACATATGGATATAACTTTTTGTTTTATTTGTGTTAGGATAGATCATTAGGCTCCATTAGCTATTAGTCAGATGATACAAGCTATGTGCTAGTGATGGGTTATATTTCTGAAAAAGTGTAAGGAGGTATAGATTTCATGGGATGATTTTGAAAATAATTTCCATGAATATTTAATTTCATTGATGATGAAATCAATAGAGAGATATGAGTTTCTATTTCTTATGTAGAGGAGTTTGATCAAGAAAAATCTCAAGATCTGATTGAAGGGAGTTATTTGTGTTGCTCCTAATTTTTTTCTCTAATAATGATATCAGAGTGTAGTGTAATCAGAAGGTTCTACAACTAACTATTTGGTATACAATTACACTATTTATATTGCCTACAAATATGGAGGTACTGAAGAAGGAAGAGGTGATAAAGAGGATGCATGCACAATAACGATCATCTCGAGAGGTGAGTCGTCCTAACATTCCAAGGAAAATATCTACAGATAAAGGATCCTAGATTTCGGGGAAATCAATGCTCTGAATGGAAGGTATTTGGTCTCGTTTTTCTTCCTTAAATTTTTATAGATCTAGTAGATCTTATACATCCATAGTGAGATCCATTACTATAGGAATTGTTTATAGAGGTTATGATAATAATTGGTTTTAGTTCCCAACCATTCTTGATATCTAGTTTTGCATAGATAGTTAGATCCTATATTGGTATTAACAATATATTCCTTTAATAATTAATCAATATTAGCATCATAAAGTTGTTGTTCAGTTGAGGGGAGATAGAAAATATTTAGTAAAATGATATGATATTCCCTATCCTCAATGACATATGATTGAGAGAGGCTATGTAGGTGGTCATTAATGGATCTAGTGAGGTAGAAGAGTGGGTAAGGTCTATTACATGCCATAGATATTCTAGCACCATGAGGGACTAAGATCATTTGAGTAACCATTTTATTAAATTATTATTTTAAATCTACTTTTTTCTACTTTTGGATCTTCATATTTTTTTTACATCCACATTGTTCCATGCCATATAATAGAAGTCAAATTGGCTTCCCATGCCCTTGGTGGTGACTACTCTAGTTGAATGTTAGGTTAGTTTTCCTGAAGTGTTCTAGGGTTGTAAGCTAATAATGGGGAAACATCAGTCATTAGGGAATTTATTATTGTTGTAGATAAACCCCTGAAATATAATTCTTACAATAGAATGGTTATAGTCTGTGCATGCCATCATCAATTGCTAATAGAGGAAAGTTGCATTATATAGTGTCTAAATTTAACATTTGGTGTTCATTAGTGAGTGGGACTTTTATATGTGTCATATATATAGTTATATATATATATCCATAATCTCTTTTTCAAAAGACATAATATTTTTTGTTAGGTTCAGTATAGGTGCATAGAGTTGTGTTTCCTTAGGTTTTTGAGGAGTTTATAAATGTATTTCCTCAAGAGGTAGTGATGCTATGCCCTTGATGTGATATTGGGTTCATGATAAAATTGTAGCGTAGTGACATGTTTATTTTGATGGATCCCAACTAGATAAAACATTTTTAGTTGAAGGAGTTGAGGATTTAGATCCATGATTTTATACAGAAGGGTTTTATTCGGCTCCGTATATTTCTTTAGGGTGATTCAGTGTTTTTATCCAAGAATGTGGATGGTGGTATGAGTTTGTACATAGAATAATATGGATTGAATCATTTTAATTTCAAGTAACATTATATACTTACAAATATAGATGATTTATTTGATTAGTTAAATGGATTCGGTTGGTTTTTGAAGATCGACAAATAGTTTGGCTATCATCAGATGAGGTGCAAGGAGGGGGATAACCATATTCTGACAACCCTGCTTTTATTACAAACTTAAACATGATTTATTTCATAAACTATTCACTTGATAAAAAATGGATGATCGAGAGGTCTAGTGTCTTTGGGGCTTATGATCATTACATAACAACTTATATCATGAAATACAACATCTTTATTGAAAAATTCCTTTACATAACCACTACATTCCCTCATACTTAGCATTGCATGGGATAACCTGAGGGCATGCATAAGAAAAGGGGTGAGCTATAAATCCCAGTAAGGGAATAAACATGGAATACATGAGGAGTACAATACATGTTAGAAAAAAGGCATATCAATAGATCACAAGAGAAACATGAACATAAAGGCATGATAATGCATGAAAATCATAACATGGAAATGTGGCAACAACACTTAACATGAAATTAGCATGATCCAAGGCTCATTGCACATGAAGAATGAGTAAATCATCATTGCACATAAATCATGAGTAAATTCCCATTTCACTTGAATTATCATGAGTCAACACTCATTTCACATGACGTATCATGATACTATACTTTACCCAATGCATTGGAGCACTATAAGGGTGAACCCTTCTTAAACATTTCATTTCATTAATAAGTGTGCCACATGGATCATAAAAAATGGATTCAGAAAACATAATCATAGGAATGTGGAATGAAACTATTTAATCAATAAGTAAATGTGCATGAAGGTGAATATCCTTGATGGAGAAATGGGCATGGTATTCACTACACAATGGCATTGGCTTAGAAAATCGGTGCAATTTCGGCATCGTAACAGCGTGATATAAGAATTCATAAAAATGGTTGATGAGAGATAAATGGGTGTCTCATCATATCTACATGAAATGGATAGTAAGGGGGGTTCATATAGATACATTTACCAATAATTGTAATGGAATTTAGATTCATGATACAAAAGTATTGCTTGAATGACAGGAGGTGGCCGCCATCTCCAAGGACTCGACTCACGTAAGTTGTGATGTTGCTTGTTCTGAGTCTTCTTTAAGCGGTGTGGAGATGAGGGGCTAGAGGAAGCAGCGTGAATATGTTTCTAAAGCTAACCCATAGTGCTAAATGTTCTGTATGCTGGAACATATGGATCTACTTATGCATTCAGACGAGGAATTTTTGGAGGAAACTTTGGATATCAATGCTTTGAAGAAGAATAGACTGATCCAGGCGGCAACTACAAAGGAGAAAGATGAGTGGGCCGACAAGAAGGCATCCATTCTGCTTAGAGGATGAAACTTGGAGAATATTAGCAAAGAGGATCTCACGAAATTATGGGACAACATGGCTCTTCTCTTCTAGGGCACATTGAAGGAATTCCCTAACACGAAAGTACACGATACTCCCTGGGTTTTGTTCAGGGAAAACACTTTCAAACATCTCACTCGTTTCTTTAATATATATATATTTTCGTATCATTTGGCTCTGAAAATAGCTAGTTGTGAGGGTTCCCACTTTCCCCTTAAAAGTGCTTTCTCTTTAATAAAAAAATTAATGTTGGATGGTAAATGAGGAGAGAGAAGTTCCTTTTGGAATTTCGACATAGCAACGGGTGTACATGGGAGGCATTTAATGAGAGAGAAAGGGGTCTCCCATCATTCAAACAATAATAGAGAAGTATGGGGTAGGTGTGAAACCATACCCCAACATTTATAATTGAAATTAAAAGGGCATAACAATATTAAGAAAATTGGACAAAAAAGTGAAACGAAGAAAAACCCTTACTTAGAAGTGTGCTTCTAAAGGCTTGAGAGAGGCTTCTTGGGAGCTTGGGGCACCTTGGAGGGATTCTAGAGAGAGTAGTGGAAAGGTTGGACGAACTCCCAAGGCTTTGAGTGAGGAGGAAGTGGGAGTTTGGGTGGGTTTATATAGGAAAGGTGATTGAATTCTTTATTATTTAGGTTTGGGACCCCTTTCATTAAACTAATCCAAACCACAAATCAGCTCATGGTTTTGGCCCACGGTTTTTGGAAAAGGGGAGAAGAAAAAAATATTTTATAAGCCCGAAGTCTGAACTTCTTAAAATAATGAGGTTTTTTATGTGGAGGTGAGTCACACTCCCAGGGAAAATAATTTAAAAAGACAAGATGTTTAATAAGTCTTGAGGGGTCCATTAATGGTTTGTAAAATAAGTAAAACAAACCCAAAATCACATTATTTTAATGGTGAAACATATATTGGCGTAACATAAAGCTTATATTATTTTATTACATCACTATTGGGTCATTATGATGTCATAAAACACATTATATATTTAAACGGTATTTAATTTTTACCCAAATATTTGACTGTCTCAGAAAATTATGAAAAATTCACCATTGGATAATTTCGATGTAATAATTCCAGAAATAACATATATTTTATCTAAATAATTATCTAAATATGTTAATTTTCACTTTTAAAATAAAAACGAACATTTATCGAAAATTCACGGGTTTTGACAAAAATGGATTTCAAACCTTAATAATAATTACAATTGCATTAATAAAATTATAAGATCATTTATATTTAATAAAAATTAATTTAATAATAATAACAATATTTTATTAAAATATTATTTAACACCAAAATCCCCTAATTTAAAAAAATAGAATTCGTAATTAAATAATAACTAAAAACACTATTTGTACTTTAAAAACTATTTAGAATGTAACAAAAATGACAAGAAAGTATATTCAATATTATATACAAAAATAATGTACATGAACATAGTACTAGAGATTTGTTACATAACCCCTTAAAATAGAATCATAAGACCTAATGGTAAGGTGTGCGATGGTGACAAACTCTTGGGGTGGCTCAGATAACATCGCTCGAGTGGTAATCTCTATCAACTTCCACTTTTCCTATAGATGGTCTCGTTCAAGTTTGACATGATGAAGCTCAGCTTGAGCTTGGTCAAGAGAGAATCCCAGAGACTCCACCTCTTTTCTGAGCTCCAACAAATGGGCATCATATAGAGCAATTCTACTAGATGAGTCCATCGCTTCCTTTGTCTGAGTAAATTGGGTTTGTTAAAGCCTTATATTTATACTAATCATGTGATCACTGTTCAACGACTATAAAAGTAATAGTCACAATTCTTAACATAAAACCAAAGAAGTTGACATTTTTTATATACATTTTACATAAAGAGACATTTAATTCGATCAAGAGGGATTTCACTTAATGAAACTTTGGGTTGTTAAAATATTCCCCCCTTAAGAAATTTCTCCTTCGAAATTTCCTTTTCCCACACTAAAACATATGTGGGTAACTTAGCTTCATCATTTCCTGCAATTCCCAAGTCGCTTCTTCAGACTTTTGGTTTCCCCACAACACCTTGACAAGGGGCATTGTCTTATTTCATAGAACATTTTCCCTACGATCTAAGATCTTCACTGGTTGCTCTTCATAAGAAAGATCATCCTCTAACTATACCACCTTAGAAGAGAATACATGTGAAGGGTCCAGTATGTACTTTTTTAATAGGGATACATGAAAGACATCATGTACTTTGGCCATGGTATGTGGAAGTGCTAGTCGATAGGACACTGCCCCGACACGATCAAGAATCTCGAAGGGGATGATGTTCCTTGGACATAACTTCTCTTTATTTCCAAACCTCATGATCGTTTTCCATGGATATATGCATAGAAAAACCATATCTTCAAATTTAAACTCAAGGTCTCGTCGACGATTATCTGCATAACTCTTCTGTTGACTCTGGGATACCATGATATGTTGCTGAATGGGTTTCACCTTCTCCACCATTTCCTTGACCATTTCTAGTCCAAGTAGTTTAAATTCACTGACCTCATCCCAACATGCTGGTGTTCTACACCTTTTCCCATACAGGGTGACATATGGTGCCATTTGGATGCTCAAGTGGAAACTGTTATGATAAGAGAACTCAACCAGATGAAGATGTTGATCCCATCCTCCTTTAAATTCCATTGAGCACGTTCTCAAAATGTCCTCTAGTGTTTGGATAGTCCGTTCGGATTGGCCATCAGTTTGAGCATGATAGTCCATACTGAAATTTAGTTCAGTATTCAGAGCATGTTGAAGAATCTTCCAAAACATAGAGGTGAATCTTGGATCTCGGTCAAACACAATAGATAGTGGTACTCCATGCAGCCTTACCAATTCCCTGATATATATCTGTGCCAGTTGATCCAATGAGAAATCTTAATGAATAGCAATGAAGTGTGGAGTCTTTGTAAGGAGATCCACAACAACCCAGATTGCATTGTTTCCTTTGGATGTCCTCGAAAGTCTGGTGACAAAGTCCATGGTGATGTTCTCCCATTTCCATTATGGTATGGGAAATGGTTGCATCATCCCCTTAGACTTCTTCTTCTCTGACTTCACTTGCTGGAACAACAGTCACATTGATGTATATTCAGTGATCTATTTCTTCATATTATCCCACCAAAAGTTTTCACGGAGATCTCGATACATCTTTGTGCTCCCTGGGTGAATAGAGAAAGTTGAACTATGTGCATCATCCGAAAGTTCCTTCTTCATCTCCAGACATGATGGAACACATAGTCTTTTACCAAATCACACAATTCCTTCTTCATTAACATTAAACTCTGAGGATTTCCCTTTTTCGATAGCTTCCACTTTTTCTTGAATTCCCACATCATCCTTTTGATAATCCTTTAACCTTTCCCAAAGAGATGGTTGATCAATCATTTGTGAAAGGATTGATGATGTTACCTTCTTTATTATTCCCACGTACATCCTATTCAAGTCTAAGAAGATTGGATCCTTCTCAATTCTCATCATTGATATAATCGTTGGGTCCTTTCTACTTAGGGAATCTACCACCTTGTTCTCTTTTCCAGGGTGGTAATGTATTGAACAGTTATAATCCTTGATGATCTCTATCCATCTTCTCTGGAACATATTAAGCTCTTTCTATGTGAACATATATTTAAGACTCTTGTGGTCAGTATATATCTCACATTTCTCCCCATAGAGATAATGTCACAAGATTTTCAAGCCAAAGATCACAGTCCCCAACTCCAGATCATGCGTTGGATAGTTTCTCTCAAGGATTTTCAACTGCCTTGAGGCATAGGATATCACTTTATCATTCTAAATCAACACACAACCTAATCCCTTCTTCAAAGCATCACTGAATAACACAAAAAGTTCCCCACTAGTGGGTAAAGTGAGCACGAGCACAGTGATAAGCCTGCTTTTCAAATCCTTGAAGCATTCTTCACATTCATCACTCCAAGAAAATTTTACTCCCTTTTGAGTTATCTTGGTAAGAGGGTTGGACAATCATGGGAAATTTCTCACAAATCATCAATAATATCCAGCTAACCCCAAGAAACTACGGATATCCGTTACCGATGTTGGCCTCGGCCATCCCTCAATTGCATCTTTTTTGGAGGGATCCACAGATATCCCATTACGTGTGATGATATGGCCCCAGAATGAGACTTCCTTTAACCAGAAATCACACTTGCTATACTTTTAATAGAGCTTCTCCTTGCGCAAAGTCTCCAGTACAGTTCTTAAATGCTTCTCATGATCCTCCTTGGTTTTGAAGTATATTAGAATATAATCTATAAAGACTACCACAAATTTGTCTAGGTAATATCTAAAAACTCTATTCATCAAGTCCATGAAGATTGATGGAGCATTGGTGAGTCCTAAAGGCATTATTGTGAATTCATAGTTCTTGTATCTTGTATGAAAAGTAGTCTTGGGGAAATCATCATTCTTCACCCTTACTAGATAATATCCCGACCGCAAATCTACCTTGGAGAAGTATTGTGCTCCACGCAGCTGATCAAAAAGTCATCGATCCATGGTAGAGGATACACGTTCTTTATCATGATTTTGTTAAGTTCACGATAATCGATGCAAAGCTGCATTGACCCATCCTTCTTCTTGACGAAGAGGACTGGTGCACCCCATGGTGAAGCACTTGGGCGTATAAACCCTTTATCCAGATTCTCTTGTAGTTGTTTCTTCAGCTCTTCAAGCTCAAAGAAAACCATTCTTTATAGAGTCTTGGATATTGTTAGTGCCCCAGGAATAAGTTCAATTGAGAATTCAATTTCTCTTCTAGGAGGAAGACCAAGCAGTTCCTCAGGAAACACTTCAGCGATTTCCCTCACAATAGGAATTTCTTCAAGGATGGTTTCTTCCTTGGACTCAATCATCTGAGCCAGATACACGTGCTCGTAGGGTAGTAATATCCATGCTTGAGATGATTTAGAAAAAGGAGACTCATCTTCCTCCTTATACTTGTATTGAATCGGAGGTCGATTCTCCATATGGAGTGTGATTTCCCTCTCCCGACAATTTATGTTGGCTCTATATAAAGAAAGCCAATATATGCCAATAATTGCATCAAATTCCACTAGAGGGAGTATGACGAGGTTTTTTGGGAAATTCAATCCACAGATTATGACATGGGAGGAGTTATATTCATGGGATGCAATGATTTCCCCATTTGATGTACTCACCGACTTGTTCACTTCCAAGATTTTTGGTGGTGCTGTGATTGTTCTACTAAAATTTTGAGATATAAAAGAATGCGTAGAACCTGAATCAAAAAGTAAATTCGCTATTCTTGAATGAATAACTAGTGCACCTGTCACCACTTCGTTGTCAGGGTTTACTTCGGCAGAAGTGATGGAAAAAGATCTTCATTGCTGCCTTGTAGGTTGTTGGTTGTCTCTGAAAACCATTGGATTAGGGCACTAATTTGCAAGATTCCCCAGTTATTTGCAGTTGTAGAAATGAACAACGCGGTGTGGTTCTAATGGAGCGTTCCCCTCCTCTGTATTAGCCGCAGGTCTTTTTTTCTGACAATTAACAGCTAGGTGCCCTTCTCTTCCACACCTAAAGCATTTCCTCGTCCCCTTGAAAAAATTTCTAGGGTGCTTCTTTCCGCACTTTTGGAAAGTGGGGTGCTGGATCTTCTTAGCACCGTTGGATTTATCCATCGGACCGCCAGCATTGAAGTCCACCTTACGCTTCTTATCCCAATGATACCCCTGTGATTCCCCGATCTCTATTTCGACCATGAGGGCTCATCGGACAATTTCCTCATAGCTGTTGAAGTCATGTATTGCTAATGCTTTCTGCAGGCTAGGCTTCATCCCACCAAATAAGCGGTAAACCTTGCATTCGGGGGTAACGACAAAGCCATAAGCGTATCGTGAAAGCATTGTGACGTTTTCCTTGTATTCTCCAATATATTCCTTTTCTTTTTTCTTGAGGGAAAGGAAGTCCCTTTCCATCTTAATCCGGAGGGTGCATTGAAAATATTTATCGAAAAAAATCTTCTGAAAATCCTTCCATTCTAATGCCACGATCGCCTCCTCAGGCTTCGTATTTTTGATCAACGTCCACCATTGATCAGATTCACCCTCCATACAATAAGTCACCAGGAGAACCTTCTCTTGTTAAGAACATTGAAGGATGGAGAAGATATTTTCAATGGAGTTGATCCATTGTTCAACGATTGTGGGATCGGATGATCCACTAAAAGTAAAAGGCCTTTGTCTCATGAAGATCTCGATAGCAACTTGTTCCTTCTTAGGGGGATTTGGATGTTCCTCTTGACCAGTGTTTCTATTCAAATATTGAGTTATCTGAGAGAGAAGTGTGACAAAGTTTGCGATTCCCGCTCCCATTGGATTGGGCATCTTTTTAGTACAGTCATCACACTGATCTTCACATCAGTTGTTTGCCTGATTCCTCATATTACCGGCCATTTCCTGGAATAAAAGGAAATTTAGGGGGTAACACATAAAGGGTAATCCAAAGACAAAAGTTCTTGAGTTATAAATAAACTTTTATTTCCTTAACTCATGAGTCTATAGGCTTCAATCTAGGCTTTTCATGATCTACTTTCTAACATATATTCTTAGGGGAATTTTTTTATTCCCTTAATAAGGGATCATACTAAGCTTGTGAATTTATCAAAACATATCCCCCAGGAGTGTCATAACCAAGAGTGAAGAAAGCTCGTTGTCGTGCACTAGTTCCCGTTCGAGTATAGATCAAAGTGGTGTTTTCAGGTTATATCCCTAAGATACATCTATGCCAGATCCGCCTCTACCTACTTGTATCCATACAGGGATATATTTGTTTGATAAATCACATACTCAGTACTTATAAAAACATAAGGATGTTTTTATTATACTTAGTCTTATCTCTAAAGATTTAGTAGGGTTTTCTAATCATAATCCCAAAAATAACTAAACTTATCCTCTGATACCAACTATGACAAC
This sequence comes from Viscum album, assembly GCA_963277665.1. NCBI lineage: Eukaryota > Viridiplantae > Streptophyta > Magnoliopsida > Santalales > Viscaceae > Viscum > Viscum album. The sequence goes on along the minus strand of OY728146.1, from coordinate 2,001,708,584 downwards.
CCTGCTTTCATTACAAACTTAAACATGATTTATTTCATAAACTATTCACTTGATACAATATGGATGATCGAGAGTTCCAGTGTCTTTGGGGCTTAGTATCATTATATAACAACTTAAAACATGAAATACAACATCTTTATTGAAAACATCCTTTACATGACCACTATATTCCCTCGTACTTAGCATTGCATGGGATCACCTGAGGATATACAGAAGAAAAGGGGTGACCTATAAAGCCCAATAAGGGAATAAACATGGAATACATGAGGAGTAGAATACATGTTAGAAAATAGAAATATCAATAGAGCACAAGAGAAACATGAACATAAATTCATGATAAAGCATGAAAATCAGAACATGGAAATGTGGAAACAACACTTAACATTGAATTTGCATGAGCCAAGGCTCATTATACATGGAGCATGAGTAAATCCTCATTGCACATGAAGGACGAGTAAACCATCATTCTACTTTAATTAGAATGAGTCAACACTCATTGCACATGACGAATCATGATACTATACTTTACTCAATACATTGGAGCGCTATAAGGGCACACCCTTCTTAAACATTTCATTTCATGCATAAGTGTGCCACATGGATCATAAAACATGGATTCATAAAACATAATCATTTATTCCACGACAAAGGAATGTGGAATGAAACTTTATAATCAATAATTAAATTTGCATGAAGGTGAATACCCTTGATGGAGAAATGGGCATGATATTCACTATATAATGGCATTGTCTTAGAAAATCGGTGCAATTTCGGCAGCGTCATAGCTTGATATAAGAATTCATAAAAATGGTTGATGAGAGAGAAAGGGGTGTCTCATCATATCTACGTAAAATTGATATTAAGGGAGGGTTCATATAGATACATGTCAAAATAATTTAAATGGAATTTAGATTCATGATACAAAAGTATTGCTTGAATGTAAATGAGCAGAGAGAAGTTCCTTTCGGAATTTCGGCATAGTAACAGGTGTACATGGGAGGCATTTAATGAGAGAGAGAGGGGTATCCCATCAATCAAACAATAAGAGGAAACTATGAGGGAGGTGAGAAACCATACCCCAGAATTTATAATTTAAATTAAAAGGGCATAACAATATTAAGAAAATTTGGAAAAAAAGTGAAAGGAAGAAAACCCGTTACTTGGAAGTGTGCTTCCAAAGGCTTCAGAGAGGCTTGAGAGAGGCTTCTTGGGAGCTTGGGGAACCATGGGAGGATTATAGAGAGAGTAGGGAAGAGGTTGGATTAACTACAAAGGCTTTGAGTGAGGAGGAAGTGGATCTTGGGTGGGTTTATATTCGAAAGGTGAGGGAATTATTTATTATTTAGGTTTGGGACACCTTTCATTAAACTAATCCAAACCAAAAATACGCTCATGGTTTTTGCCCATGGTTTTTGGTAAATGGGAGGGGAAAACAATATTTTATATGTTCAAAGTCCGAATTTCTTAAAATAATGGGATTGCTTATGTGGAGGTGAGTCACACTCCCATGGAAAATAATTTAAAAAGACAAGATGTTTAATAAGTCTTGAGGGGTCCATTAATGCTTTGTAAAACAAGTCAAACAAACCCAAAATCACATTATTTTAATGGTAAAACATATATTGTCTGAACATAAAGCTTATATTATTTTATTACATCACTATTGGGTCATTATGATGTCATAAAACACATTATATATTTAAACGGTATTTAATTTTTACCCAAACTTTTGACTGTCTCAGAAAATTATGAAAAATTCACCATTGGATAATTTGAGGCCCTGATTCCAGAAATAACATTTATTTTATCTAAAAAATTTTCTAAATATTTCAATTTTTACTTTTAAAATAAAAACCTACATTTATAAAAAATTCACGGGTTTTGACAAAAATGGCTTTGAAACCGTAATAAAATTTACAATTGCATTCATAAAATTATAAGATCATTTATATTTAATAAAAAATAATTTAATAATAATAATAATATTTTATTAAAATATTATTTAATTCAAAAATCCCTTAATTTAATAAAATAGAATTCTTAATTAAATAATAACTAAAAACACTATTTGTACTTTAAAAACTATTTACAATGTAACAATAATGACAAGAACGTATATTCATTATTATATACAAAAACAATATACATGAACATAGTAATAGAGATTTGTTACATAACCCTTTAAAACAGCCGCATAATACCTAAGGGTAAGGTGTGCGATGGGGAAAAACTCTTGGGGTGGCTCAGATAACATCGCTTGAGTAGTAATCTTTATCATCTTTTACTTTTCCTGCAGACGGCCCCATTCGAGCTTGACATGATGAAGCTCAGCTTGTACATGGTCAAGAGCGAAGCCCAAATACACCACCTCTTTTCTAAGCTCCTAAAAATGGGCTTCGTATGAAGCAATTCTACTAGATGAGTCAATCGCTTCCTTTGTCTAAGTAAATTGGGTTTGTTAAAGCCTTATATTTATACTAATCATGTGATCACTGTTCAACGACTATAAAAGTAACGGTCACAATTCTTAACATAAAACCCAAGAAGATGAAATTTGATATAAACATTTTACATAAAGAGACATTTAATTAGATCAAGAGGGATTTCCATTAATGAAACTTTGGGTCGTTACACTAATGATTGTGTTGAAGTTTCATTATAGACTATTTAAGTTCATATTTAGGCCATTCAGTTTAAAAAATGATCTGGTTGATTTCATGGGACTCGTGAAGTCCGTGTTTCTTTAGTTCTTGGATCAATTCATTATAGTGTTAATTAATGAAATTACCTTGTACACAAAATTATTGTAGGAACATACTAAAAATATTAGGGATATTTTACAAGTCCTTTAGCACTATCTACTTTATGGTATGATATCCAATAGAAAGTTTTGGATGTGTGAGGATCATTTTGTTGGGCATGTGTTGTTTGAGTAGAGAGTAATAGTATATCCTTTCAAGATCATGATTGTAATTTCTTGGAAATAACCAAATAATTTTATATAGGTCGATAGTTTCCTTGGTCTCACATGCTATTATCAGAGTTTCATGTTTTATTTTTGTTAGATTGTATCCCCATTGACATATTAGACTACGAAAAACATAATTATTACTCTTATTCTTTGGTTAATAAAGAAAGGATTAATGTTTTAGGTTTTATATGACATGTATCATCTTAGTTTGGGTAATATACTATTGTAAACTAGTGAAAAAATGGTTTCTCACATTAGTTTTTTGGTTTTTAACATCAGTTACCCTATGATCTTATTTCTAGATATGTTGTAAAAAAATTTTATGGTTAGTTAAAAATTACCAACATTTTAAATGAAATTTGTAATAGGTTTATCGAGTCGGTTCATAATCGACCTGAAAAATAATATATAATTTTTTTTTGAGAAATATAATGTTATATAGAATTTATCACATTGATTTTCCTATAACTGACATGATAAAGTACATTATATTGTATTTTAACATTAGGTTTCCAAACAACTGACCTTAAACCTGAAACTAAAAATCATATTTTAGAGATGTTTTCCACATCAGTTATGAAATATCCGATGTGGAAAATAGATTATAACATCAGTTTTTATAAAATAATGGTGTGATAAATGGTTTACCACATCAGTTTGTTCATAATAGATATGGTAAACCATCTAAAACAAGTTTATATTTATATTTTTTTTTACATTTCGATTTTTATTAAAAAGAAAACATGGTAAACCATTTATTACATCAGTTTTTAACAAAAAATAACACTATAAAGCTTATTTTTAGGGTTTTCATGTCAATTGTGATATAAATGACATGGAAAATTAATTTTTTAATAGAATTAATTGAATAAAATCCACCAGAAATATAAATACACACTATAAATATAAAAATAGTAGCAACAACAAGAAAAAAAAAATTACATTTTGAACCTTATATTTTCTAATGAATAGAAAAAATAAACTATAACCAAGTCATACCTATGAAATAATTTACCCTTTAATTTTATAAGAGTCTTGTTCATTGTCAAATATAAGGAATAAAGAAATAAAAAAAAATCTAAATTTAAAATAATGAATTTAATTTATATTATAAATAAAGAAACTGAAAAATTAAAGGAAATGATTGCTACATAATTGAGCCTTATAGAACTTTCTAAGTGTCCTGTTGAAATTATTTCAAACATAAATATTATAACATATTATTAACATAACTTTACTCTTTCTTGTTTATGAAACATTTGTTTAAATTATTTTTCAATTAAAAATAATATTTTAATTACTTATATCCAAAATGTTGTAAATGTAAATGAAAAGTCACATTTTTTTAACTTATTTGATATTTTCACTCTAATTTCTTATTGTCTCTCTATATAAATTCCATTCTCTATTTTAAAATAATATTTATGAAATAAATTTAATTTATATTATAATATATACAAGTATACAAATATTAAAAATTACATGTTCAATACATTCTTAAAATTATATCTCACTTTACAATGGATTGAGCATAGCCAATAAAGTTTCTTCCCTCTTGAAAAAAACATCCAACATTGGATGGACACTAATATAAAAAATAATAATATTTTATTGGTTATTAATTTAGGAAATATAATAATTTATTATATATATATGTTTCATACTCTTGAAGATTAGTAAGCATCCAACATTTAATAATTACATTCTTTTGAAATTCTTAAAAAATAGAAACCTTTTTTTCTGCATTAATCATTTTCCTTACTATAGATGTATGATCATCAACATACATGGAAAAGAGTTGAATCATGTTGATTACCAATTCATCTCTAGTTACAAGCCCCAAGATATATATTTTTTAAAAATCAGTACCATTTTATACCCAGAAATTTTATCTTTCTTTGGAATTTCTTAAACATCCAACAATAAATTTGAATACCCTGATAATCTATCAAGAGAAGAAGAAGTTGTATATAAAGTCATAGAAGCCTATATTTGTTGTTTTCTCTATATTATGTCATTTCCTTTAAAGTATTACTCTAATGAAAATGCACAAATATAAAAATTTAAAATGTTAAAAAAAATTAACACCAATATTAAATAAATGATAAAATAGATATATACCTCAAGGTAATTTATCGAACAAGTATATATGGACAAACTAAAAAACAATCAATACTTTTTCCAACTATACAGACCTCATATGTATAAATTGGTATTTTTTCTAATCTATATATAATTTTTGATACAATGATCCTAAGATTCTCTATCTCTATCTATTTATTATGAATTGTATTTCCAATATAATATATAATCCCACACAAAACAATGTTATGATGGGGAAAAGAAATATATAATTTAAACTAATTGGGAAGCTATAGAGGAGGAGGTGTAGGTATTGGATAAATAAGAGGTGGAGGAGTGATATATGCAATTAGAGGTGTACGTGTGAGGTCTATAGGTGGGGGTGGAAGAGTGTGATAAACATCATGAAATTGTCTTCCCATGTTCGCAAACATCAATTGTACTAAATCTTTGATCCTTCCTTCATCTTCTCACCCACATAATAAAATTTAGCTTCCAATGATTTTACTTTTATTTTAAAAACATCTTCCATTAAAGATGTTTCAAAATAAATAATCACTTTTCTTACTCATACACCATCTGGGTATCCATGTACATGACCTGATTGTTTGGGATTTCCCAATATAGTATCTAAAATATCCTTTCGAGCCTTAACTGTGAACGTCCCCTAAGTTGTATACTCCTCATGGGAATCCAATATTGAATATATGAATAATTCAATATTGATTCACAATATATAAATATATTATTTAACTTAATGAATATAATAAATTAAATAACTTCTTATAATCCTCTCATCTACGATCCTTTACCATTCTCTAAGATATTTTCCCTTTTTCACATTCATGCCCAGTTCCGTTTTGCATGTCTAGATATGGGGAAGGAGGGTCAACCTATGCTGAGCTTGGAGACCCAAATCTTAGTTTTTGAAATTTTTTAGTTATCATTTTTTCTTCCAATAATATATACCCTCCGCGAGATAGTGTATGAGGGTATATATATTTTTTGATCGGATATTCTAATGATATTTCATCTCTTAAAGAAAATTAATTATAAAGAAATCATTAATGTGGAAATTAATATATAAAAACCTCTAGAAGTTAACAATGCACTTACCAAAAATATTATTTTCATATACTTTCAAAAAAATTATTTCTTTATCTTAATCAATAAATGGATATAGATCACATGTATTTGGATGTTGCCTACCCCCAAAAATGAATTCTGATGTGAGGGTTGATTTAAAATCCCTCAATCTCCAAGAATCCAATCCTAATCATTTATTATTGACTCCTACAATATTAGGTAGATCATATTCTATATGATAATAAGTGAGAAAATTATATTAGTAAAAAAATTAATTATAAGTAAAATAATAACAAAAAATATTACCAAAATTGTATCTCATATTTGAGATATAGTCACTTTTTAAACACTTCCATAATCAAAAATAAAAAACTAACTTTTCCTCAAACATTCACTACAATAAAAGTACTATAATATTTTTCATTTATACCCCTAGGAAAATCATTATCATCAAAATAAATGTATATCCTCTAGTCCTAGCTATGGGACACTACTAATTTTGGTTAACATGTGTATCTAAGTTTACCAAACCTAGAACACTTTTTTCTCCTTTATAAGTAGGTGGATCATGTGATGAAGAATGAGGAGGCCCCTCAATGGTAGTATGTGTATGATCCTACATAGAAGTATGTTTACAGTCCTCCCTAGAAGTATGTAGTGGATCATATGTTTGTTTTCCATTATCATACAAATCAAAGTAACCTACAATTAGTATACAAATATAAAAATATAGTTATTACATATTAAAGTAAATAAAAAGGAAAACCAATAAAAAAAGTAAACTAAACTATTAACACTAATCAGATATGAAATGGCATGAGTGAATGAAAAAAATAAAAAAAAATGTTATGTTAATACTAAACATGCTCCAACAAATTACACAATTTCTTACACAGATAATAATATTATTTGAATATAATCCTTTATAAATTTAGTTTATTTCTATTTATCATATTTGATTAAAATTATTTTTCCACATAAATTCAATAAATTCATATGTTAAGTGTAAATATGGTAAAATAAACACAAATAAGTTAATATAAACAAAAACTTTAACATAGTAGTTATAATATGTGTTTTAAAAAAAATATATCTATAATTTTATGAAATATAAAAATTCAAAAAAAAAAATAAAAAATAAATGTTATCTATAATATTTGGAAATTAACAAAGCATTTTTCCTAAAATTCCTTCCTCATGGTCATTCTATATGAAACAATCCTTGCCTATGATATGCTTATAAATATTATCTATTAACATTTCCATGGAAGTAGGGATTTTATATAAATCAAAATCTTCCTCACGTCTTTCAACACCAACATACATTTTTTTATAAAAAAATATTCAACCACTATATAAATATATGAAGAACAGAGAATTTTTTTAGGTGTTTCCATGATAAAATTATTATATATGTATTAAAATATATTTAGATTAACTAGAATCATATTAAATTCATCATGTCTAAAACATAGAATTTTTTATGTTGGTTCTTCTAGAACGAATATTGAAACCTATATTATTTCATCTTCCATAACATGTTTTGAATAAATGTCATGAAATATCAATCCTTTAATGTCTTTTATTGATGAACCGATGTAAAAAAATTATGTTATTTTATTTTTCAATTCAGTTTATCAATAACCAATACGAGAAAATATCTTTTCACATATGTTATTAATAAGCCTACATGAAAAGAATCAGTTTTTTATTTTCCATGATGGTTATAGATAACCGACATGAAGAACATATTAGGGAAAATGAATTTTGTATTAGTGAAAATAAAGGGAAGTGATATAATATGGGTATAAGTAGTTTTCCCCTCATGATAATAACTATGACACCTATGATACTGATTTGGTATAAGTAGTGTTTTCTATAAATATACAGCAGCATTATATCATAAGTGAATACTTTTTGGTTCTTATAGATTATTATAGATTGAGTTATATTTTCTCTTGGAGATATTTGAAACAATATTAGTGGTAGTGGATGTAGTTCCAACATGACTATGATTTCAATATATCCTATATACCAGTTAAATAGAATAAAGTGGTCGATGTAGAGAGTAAAAATTCACGAGAAGATACACTTCAGGAGTCTCAAGATGCATAGAGAGTGATAAAGGATCATGAAACAATTCATCTTGATGTGAATGAGGTTGGTGGTATAGGTTTCATATACCAAATGATAGAGAAATTATATTAATTTTAATAGGTATAAGAGTCTATGTGGGGAGACTCTAGTGTGGATGTGTTTCAAGATCATGTTTTTCATTGTGACACTCTTGGGGCATGGTCATAGGATGATCGACATCAAATTTTTTTTAGGGAGTCTCTTTTTTACAATTAGTGATGCAAGGGTTGATTCTTCATGTGTATCACAACTATCCCTTGTTAGTGCATCTTGGTATAGCTAATAGGTATCATGATATGATGTGTGAGTTCTTTGGGGAAATGACGTAGCGGTCTGTAGTGGATTTCATAATGATATTTATGGTATATTAGTAGGTAAAGGTTTAGAATCAAGTTCTTGGTGTTTTATAGACATTGGATGCCCACTGGGATAGCCCCAGATCCAAACACTCAAGGTTCAATGATTATAAATACCTTATATTCATAACAACATTCAAATGAACTAATGTGACCGAATTTTAACCATCAATAATTATTATATCACTAACAAATATTACATCACCAAAATTTTAAGGACCTTTGTGGTTTAGAGTTTTAGAGAGTTAAGATAAAATTTTAACAAAAAAACCTTATCTTTATCATAAAATTCATTTTTTCCCATTATAAATAACTACATAATCCATAATAGGTCTTAAAAAACTCTCAAAAAAGTTTCTATACATACTAATCTTCTAGAAACACCATATGAAATTATATTCCTTACAACCTAGGTAAATGGAAATGTAATAGGTTGATATCACATGATTAGTAAAGATAAATTTAATAAATGAAAATAAAATATGACAACTAAGAATAAGATAAACACAAGTAATATGAAAGGAATAAATAAGAGTTAAAAAATCCTTATAACTAAACCCATGACCTTGAAATAAATCCATATATGACATATCAATATAGAAAATCACCTAGAAAATAACAATTGGTTCCTTATTAATTAATTTCATAATTCTAGATATATAATTACATTCCTTAATCCAAGACTACATGATATTAGACATCATGGTCATACCGTGAAGATGCTGTGTTTAGGAAATATTTATTCTGAGTAGGTATAAACCAAAATACTAAATCTAGTATATCTCATGAGACCTATCAATGAGTCAAGGGTCTATTTTAGGCCCCACCCATCAACAATTAAGCCCAATGAATTCATTATATTAGGGGACAAATATTTTATACAATGTATAACCAATACTACCTAATAATTATTAAACATCTATTCTGAAATAACAAGTATATAGATTTTTAGTATTTTCCAAATAAATAAATGGAAAACTTTCTATGTAATCATCCCCTACAATAAAATCATAGAGAGAAATGGGTATACAGTAAAGTCAATAATTTCCCCAATAAATCATTTTTTTACATCTTGCTGAACACATTTTAATTAAAATAAGGTAATATTGAGTGTTTACCAAGGAAAGACATTATAAGAAAAATTATTCTTATAATAGAAGATAGTTTGGAAATACAAAGGGAATGATGGATTTACATGACTTTAATCCCCAAAAATAAAATAGTATTATAGCATTTATAATGTAATCCATGAATAATATATGCACCATAAAATGGAAAACAAGTGGTGAATTTGAATCATATCTCAATAAAGAAAAATTGAGATGAAAAACCCTTATGATAATAGTAATGTATGAATAAAAAACCTGATAGGGATACTGTGAAATCCAATTATGTTGAGATCAAATATGTTCATTATAATTTAAGGAAATAGGGAAATTGATACAATATTTAAAATAAATTATGGTGCATAATATCAAACACATATCTTGGAATTTAAAATAAAGATAATTTGCACTCACAACTTTAGAAACATCCCACTCAAAATCCCTTGAAGGATATAATTTAAAAATGAAAATTAAATATCAAGAATAATTATAGGATATGATAAAAAAAATTAAATTCTTATTATATAAACCATAAAAAATAAAACATTTTGTATAATATGTAATATGTCTCAATGAGGTGAAAATTGGTACAATAAACCCCTTTAAAGTAATACAGTGTTTCTATTAGGAATCATTTGATAATGAGGTAATTAGAAAGATTTTTAGTGACCAATAAATGAATGAGGTAAAAAATTATTCATTTTTATGAATAAATAAAACTTGTAACAATATAGTCAATAAGTTAGTTTGTAACTTCATGGAAGAAAATTGAGTTTGCAAAAACCCATTCTAACATAGAATCTTTCATGTAAAAACCCCTTAAAGGATAAAAATTCAAATTAAAAATTAAATAGAAATAATGATAATCAGATCATGATAAAAAATATTAAATTGGATATATATGTATTATTCTAAATAAAACATAGTGTATAACAAGAAATATGTCTCAAGGGGTGAAAATTTAAGACAAGAAACCCTAACCTTTGTTTTTTTAACATACACTAAAGAGATTGAATATAATTTAAAAAAATAACCAACTTAATAATATATTTAAAAAAAATCAAATCTATAAAATTTTATAAATTTCATTTATAATTATTATCTATACGTATATTAGTTATAGGTGATCTATTTTCAATATCGGGTGTGAGTAATTTGGATTGTTTTAAACTAGTTTCAAAATGGCAGTATTGTTGTTCATTATTATTCCCAAGTTCATCACTACCAGAAAATATAAGGTACTGTAATTTATTTTTTAAATTTATTTATAATGTTATAATTTCCTTATATGGGAGTTTTTGTTATGACCCTTAATGATAAAATCGATGACGAGCAAGGTTTGATGATTTTTAATGAAAAAATTTTGTTATCTAAATTAATGTATTAAATATTAATGTTATAATTCAAGAAAAAAACATTTATTTATTTTTATATAATATATTATTATTAATTAATCTTTTATATTCATCAATTCTATTATTTTATTTCATTATTCCTGTTGGTGGTTAGATTTACAAATACATGAATATACAATAATTAATGGATGATTATGATTACGAAAGTGATATATTTTAATATAATATCATTATTAAAGAATAATAATGATATTATTTAAATAATTTAAAAGATTATAATCATATTTTAAAATATTTAAATAAATAATAAAGGAAATTGGATAAAATATTAAATAGGTTACTTCCTAGAGGTGGTAGTTTCCAAAATGCAGGATTAACGTTTTCATTTCCCAAACAATAATAGGGGGAAAAGGTTGATTACAATTTTTTTCTTCATAATCATAATTATATTATATATATAATATTTATTCTTTAATTTCACCATTATAAAAAGTGAATAGAGAGGCAATGGTGAAAAATAGAATTCGTCTCTACATAGAGGTGGTAGTTCAAACAACACGCAAAGGATGATTTAATTTCTCTTAATATAAAAGGGAAAATGTGGTTAATATTTGATTAATTAATATAATAAAATTATATGTAAAAAATATATAGCTATTATAAAATTTTATTTTGGAAATTAAGAATAAAAATAAACAAATTTAGGAAAAATTAGAACTCATGTGGAGGACTAGAGTTTCCCCTAGAAGACTCCTTAGAAATTGTGGTATTATGCCCATATATTGTGACTAGAGGCTTAAGGAAAATGAATAAGATTATAGGTGAATAAATAAGGGGTTAGTTTCAAGTGTAATTCAAATTTTTTGTGTGTTCTTGATGGGTTGGTGTTGGCCCCATTTATATGTGTTTAGAAGGACATTTTGTAATTATTTCAACTTAATACAATGAGAGCATATGTTTCGCATGTCAAGAATAAAAAAATAGAAAAAATGGATTGGGGTTTGAGATAAGATCTATAATCCCTCAAAAATTCATTTTAGCGCACGTTTTAAACATGTTTATAAGTCCTTCACTCTTATAATTTTCAATTTTACCATTTTTTTGAGTTTACCATGGTAACAAGTTTTTATCTAGGTAATTAATTTTAAATACAAAAAATAAAATAGAAATTATTACATAATTTGTATATATTTATTCCAATTATTAAATCTATTTTATCAGATGAAATTTATATGTGTAATAAAACTCAATTTTAACATCCTCACATAAAATTCGTAAAAATTCATTTTTAGAAAATGTATATTTTTAGGCTTAAAATTTATATGTTTGATAAAATTATGAATTTATTTTATTTACAATATATAAATTAGTTTATTTTAAAAAGTAAACATTATATGACTTTAAAATCAATATGAAACCTAAATTTACCAAAAAAATATTTAATTAAAAGAAAAGACTAAAATTAATTTCTTTATTGGAAAAAATTATACAAGTTCATAAAATGTCAAAGATAGGTTTATAAAATTAGAATGGTATTATAAATACATATATTTCTACTCATTAAAAACATATTTTATCAATTAAATTATTTTATAAACTTATAGGTTTTTCTTATATAATAATAAACTTTTTATTTTGTTAGTGACAATATTTTCACTATTCACCTAAAAATCAACTATTTCAAAAAAATCGTAAAAATTAATCTTATGATAATATTAACACGATGAATATAAAATTATAGATTATTTTTCGAAATTAAAATTCTGAATTTTTTGAATTAAAATTTTAAATAAATATAAAAATATAATGAAAACTATTTTTATACGAAAATAAACATTACAAAATAATAATTGTTCTTATTATTCCTATCTTTTGAAGCCTTCAAAATGAGAATCAGAAAATTCAAAAATGAAGAAATGCTTGGATATGGGTATTAATTTCTGTAAAAACAATCTAAAAATAAGGTGGACATGATCTCATAGATCTTGTGAACCTCTAGGACACTTGCAATAGCATGACCATCAAAAGTTCATGCGGATGACCACACATAGTGCATAGGCTGCAGAAGGCCCTATGAAGTCCCTTCAACAAGTCCTTCTAAAAATCATTAGAATATAGGGGGATAATTTCCTCAAGGAATGATCCTCTTATGGTCATAAATGTCATGCGCCGCATCACCGATAGGTAGAATGATCATCCTTAACGAAACTCATACATCCTCCTAAGATCCCCAAATTTTGAAAATTAAAAAAAAAAGAAATAAAAAGGGTAAATGAGAGAGCCTTTTAAAGCCACATGAATCATGTGATGCACCCTAGGATGATCACAAGAGACTATGAAATCCCTGGTGACACGTCCTCATGGTAACTTGAGATCCCACTGGCATATCTACCTCATCACATGAAAGACCTTAGACATTTCTAGGTGGTCTTATGCTCTCCATTTGGTTCCAAAATAATAGAAGCGTTTTCCTATGATAAATGACCATGTATGACTATAAGACCTTTTTTGGTTACATGATGCATCACATATGGAGAGAATTATTGTCCTAGATAACATTCATGAAAAGTTTAAAGACCCCATGACCTTATAAATTAAACCAGGAAAATAAATAATGGGAAATATGAGATCCGCTTATGGTGTTAAAACACATATGAATCACTGGAATAGTCTCACAAAGTCCCATGAAAATCCATCCTTATCACACTAAAGGTCCCAGATAGGCACACTGATCACATTAAATATCCTCTAGATAATTCACATAGATAATATGATGAAATCAGTACATTTCATCTAAGTCTCACAATAGCACCAAGGCATTTCAACTGGCTCGCGTGACATCTTTCGGACAGGCCATCCAGACGCTGTGACTTCCTTTGGACATGTCAGCTTGAATCAGAAGACACCCTCTGAAACATGTCACACTTAATCTCATAATTACCTACATGTGTGTCATCCAACTTTTTCAATGACACCAAGGAATGTCAATTGGATCATGAGGTTCCCTCTAAGCATGTTTTCTATGATCATGAGATGACTTCCAGGACAATCCAATTGGGTCTTATGATATAATAGAGACAATTTATCCTTGATGAAGTGATAACCATAAGAAATTCCATCAAATTTATTCGATGCCACTCAGACAAGTCAACTAGATCATGAAACTATATTTGGATATTTCAGGAAGACACTCTCTGACATATCAAACAGAAAATCAGGGCACGTCAAGTGGGAAATCAACACAAGTCATTCATACCAACATGACAGGTAAATTGGGAATCCTAGGACTTGATAACCTTGCACATATTCAGTGAATAAGCACTAATCATAAGGGAAGCATTAGTGTGTAAGCCCTAACCATTTTAGATATGATTAATTTGATTCCTAACACAACTAGGATATATAGGACACCTCATCAAGGCCCGAGATCTATATTAAGCATCCAAAGGGAAATCCTAACACATAACTCTACATCCGAAATCAATGAGACTAATTATTTTCCGTCGCTTGATTCTCACACCAATCATAGTTAATGTGGAATTAATAAGTCACAATGATCATATCATTCATGCGAAAATCATCTATCAGGATAAGGGGAACCTTAGTGTGTAATCCCTAATCAGTAGCTTAATATGATATGTCCCGCATATTAGGGAAATGTTAGTGTGTAAGCCCCATCCAATTGAAATACAAGGACTCTGATTCCTACCATAACCAAGATATATTGGATGCCTTTATGAGTCCAGATTCCAAACTCAAATGGGCACCCACTTTGGTTTAAGTCCCCTCATGTCTATTACATTTCAACCATTGAGACCCAATCCTTCCCATGAGATGATTGTTCTACCTCATCCATTAGTGGAATAAAAAGACAATTAAACTACAATAACTCAGATTCCTACCAAAACTAAGATATGGAGGATGCCTCCCCAAAGCACAAGCTCTGTATTAATCATCAAAAGGGAAGTCTTAGTACATATGTCTTTCATACACAAGTAATGAGAATGATTATCTTCCATCCCTTATTTATAACATAACTAGCATAGGTCACATGGCGTCTGGGAGTCACAATGATCATATCATTCAAATGAAAAGACTCTATCCGGATAAGGGAAACCTCAGTGTGTAATCCCTGACTAGTGGAGTAATATGATATGTCCCACATATAAGGGTTACATCAGTGTGTATGCCCTAACCAAATGAACTATGAGGAATATTAATCCTTCCATAACCAAGATACAAAGGACGACATCCTAAGGCTAGAGCCCAAATTCAAATGCAACCCATTTCAGTATAAGTCCCCTCATGTATCCAACATTTCAACCATTAGGACCCAATCAATACCTTGGGCTAATAATCTTTCCTCATCCATCATTGGAATGAGAAGCCAATTGAACTCTGATGACTCCAATTACTATGGTAACTACGATACATAGGATGCCTTTCTATGTCCCAAAATCCATATTAAACATCCCATGGGTTGTCTCAGTACATAAGTCACACATCCAAATGCAGTGAGATAGATTACTTATTATCCCTTGTTTCTCATACAAATCATCTCTCATGTGGGCTTAGGGAGTTTCAATGGTCATTTTATTCACATCTTGAATATCCACCAACTAGGTAAATCTTACTATGTAAGCCCCGATGAGTGGAATGATATAAAAATCCCACATATAAGGGAATATACCTTGTGTCCAGTACCAAGGACTGGAAAAACTATGATAACTCTGATTCCTACTATAACTAGGATATGTAAGACGTATCCTCACGATTTGATCTCAAATATTTTATGCCTAAGTGCCCACACATATATCATTTTCACATGATGTTAAACTATAATAGTATAACTAACTATGGGGATTTTGATTCCTACAATAAATAGGATATATAGAAAACCTCATAATGGCTCAATACCTTCCATAAAATATTAACTACCTCACCGCATGACAATAAATTCCAAATTTCCTAGTTATGTGACTTTATCATATGAGTAGCTATTCATTATTGGTAAATGGATGAGGAACCTCAGATACATACAAATGGATTCAATAATGATATCCTCTGCATCTTCTTCACATAAATGGGGGTGTCCTATGATCATTTTAGGGTAACCTATCCCGTATTGGGATTAGGGATATATTCTTCAACATATCGTAAATCTATAAGAGAGTCATGAGTAGCCAACAATTCCCCCCAAAAGGGGGAGATAAGCCTCACCTCCAATCCTATTGACCAATGTGAGTTCCTAAGTGTCATTAGTTTCAAAAGCACAACGAAACACATTTCTTTTAGGAATTAGGTCTGTACCCAGTTTTGGATATTGAAACCTTTGGGAGTTTACATTAAGATCAACAACGATAACCTAATGTGAATGATTAGGAAAAATATTTAACCCCTCTCACTCACAATCAATCTTCGGGCCAAACCAAATGCATGTAGCGGTTGTCTCTTTCACATCCAAAATAATGGTGAACCCAACATGAATATCTAAAATAAAAAAATTATTTGGTTATTATCCATCAGGGAATTTTGTTTGAATTTTATGTGAAACAAAAATGGTGAACGAATTTGAGTCTCTCAAATAACATAATGATCAATTTTCTATGTGTATGGCCACTTTGTTAGCATATGAAATGAATCTTATAATCAAGGAATATATCTTATAGGTTATTCTATATAATAGGGGTTCCCATGAAATAAGTCTATCCTTGATTTGAAAACTCCACACATATAACACCCAAATATTTCATATTACATTAGTTCTTCAAAGTAATTCAATAACTTACACTACACGCAACATCGAGTTCAAGCGCACCAAGACTTACCAAAATAGCCGTTCAAAAGTGGTTATGAATAGTATTAACTAAATTTTGAACTATATATAATACTTATAATTTTAGAATCCATATTATAAGTTTCTTAGACATAATGTACGAACAAATTCATTTTTTCAGATAAAAGAAGTATTTTTCAAAAAATATAATTTTACCGTCTTTTAATGATGAACCCTTTTTAAATCCAATATTTAAAACTTTTATATATTTAATTTGACAAAATAAACTTCTTATTTATAATCAGGACATAAGAATTTTGTTTCAATAATTTTTTTGTGTTTTTCTGATAACTTTCATATTTGGGTGAATAGTGAAAAATACTATATTTTAACTGAAAACAACTTTTTTAATCAAAATAACATATAGTGATAAATTATAAATTTTAATGGTTTAGAAGTATAAAAAAATTATATTTTTACCATTTAATCCAATTATGTTCATTTTATGTAATTTCACTTTGAAACTGGGCATAAACAAGTGTCAATCTTTTGATAGTTATTATTTCTAAAAAATACGCCATTTGGTTTTGATAGCGGGAATTAATTTTAAATTAATAAATTCAACTTATATGTTTTTAATTTGGTAAAATATACTTCATTATTAAATTTTTAATATCAAAATCATCTTAGGGTGAATTTTTGGTATTTTTTCTGAAAACTTTTAATTTTTGAGGAATACTGAAAAACACTAAGTTATAGTTTAAAACCGAATTTTTAGATAAATAAAATTATTTATTTTATTTAAATTTATTTTAGGTCAAAATAGATACAAAATACCTATATAAGTTCAATTTAATTCATTGGAGTTAGTTTATAATAATTTTAGATATATAAAAAATTTATTAAACTTTTCACTCTCTTTTACCCACCTCCTAGGAAAATTTTTAAATTCACATAAAAGTTAATTTTACCACTTCTGTGAGTTTTATTTTGAAAATTCGAGGTACAAGGCTAATATCAAAGAGTAAAATGGGGTTCAATAAGATAAAAATAATTTTTTGTGAATAGTAACTTTTTACTTTTATTTACCACTGTTAAAAGTAAATAGTGTAATTAAGGGTAAAAATGATATTATTATTACCCTAACACAAGTCCTAATTCTATTGGATAATTTTAATTCGACCAAAAATAACCTTAGGAATAAAATATGACCCTTTAGGTCCACTTGGATTAGATTAATACATTTATTATTATTTAATTTAAAGAAGAGTTAAAAGAGTTAAAATCAATGTTTTATAACTAAACCATTTTTAATATAGGGTTATATATAAAATAAATTCGACAATAAATATTAATTAAAAAGATAAAATGATTCCATAAATAATGTAATTGTATTTATAATTTTTAGAGATTAAGTAATTAAATTTATTAATGACACAGTGATGATGAAATAATTACCTTATTAATAAAAAAATCAAATAAATGGTATTATAAATATTAAAATAAATATAATTTCAAAGTTTTTATGAAATACACAAGTTTTATAGGTGAATATTACGTGTTAGGGATTTTTCAATTTATCGTTTTCTAAGTAATCAAGTTGTGATGACTTTCACAAAAACAAAATACCAAATAGTGTCAAAATTGACATAAATTAAAATTTAAAACAAATACTATATTAATGGTTGATATAATATTCCTAAAAATGTAAGGTTTGGAAAAAGGGATTAAATAGTATTATATATGTCATTAATGAGCCACTTTAGGTTCTCTTGGAAGTTTAGAGTAAGGTTATTAACCATATAGAGTAAGAATACAAGAAGACACGATAAAAGTTAAACTATTTAACTAAGAGTTAAATCTAAAAGATAAGGTTAAAATGGTAACCTAAACTTGTCTAAAACCTATTGGTTGAGTATATTTAGACCCATAATCACCTAAGTTCCGAAATAAATTTATTTGGAACCATTATAAACCTAATATGATTGTATAATAAATTAATACTTTAATCATTTCCTAAAGTGACCCTCAACCCTCTTATAAAAGGGAACCTCCTCTTCTCTAAAATTACCACCTCCAAAGCCATTTGGCTCGGACAACCCCTGCCCAAATATCCTCCCAACTATACTAACTTCATCATAGAGGCCTTAATTTGGTCAGAAAGACATCCTAAGGAGCCCTTTTGATTAAATCAAAAGTAAGAACCCAAAGAAAAGGTAATGATTTCACCACCTTCTTTCAAGTTATCTTATTCTTCCACTTACTGTTTCTTTATTGTTTCTATTATAAAATAACAACTATAGTATCTTATATATACTGTGATGTTATTATAAATATGGCACAACTATTTTCAATATTCTACACATCTTATGAAAGATAATGTCACCATGCGTGTGTATGTACGACTTAGCGTCTCCACGTCGTGGTGTAATTTGTTATTCAACACTATGTTATTTGGATGGATATAAAGATGAGTAATATGTATATAAATAATGAAAATAACATTATAATGTCTCTGTAAAATTAATATACCATCCAATTCCACACCATTAAGGAAATGATATTGTCTCTCGTGCGTACGTACGGATTACCGTCTCCACGATGCGATGAGATTCATTTCCACGTTCACCATTCATCGATGATTATAAAAATATATATTACTAATAAGTATATAATATATGAAACAATAATGCTAATGGATATATATATATATATATTTACTTACATATATTTTATTCACTTAGTTCCATTCAATACGATATGAAAACGGAAACAAAGTTTATGCGTACGTACAGACTATCATCTGCATAAATGGTGTTTTTAATTTCATATATATGTCTATTATAAATATTTATATTATAAATATATATGATATATAAATCATGTTTTATATTCTGTATGTATTTATATCTTGATCTAAGTGATACAATCAAGAGTAACAAGTTAAAACACCTATGATAAAGAAAACGATTATTACCCGAAATGTTAATTTAACATGGAAATTATTATTCAATGGGTAGTATAAAGTCATAAATGAATCATTTATGATATCATAAATATTAATATGGTTATGGTATAATTTAATAACATACTAAGATCTTCATAAAGGATGTTAAACGTACCCTCAACAAAGGGAAAGTGCAAGGTAAGGGTTAATTCCTCAATCTCATTATTATCCTAGATTGTTTATGTGTAAGTATTTACTAGGAAATTTTTATCATCCATGTCCATTTTTCGTAAAAATGATTTCAAAATTAATATTTTATGGATTTGTGAAAGGTTCTCTTTATCAAGATCATATTTTTAAATGTTTTAAATATTTATCTTTCTAAATATTTTTAATTAATGTCCATGCTTTCAAAATGATTTTATGGATTTATTTATACGGACATGAATGTTTTGAAATGATAATTATTCTCAAAAGATTCAAAGTGGTATGGGACACTATGATTCAAAAATCTCTTTTAAATCACTTCCTTTATAAATGTGTGACTTTTAAATGATTTTACAAACAGGATATTTCTCTCAAAAAGTTTACTCATCATTTTCAATTATGTCCGCATCCTTTACTGGATATTAATTTTGATTGAGGTTGATTTATTATAATACAATATTCCATATTTTATTGAATCAGTTATGATATGTTTGAATATGTATGTTCTATTTTTATACCATTCATGGTTTATGGTTAATGTAATGACATTTAATATGCTATCTTTAATATGAATGTTTATGTTATGTTTCTACTTTTTCATATGAGGAATGTAGTGGACTTGGTAAGTGACGGGTGGAGCCCACTATAGCTCCTCAATGCATCGGTAGGTATCATGAGACAAACTAGTGTCTTGGATTAAGGCTTTTAAAAAAATTTATTTTTAGTCTTGGCACAAGGCCTTGACTATGTGGTAATGATGTCCGGCTTTAGGCATTCCCTCATTATGAAATTAGTTATTACATGTGATTATTCGACTAGTAGAATATCCATGTGCATGTTTATATAGTAATGTTTGATTTTTTTTTCATATTATGTTCAAGTTTATGTATAAAAAGGCTGTTGTTTTTATCACACATCTTTCCTTAAAAGTTTATAACTTCTACTAAATTATTTACCCGTACTGGGCATCTGAGCTCACCCCTTTCCTATATTTTATTTTCCCAGGATTCCAAGACGTGTATTATGATTGATATGGAGGGTTAAGCTAAAGAAAATAATGACATTCTCAAAGATCAATTTTTTTTTATTGTATGTTAGAAAGTGTAATCTAATGTTCATGTATGCAATATATTTTCCAAGACTGCTAAACCGATCGGTCTTTTGGGACTTGATTACTTATAATCATGCCAATGTATTAAAATAATGCACCGACTCTAGGAATCAATGGTCGGCGAGTTACAGTTGGTATCAGAGGAAGTTTAGCAATAACCATGTAAACTAGATTTAGATAAACTATGATTAGAGAACATAGCCATAAGATAAACTTTGAGGATTAGTATAGAGGAACTTCCTATAATTTTGGTATTGTAGATATTTTGTGAGTTTTCCAAGCAATACATCCCTGTCGAGATATGAGTAGGTAGAGGTGGCTCTGGCACAGATGTACCTAGGGGTAAAACCTGAAAACACCTTTTTGAGCTAGACTCGAACGGGGACTAGTGCATGACAATGGGCCTTGCTGCACTCTTGGTTACGACACTCCCAGGGGATATGCTTAGGATAATTCTTGTTTTCTTTACAAACCACTAGGAAGGGTTTATGAGTATATACCTCCTCAATGAATTTTTTTTGTGATTATGGATTATATCCATAAACTGTTCAATTTAAATTAGGTATTTTACATGTTTTTAATTATGAATTGTGATTCAAAAACTGACCTAGTGTATGCGATTGTATAGAAATGGAACCCAATAGAAGGAATGTGAACTCCAACAATACGTATGATCCAAAGAGTAAGAAGGATCATATATTTCATAGTATTAATCCAACATTTAAATGGAAAATAGTATCCCATGTATTCTCAACATATGAAGAAATAGTATAATGTTTTAATTAGATAAGTAAATAATTCTCCAAGTCCTATGGATTTGAAGGGAAGCAAGATAAGAAAAGGATGGAATAGAGAAAGATGGATAAAGGGAAGAGGGAAAAAGGATTTTTCCCATGTGTGATAATTGTGGAAATAATCCCCATGGTAAATGCTTGAAGGGAATGGGAGTTTTTTTATAAGTGTGGAGAAGAAGGACACCAAGTACGTGATTGCAAGGGTAAGAAAAAAATTTAAAATGTACATTGCTTCATCTGCAAGGTGTTGGAACACTACGCGAATCCATGTATCAGTCATTAGAGTATACCTTAAATGATGCTATTAGATAATAATCAAGTTATGATACAACATCATGTGAAGAGGAATGACTAGTGTTCTTATGTTATTAATATAGAATTATTTCATTTCAATTTTGTATCAACGATATAATGGTTATATGAATTATGGAGATAAATAAGGATGGTACTGCAGTACTATTTTATTGAAGATTTGAGATTATATGGTTATAAGAAAAGTGAATTAATAGTAAGATACAATTTTTTGGAAAATACATTTTTGAAGGAAAGGTAATCCTTAATATGGTCCGGGTAATGAGGTAGTGATTTTGGAATAAGAGATGGTTGATTTGGATAAATTATATTGGATATTCTTGACTTCCTTGAATCTGATTAATGATTTGTATATTCCATCATTATTGGAGTTTACAACATTTTTTGGATATAAAGAGTATATCCAGTATCCTATAACGAATAAGGGAGAATGAATATAATCAATAAGGTTTTATGTTAATTCCGGATGTAGCGGTGTTTTAAAGGAATATATGATGAAGGCGTTCACATGTTATTACATAGAAAAAAGGATCTTCATTGTGTTTAACTTCCTTATAAATTTTGGATAGAGATTATGGATATAAGTATTTTGGATAAGTCTAAACGTTGAAATGGATTAAGTTTGAAATTGGAAGCTATTGTTAAGGTTATTTTTGGATTGTTATAAAAAGGATAACCTAGAGGTCGGGCGACTACTCTTCACGTCCGATAAGGCTGCGATACTTGAACCCGCAACCGAAGAGAGACAAGGGTGCATCACCTACGACTGGACTACGTGGTGTACTAGTTTGTATAATTTTCTTTTTTTTAAATAGTCTGATAAATGAATAATAAATTCATCATTTGTGGAACCCTATACGATTAGGATAAATAATTTTTTAAATATTTTGGATTGAAAGATGAGTTTGTGGTAATAATTAGTTGAAGTATGAAACTCTACTTTTCATGTATATATATATATATATATAAATTTTTTTCCTCTTATTATGACAAAATTTTATTAACCCAATTTCTCATGTGGGTTTTCCCACAAAAGTATATTCTACTTTCAACCACTTATTTTCAAAGAAAATTTTCAAATTGCGAGGACACAATTTTTTGAAGGAGGGAACAAAGTAACACCACAAGATTTAATATTACGTTAGTTATTCAAAGCAATTCAATAACTTACACTACACGCAACATCGAGTTCAAGTGCACCACGACTTACCAAACTAGCCGTTCAAAAGAGGTTATGAATAGTATTAACTAAATTTTAAACTATATATAATCCTTATAGTTTTAGAATCCATATTATGAGTTTCTTAGAAATAATGTAATAACTAATTCATTTTTTTAGATAAAAGAAGTATTTTTCAAAAAATATACTTTTACCAACTTTTAATGGTGAACCCTTTTTAAATCCAATATTTGAAACTTTTATATATTTAATTTGACAAAATAAACTTCTTCTTTTGAATTAGGACATAAAAATTTTGTTTCAATAAATTTTTGGTGTTTTTCTGATAACTTTTATATTTGGGTGAATAGTGAAAAATTCTATATTTTAACTGAAAACAATGTTTTTAATCAAAATAATTTATAGTGTTAAATTATACATTTTAATGATTTGGAAGTTTAAAGAAAATTATATTTTTACCATTTAATCCAATTATGGTCATTGTAAGTAATTTCACTTTGAAATTGGATATAAACAAGTGTCAAAATTTTGATAATTATTATTTCTTAAAAATACGCCTTTTGGTTTTGACAGCGGGAATTAATTTTAAATTAATAAATTAAACTTCTATGTTTTGAATTTGGTAAAATATATATAATTATTGAATTTGGAATATCAAAATTATCTTTGGGTGAATTTTTGATATTTTTCCAAAAACATTTAATTTTTGATGAATAGTGAAAAACACTAAGTTATAGTTTAAAACCTAATTTTTATTTAAATAATTATTTATTTTATTTAAATTTATTTTAGGTCAAAATAGACACATAATACCTATATATTTTCAATGTAATTAATTGGAGTCAGTTTATAATAATTTTCGATATATAAAATTTTTATTGAACTTTTCACCATCTTTTACCCACCTCTTAGGAGAATTTGTAAATTCACATAAAACATAATTTTACCATTTCTATGAGTTGAATTTCGAAAATCCAAGAGACACGGTTAATATCAAGGAGTAAAATTTGGTTCAATAAGATAAAAATATTTTTTGGTGAATAGTAACTTTTTACTTTTATTTTCCACGATTAAAAGTAAATATGTTAATTAAGGGTAAAAATGATATTATTAATAACCAAAAACATGTACTAATTCTATTATATATGTGTAAATCAACCAAAAACAACCTTAGTAATAAAATATGACCCTTTAGGTCCACTTGGATTAGATTAAGACATTTATTATTATTTAATTTAAAGAAGAGTTAAAAGAGTTAAAATAAAATTTTAATAACTAATCCATTTTTAATATAAGGTTATACATAAGATAAATTCTACTATAAATATTCATTATAAAGATAAAACGATTTCCTACATAATGGTATTTTATTTATAATTTTTAGAGATTAAATAATTAAATTTATTAATGAAACAAAGATGATGCAGTAATTACCATATTAATGAATGAATCAAATAAATGGTATCAGAAATAATAAAATAAATATAATTTCCTAGTTTTTATGAAATACACGAATTTTCTAGGTGAATATGACATGTTAGGGATGATTCAATGTATCTTTTTCTAAGTAATAAAGTTGTTATGACTTTCACAAAAACAAAATACCAAATATTGTCAAAATTGACATAAATTAATATTTAAAACAAATACAATATTATAGGTTGATATAATATTCCTAAAAATGTAAGGTTCAGAAAAATGGCTTAAATAATAGTATATATGTCATTAATGAGCCAGTTGAGGTTCTATTGGAAGTTTATAGTAAGTTTATTAACCATATAAAGTAAGAATACAAGAAGACATGGTAAATGTTAGACTATTTAACTAAGTGTTAAATCTAAAAGATAAGGTTAAAATGGTAACCTAAACTTGTCTAAAACATATTTGTTGAGTTTATTTAAACCCATAACAACCTAAGGCTTGAGATAAATTCATTTAGAACCATTATAAACCAAATATGATTGTATAATAAATTAATACTTTAATATTTTCCAAAAGTGACCCTCACCCCTCTTCTAAAAGGGAACTGCCCTTCTCTCCAATTAACACCTCCAAAGCCATTTGGCTCTGCTGAACCCAGACCAAATATCCTCAAAACTATCCTACCTTCATCCTAGAGGCCTTAATTTAGTCAGAAATCCAACCTAAGGAGCCCTTTTGATCAAATCAAAAGGAAGAACCCGAAGAAGAGGTAATGATTTCACCACCTTCTTTCAAGCTCTCTTATTCTTCCACCTACTCTTTCTTTGTTGTTTCCATTATAAAATAATAACTCCAATATCTTCTATATACTGTGATGTTATTATAAATATGTAATAACTATATTCATTATTCTATCCATCTTATGAATGATAATGTCACCATGCGTGCGTACGTACGACTTGCTGTATCCACGTTGTGGTGTAATTTTTTATTCAACACTATATTATTTGGACGAATATAATGATGAGTAATATGTATATAAATAATGAAAATAACATTATAAATTCTCTGTAAAATTAATATACCATCCAATTCCACACCATTAAGTAATTAATATTGTCGCTCGTGCGTACGTACGGATTACCATCTCTACGACACGATGAGATTCATTTACACGTTCACCATTCATCGATGATTATAAAAATATATATTTCTAATAAGTATGTAATATATTAAATAATAATGATACTTGATATATATATATATATATTTACATAAATATATATTATTCACTTAGTTCCGTTCAATACAATATGAAAATGGAAACATCGTTTATGCGTACGTACGGACTACCGTCTCCATAAACGGTGTTTTTCATTTCATATATATGTCTATTATAAATATTTATATTATAAATATATATGTTATATAAATCATGTTTTATATTCTGGAAGTATTTAAATCTATATCTAAGTGATACAATCAAGAGTAACAAGTTAAAACATGTACGATAAAGAAAACGATTATTACCCAAAATGTTAATTTAACATTAAAATTATTATTAACTGGGTAGTATAAAGTCATAAATGAATCATGTATGATATCATAAATATTGATATGGTTTTTTTATAATTTAATAACATACTATTATCTTCATACAGGATGTTAAACGTACCCTCGACTAAGGGAAAGTACAAGGTAAGGGTTAATTCCTCAATCTCATTATTATTTGAGATTGATTATGTGTAAGTATTTTCTGGGAATTTTTTATCATCCATGTCCATTTGCATAAAAATTATTTCAAAATTAATATTTTATGTATTTTTGAAAGGTACCCTTTATCAATATCATAATTTTAAATTCTTTAAAGGTTTATATTTATAAATATTTTTAATTAATGTCCATGTTTTCCAAATGATTTTATGGATTTATTTATATGGACATGAATGTTTTGAAATGATAATTATTTTCAAAAGATTCAAAGTGGTATGGGACACTTTGATTCAAAAATCTCTTTTAAATTACTTCCTTTATAAATGTGTGACTTTTAAATGATTTTACAAAAAGGATATTTCTCTCAAAAAGTTTTACTCGTTATTTTTAACTATGTCATCATCCTTTACTGGATATTATTTTTGATTGAGGTTGATTTATTATAATAAAATATTCCATGTTTTATTGAATGAGTTATGATATGTTTGATTGTGGATGTTCTATTTTTATACCATTCATGGTTTATGGTTAATGTAATGACATTTCGTATGCTAGTTTTAATACGAATGTTTATGTTATGTTTCAACTTTTTCATATGAGGAATACATTGGACTTAGTAAGTGACGGGTGGAGACCGCTATAGCTCCTCGATGCATCGGTATGTCTCATGAGACAAACTTGTGTCTTGGCTTAAGGCCTTGACAAAAAATTTATTTGTAGTCTTGGCACAAGGCCTTGACTATGTGGTAATGAAGTCCGGCATTAGGCATTCCCTCATTATGAAATTAGTTATTACATGTGATTATACAACTAGTAGAATATCCATGTGCATATTTATATGGAAATTTTTGATTTATTTTTTCATATTATGTTCATGTTTATGTATAAAAAGGATTTTGTTTTTATCACACATCTTGCCTTAAAAGTTTATTGCTTCCGCTAAATTATTTACCCTTACTGGGCATCTGAGCTCACCCCTTTCTTATGTTTTATTTTCCCAGGATTCCAAGAAGTGTATTATGATTGATATACATGGTTAAGCTAAAGGGAATAATGGAGTTTTCAAAGGACTATTTTTTTGTATTTTATGTTATAAAGTGTAATGTAATGTTCATGTATGCAATCTATTTTCAAAGTCTGCTAAACTGATCGGTCTTTTGGGACATAATTCCTTGTAATAATGCCAATGTATTAAAATAATGCACCAACTCTGGGAATCTAGGGTCGGGGAATTACAACACAAGCAAAATGGATGAATCGGGAATAAAAGGACAATTATGTAAACCATGTATATCTAATTGAGAACTCATAATTACTATGATATTGCAATAATTAGTGGCCTTGTTCTTTTTTGTCTGAATGAATTCAGATACTACTCTAATCAATAGCATCCCGGTCTGAGATAATGTCTTCATCCAATGACTATTCAGAAAAATCATCTATGGATACAACCTCTGTGAGTTTCAAAATGATCTCACATTCTCAAAATCTTCATCATCAGGTGGAAAACACAATGGTCTAGAAATACCATTGATGTGGTACAGTCTTGACTCTTGAGGCAGCCTATGAGGGTCTCCAATTACTAAAATAGATGAGTTTGTATCATCCAAGGAAAGGTGTAGCTATACACGTGGCCCTTATTGCCACAACCAACTACTTTGATAACTTATCCCCAGAGTGTGAAAATCACCACCTTCAGTATCTGATGAAGGTGTACTAGGGAGTTAAATATGGCTCCCTTCCAGATTAGGGTCCACTTAGGAGGGCTCTTTTCAACCACGATCACAAGCACCGTTCCACTAGTACCCATCTGTCACCAGCTGAGGGTACCACCAAACACACTACTACCTCTGATTCCCATGCATGGGAAATAAGGAAGACACATTAGGTGAGTAAGGATCTATATAACCATGAGTGGTATTATATCCCTACTCATACTAATGATGTCTACTGGCATAATCTGACTAAAACTAGTGAGCGGGCTCATATCCTTACTCTCTTTAAACAAGTTTGTGGTCATATTCCTATAATAGGCATGGGGGAGGTCTGTATTTCTTCCCCCAGGCATGAAACCCATTATCATATTCAGATTGAACAAGGAGGATATAAGTGGCATCATATCCTTACTTCAATCAAAGACATCATCTAGCATATAATGGGGATGGAAAATGTGCAGGATTATATCCCTGTGCACAATTTTCTAAAATTCCATTTCATTTGAGAAAGAGTTGAAAAACTCCACTGACATATTCCATCATTCATACAAGTATAGGGATATGTGCATATTCCTATACTTACAACCAAGGAAGTTTAACACTTTGATCATTATGAACAAGTGGTTTCTCCAAAGCAATGGAATATTATTTCTCTTTTCTAGGAGGATTATCAGAATATTATGGTAAAGGACGAGACTTCAGGAAAGGCTCATATTACCATTCTAACTTGGGCTCACCAATTGAGAGCATCCCATACCTCAGGACAAGAGCCCTTGCCTATCAAAAAATTCCACCATCATATTCCAAAATCCAAGGATTGAGATCATATCCTTGTTTTGGTCACTGCTCACAAAGTGAGAGGGGCACATGACTTAGGATATTCTTCTATTTCCATCAAATAAAACCATCGAAAAACTCCAAATTCCTAGGATTGATATCATATCATCATTATTTATAGGTATAACCAAGTGAGAATGAAACATTTCTTTGGATAAGCTCATATTTTCTTTCAGTGAATCTATTTGTAATATTTCAACAAATCATGTAAGTTAGGTGCATATTCCTACTTATGCTGAAAAAATATTACACTATAATCCATTAAAGGAAATTTAAGAGGAGTCTCATATCCCTTCTTCCATTTCGGAGGTCCATTGGAATGTTCTGTAAGAGAATTAAAATTCATACTAGGGTCATATTCCTATTCGAATCTAGGATCACCAGGTCAGAGAGGCACATTCCTTAGAGAAGGCTCATATCAATTCCATAAAAGTCCAACATAATTTTACCAAGGATCATGAACAGGCTTATACTCCCATTCTGACTGAGGCTCACCCAGTAAGAATGAAACATGACTCATTATAGGCTTATGTTCCTATCAATAATGATAAAGATGATTAGAATATTTTATCATCTTCTTAGTCGTGGTATTATACCCCCGCATCACCATATGGTTGTAAAAAAGTTCCTACTGCTATCATATAGTATGCTCATATCCCTGCAGAACTCTAGATAGTAGGTAGAAATATTCCGACTACAATGCAGAATAATGATCATATCCCTAATCTACCCAATTCCAGTTTCGTTGTGGTTGTTTGAGACACACTATCAATACCTCAATGGTCCATCAACTCTTTAACCAAAATAGAAGATGATCATTAACACAATAGTCTTCCTCGTGGTAGTGTGGAGATGGATCTCAGGGACTCTACTCCTGACAACGGTCGTGTTCAACCTCCCCACACTGATATCTTCCATGGATAAGGAAATACTCCCCTTTCTTAGAAACCTTCATATATAAAAGTTTCCAAAACTTAGACTCCTTCATATAGAGAGGTGTTCGAAACATTTCCCATTAGCTTTCAGCAATACTCCAATCCAGTTAGTTGGTGACTCCAAGAACCATCTTCTATGGCCTGATAGGATGGAGTCATTTAAGTCTAAAGAATATGAGGATGACATTGACATATGGAGAGAGTTATCTGGAAAAAACCTCCCCCCATGTTATGGCCCCTCGTGACTTCTAAATATGTGGTACAAAATGAGCTATAAAAGGAGGGCATGACTTATCTACACTAAAATATATGTTCCAATAATCATCAATTGAATGCTATAAATCTACCTTATCTAGGGTATGAGTATCAACATCATCTCATCAATATAATCTGTTGATATCTAGATATGGACACATTTTTCTTATCATGGAACTCGAGACTAGAGGATCTTAAAAACACCTATACAGTGTTTGTCTCTCCATAGTGACAACACTCCACTGACTAATTTCTAGAGAATTTATAGATGTTCATATTTGAGTATAGTAAAAATATAGAGCATTTCACTTCACTATATTGAAAAAATAACGTAACCCTTCAGATATGACATACCATAATTTCTTAGCCTCTAACAAAATTAGAGGACCATGTAACGCACAAGTCAATTGGTAACTACAAAAAAATGAACCCGATACAATATTTCCCAAACATCATAAAGGAAGGGATATGATAATAAAAAAGTATTTGAAATGGTACCCTCAAAGCAATGTGAATACATTTCATACACATAATCCAATGTTTCAATCAACTAAACAACTTCATATAAAGAATGGTTCCCATCATGGGAAATCATTTCACCTAGATCCTACATGAGCATAGATGTGTCACATCAAACAAGACATAGTAGCATCAGCCATAGTAGTTATCTAGGATCATACCTAGGTCATCAGTCTAGGGGAATATCTACCCCCACATCCACCTCTTAGATCGTCAATTACCTATATGATTTAGTACATATCATCAACAGCTGAAAACAAAACCCATCCAACTAGACTGATGAAATTTATATCTCAATCACTATCACCGGGTTCATCATCCCCTGGGAGGGTCTTGGGGAAATAAACAGTGATTCCAGATCTAACCACTCTTGCTAGGATGGGGGCATTTATATCTCCATGTCTGTCCAAGAATTCAAAATATCCATGACTGGAATCATTAGATCCTTAACAATAGGATTAATCAATGCCAATTGCGGCCCCAGATAACCCCAATCCCATAGGGATGTGGATATTTTTATCATCATCATCACCATAGAATGATTTTTTCTTCAATAGTTTGTGAGATTAATATCAAATATCAGCTTCCCATCCCTTCCTCCCACCGCAAGACAAACCTATGCTCTTTGGGGGTCGTATAAAAATCACATCCAGAAAATCCCTCAGGGTCATTACTCATAGGCTATGGAAGGAACATATGACAAGGGAAATTAGGACCCTCCATGGTCACATTCCGAAATGACCTAATATAGCCAGTGGTTCAAGTAAAGACCCTGATAAATGTATTATAGAATCATCCCGTTACATTGAAAGTAATAAGTCAAACACTATTACCCGATTTTCCTCTATGAATGTTGTCACTGCCAACACAATAGATACAGTGGATCAAGAAAGAAACCCATAGGTCCACAATATGAAACATACACCCCAATAGGAGGGTGATTTGGATGCTCCAACTGAGGCTTCACACAAACAAAACCCAAAAGGGTTAAAAAAAATATGGCACCCTTGAATATTGATTTTACACCTCTCTAAAGGAGAACTACCAAAAATAAATAGAAAGTCATGGATACATCCCAAAAACCTTATAGAAGAGTAGATGATCTTTCAATGGAGGGAAATTTGTCACAATCTATGAATGAGATACAAACTTTTAGACAACTCATTGAATAGATACCTATGGGTAATATTCTATTTGGGTATCATGTTCACCGTATAGAGAATATTCCTCCCTCCATGCATCTAGGAATATCCGATCTTCCATCAAGAGAAGTATCCAAGTTTTAGAATGAATCTGGATCTAGGAAGATGATCTACATAAATGAGGAAGTCAAAAATGACCATGAATTCCCTCTATTGTAGAGACAACCCCTCCTTCACAAGGGAGATAATTTAGTAGTAGGATGAATCATGAATCAGTTGGAAACAAAGGATGTGCCACCTCTTAAACCCCCAACCACTCCCTATAGATGGGAGGAAACTCAGATAACAGTGCCCCCTAAGTAGATTAATGTCATCGAGTCCCTAGATACTTGAATTGAATCCCTGGAAAGAAGAAACCCACCTCTGTATCCTGAGAGGAATCCCTATCCCGAGTGGTTGGATGATACTCTTCCCCCACATATTTTTGGGAATCCTACCATATCTACCTTTGATGGTGATGGAATCCCTGGACAAAATCTCACACATTTCGTATCCTAATGTGGTCTGATGATGGGACCTCAAGATAAATAGGATGTAACAAAGTTAAGATGTTTTATACATACTTTGAAAAGTCCAAACAGTGTTTGGTATAATAGTTTTCTAGCGGTCTCCATTGCAGGATGGGAAGACATTTGTTCTCAACTCTTTTATCAATTTAGCACCACACTGAGGAAAAAGAAAATTGTCGACATGATGAATTGAAAATAATGAAAAAATGATAGGGTGCCGGACTTCCTTGCTATATGGAAATATTTAAACTATTCACTCATCATCCCTCTCTCATAGAAAAAATTTCTAAAAATCTCTATTGAAAATATTCAGGATGAATTATAGAAACCTCTGTTCCCAACAAAGTATCCAAATTGGTTCCTTGTGTTCACAGAAAGGATGAAACATCTAGAGGACACCATTTAGTGAACCTGGCCAAAATCTTGACTCATTCCTTCAAAATAGTAGAAAAGTATAGGAAAAGAAGAAGTTGTATCTATCAAACTCAAGTCAGTAGAAGTTCCCATCTAACCACGTAGGTAGGCCCTAAATACCCCATCACCTCCTGTCAAGTGATGAAAAAACAAAATCACCCTTTTTAGAAGCACAAAGAAATTTGGGTTTCCTAGGATTTGAGTAACTAATGAATAAAGCATAATACTTCATAAATGAACAAGTCCTTGATTATTTCTTGGAATCCATGTACAATAACCAGCTCAAGCTACTATATACTAATAAGCCCAATGAATTCAACCACACTGACCATCCCAACTATTTTCCTTTCCATAGAAGGCTGGTTCATAATATCCAGGAATACTTTGTTTTCAAAGTCATCCTTCAAGGAATTGTTGATTATAGATAGGTGGTGGTAGATAAATCCTAAGAGAAGGTGTCTTATATAATAGTTTCCCATTCTGAAGAAGAGGGTGATTAGATGGAAGTTCCATCTATTTGTGAATATAATTTGAACAACGAGATGAATCGGAAAATAGTTGACTGAGATTATGCCACCCTGAGATCAAAACTACATATATCCACAATATTTCCACTACCCAAGATGGTGACATCAAATATATATCCCAAAACTAGTCATGAACACCAAAATAAATAATAAATAGAAGAGGAGGAGTCATAATCTTCTCCATCACACACTCCGACTCTTGAAAATTTATTCCTTGAAACATCAAAATATTAGGAACCACCCCACTAAACTGAACCCTTATTGAGTTAAGAGATCATATTAGGTTCTTTAAATGAGATAAACTTGGAAGAACCCTTATTTAATGAGAAAAGTTTCTCACAATATGAGTTTATTGCACATAACTAGGCAGTGCGAGACCACATGTGCCAAAACCAAGGATAAATGAGATATTGTGGGCATGGTCGAACCCAATATGTCGGTCATACCCATATAAGGAACATATATATAGTTTAGAACTATGGGAAATCACTCTAAAAAACCGAAAAAACAAATGGAGGTGTCCCATAACCCTCTAACAGTCATCCACACCCATTTCTCTAGCTTGACCTCAAAATAAGGGTTTGATTATCCGATCATCCCAAGAAATGGAGAAAGTGAGCATGACCTACGCCACGGGTATAAGATTACCACATGAACTCTATAGAAGAACCTGGTCCATCCACCTCAAATGCCTTGACTCATGATCGACATTTTTATGAGCAACCCCACCTCCGGAAGTGACAACCTCTGTTATAAAAGTATAAAATTCTTAAACAGCTAGCAATTTTTCCAGTGAGGATCTCAATACTATATGTGCACAATATTTCAAAATAACTCCTAGAGGCACTCATTATTTCCTTCCAAAGCCTACAAGAGCTTTAGACAGAAGTCACTCCAGCCGAGGTGTATCGAATGGAGATCATGTCACCAAAATTCTATGTCTCCATCTCATTCAACGAGCATGATCAAGAAGAGGTCACCCAGGGACACATCATACCCATATATGTTTTAAGAAGACTTGTTATTGTTGAAATATGACGAGATCTTGTTGATAATATCTCTGGGATTAGCCACATCCCAATTCGAACCCTCTAATATTTTGGATATAGTGATGGGGATTTTTGTCCCATAAAGCTGACCATTCAAGGGTACAATAATCATGGTAAAATGCCTCTTAGGAATATAATACTCAAAGATTAGTTTTAGGATATCACATTTGACAATGATTTTATGGTTATATAGTAGGACACCACATACAATGTGTATGATCCCATCATTTTCAAGGGACATATCTCTCTGAGTTTTTTAATCATTCATTTCGATTGTGTTTTCATTGTAAAATTCCATCATTTGAATAAACACGGTCTTGGGTTTCAAAGAAACTAGAGAAAGACCAGAGAGTATCCTCAAAGAAAACATTTTTGTAAAAAATACCTATTTTTTGGGGATGTGTGATCATTTAAATTTAATGGAGTCTGATTATAAAAAGTTAAGTTTTTTTCGGGGACTTGATGAGTTGAGAAGCATTAAAAAATTTCAGTTTGTTTTAAAGGAAAATGGGATGAAAAATCAACTGAAAAACATTTACATCCCATTTTAAATAATTACACATCATGTAATTATTTGATGATTTTAATAAAATAAATCTGAGGTGATGAGTTTTTTATAGAGATCCATTCAAAACACTTATAGGATTTGTAATCACATTAAATCACATGTAAATGCCCAACCTATTATTTTAAATAGAATTTGTGATGAATTTTCATTTTAATTCTCTATAACTCATCTCACTTCAACCCTTGGGATCTCACTAAGAGATTTTGGGGTGCCAAATTCACTTCTAGATGCCCTATTTGTGTGACAAATTCTTATTATGTGGTTTTGGTAATGTTTTTTCCTTCTCCCCATTATTCTCCAACCATTATGAGGAAATACTTTGACCAATTGTGTTTTTTGTTTTGA
This sequence comes from Viscum album, assembly GCA_963277665.1. Classification (NCBI taxonomy): domain Eukaryota; kingdom Viridiplantae; phylum Streptophyta; class Magnoliopsida; order Santalales; family Viscaceae; genus Viscum; species Viscum album. The sequence goes on along the minus strand of OY728146.1, from coordinate 2,001,673,155 downwards.
TCTTGATCAGTTTTGATCTAGGAACCTCTTTGAAAATCATCCACATCTTCATCCTCGTGGGTGTTGGCCATTGGAAGCATTGCTAGATCATCAGCTAAAGGAAGGGGGTCGAAATATTAACCATACAGTTTGATAATTTCCATGATTATACAACATTGTGATTACGCCAACAAAATGTGCACCCAAACCGAATAATTAATAAATGGGATTATTCCTTCAATTTCATTATTATCAATTTTATTCTAACCTGGCTTGTGGATACCCATTGAGTGAGGAAACCAGGAATATATTTGAATTGGCTAATAGCTTAATGTATGTTTGTTATGACATGTGTCCAAGGGATATTTCTTGTTACCTAATTGGTAAATTTTGGCACATTTCTTATTGAAATAATTTTCAATAAATCTTAAACTAAATTGAAAGTGGAATATGAAAGAAGAATGATAATTATCATAATTTATCATTGAGAATTGGGATGTGATATTGTGATATACATGAAATATGAATGGGACTATGTCATATTATTTAATGAATATATATATATAGCTTGACCCTAGAACTTGCACACTTATATTCTATAATATTGATATTGGGAATTATCGACCCTATCCCACGTTGTAATTCTTATATATTGGGCTCTGCCCTGGTACATGCACACTTATATTCTATAATGATTATATTGAGTGGGATCATTCTAAATCCATGATGTAATGATTATAGAGAGTAGAATATGCCCAGTCCCATGCTAGAAATGCTTTTAGTGTTTTGACCTAGAATGTTGTAATTCTTATAAGGGTTTGTCCCATATTAATTTTTTGTGACTATACCATGGTTATATGGTGGTAGTTGGAATGGTTTTATGATTTGATCAAAGATATTCCAACCTAGAGATAAAGTAGGTTATTTTACCTCGGTTATATGGTTATGGTTGGTATGGTCGTAATATGTGCTTTGAGATATTTTTGCATGCAGATGAAGAAAGTTGTTCTATTTGGTTAATTCTTGAATTAATTAACACAAGTTTATCTCTTTATAGCATAAAATTTACATCAGACTAGTTTATTTTAGACATGGGGGTGTTGACCTACAGAGTTTTACTCACACCCTATTCAGGACACTATTTGGCACCTGATCTTATTTAGTGGATGTAGGTTTGGACAAGTAAAAATGACATTTCTATTGATTTCTTGTTTGAAAATGGGATGGAGTGGGGAGATTGGACCGACATGGTGTTAGGGAACCGAGACATTGAGTCTTTTGTAAGTGACTTCTAGTTTTTTTAGTATTTTCTAGCATGAAATTCAGTTGAATTCTAGAAAATCATTAAATTATTCCCTATTTATTTATTGAACTATTCAGTTGGATTTTATTGTTATATTCCTATACGTATTTACTTTTATAATTTCTATTTTATTACAAATTTTTTTACTTCTATGACACTTCATACTAGGGGTATAGTCTCCCCACTATAATTTTCATATCCCCACAATTAATTGATAACCTATGGTGTGTGGGGAGGCGTTATTGAGGTCTCATAACTAACCCTTTTTGAACATGTGATAGAGTGCTAGATTAGGGGACATTACAAATTGGTAAAAAAAAACATGTTTTATTTTCTTCTACTTTACTATTTGGTAAAGGTAGAAAGGAGACTAGGGTATGTCAGAACATGGTAATGAACTTGTGCATGGGAGTAGAAAACCCATGTATGGGGGAAAGTATGAGTGCCCAGGGACGAGATTTCTATTCTGGTATGTGTTTATTAGAGTTATTGTTATTTCACCATGGGCGATTCACTGATTGTGTGAGGTTATTATTTTATGATTTTATTGTTTCTCAATTTTTTTAATCATGGCCTAGTGTGTCGTGAGGTAAGAATACATGCATCATAATAGGCACATAGAGATATAGTGACATGCATTGTTCATAATAGGGGCATATATATTTTTTCATGTAATGTATACTTACCAGTTGAAAAGTAAATTAATATATCTGTTTCTCTAGATAAATGAAATTTGTTGATGTATAATGAAAAAATACTTTTCATCCATGTCTATAGAGGCCAAGAGTTAGTGGTTATCAGGTTTATTCACCGGTTGGGTTTTACATTGTTACTAGCCAATTTTATAAGGTGTGAATTTCTCTTAGAGAGAAAATTCATCCTCGTCATCTTTGACGTGAGCATCATGAGAGTGGAAATCATCACACTCCTAAAAAATATGAACCATGGATTCCTATAGTTCTTGAGGAGCTGATGAATTCACTTCTCTATGACACCTTCCTAAGGGTTATGCGATCTTGGAAAAGGGAGACTATTTAAACCATTCTTTTGATGTATGGTTTGACAAGACAGTTTAAGGTGTAGAATTTTCCTATGTTTACTGGGGAAGGTCGACCCCAAGAAGTTTAGTTCAAGATTGATCCAGTACATACACTCTACAATCATCTCAAGACATGCAAGGATTTGAGGGTGATGCTTGCTGTTTATATTCTTCATGGGCCTGATAAGAATTAGTAAGATATTCAAGAAGAATATGGGTAAATGGATGATCTATCTTGGAAGGACTTTGAGATGATGTTCCAAATCCATTTCTATATCAAGAACTTTAGGGATGAAAAATCTCGTGATTTCATGCATATGACAAAGGAAGGATTTTTAGTACTGCACTATGATGTCTGTTTTACCGAATTACAGTTTTTTGTGCCATCTTTGAGAAATGTTGAGATCTCTAAGATGAGATGTTTCCAAGATGTTATTTGTTATGTGATCAGTTCATAGGTAAAACAATTCATTTAAGAAGCTTTTAAGACATGATTAATTTGGAACTCATAACATAAGGGAATCTAAGAGAGGACCTAAGATGTAGCCATGCTATTTAAGTAAGGAGATCTACAAGTTTTTCTTGGAGTGTTAAAAAGATTCATTAGGATAGTTTTCACCAAGAAGTGGTGGAAAGAGTAGTGAGGGTGGTAGAAAACCATCTCAAGATGATGGTCCCTTCTAATGCAATCAGGGGGGCATGTTTAGTCACAATCACTTACTATTTCGTTATTCCATGGTTGAGTGTTGTATATATGGTAGACTTGGATATATTCAGAGTTTGTGTACAAAAATTACCCAACATACTAGTGTAAGAAGATCAATATAGGCATCCGAGTCAAGAAGGGATCAACTATCCCTCAACCGGCCAGTAGCTGGAGTTCCATAGGTCATTCAGGCTGAGGAAGGGGAAATGGTACCCTAGTGCATGAGCAACAATAACAAAAAAGGTATTTAGCTAAGGGTAGTTATAATAGAGCCTAGGGTAGAAGGAAAAGTCAGTTTCACATTACACAAACTACTTCGTCTCACAAGGTTTTAGGACCGTCAACTGTCAGAGATATGATTCATGTATCATATACCTTAACTAGGGTCTTTTTTGATATAGGAGAATCATTTTATTTTTAGGATCCTATTTTTGAAAATAATTTTTTCTTGGATGTGGAAATATTAGATGGTGGTTTAACCATTGAAACACAATTGGGAGTGTGGTCGTAGAATATCAAATGTTGTAAGGAATGTTCTCTAGATATTAGTGGTTACCATTTCTTTTGGGAACCATTCATGATGGAAATTATAAGATTTGTCTTGATTCTTGGTATGTATTGTACAGTGATATACCAGAATCATATCTACTGTTACTGGATGAGAGTTACTTTCCTATCCATATAAGGAATAAACTTATTCTCACTAGGGTGAGTGAGATCTTTAGGCTGGTGATGCGAGACAAATTCAGTGAATATTTGATTGTCTCATGGATTATATCACTGATACTTCTCTAGATAATGGTGAAATGAAGCATGATTGTTTTCCTCCAGTGGTAGACCATTTTCATGATGTTTTCCCTAATGAGTTATATGAATTATTACCAAGAGAGAGGTCAAGTTCACGATCAAGTTGGTGTCGGGACCAGAACTAGTTTCTATTCTACCTTACCAAATGGTACCAGTAGAGCTTAATGAGTTGAAGGTTTAGTAAGAAGATATGGAATATAAAGACTTCATATGAATGATTATATCTCCTTAGGATTCTCTAGTTCTCTTCACCAAAATGATGATGTATATTTTCCCTTATCTGTGGATTATTGAAAGTTGAACTAGATAATGGTCAAGAATCAATATCCTCTTCCACACATTGATGATCATTTTTATTAGTTGAAAACTAATATGATATTCATAAATATTGAATTGAGATCATGATATCATCATTTAAGGTTGATACCATTAGACATACCTCAAACTACTTTATAGAGAAGGTATGGAATATATGAATTCACAGTGATGCCTTTTGTGATGACTAACATACCGATGATATTCATAGACATAATAAATATGGTATTTCATCATTTTTTGGATTAGTTTGTTGAGGTTTTTATCGATTATGTATTATTTTAATCACAGTTAGTAGACAGTAATTCCAAATATCTTGAGTTTTTCTTGATTACATTGAGAGATCATTGTCTTTACACCAAGCTAACCAAATGCAGTTTTTGGATTAATGAATTGCACTTCTTGGGCCCTGTTATCTGAGAAACCATAGTGTTAGTGGAACTAGAGAAATTCAAAACCATGATATATTGGGGAAAACCTAAGAACATCTTCAATATTTGGTGATTTTTGGGATTGATAGGTTATAGACAGTGATTTATCCAAGATTTATCCCATTTGGAAGCATGAATATATGGGATGAATAAGAAAGGGATGATTTTTTTTGGTCTGATTCTTGTGAAAGATATTTTTTGGAGCTAAAATTTTGGATGGACATAGAACTTATCATCACTTTACCTCTTATAGGAAAGGAATATGTCATGTACAATGATGTATCCGAAGTTTTACTAAAATAAGTTCTAATGTAGGACGATCATGGCGTTTCTTATGGATCTAGGAAGCTGAGAATTCCTGAGAGGAATTAACTTACTGATGATGTGGAGTTAGAAAAAGTGTTAAATTCCCTATGGTGTTAGAGACACTTTATCATGGGTTAGAGTTTTATGGTATAAAAGGATCACAATATCCTTAAGTACATATTTTCTCAGGGAGACCAAAAAATTCGACAAAGTAGGTGGGCCAAGTATTTGCAGTCTTTAGACTTTGAATTGGATCATACACCTGGAAAAGAAAACATTATTTCTAACTCTTTTAGTTGAAATACCTCAATAGAGGTAGTATAATAATCTTGTGATGAGTGGTGGGTAATATACCTCTTTGAAGACATGCATCTAGATGTTCTGGTATCCCAGGGGCAAGTAGCTCTAACTTCGTCATCTATTATACTCATGCTTTTGGACCAGAATAAGACCAAGAATTTTTCTTATCAAGAGGGATCAATTCTAAAAGAAATATTATATGGTGGGGAGACACCATCAATATGGTCTATCTTTAGTGGAAATTATCTTTTTTCATGTTTCCGAGTATCGGTTTTTACGGGCTTGCGAGGGGAGATGACGAGGGTGTTTCATGCTTCTAGATGGGCATTGCATCTTGGTTTAACAAAGATGTATCATGATCTTCATAGATAATACTTATTTATATGAATTAAGAAGGATGTGGAAAGATTCATGGAAGTATTCTTCACTTGTCAGTAGGTAAAACTTGATCAATAGAGGGAAATTGGGATTTTCTATCCTTTAACCATTCCAGTGTGGAAATGGGATGACGTCTCAATGGATTTTGTGATAGGCCTACCCAAAATGACCCACAAGAATGATGGTTTATTGGTCGTTGTGGATCTAATAACTAAGGTATCCCACTTCTTATATATTAGGTAATCCTTCATAGTTGATCATATGGGAAATATTTACAAGTGTGAGTTGGTTCAATTACATGGTGTTCCAAGGATTATCTCTTTAGATATTGGTCCTTGTTTTAAATAGAATTTCTTTTAGGTTATTTAGAAATACAAGGGATCATGAGTTTTTTTAGCATGACCTATCATCAATAGACTGATAGTTAATCTAATCAAATTATTCTTGTTATAGAGTATATGTTATGAGCCAGTTTTTTGGATTTTGGTGGTTCATGGGAGAAAAATATATCACTCATGGAGTTTTCATATAATAATAGCTTCTTGTAATCGATCCAAATAGAACCTTTTTATGACAATAATGGATGTCCATTACTTTCACCTCTTTATTGGATGGATATAAGTGAGTCAGTACTTATTGGTCCTAGTCTCGTGCAGAAGATGTTTTAACAAGTTCTGTTGATCAAACATCGGTTGGTGACTGCACAGAGCAGGAAGAAATTATATTATGACCATTAGGGATGACCTCTTGAATTTGTGTTTGTCCATAATGTTTTCCTTCATGTGTCACCTATTTTGGGGATACATCATATCATGAAACAGGGAAATATAGCACCTAGGATTTTCAAGAAATTTGAAATAGTGGCAAGGGTTGGTCATATAGTGTATCAGTTAGCCCTTTTACGACTCTACAGTTCCATGAAAAACATGTTCCAAATGTCATAGATACAAAGATATCATCTAATCCCTTTATATGTGATATACATAGATGATTTTGAGCGTTGTGATGATGCGCCCTTTGAGGATCATCTGATAAAAGTTTTGCGTCATAGTGAGAAATATCTTCAGGGTTAGACTTTACTATTGGTTTGGGTGTAGTGTCAGCATGAGGTAATTGAGGAGGAGACCTAGGAGATTGAGTTTGATATATGATAAAAGTGGATGAAATTTATCATTGAAACCTCACAATGATTCTAGGATTAGTTTAGGGATGGGATATTATAAGGTGGGGAGGTTTTAAAATCCCTTATTTTTCTAGTTACTTCTCTCTCTATGTTTTTATTAATCCTTCTTTCGGTGGTATTTTCATCCTAAAAATTAATCATTCGAAAAAACAAAGTATTGGGTTACAAGTAAACATTAGAATGACCTGAGAGTATATACGACAAAAAACATATTGGAGAAAATGACCTAAAGTTAGGGGAGGTAGGATTATTTGAATTTAACGGATTCCATGTATAATGGGTTAAGTGTTTCACATATGTTCTTGGTGAATTGAGAAGAATTAAAAGACGTTCAGTTTGATTAAATGGAATATGAGATGAAAAATAAACTATAGAACATTTACTAGTAGTGTAAAGGAATTACAAGTCATGTAATTGTTCAAGGGTTTTAATAAAATAAATCTGAGGTGATGGGTTTTTAGTAAACTCCATTAAAAACATTTACGCGATGTGTAAATTCCTGAAATTCTATTTTAAACATGTCGTGAGGATGATTTTCATTATAATCTATTCCATATTCTCTCCTCTTTACTCGAGGGCTCTCTCTAGGAAATTTTGGGTTTCCAACTTTCCTTTCAGACATCTTCTTTGTGTGACCAATCTATCTAAAGTTGTTTTGGTATTGTTTCTTCATTCTCTTCCTTCTTCTCTAACCATTGTGGTGAAATCCTTAAACCAATTATGTTGTTGATTTTGATCTTGATCAGTTTCGATTTTGGATCCACTCTATAAAAAAGGGTTTAGTTTCAAGTGGAAACCAAATTTTTTGGTTGGTCTTGAATGGTTGGTGGAGGCCCCATTTATAAGTGGTGAGGATGACATTTTGTAAATATTTCCACTTAATATAATGATAGCCTATGTTTGAAATGTAAAGAATAATAAAAAATGGAAAATAATGGATTGGGGTATGATATAAGGTGTATAATACCTCAAAATTTCAATTTAAAAAATATTTTAAACATTTTTATAAGTCCTTTACTCTTATAATTTTCAGTTTTACCTTTTTTGGTTTGACAATGGTAACTAGTTTTTATCTTTTTAATTAATTTTAATTATTAATAATAAAACAAAACTTATTACATAATTTTCATCTACTTATTCCAAATATTAAATATATTTTATCTGATAGAATTTATATGTGTAAGAGAACTCAATTTTAACATTAGAACATGTAATGTGTAAAATTTTATTTTTAGAAAGAGTGTTTTTTTAAGCTTAAAATTTATGACTATGATAAAATTATCAATGTATTTTACTTATTTGATATAAATTAGTTTATTATAAAAGAAATAAAATGTATATTCCTTTAAAATCAATCTACTACATAAAATTTACCAAAATAACATTTAATTAAAATAAAAGACTACAAGCAATTTCTTTTTTAGAAAATATTAATTATATTCACAAAATGTTAAACATAGGTTTATAAAAAAATGGTATTTAAAAAATTATAGTTTTAATCATTAAAAAAATATTTAATCAATTAAGTTATTTTACAAACTTATAGGTCTTTCTTATATAAAAATAAAGTTTATATTTTGGTAGAAACGATATATTCACTATTCAACTAAAAATCATCTATTTTTGAAAAATTGTAAAAATTCATCTTAGGATAATATTTATGTGATGAATCTAAAAATAGAGATTATTTTTCAAAATAAAAATTCTAAATGATGAGAATTAAAATTTTAAATAAATCCAAAAAATACCAAAAACCTTATTTATATGAAAATAAACATTATAAAATATTAACCGTTATTGCTATTCATATCTATTGATGCCTTCCAAATGAGAATTGAAAAATTCAAAAAATAAGAAATGCATGGATTTGTGTATTAATTTCCACACAAAGAAATGGAAGAAGAAGGTGGCCATGGTCACTAAGATCATGTGAACCTCCAGGGGACATTCGATTGCATGACCATTATAAGGTCATGTGGATGAACTCACATAGTGCATAGCCTATTGAAGGCCCCATAAAGTCCCTTAAATAATTCTGTATAATAATACTTAGAAAATAAAAGGAGAATTTTGGAATGTAAGGATCATCTTGTAGTCATAAATATCATGTGACACATCACCGATAGGTAGAAAGATTGTCCTCGACAACACTTATACATCCTCATGAGATCCCCAAATATTGTAAAATAAAATAAAGGAAACAAAAATGGAAATGGTGAGATCCTATTAAAATCACAAAAAATACATGACACACCCTATGAAGATCATGAGACATCATGAAAGCCCCAGTGACAGGTCCTCCTAGTCACTCCAGATTCTGCGGGTATATCACCCTCATCACATGAAATACCTCGTACATGCCTAGGTGGTCTTGTGCTCCCCCTTTGGTTACAAAAACAAACAAAAGGGTTTTCCTATGATAAATTCATATGCATAAAAATAAGACCTTTATTGGTCACGTGATGCATTACTGATGGAGAGAATGACTATCCTAGATAAAATTTAAGAAAACCCGCAAGACCCCAAGACCTTATAAATTAAATAAGTAAAATAAATAATTGGAAATATGGGAGCTTCTTGTGCTCTTAAAATTCATATGAATCACTAGAGTAGTCTCACAACGCCCTAAGAAATTCCATCCATGTCTCCTTAAATTTCCCAGATAGGTGCCCCGTTCATATGAAGGCCCTTGAACAAGTTGGTATGACAATATGAAAGTCCCTTGGAATGTTTGAATGATTGAAGAAGACCCCATTAATTAGATATAATCCAATAAATGGGGAATTGATGGGATCCTCTTGTAGTCACTAAAAATCTTGAGACGCCCTTGAAATAACCTACTGTAGGACCTCGCGAAGAAGTAGGAAAAAATATCCCACCCCTAACTCCATCCTATATTTTTTGTGATTCATTCCACATAAAGAGAAAAATATCTACAGAGGAGAGGCATATAAAGTCACCACCCGAGCATGAAAATAAGTTAGGTGTAAATAGAAGGATTAATCCTTGGAACCTCTCAATATTGAACCCAGGAATCATAGTGAATTTCATCGAGTTGATGATCTCAGGATCGGGAGATTATTATATATGGTATGATCTAGGGAAAACCCAGTGTGATCATGAAGCATGCATAAAAACCTTGCATGATCTCTCATAGATCACATGAAGGAATTTTTGTGGGCTTCACCTGGAACATCCCACATATTCACTAAACAAGCGATACTTAAACTAATATAACAATGAAGAAATGTAAGGCATGTGAAACAAAAGACTGGAACAAATACTAAAAGATATGATACTTATACGAAGAACATATACACTAATCCTCATGTTATATGCATGAACCACCTGGGTTATGTGACAACACTGAGACATGTCACCTAGGTCATGTGAGGCTCATTTTTTATGGTATTTTCATTATGCAAAGTCATCTTGTCATGTAAGATAAAGTCACATGGTTCCTCCTGAGTATGCCACAAAAGTATTAAGAAACCCTATGGGCACACCTTCCTGTCCTTGAAATATCCTCTAGACATGTCACACAAATAATATAAAGACTTAATTACTTGTCAGTTCAGTCTTGAGATAGTAGTAGGGCATGTCTACTATCTCACGTGACATCCTTCGAACAAGCCAGCCAAACCATACAACATTATCTGGATATGTCAACCTAAATCATAATGCACTCTCCAAGACATGTTACATTGACTCTCTTAATTCCCTCCAAATGTGTCATCCGGATTTTGTGATGACTCTAGGGAATGTTAGTTGGATCATGACATTCCCTCTAAGCATATCATCCATGATCAAGCGTTAACTTCCAGGACAAGCCAGTCGGGTCCTGCGATGTCCTCTAGATAATTCATCCTTGATCATGTGATAACCTTCATAAATTCCATCCCAGTCATTTGATTCCCCACAGAAAAGTCAACAAGATCATGGAATTGTCTTTGGAAATGTCAGGCAGTCATTCTTTGACATATCAAATAGAAAATAAAGGCATGTTAAGTTGAAAATACACCCATGTTTTTCAGAAAATAAAGCTAGGTCAATCAGGAATCCTGAGACTTGATAACATTATTCATCTTCAGTTTGTATGCCCTGATTATAAGGGAAACATCAGTGTATAAGAACTGATCATTTGAGATATGATTACTTTGATTCATAACATAACTAGGATATGTAGGACACCTCACCAAGGATATATCTATATATTAATAATCTGAAGGGAAATCCCAGCACATAACTTCCACATCCACAAGCAATGTGACTGATTATTTTCCATCTCTTGTTTCCCACACCGAGCATAGTTCATGTGGGATTTGGGAGTCAAAATTATCATATCATTCATGTGACAATCCTATATAAAAATAATTTAAACCATAGTGTGTAATCCCTAATCAGTGGAATAATATTATATGTCCCATATATAAGGAAAATGTTCATGTGTAATCCCTGACCAATTTAACTATGAGGACTATGATTCCTTCCATAACCAAGATACATTGGAAGTCTTCCTAAGGCCCGATCCCAAACTCAAATGGTCACCCATATTGGTATAAGTCCCCTCATGTCTCATACATTTCAACAATTGAGACCCAATCATTCCCATGGGATGATGATTCTACCTTATCCCTCACCAGATTGAGAAGACAATTTAACTACAATAACTCTGATTATTGACACAACCCGGATATGTAGGATGCCTCCCCAAGGATCAAACTCTATATTAAAAATCCAAAGGGTAGTCCCAGTACATATGTGACACATCCAAAAGTAATGAGACTAATTATTTTCTATCCCTTGTTTCTTACAACAAGCATAGCTCATATGGGCTAAGTGAGTCACAATTATCATATCATTCACATGAAAAGACTCTATCAGGTTAAGATAAACCTCAGTGTGTAAACCCCCACCAGTGGAGTAATATGATATGTCCCACATATAAGGGTAACATCAATGTGTAATACCGAACCAATAAAACTATTTAGAATCTGATTCCTTCAATAAATAGGTTACATAGGATGCCTTCCTAAGGCCAAACCCAAACTCAAATGGGAACCCACTCTAGTATAAGTCTTCTCATGTATCCAAAATTTCAACCATCAAGACCCAATCATTCCCATGGTCTGATTATTGTAAATCACCCATCAGTGGAATGAGAATCCAATTAAACTACGATGAATCTAGTTCTGGTGGTAACTAGGATACATAAGACGCCTTTCTAAGTTTCAAGCTCCATATTAAACATCCCAATGGTTGTCCTATTACATAATCCACACATCCATATGTAGTGAGACAGATTATTTGTTATGAATTGTTTCTCACACAAAACATCACTCCTGTGGGATTTTCTATATTTAATGGTCATGTTATTCACATCTTGAATATCCACTAGCAAGGTCAAACTTAGTATTTAATCTCTTATGAGTGTAATGATATACAAATCCCTCATACAAGGGAACCTACCTTGGGTCTAGTCCCAAGGTCATGAAAAATCTATGATAAAAATGATTCATACTATAACCAGGTTATGTAAGATGTATCCTCAAGACATGATCTCAAATATTAGGTTCTTAAGTTCCCACACATATGTCCTTTCCACTTGATGTTAAGATATACCGGTTTAATGAACTATATGTATTTTGATTCCTTTAATAAATAGGATATTTAGGAATCATCATAATGGCTCAATACCTTCCTCAAAATATTTTCTACCTCTCTACATGAAAATAAATTATAAATTTCCTAGTTATGTTACTTTAGCATATGAGAATCTAACCATTACTGGAAAATGGATTAAGAACCCCAGATATATACAGATGAATTCAATATTGATATCCCATACATCTTCCTCACATAAAAGTGGTTAACACGTGAACATGTGTTTAGGGTAACCTATCCCGTATTGGGATTAGGAAGATATTATACAACATATCTTAAATATAAAAGAGAGTCTTAGAGTAGTCAATAATTTCCCCCAATAGTGTGCGATACACCTGGCCTCTTATCCTTTTGACCAATGTGAGTTTCTAAGAGTCATTAGCTCTAAAACCCCACTCAACACCTTCCTTTGGTACATTTTGTTTGTACCCAGTTATGGATATAATAATGTTTAGATGTTTCCATTAAGAAAAATAATGGTTACTTGAGGTAAATGATTGTGCAATACATTTAATCCCCCTCACTCATAATCAAACTTCAGGCCTAACTGAATGAACATAGCCATTGACACATTCGCATCCAAAGAAAAATGGTGAACCCAACATGAATCTGTAATATAAAAAAGAGGATTGGGTTATTATACATCGGTCCATTTTTTTCATTTTATATGAAAAAAATTGTGAACCCAACGTTAATCTCTCAAATAATAGAATGATCAGTTTTCCCTGTGTTAGGCCACTTTGTTGGAATATCAAACAAAGATGATAGGCCTGAAATATATCTTATAAAATATCCTCAATAATAGGGGTTTCCATGAAATACGTCTATCCTATATTTGAAAAATACATATGATCATAATCATCTGACCAGGAATCAAAGGAAAATTATGTTAACCATGTATATCTGATTGAGCACACATCATTCCTACGATATTACACTAATCAGTGACCTTCTTATTTGTTGTCTTCATGATTGTAGATTCTATAATGACCCTACATTTCTTATTGTAATTTTACATCAATTTAATGATAAAAAACATAAACAAATTAAAAAATTAGGATCCAATGTTTTATTTAATTGGGAAAAATAGAACCTTACATAATATTAACAACAAAAAATATTTATTTAAATCCTTTCTACTATAGATTCATATTGGCTATTGACTTCTCCTTAGTAAAAGCAGTCACCTGGGGATTTACATCAAAAGGGGTGATCTAAATGTCCAGTAAGATGATAGGTATTAACATGAAAGAATGTAAAATGGGGTGGTCATTATCATAACATCATAATCATAATCATGAGAAAAAGCATCAGATAATATCAAGGAATGATGAAAGGCATAAAATTAAACATTATGTCATAGTGGTCATCTACCACACATAGTTGTGAATGAAGATAGCATCATGTTCACACATATTTAACTTTAATAATGAGGTTCTTCATATTGCCCAATACATTGTAGTTCTATATGATTCTATGTGCACTCATCACATCATAACATTTACATTTTACTATATAATTCCAGGTGCACCCATCACATCATAAAATTAACATTATCATGCATGAAACATTGAACATATATAAATAATAAACATAAATAAACCATGGAATGGAATTTTATTAATCTAATAAGAATAAATTTATAAACTTTGGGTTCCCATATGAAATGGGGAATTATATACTTGATATAATAATCACCAATCTTGAGTGAAGGAAACAATATTGAGAAGTAAAAGGTGTAATTTTTTTAAAAGACGAGTTATTTTGACAAACAATGTGTTTGTCATAAAATCAAGTAAAAACCATGTATATCATATAAAAGTTTTGATAATTATGAATAAATTACTTTTATGGAATAATCATACTGAAAATGGAGTGAAAGAGGGAAAACCCAAAGAAAGAAAGTTGCGTTCAAGAATTCCTCTTACCTTGTATCTGAATGCTTTCTTCACCTTAATTTCCTATATAATAAAATTAGATTCATTAATTAGAAATTAAAGAACATTTTATACATTAATATGGATCATTATGGTTTTATTAAGTTATTTTATGGTCCTTTGTAGAGTTATTGAGTTTAAATTCATTGTTTGAGAGTGTTCTTTTTCTTAGTTTTCATGAACGGTTCACTTGTACACATGAATCAAAGTTAGTGTAGAACATGGATAAACATCTATAATTTCTATCACATGTTATTAATGATATTAAAATAGTTTAAATTATTTTATAAATAATTTTTTTATGATGATGAATCATTAGTTAAAATTTAATGATGATCGTTTTAGGTTAATTTGGGCAGTTTTTGGATTACAATGAACATGTTTTGTTTTATCATTTAGTATTAGGTATAAAAATTGTTTCTAGAACATTTTAGGTGCTATGAAATAAAAATTACAATATATTTTAAACCATTTAATGGTTTTATTTATATCCTTGATGGAGTTGAAGTAAAATGGAAGTTCATCGCTCATGATGTAGGTAAATTAACACATCAAATGTGTTGATTTCAATTTTATCAACAAGGAGTGAGAGAGAGAAGTATAATGAATAATATTACATTAAAATAATTTCACCCTAGTATATTAATCATACTGGAGTTATCATGATATTTGGATAATAGAATTTAAGGATAAGAATTGAAATGAAAATTTAAAGGAAGTTGAAAGAAAAGGGAGGGAAATTACCGCTGGAATATACCTTCTTTGAGAACCTATTTAGTTGGTAGGTTTCGGTCTTTTTATGATAAAAAGGGATGAAGAAAATGGGGTAGGATCTTGGGAAGATATTTGAGAATAATTTGGAGTAGGAACGAGGCTTGAGAGGTGTGATTAAATGAAGTTGTGATGCGTGGTATTTAAAGTGGAGGGGAGAGGGTTTTTATAAATATTATATCCATTAATTTATTATTTATCCGCAAGAAAAGAAGTAGTTAGGATTATTGTGACTAAAATTAGTAATAAGTGAATTTGAGTTTTAACCAATGAAAATTTATATCTTTCATGACTCAACCATGATGCATAAATTCATGTATTTAGCATATTTTGTAAATTATCAAATTTCACTATTCACCAAGAATTCAAGTATTTCAAAAAAATATAAAATATTCACCCTAATTTTTTTGATGTGTATAATTCAAAAATGAAATCCTCTTTATGAAAATAATTTTCTAAAGATGATAAATATAATTTTTAATTAAAATCATCATTTACATGAAAAATACAGATTTTAAATTAAAACCATTTTTGTAACACTTTGAAAAATTAATTAAGGTCCCATAAAATTAACATATAATTACAAGAAACAAAAATAATAGTTTATGAATAAATTTTAGGAAATTAATTTTTTTTAAAAAAATTTAAATTAATCATTAAATATTTTTGACTTACAAAAATACCAGCACTATAATATAATTATATCATATTGTCACTTACTAGATGGATAAATTTTATTTATAATTTAATTGGTAAGGTTTATATTCACTTGGGAAATTTAATATTCATCAGGGTTATATTACTTTTCATAAGGGTAACATTACTATTCATAAGGGTATGTTATTATTCACCAAAAATTATGTATGTCCTATCTGAATCCAAAAATCTTACAAATCACAACCTTGTATGTCAAAATTTTGAAATCCAAATAACATAAGAGGTAAAATTATGTTTAAAGGTCACATAGTAGTTCTTTTAATCATGATGTGGCATTATGTTTCCTAATGGGATTTTTTTGTGACTGTAATATATGATATAATTATAAGAAGTTAATTCCATTAACAAAACTTTGGGTCATTACATTCTTCCCCCCTTTTGAAATTTCTCCCTCGAAATTTCATTTTACATAAATAGGTAAGGGTACATCTCCTTCATCGCATCCTCCAATTCCCATGTTTCTTCTTCATACTTATGGTTCCTCCACAACAATTTGACAAGGTGAGTTTTCTTGTTGCGTAGAACCTTATCTCTCTAGTATAAAATCATTACTTGGTGCTCCTTATAAGAGAGATCAACTTCAATTGTACGACCTCTAAGTTCAGTTCATGTGAGTGATATGGTATATATTTCCTTAGAAGTGATATGTGAAACAAGTCCTGATCTTGAGCTATATTTGGTGGAAGTGAAATCTGATATCCCATGGATGCTATTCGGCCAAGGATCTCAAATGGGAAAATATACATTGGCCTTAGATTCCCTTTCTTTCAAAAACCACATGACTCTCTTCCATGGTAATATTCAAAGGAAGCCGTTATCTCGAATGTCGAACTCCAATTCCCATTGACAGTTGACAACATAGTTTTTAGTATGACTCTAAGTATATTTCATATGTTTCTAGATGACTTGAACATTCTATTTCATCTCTTTCACAAGACTGGTTCCACATAGATTACTTTCTCAAACTTTATCCCAATATGTTGGAGTTCTACATCGCTTTACATACATGGCTTCCTATGGAGAAATATGAACAATCAAGTGGAATCTATTATTGTATGAGAACTCAACCAATCTAATATATGGATCCCATCCACCCTTGAATTCTAAAGAGCATGCTCCTATCATATCTTCGAGTGGTTGAATAATTCTTTCAGATTGTCCATCAGTTTAGGGGTGATAGGTCGTAATGAAATTCAATTCAGTACTCAAAACATATTGAAGACTCCTCTCAAATTTATATTTGAACCCAAGATCATGATCTAAGAAAATCAAGAGTTGAACCCCATATAATCTCACCACTTCCTTCACATATATATTTGGAAGTTGTTCAGGTGACAGATCTTCATAAATAAAGACAATGTGGGTAGTATTGGTGAGTCGGTCCACCACAACCCATATCATATTATTTCATTTGGATGTCTTCGTGAGACCCGTGACAAAGTCTATAGTGACATTATCCCATTTCCCCATGGGTTTAGGCATGGTTTCATCATCACTTTGGAGTTTTTTCACTCTACTTTAACTTTCTAACATATCAAGAACCTTGATATATATTTCTCAATATTCTCTTTTATGTTATCCCAACAGAAGTGTTCTCAGAGATCTCAGTACATCATGGTGGTACTAGGAGAGATAGAGAATGCTAAGCTATGTGCCTTTTCAAATATCGCCTTCTTTATCCCAGGTGATAAATGCTCAAAAATCCTGGTTTCAAATAGAATCACACCATCATCATCGATATGGAACTCTTGCAGCTTCCCTTCCTTTACTGAATTCACCTTATTTAATAACTTTGGATCATCCCTTTGTGCCTCCTTAATCTTCTCTTGGATAGATGGTTGGGAAATCATCTGGAAAACATAGTATGTATTCCCTTCTATTATGATTTATAAATCCTTCCTTTTCATATCCAGAAATATAGGGTCTTTCTCAATCCTCAACATGCCTAAAGTTGCAAGTTCATTTCTGATAAGATCACAAACTACCTTATTCCACTTGTCAGGATGATAGTGCATAGAGAAATAATATTATTTGATTATATCTGACCATATAATTTGACACATGTTGAGATCATTTTGTGTGAATATATACTTTAGGATCTTGTGATCATTATATATGTCACACTTCTCACCATAGAGGTAATGCTACAAGATTTTCAAAGAAAAAATCACAACTGCAAGATCTAGATCATGCATCATGTAGTTCTGCTCATGGATATTCAACTTTTGTGTGGTATAGGCTATCACATTATCATTTATCATGATTACACAACCCAATACATTTTTGGAAGCATCACTATATATCACAAAACATTATCCACTTTTCAGTAATGTGAGTACAGGTGTAGTGATCAACATTATCTTTAGATCCTTGAATCTTTCCTCACATTAGTCCATCAAGATAGAATTTACCATTTTTCTTGTTATCATAGTTAGGAGGCTTAAAATTGTGAGAAATTTCCCAGAAAACGTTGGTATTACTCAGAAATCCATGAATTGTGCGGATTTCTGTGACACTAGAGGGTCTAATCTATTCCTCATTCACTTTTTTTGAAGGGTCCACCAAAATTCGCTCACCTGTGATCACATATCCCTATAATGTGAGTTTCTTCATCTAGAATTCACACTTACTGAACTTGGTATACAACTTCTCCTTTCTCAATATTTCCAACACAAGTCTTATATGTTCTTAATGTTCCTAATTTCTCTTTGAGTAGATGATAATATCATTGATAAAAACTACCAAATTTTTTTTGAGGTAATGTATAAAGAATCTATTCATAAAATCCAAGAATATTGAAGGGGAATTAGTAAGTCCAAATGTAATCACTAGAAAATCATAGTGCCCATACCTTGTATGGAAGGAAGTCATCTGAATATATTCATTATTCACCTTTAGCTGATGATATCTTGAATAAAGATCCACCTTTGAGAAGTACTGAGATCCTCATAGCTGATCAAACAAGTCTTCAATCGTTGGGAGAGGATACTATTTCTTTATAGTGATCTTGTTGAGTTCTCGATAATCGATACACAACCACATTTATCAATCCTTCTTCTTCATAAAGAGCACTGGTGAACCCCAAGGTGATGCACTAGGGTGTATGAACCCTTCGTACAAATGATCTTACATATTATTCTTTAACTCCTCCAGTTCAATAAGATACATCTTATAGAGACACATTGAGATATGATTAGATCTGGGTATGAGTTATATGGAGAAATATACCACACAATCTAGGGGAATTCTAGGTAACACTTCAAGAAATACATAACCTTATTCCCCCCCGATGGGAATTTTTTCTAGGTTGAAACTTTCCTTGGAATCAACCATTTAAGAGAGGTATGCTTCTTTATAGGGAACCAACACACACAAAATTTCAAGATTTTCTAAAGGACACTCATGATCTTCCCAACATTTGTAAAGGACCATCACCTGGTTTGGAATATGAAAATATATTCCTTTTCCTGAAAGTTGATATATTCTCTATATAATGAGATACAATCTATTCCCATTATAGTGTCGAATTCCACCAAGGTAAGTGTCACAACATTCACTAGAATAATCTTCCCACAAACACCAATATTAGAGGATTCTGACACTTGGGTTATAATGATTGCACCACCGGAGGTTTTTACACATACCTCCACTTCAAGGTTTTGGGGATTTTATTCTATAGAACTAGAAAACTTTCAGGATATAAAGGAATGTGTAGAGCTAGAATCAAATAAGGAATTTTTCCATTCTTGAGTGCATAAGAAGTGTACTATGTATTACTTAATTTTATTGCTCAATTTACTTAGTAGTGATGTCATAAGATTTCCCTTTATCCTTTGGCTTTGGTGGATGATAACTCTAATTATCTTTGGGGGATTGAGGTTTAGTGCATTTTCTTTCATAGTTACCTTGATCCCTTCAATTGTAGAATTAGACCATGGGTGATGCTCCCCTTTACCCAACCACATTATCCTGAATTCCCATGTCTTTTCAAAACTATTTAGCTTTGTGGCCTTTTCTCCCACCCTTGAATCATCTCCTCATCCCTTTGAGGAAATTACCATGATGCTTCTTCCAACATTTTTGACATGTGGGTGGTTGAGTTTTCTTTCCAACTTTCTTATTAGATCCTCCAACATGAAACTACATATTTTGTTTCTTATCACCATATCTATGTGACAATTCTACAAAAATCCATCTCCACATTGAGATCACATCAAATGACTTCTTCATAACTCCCAATGTCTCGAATTTTGAGAGCCTTCTGATGGTGTGGTTATAATACACTAAAGAATCTATCAATTTTTCAATCAATGTTGAAAAAAACCCAAAGCATATCATGTGAGACTTGTGAAAATTTCTTCATAAGTTGTTAAATATTATCCTTACTTTTGATTCAAATTTATGAATTATCTCCCCATATTTTTATGAAGATTTTGTGGGAAATACTTGTTAAGAAGCATTATCTTAAAGCATTCCCACTCCATCAATTTAATTTTGTCTCCTGGATTAGTGTTCTTAATCAAAGTCCACCATTGGTGGGCCTCTCCATTGAGATGATAAATGACTTAATTCACCTTCTCCATCTCATAATAGTGAAGCATAGAAAAGATCTTCTACATCGAGTTGACCCACTATTTCACAACTAGTGGACCAGAAGATCCAATAAGCATCAGTGGTCATTTTCACACAAAAAACTCGACAACCAGTTGCCCTCTCTTAGGTGAAGGAGAATGTTCCACATTATTCAGGTTATTATTCATTACCTAAGACAATTGGGTAAGAATCTATATGAGGTTTTGAACTCCTCCTGCCAAAGCATTGGGGAGGTCATTTGGGAAATCATTGTATTGTCCTTCACATGGGTTTTTGGCATGGTTTCTCCAAGTTCACACCATTTTCTAAAATTATAAAATGTTAGAATAAAATATAAGTCAACAAGTCATGAATAAATAATTTATTACTTTGTGTAATTTACAGAAAAAAACATATCTTATGGGATACCAATGTTTAGAAAAGCTTCTTGTGTGATTACATATACTTAGTCTCATACTAGGGTTTTCACTAAGGTTCTCTAATCCTAATTCCCAAATTAACGAAACCATCCCTCTAATACGAGCTACATCAACCCAACTTTTCTTAAATTAATTTCACATCATTTAAATGATGAAAAATATTTAATAATTAGGACCCTAAGGTCTAGTTTCTTGGGGAAAATAGGACCATACATAACATTTACAACACAAAACATTTATTTGATTCCTTATTCTCTAGATTCTTATTGGATCATGACTTATCTTTAGAATAAGTAGTAACATGAGGAAATACATCCAAAGGGGAGAGATAAAAGCCCAGTAAGCAGATAGGTAAGAATATGAAATAATGTAACATATGGTGACCATAATCATAACATCGCCATCATAACCATGATAAGAATCATTAGATAGTTGCATGGAATGTGGCATTTCATAAAAATAAAACATCATATATTAGTGGCAATATTCCACACATAGTTTTGAATAAATATAGAATCATGTTCATGTATATTTCAATTTAATCATGTGGTTATTCACATTACCCAATGTATTAGAGCACTATATATATATCTAGGTGCAACCGTCGCATCATAACATTTACATTATCATGAATGCCACAAAGAAAATATATCATTAATGAACATTAATAACTGATGGAAAGAAATAAGTTTCATCTCATAATAATTCATTCATAAAAATTAGTTTCCCAAATGAAAGGGGGAATATCATACTTGATATAAGAATCATCAACTTTGAGTGAAGGAAAAAATCTTGAGAAGTAAAAGGTGTGTTTTTAAAGGAGAGTTATTTTGGAAAATAACGTGTTTATCAGAAAATCAAGGAAAAAATGTATATCCTATAAAATGTGCATTAATTATTAATAAATTATTTTTAAGGAATAACCATTCTGAAAATTGAGTTAAAGTGGGAAAACCCAATGAAATAAGGTTGGGTTCGAGAATTCCCTGCACCTTGTATCAGAACTATTTTTGTAAATTAATGTCCTGTATAATGACATTATATTTATTAATTATAAATTTAATGACCTATAATACCTTAAAATTATTCATTATGGTTTCATTAAGTTATTTTATGGGCCTTTGGATGAGTTATAGTGTTTAAATTCACTGGTCGGGAGTGTTCTTTTTCTTAGTTTTCATGAACAGTTCACTTCTACACATAAATGAAAGTTCATGTAGAACTTGGTTAAACAAAAATAATTGATATTACATGTCATTAATGATATTACCGAAGTTTGAATGACCTTATAAGAAATTTTTTTATGAGGATGAATCATTTGTTAAAATTTAATGATGATCATTTTGGGTTAATTTGAGCGGTTTTTAGATTACAATGAACATGTTTTGTTTTATCATTTAGTATTATGTATAATACTTGTTTCCAGAACATAAAAGGGGTTAAAAATACATATTTAATTCATATTTCAACCATTTAATGGTTTTATTGACATTCTTGATGTATTTTAAGGAAAATCATATGCATCACCCACAATGTAGGTAAATTAACACATCACATGCAATGATTTCATTTTTATAAACACTGAGAGAGAGGAGTACAATGAATAATATTCCATTAACATGATATAATAAAAGAATATAAATCATATTAAAGTTATCATGACATTTGGATAATATAAGTTGGGGATAAAAAATGAAATGAAATTTGAAAGGAAATTGAAAAAAATGGAGAGAAATTACCACGTGAATATATCTTCTTTGAGAGCCTCTATAGGGTAGAGGGTTTTCTATTTTTAGGAGACAAAGGGTTGACGGATGTGGGGGAGGATATTGGGAGGGTATTTTAGTAGAATTTTGAGTAGGAATAAGTCTTGATAGGTGTGAGGAAATGATGTAGTGTGTGGTGGAATTTATAGTAAAGGGGAGATGGGTTATCTCAATATTATATTCATTAATTTATTATTTCTCCACAAGACAAGAATGAGTGAGGATTATTTTGACTAAAAATAGTAATAAGTGCTTGTGATTTTTAAAAAATGGCCATTTACATCAGGTATGACACAATCATGCTGCATAAATTCATTTATTTAGCATATTTTACAAATTATCAAATTTCACTATTCACAATATCGAATTATTTCATAAAAATATAAAAAATTCACCCTAACCATTTTTCAACATGTAGAATTCAAAAACTAACCTCATATTAGGAATTTTTTTTTCTAAATATCATTAATTTAGTTTTTAATTAAAATTATCATATACTTGAAGAATACAAATTTTAAACTAAAACCGTTTTTGTAACATTTTGAAAAATTATTTAAGGTCCCATAAAATTAGCATATAATCATAAGATTTTAAAATAATATTTTGTGAATAAATTTTAGGAAAATAATTTTCAAAAAAAAATTAAAACAATTCTTAAATATTCATGACTTACAAAAATACTAACACAATAATATAATTATATAATATTGTCACTTATAGGATGGATAAATTTCATTTATACTTCATCGGTAAGGAACCTATTCACTTAGTTGATTTACTATTCATAAGGGTTATATTACTATTCATAAGGGTAACATTACTATTCATAATTGCATGTTACTATTCAAAAAAAATTATGTTTGTCCTATCAGATTCCAAACATCTTACAGATTGCAACCGCGTATGTCAAATTTTCAAAATTCAAATCAAAGATGTGGAAAAACTATGTTTAAAGGTCACGTAGTAGTCCATTTAATCATGATGTGACATTGTGTTTCTGAATGTTATTTTATTTGTGATTATACTATATGAGATAATTATAGGAAGGTAATTCCAATGATAAAACTTTGGGTCGTTACAGATACAGCTTTCATCAATAGCATCCTGATCCGATATAATGTATTTTTCTAGTGACTTTTCTGGAAAATCAGCTATTGATGCAACCCCTATAGGTCATAAAATGATCTCACATGATTTCCAACTTCCTCATCAGGTGGTAAAGACAATGGTCTAGAAATATGATTGATGTGGTACAGTCCCGACTCATGAAGATACCTGTGAGGGTCTCCAAGTACTAAAACAGATGAGTATGCATCATCCAAGGAAAGTTATAGGTATTCCAGTGACCCTCATTTCAACATCCAACCACTTTAGGAGATTATCCCTGGAGTGAGAAAATAACCACCTTCAGTATCTAATGAAGGTGGACCAAAAATTTAAATACAAATCCCTTCCATTTCAGGTTCAACTGAGGAGTGATCACTTCAACCACTATCGCCAACACCATTCCACTGGTACAATACAGTCACCTACTAAGGGTACCACTTCACACAATCTTACCTCTAATACCAATGCATGAGAAATAAGGTGGACACATTAGGTGAGGAAGGATCTAGATAACCACATGTGGGATCATATTACCACTCCTACTAACGATGTCTATTGATATGATTTGATAGTAACTGGTGAGTAGTCTCATATCATTTCTCACTCATAACATGTATGTGGGAATATTCCTATAGTAGGCATGGGGGAGGTGAATATTCCTTTCCCCAATGATGAAACCCTTTATAATATTCTGATGGAACAAGGATGTTAAAAGTAGGATCATATCCCTAATTACATCGAAGATATCTTTTAGTATATAGTGGAGACAGAAAATGTGCAGGCTTATATACCTATGGACACTTTTCTGAAATTCCATTTCATCTTAGAAACACCTGAAGAAAACCACTGGCATATTCTAGCATTGGTGGAAATACAAGGACGGGTGCATATTTCTATACATACAACCAAGGAATCTTTACAGTCTGATCATTATTAACAAGTGGATGCTCTAGAGTAAGAAAATATTATTTATCCCATATAGGAGGATTATCAATATATTCTAGTAAATTATTTGGCATCAGGATAGGCTTATATTCTTTTTCTAACCAGGGCTCACCAGGATAGAGAAACACATACATCGAGATAGGGGAACATTTTTGCCAAAAAATTCCTAGCCGCATATTCCAAAGGCTAATGATTGAGATCATATCCATGTTTTGGTCAGGGCTCACCAAGTGAGAGGGGCACATGCCTCAAGTTATGATAATATTCCCATCGAAGAGGACTAGAAGCATACTCCAAAGGCCCAGGATTGGGATCATATATCTGTTTTGGATATGTATAACCAAGTGAGAATGAAACATGCCCTGGGATAAGATTATATTTCTGGTCAGTGAATCTACTTGCTATATTCCAATAGATCACAGAAGACATGTCCATATACCTACTTCTGCTAAAAAATACTACACTATCATCCATTTAAGGAAATACATAATGAGGATCATATCCATTATCCCATTCTAGATGTTTGTTGGAATATTCCATAGGGGAATTTTTATTCAGACATGGATCATGTTACTATTTGAACTGGGGATCACTGGGTTAGAGAATCACATTCCATAGGGTAGACTCATCTCCCTACCACAATAATCCATTGAAATTTTCCAAAGTCTCGGGATCAAGCTCATACTCCCATTCTGAATGAGGCTTACTAAGTAAGAAAAACACATGCCTCATGATAGTATCATATTCCAATCAACAATGAGGAAGATCATTGGCATATTTTAGTAGTTTCTTAGCAGTGGGATTATACCCCCTCATCACTATATGGTTATAAAAAATTTCTACAACTGTCATATAGAAGGCTCATATCCCTACACAATTCCAGATGGAAGGTTGATGTATTCCAACCACGACATAGAATTAGGTTTATATCCCTAATATTCTCAATGCTAGTGTCCTTGTGGTTATTCGAGACACACTATAAATACCTCAAGGGTCGATCAACCCTTCAACCAAAACAGAAGATGATCATTACCATGCTAGTCCTCTTCGTGGTAGTGTGGAGATGGATATCAGGGACTCTACTCTTGAAATTGGACGTGGTAAACCTCCCCACAATGATATCTTCTATGGAAAAGTAAATCTCCCATTTCCAATAAACCTTTATATAGAGAGGTTACCAAAACTTAGACTCCATTAGATAAAGAGTTGGTTGAAACATTGGGGTAAACCACATATAGTTTCCCATCAACATTTAGTAGAACGTCACTCTAGTTAGTAGGAAACCCCAAGAACCATCTTCATCTCTTCAATGCAATCTCTTATTTACGATATATGGATTTATTTTCCTTAGCTCGGAACTAGAGAATGGAATATCATGAAAAACGCTCACATAGTGTTTGTCTCTCCACTATGACAACTCTATACCGACTACTTTCTAGGGATTTTCCAAATGTGTGTATCCAAGGATAGGAAAAATATGGAGAATTTCACTTCACTATGTCCCAAAAACAATTAAAACCTTCAGATATTATGTCCTGTAATTTCATAGGCATTGAAAAAAATTAGAGGACTGGGTAACATGTGAGTCAGTTGGTCACTAAAATAGAATGAAAATCCCTCAATAATGCTCGAACATCATTAATGAAAGGATATGATAGCAAAAAAATCTTTGAAATGGGTCCTTCAAAGAAACAAGAACACATTTTAGACACAGAATCCAAATTTTCAATAAACTGAACAACTTCACGTAAAGAATGGTTCCCATCATGGGTTACCATTGCACCCAGCTCATACGTGAGCACATATGCCTCACATCAAACATGCCGCAATATCAACCACCATAGAAGCTATCCAGGAGAGAACCCATATCATTGTTATAGGGGGATATCTACCACAACCTTCACCTCTCATATCATTAATTCACAAGAGGATTTAGTACATATCCTCACCAGTTGAGAAAAAAACTCATACCACTGGAATAATGACACATATATTTCAATCACTATCACCAGGTTCATCATCCCCTAAGAGGGTCATTGGGAATTAATTGGTGATTACAAATCAAACCCATCTTACTAGGATGAGGGGATTTATATCTCAATGTCTATCATAGGATTCATCAAATCACTAACTGAAATAATTATATCGTTAATAATAGGATCAATCAATAAATTTTTTGCCTTAGATAACCCCCATCCCATAAGGATGTTGACATTTTTTTTATCATCATCACCATAGAGGGAATTTTTCTTCTCCAGGTTGGGAGATAAATATCAATGTTCATCATCTCATCCATTCCTCCCACCACAAGACAAACCTATGATATTCAGGGATCATATGGAAATCACAACCAGAAACTCCCTCAAGGTCATTATTCATAGGCTGATACATGAGCGTACGATGAAGGAAATTAGACCCTGCCATGTTCACAATCAAAAAAAACTCTATATATCGAGTGGTTCAAGTTAAGACCCTGATAAAGGCACTACTGAATCATCATGTTGGGTCGAAAGTAATGATACGACCACTATTTCTTGATATGCCTCTGTGAATTCCATCATTATCAACACAATAGATAGAGTGGATCAAGACACAAAAAATTAGGTCCACAATATGGAAATTATACACCAAAGAGGATGGTGATTCTGATGCACCAGTTGAGGAAACACAAACCCAAAACCAATGAAGGTTACAAAATATGGCACCTATGAATATCAAGTTGCTACCTCTTGGGTGGAACACTACCAAATATAAAGGGAATGCCAAGGTTACATCCCCATCACCACCTATAAGATTATATATTCTTTCCATGTAAGAATATTTGTCAAAAAATGAGGATGTGATACGAACTCTCGGAAAACTCAGTGAAGAGCTACATAGGGGTAATATTACGATTTGTTATCATCTTCAAGATGAGGAGAATATTACTCTCATCATACATATGGAAGGAGCTGATGCACCAGTAAGTGTAGTATCAGAGTGTTATAATTGATCTAGATCCAGGAAGATGTTCTAAATAAACAAGGTAGTCGAAAATGATCAGGACTTCCCTCTATTATGGGGAAACCTCTCCCTCACTAGGGTGATCATTCTTTCTTAGGATGAATCAAAAATTAGTTGGAAAAAAGGAGGTTCCACCTCATTAACCCCCACATTCTTCCTATATATGGTTGGTAGTTCAGATAATAGTCCCCCCTATGACGATTAATGCCATCGAGTCCCTGGATACTTCAATTCAATCCATGGAAGAGAGACACCCACCTATGTAGCCTAAGAAGAATCCATATGCTGTGTGGGTGGATGATACTCTGCCCCCACCTAATTTCTCCAATCCTATATAATATACTTTAATAGTGAATACAACCCAGACCAACATCTCACCCACTTATTATCCAGTTGTGGTCCAATGGTGGGCCCTCAAGATTAACATGATACAACAAAGCTGACATATTTTATATAGACTCTGACAGGAACATCCTTTGTTTGGTAAAATAGTTTTTCCAACAATATCCATTGTAGGATGGGAAGATGTTTTTCCTCAATTCCTTTATTAGTACGTCACCAAAGGGAGGAAAAAGAATTTTTTTGACCTAATGAACTACAAATAATGCAAAAATGATTAGGGTGTTTGATTTCCAATCTATATGGGAATGTTTAACCTATTCACTCATCATCCATCTCTCAGATAATAAATTTATGGATCTTTAGGATTAAAATATATGGGTTGATGTATAGAAATGGGTTCCATAAGTTCATAGAAACATCACAACGTCTGGAGGACACCATTCATTATACCTGATCCAAATCTGGACTCATTCCCACAACACAGGTGAAAAGTCTAGGAAAATAAGAAGCTATATCTTTCAAACTCAAGTAAGTATTAGTGCCCATCCAAGAACCAAAGTGGCCTCAAACATCCCATCACATTCTTTTGAGCAGTGAAAACAACAAAATCAACCCTGTCCAGAAGCACAGAAAAATTAGGGCTGCCCAAGATTTGGGGAACTGATAAATTAATAATGTTACTTCTAAAATGAAAATGTCCCTAATTATTTCCTAGAAACTATGGAAAATAACATACAAAATCAACCATATCCTAGAAAGCCTAATGAGGTCAACATCATTGACCATCGAGATTATTTCCCTTTCCATAGAAGGTTGGGTCATAATATCTAGGACTACTTCATTTTTGAATACATACTTCAAGGCATGGTCAATTCAAGATAGGTGGTGTTCGATTAATCTTCAGAGAATGTGGACTACATAACCATTGCCCAGTAAAAATAAGAGGGTGATTGGAAGAATGTTCAAACCAGGTGTGAATATAATTTCAACAACTGGATGATTCTGAAAGTAGTTAACTAAGGTTATGCCACCCTAAGATCACAGCTATGAATTTCCATAATATTTTCCCCACTTAAGGAGGTGACATCGAATATGTATCCCAAAAGTGGGTTAGAACACCCAAATCAGGAATAAATAGAAGAGAATTAGTCATATTCTTCTCCAACATAAGCTCTAACTCTTGAAGATTTCATCCATGCAACATATAAATATTGGGTACCACCCCACCAAATAAAACAATAATATGTATAATAGATCATATTTGGTTATATAAATGAGATACGCTTGGAATACCCCTTCTATGATGATTAAATTTCCACAAAATATGATTTTTCCTCACATAACTGGGTAATGGGAGACCACATGCACATGAACTAAGGACATAAGGGATAATGCAGGCATGGTTGGTCCTAATATTTTAGTTATATCCCCATAGATAACATATTTTTAGTTGATACCTATGATAAATCAGTCCATAAAACCCAAAAAAATACACGGAGGTGTCCCAAAACCCTCCAATAGTCATCCACACACATTTTTCTTGCATGAAAACAAACTGAGGTTTTGATTATCTGATCATCCCATGAAATGGAGAAAGCCATCCTAACCCACACCACTGGTAGAAGATCCCCCCCATAACCTCTATATAATCATAAGGTCCATCCACCTCAAATTCTTTGACACCTGAGAAACATTTTTAGGAGCAACCCCACCTAAGGAAGTACCAACATCTGTTATAGAAGTACACAATTTTGAAACAATGGTAAATTTTCCCTGTGAATCTCTCAATGTTGAATGTACTCCATCTTTGAAAATAACTCATAGATAAACATTTTAATGCCTTAAAAAGCCCACATGATTTTGAGATAGAAGTCACTAATTCTGAGGTGTATCAAATGGGGGCCATGTTAGAAAAATTATTTGTCCCTATATAGTTTATAAAGCATGATCAAGAAGAGGTCATCCATAGACACATCATACCCTTATATGTTTTTGGAAGACTCGATAATGTTTTCATATAAAGGGTTCTAATTGGTAATGTCTCAAGGATCATCCTCATCTCAATTAGAACCCTATAATGTTTGGGATATAGTTAAAGGGATTTTTCTCTCACAAATCATACCACTAAAGGGTATGATATTCATGAGAAAAGGCCTCTCAGGAAGATCAAACTTGAAGATTAGTTTAGGGATCTCACATTTGACACTGAGTTTATTATTATCCAGCAGGACACCACATACAATGTGTATGATCCCATATTTTTCATGGTACATATCTCCTTGAGTTTTTATTAATCTTTCATTTCAATTGTTTTTTAATCATGAAATTCTATCATTCGAATAAACAAAGTCTTGGGTTTTTAAAAAACATGAGAAGGACAGGAGAGTATCTGCAAGGAAAATCTTTTTAGAGAAAATGAATTAATGTTTTGGGATGTATTGTTTTTTGAATATAATGGAGTCTAGGTAAAATGAGTAAAGTTTTTTTCCCAGGTTCTTGGTGAGTTTAAGAGAATTAAAATAGGTTTAATTTGTTCTAAAGAAAAATGTGTTGAAAAATACAATTCAGAATATTTACATGCCATGTAAAAGAATTACACGTCATGTAATTGTTTGAGGGTTTACTAAAATAAAGATGAGGTGAAGGTTTTTTATATAAATCCATTAAAAACATTTACATGATATTTAATCACAATACATGATGTGTAATTTCCCAACCTTTTGTTTTAAACATGTTGGGGCTCTCTGTAGGAGATATTGTGGTGAAACATTCTCCTATGGATATCCTCTTTGTGTGAGAAATCCTTAGTAAGTGGTTTGGTCCAATTTTTTCTTTCTCTTCATTATTCTCCAACTTTTGAGGTAAAATTCTTTGACAAATTTCATTGTGGATTTTTATCTTGATAATTTTTTATCTAGGAACCACTTTGAAAATTGACACATTTTTTTCATCATGGGTGTTTACAGTTGGAAGTGTTTTTTGATCATTGGTTAAAGGATGGGTGTCTAAATAATAACTGTATGGTTTCATAATTTCCATGTTTATGCAATATTGTGATTACTCTTACAAAATGTGAAGTCAGACTGAATAATTAATAAATGGAATTATTCCTTGAATTCCATTATTTTCAAATTTCTTCTAACCTAGATTATGTATACCCATTAAATGATAAAACCATTAATATATTTTAATTGCATAATTTTGTGAAGTTTTCTTAGAATAACATGTGTATAAGGGTGATTTCTTGTTATATAATCACTATATTGTGTCTTATTGCTTATTGAAATAATTTTAAATCAATTGTGAATAAAATTGAAAGTGGGATATGAAATATAAATGTTAATTTTCATAACTAACCATTGATAATTGTGTTGTGATATTGTGATATCGATGCTACATGGCAAGGATTTTGTTACATGGTTTAATAAATATATATCATGCTTGACCCTAGAACATTCACACTTACATGCTGTAATACTGATATTGAGAAGTCTCAGCCTAGTCTCATGTTGTAATTCTTATATATTGGGCTCATCACTAGCACAATCACACCTATATTCAATAATGATGATATTTAGTGGGCCCATCCCAGTCCCATGATTTAATGATTATAGAGAGAAGACTATACCCAGTCCTATGCAGTAATTCTTATAGATTTTTGACCTAGAATGTTGTAATTATTATAGGGGTCATTCCCAAATTGTTTTTTGTTACTATAACATGGTTATATGGTGGTGGTTGGAATGGTTGTATAACATGTTTAGAGATATCCCAACATAGAGATAAAGCAGGTTATTTTACCTTTGTTATATGGTTGTGGTTGGTATGGTCATAACATGTGGTCTGAGATATTTCTGCGTGGAGATGAATCGGTTTATTGTATTTGATTAATTAATAAATTAATTAATACCAATGTTTGTCACTTTATTTCATAAACACCATATTAGACTAGTTTAGTTTAGACATGGTGGTGTTGACCTAATAAGTTTTACTCACACCATATTCAACCCATCGTCTGGAACATGAGCATATTTAGTGGATGCAGGTTTGGAAAAGGAAAAAGGACCTTTATATTGATTTCCATTTTACAAATGGGGTGGGGTTCAGATATGGTACCATTGTGGGGTTTGATAATTGAGATCTTGAGTCTTTTATAATAGTCTACTAGTTTTTCTAGTATTTTTAGAGCATGATATTTAGTTATATTCTAGCACGTCATTAAATTTTTCCTTCTTTATTTATTTGATTATTCAGTTGGCTTTTATTATTATATTCTGATTTGTATTTACTTTGATTATTTCCATTTTATTATAAATTGTTTTACTTTTATAACACTTCATACTAAGAGGTATATTATCCCCACTATACTTTTCATTCCACTACTGTTATTTTATAACCTCTTGTGTACGAGGAGTGTGGTTGAGATCTAATAACTAACCATTTCCGACCATGTGAGAGAATTCGATATTAGGGGATGTTACCAAGTTTTATAAAAGGAGAATGTTTTATTTTATTCTTCTTTTAAAACTGGGAATGGTAGAAAGGATATTAGGATGTGTTGGTACTTGGTAATGAGCTTGGTCATGGGAGTAACAGTCCCATGTATGGGGGAAAATATGAGTGCCCAGGGATGAGATTGATATTATTTTTTCACTTATTAATGTTTTTATTTCACCTTGGGTGATTTACATGTTGTGTGAGGGTATTGTATTATGAGGTTATTGTTTCTTTAGTTTTCTACTCATGTCCTTGTGTCTCACGAGATAAGAATACATGAATCATAATATAAACATAAAGATACATTGACATGCATTATTCATAATAGGGGCATATGTATTTTTTCATGTAATGTATACATACTATTTGAACAATAAATTGATATATTTGTTTCACTAGATAAATTAAATTACTTGATTTATTATGCTAAAATACTTGTAATCCGTGTCTATAGATACCAAGAATTACCAGTTCTCATTTGTTTTCAGCTTTTTGGGTTTACATTGTTGCTAGCCAATTTTTTAAGGTGTGCATTTTTCTTATAGAGAAAATGCCTCCTCATCATCATTGAATTGAGAATTAGGATATTAGAAATTAGAATTCTTCTAACAATGTTGAACCAGATCTTCATATAGTTCCTGAGGAGAAGTTGGTTGTTCTGCTTGGCGACAGCTTCCCGAGGGCTGTGCGATCCATGGAAAGGGAGACTGTTCATACCATTCATTCAATGTATGATATGACAAGATAGTTTTAAGTGTATAATTTTCCTATTTTTACTGGGCGAAGGTGGACCCAATGTAGTTGATTTTTTTATTAAGTTAGTCTATATATTCTTCATGAATCTTGAGACACACATGGATAGGAGGGTGAATCTTGCTATGTATACACTTCATGGACTTACCAAATTTTGGTGGGATATTCAGGAGGAAGATGGATAAAAGGATGTTATATCTTGGAATAACATTGAGATGATATTCCTAAGCCATCTCTGTCTCGAGAACATGAGGGATTAAAAAGATCACAACTTCATGCCTCTGACATAGGATGGTTGGATAGTAATGCACTATTCTGGAAGTTTTACAGACCGACAATTCTTTGTTCCATATATGATAGTTGATTAGATCTATAGGAAAAGATGTTTCCAAGATGGTATTTATTATGAGATCAGGTCATAGGTAAAAATTTTCCATTTAAGAAGCTTTGAAGACATGATGAATCAAGCACTCTTCATAGAAGGGAATCTTAGAGAGGCTTTAACTAGAATCCATTCTATTTTAGTAGGGAGATATTAGAGTTTTTCTTTGAGTGGTAATAAATTCCATAATGATATTTTCACCAAGTAGTAGTGGGAAGAGCAGTCAGGGTGGTGGACAACCATCTCAAGATCGTGGTCCATTTCAGTGCTTTAAGTGTGAAAAAATTTGGTCACAATCAACTATTGTGTCCTTATGTTATAGATTAGTGTCATATTTGAGCGAGGATAGGCTATATATAGTGGTTTTGTATAAACTTTACATGGAAAATAGGTGGAAGAGGACCAATATAGGAACTAGAGAGAGGAAGGGCTCAACTACCCCTCAATAGGCTGGTAACTAGAGTTCCATAGGCCGTTCAGGTAGTAGAAGGGGACATGGTACTCTCATGCATGAGAAACAGTACTAGGAAAGGGATGTAGCTAAGTGTAGTTAGAATAGTGACTAGGGAAGAGTGACAAGTAAGTTTCACATTATATAGACTACTTAGGCTAATGTGGTTTTAGGGCCTCAACTATTAGAGGAATGATTATTGTATCATCTACATCAACTAGTATTTTTTTGATACAAGGGCATCAATTTCTTTTTAGGATCATATTTTTTGAAAAAAAATTTGTCTGTGATGGGGAAATATTAGATGTTGGTTTAACCATTGACATTCCATTGGGCGGGCAGTCATAAAATATCAAACATTTTATGACTTGTGCTATAGAGAATGGTGGTTACCATTTCTTTTGGGAACCATTCATGATGTAAATGAAAGGATTCATATTTATTATTGGTATGGATTGTTTAGTTATATACCAGCCTTTTATTATCCATTACTGGAGGAGACTTTTTTTCCAATCCCTATAAGGAAGAAGTTATTCTCACTATGGTGAGTGAGATCTTCAAGATAGACATGAGAGACAAATTCAGTGAATATTTTATTGTGTCATGAATTATATCACCATTCCTTATCTAGATAATGGTGGAATGTTGCAAGATTATTTTCCTCCAGTGGTAGACTATTTTCAAGATGTTTTCCCTAATGAGTTCTATGGCTTACCACTGAAGAGAGAGGTTGAGTTTACGATCAAGTTGGTACTGGGAGAAGTGCCAGTTTCTATTCTACCATACAATGTGGTACCGATGGATCTTCAATAATTGAAGGTTAGTAAGAATATATGGGATCTAATGTCTTCATATGGCTGAGTATATCTCCTTGGGATTCTGTATTTCTCTTCACCAAAAGTATGATGGATCTTTGTGATTATGTGTGGATTATCAGAGGCTAAACTAGATAATGGTTGAGAACCAGTATCCTTTTCCACACATTGATGATATTTTTGATTAGATGAGAGGTGATAAGATACTCTTCTAGATTGAATTGAGATCAGGATATCACCCGTTAAGGGTGAAGCCATCCGACATACCTCAGACTGCTTTTTGGAGTAGGTATGGACTTTACGAATTCATAGTGATGGAATTTGGGTTGAATAACATACCGATGATATTCATGGCCTTAATGGATATGATATTTCATCATTTTTTGGATCAGTATGTTGAGGTTTTCATCAATGATGAATTAGTGTACATCCAATTCGTAGATGATCATTCAAAATATCTTAACTTTGTATTGTGTACATTGAGAGATCATTAACTTTATGTCAATCTAAAAAAATGCAATTTTTAGATTAAATAAGTTCACATATTAGGACATGTAATTTCATAAGAAGGTGTGTTATTGGACATAGAGAAAGTCACAACTATGATATCTTGGGAAAATACCATTAACATCATTGAAATTTGGAGATTTTCGGGATTGGCAGTTTATAGCCAGTGTTTTATCCAAGAATAATCGCATTTGGAATCACTAATATTTGGGATGACTAAGAAAGGGGTGATGTTTTTTTAGTTTATTGCTTGGGAATATCTTTTTAGGAGTTGAAAGATAGATAGACCTTAGTACCTATCCTCACCTAACCTATTCTAGGTAAAGCATATGTCGTGTATTGTGATGTATTTGGGGTTTTACTCAAAGTAGTTCTAATGCCGGAGGATCGTGTGGTTTCTTATAAATCTAGGAAGCTATGACTTCATTATAGGAATTAACTTACTCATGATCTAGAGTTATAGGTAGTGTTACAATCCCTGAGGCGTTGGAGACCATATATCATGGGTTAGAGTTTTTTGGAATATAAGGATCACAAGAGCCTCAAGTACATCATTTCTCAGCGAGACCTAAACAATCAGCAGAGGAGGTGGGTCAAGTATTTATAGTATTTAGAATTTTAATTGGCTAATACAGAAGAAAATTGAAAAATTATTTCAAACAATTTAATTATCAAGACATATATAGTGGTAGTACATGAGTATTGTGATGAGTGGTGGGTAACAGAATTCTTTGCAGACAATCATTTGAATGTTCTGGAATCTCATGGGTAAGTAGCTCTAACTTTCACAACTATTATAGTCAGGATTTTTTACCAGAATAAGACCAAGATATTTTATAATCCTGATGGATCATTTCTAAGAGGAAAAATATATGGTGGGGATACACCCTTAGGATTGTCTCTCAGTAGTGGAAATTCACTTCTATTCTTTGGTCGAGTGTGGGTTCCTATGGTCTTGTATGGGGAACTGATGATGTTGTTTCATGATTATAGATGGGTGGGGAATTATTGTTTAAGAAATAGGTATTATTATATTCATAGATAGTAATGGAGTATAGGAATGAAGAAGGAGGTGGAGAGCTTCATGGATAGATGCTTTAATTTTCAGCAGGTAAAAGTCGAGCATTAGAGGAAATATAGGCTTTTAAAGCCTTCACCCATTTCAGAGTGGAAATTGGATGATTTCACAATGAATTTTTGGAATAAGACTACCTAGAATGACCCATAAGAATGATGTTTTATGGTTTTTTATTGTTTTAATGACTTCAGTATCCCACTTCTTAAATATTAGGGAAACCTTCATAGTTGATGATCTGGGAAATATTTACATGAGCAAGGTGGTTTAGTTACATGGTGTTTTGAGGAGTATCTTTTCATACATATATCCTCAATTCACATAATATTTCTATAGGGTTCTTCAGAAAGACCTGAGATTATGAGTTTTTTTTGAATGACTTATCATCCATAGATTGATCATCAAACTGACAGGACTATTCAGGTTCTGGAGGATAAGTTACATGCTTGTTTCTTTATTTTTTGTGGTTTATGGGAGAAAAATATACCAGTCATGGAGTTTTAATATAATAATATCTTCCTAGAATCAGTAAAAATGGAACCTTTTGAGTCCTTATATGTAAGGACATTTGTTCGCCTCTTTTTTGGTTTGAGATAGGTGAGTTAGTACTTGTTAGGCCCAGTCAAGTGCATAAGATGTCTAAATAGGATATGTTGATCAAACATCAGTTGGTGATTTCACAGAGTAGGAGGAAATTATATGATGAACTCTGGAATTTGAATTTGGCCATCATGTTTTCCTTCTGGTGTTTCCTAGGTTGGGGAAAAACTGTATCATGAAACAGGGAAATCTAACACCTAGGTTTGTCAGGCTATTTTAAATAGTGGCATGTGTTAGTCCTATGGTGTACTATTTATCCAATATATAATGCCACAGTACCATGAAAAACATGTTCCAAATTTTTTAGCTATGGATATATCATCAAAACATGTTCATGCGATATAAATAGTAGATTTAGAGCTTTGTGCTGATTCATCCTTTGAGGAGAATCTAATATGGATTGTGGATTATAGAGAGAAATATCTTCAGGGTCAGACTATACTATTGGTTTGGGTGTAGTGGTAGCATGAGGGAGTTTAGGAGGAGTCCCAGGATAGGAAGTCTGATATATGAGCATAGTGGATAGACTTATTCATTGAAACCACATAGTGATGCTTGGATCAGTTTAGGGATGAGCTATTATAAGGTGGGGAGATTTTAAGATTCCTTATTTTTCTAGGTACGTCTCTCTCTATGTTTTTATTAATATTTCCTTTTGGTTTTATTTTTGTCTTGAAAGTTTTTCATTCGAAAAAACACAATATTGGGATTCATGGAAAATTGAGATGGACCAGAGAGTATCCATGAAGAAAACCATATTGTAGAAAATGAGAAAAAGTTAGGGGATGTTGGATTATTTTAATTTAATGGATTATGGGAGTAATAGATTAAGTGTTTCACACATTATTGGTGAATTGAGAATATTTAAAAGTGGTTTGGTTTTTTTAAAAGTAAAATGGGATTAAAAATCTAATAAAGATTATTTATACGATGTGTAAAAGAATTAAAAATCATGTAATTGTTCAAGGGTTTTAATAAAATAAATGTAAGCTGATGTGTAATTAATATAAATCCATTAAAAACATTTAAAAAAAATTTAATCACATTACACAATGTTTAAATGACTAACCATCTATATTAAACATGTTGTGTGGATTATTTTCATTCTAATCTAATCAAGCTCTGCTCTTCTTGTACCTATTGATCTTTCCAGGAAATTATGTGTTGTAAACTTACCTTCGAGATATCCTGTTTGTGTGACAAATCCATGGTAAGTGGTTTTGTTATTTTTTATTCCTTATATTCCTTCTTCTCCAACAATTGTGGTGAAATCCTTTGACCAATTGTGTTGTTGGTTTTGATCTTGATCAGTTTTGATCCAGGAACCTCTTTATAAATCATCTGCACCTTCTTCGTCATGGTAGTTGGCCATTGGAAGAGTTGTTGGATCATCAGTTGAAGGTATGGGTGTAAATCATAACCCTATGGTTTGATAATTCCCTTTTTATGAAATACTATGACTGAAATAGTGAAATGTGTATCCAAATAATAATTAATAAATGTGATTATTTATTGAATATCATTATTTTTAATTTTATTCTGACATAGCTTATGGCTACCTGTTGGGTGAGCTAACCATGAATATATTTGAATGAGATTATGTATTAAAGTATGTTTATAATGACATCTGACCTAGAGTTATTTATGGTAATAGAATCACTAAACTGTGGCTTATTTCTTATTTATATAATTTTTAATGAATTGTGAATTAAATTTCAAGTGGCACATGAAATAAGAATAGTAATTCACATAATTAACTATTGAGAATTATGATGTGATATTTTCATATACATGTTGTATAACAGGGATTTCATTCCATGTTGTAATGATTATATATCAGGTTCAGCCCTCGCACATGCACACTTATATGAAGCAATGATAATTTTGAGTGGGCTCAGCCCAGTCCCATGCTGTAATTCTTATAGAGAGATGGCTATGCCCAAACCCATGATTTAATTCTTATAGGTCTTTGTCTTGGAATTCTGTAACGCTTATAGGGATTTGACTCAGATTGTTTTCTATGAATATACCATGGTTATATGATAAAGGTTGGCATGGTTGTAATACATGCTCAGAGATATTCCTACATGGTGCTGAAGCAGTTTTTTTTACCTTGGGTATATGGTTTTGGTTGGCATGGTCGTAATACACTCTCAATGATATTTTGGCATGGAGTTGAAGGACGCTGTTCTTTTATTTTGTTAATTATTGAATTAATTAATACACATGTTTATCTCTTTATTTCATACACTTCTTATCTGACTAGTTTAGTTTAGACACAGTAGTGTAAACCTACTATGTTTTACTCACACCCTATATGGGTCACCGTTGGGTAGCCAATAATTTTTAATGGATGCAGGGTGGGACAAGGGATAATGATACTATTATAGATTTATTTTTTTCCGATGGGATGGAGTTTGGATATGGGACTAACATGGGGTTCAGGACCTGAGACATTGAGTCTTTTATTTGCATCTGCTAGTATTTTTCTTGTATTTTTCTTACATGAAATTTAGTTACATTCCATCATTTCATTACATAATTCCATATTTAATTATAGTATTATTCAATAGGATTTTTTGTTGTCTAACACTATTTATTTACTTTGATTATTTCTATTTTATTATGAACATTACTATAATTATAACACTTCACACTAGAGGGTATAGTCTCCCCACTATACTTTTCACACCCCACTACTATTTAGAAACCTCTAGCATACAGAAATTCATTCTTGAGGTCTCATAAGAAACCCTTTATAGCCACATGATATAGTCTTAGATTGGGATACATTACACGATTTCCTACTCAGAAGGCCATGGCTCCATATCTACATGGTGGTACATTAAATATTCCAAAAAAAATCATAAATACCCCATCGATGGATTAGTAGACATACTTCATGGTGACATCACCCCCTTGAGACTTGTGAAGCCACATATGATGAAGATGGTTTCTATAAAAGGACTGGGAAACAACTATAGTGTATGATGACATACATTTTGTAACCCCAAATGACTAGGGGACAACCCATACAATTCCATAGAGTATGCTTGACAACGAATATGTGCTCCCCATAATTAAATATGAGGTGATAGACATGGAACCAGAGGTCTAAGTCCCTCATGTCCCCAATAACAATGTAAAAGACAATCAACTCCAATGTCTCTTTGTAATGACATGAATGGTACAGAATGATAATGTATCTTTTCACAACCTCTCTCACCTCGACAGTGATAGAGGTACCCCTAGATTTACACATCTATTTAATAATGTTTCCATAGACTCCAAGATGGATGAAGGAGAGGATGAACTCAGGAATTTACCTTTTGAATTCAAGGAAGGTTCCCACACCAACATCGATGAGTTCAGTTAGATAAATCTAGGAAAATAAGAAGACCCACGATAAACACTGATTAGCTGTAACAGCCCAAGATTTTATAAAGAAATATTCTTTTTTATTTTACTAATGTCTTGTGTTATACGCTACAACAAAAGGAGCTTGCACAACACGCATCCTTGACTTGCCTTGCATTACACGCAATCGTAACCTTTCTCGATAGCGTGTGTGGTACGTAATCCTGAGTTTCACGAAACAATGATATGCTATTAAAATATTATTAAAACTAGCCGTTATGAATAGTAATAACCACTTTTTAAATTTTAGAAATTTTAACTCTCAAAGTGGACTTCATTTTCGGATTCGGAGTATCGAATTTAGCCTAAGGTGAAATTTTGGTACTTTTCAGATAACTTTCATATTCTGATGAATAGTGAAAATTACTAAATTATAATTAAAAACAACTTTTTTAATCGAAATAATTAATAGTGATAAATCATTAATTTGAGTGGTTTTAAAGTATATTTAGAATATATTTTTACAATTTAATACAATGTTGGTCATTGGATGTAATTTCACATTTAAACTAGACATAACCAAGTGTCAATCTTTTGATAGATATTGTTTCTTAAAAACACGCTATTTGTTTTAACAGCGGGATTTAATTATAAAATTAATTAATGCAACTTTTATGTTATGAATTTGGTAAAATAGACTTCATTTTTGAATTCGGAATATGAAATATAGCTTGGGATGAAATTTTGGCATTGTTCTGAAAAACATCAATTTTTGATGAATAGTGAAACTACTAAGTGGTAGGTTAAAAACTGAAATTTCCATAAACCTTAATTTTACCGCTTCTGTGAATGGAATTTCGAAAATCCGAGAGACACGGTTAATATCAAGGACTAAAATGTGGTTCAATGAGATGAAAATAATTTTTTGGTGAATAGTAACTTTTTACTTTTTTTTACTACGGTTAATAGTAAATAGGGTAACTAAGGGTAAATATGATATTAATATTACCCTAACACATGTCCTAATTCTATTGGACAAGTGTAATTCGACCAAAAACAAACTTAGGAATAAAATATGACCATTTAGGCCCACTTGGATTAGATTAGGACATTTATTATTAATTTATTTAAAGAAGGGTTAAAATAGTTAAAATCAAAGTTTAATAAGTAAATCATTTTTAATATGGGTTATACATAAGATAAATTCGATTGTAAATATTCATTAGAAAGATAAAAAGATTTCCTACATGATGGTATTTTATTTGTAATTTTTAGACATCAAATAATTTAATTTATTTATGACACAACGATGATGCAGTAATTATCTTTTTAATGAAATATTGACATAATTGATGTTATAAGCACCAAAATAAATGTAATTTGAGATTTTTATGAATTCCACTAATTTTCTAGGTTACTATGATATATTAATGTTGATTTAATAAACTTGGTTCGAACATTTAATTCTGTTATGACTTTCACAAAAATCATATATCAAATAGTGTCAAAATTGACACAAAATAGTTTTTAAATAAAATAAAATATTATTAATTGTTATTTTATTCCTAAAAATCTAAGGTTCGGCCAAATGACTTAGATAAGGATATAGATATTAATAATAAACAATTTGGGGTTCTTTTGGCATGTTATAGTAAGTCTATTAACCATATAGTGAAAGAAAACAAAAAGACACGGTAAAAGTTAAATTATTTAACTTAGAGTTAAATCTAATTGATAAGGTTTAAAATAATATCCAAACATGTCTAAATTTTATTGGTTGATGAGATTACAACCCTATATCATCTAAGCTTCGAATATGAGTCATTTTTGGAGGTTTTTAAGTGGGGTTAGATTTATTATAAAATAATATTTTTAAGAATTCCAAAGGTGCCCCTCTCCTCCACTATAAAAGGACACCTCCTCCCCCTCCTCCTCACACCAATTTGAGCACTCAAGCTCGGCCAACCCCTGCCAAAATCTCTTCTCCACTTCCCTATCAACATCCTAGAGGTTCTGGTCTTCCTCAAAGACCAATTCTAGTGCCCTAAGAGGAGGTCTCAAAGAGGCACTTCAAAGAAGAGGTAATTACCGTTACCAATTCTTTCATCTTTATTTCTTCTTCCACTTCTTCTTCTTAGGTTGTTTCATTATGAAGTAATAACATCAGTATCACTCATATACTGATATGTTATTATAAGTATGAAACAAACCTATTTCACCATCTATCCATCCTACGGAAAAAGAAATCACCGCGCGTGCGTACGTACGGAATACCGTCTCCACGCCGTGGTGTAATCTATTTTCCACCACCACCTTACATGGATGGGTATAATGGTGTAAAGAATAACTATACATAGTTATTAAAACATCATATTGATTCTGATATATTGTATAATCCACTCCAATTCAATTCATTATTTATAGAAATGATATCATCGCTCGTGCGTACGTACGGAATACCGTCTCCACGACGCGATGAGATTCATTCTACATGTTAACCATTTAAGAATGATTATAATGTATATATAAGAAATAATAATGAAATATATGACATTATAAAGCTACTGGATTTATGTATATATATACATATTTATGTCATCTACTTACTTCCATTTCAAGACAATAAGGAAAGGAAAACAACGTTCATGCGTACGTACGGACTACCGTCTCCATGAACGGTGTTTTTCATTTTATTTATCTACCTATTATATATATATATATACTGAATATATATGATATATAAATCATATTTTATATTCTGGAAGTAAGTAAATCATGATATAAGTAATAATGATGTCAAGAACAACAAGTCAAAACACCTACGATAAATGAAACGATTTTACCCAAAACGCTTCTTTAACATGGAATTTACAAAAGAACGGGTAATATAATGTCATAAGTGAACCATATATGATATCATAACAATGAATATGATTCTGTAATAAGTCAATAACATGATTTAAATCATTATACAGGAGGTTCGGACACTTACAAAGCAAGTCGGACCTAAGGTAAGGGAAATATCACAATCTCATTTTTATCCGAGATTGTTTATTCGTAAGTATGTACTGGGGTATATTTTATCATCCACATCCATGTTCCCTCAATATGTAATATTATCTCCATCCACCTACAATATTTTTAAATCCAATTTTACCCTTCTATGAGTTTTTAGTAAAGGATATGAAAGGAATCTTTTTTTGTTTTTCGTACGAGGTACTTTTTGACTTTTCCGACAAAAGTACGAAGAATGTTTTTTTTAACTTATACGGCACGAACGGATTTATACTGTTTTATAAAGCCTTATTTTCATGAAGCTTCCTCTAAAAGATTTCATGACTATTTTCAATAAAATCTCTTTCTTTTAAAATTGCATGATGTTTTGAGAAAAGAAATTGATTTTGAAGAAGAAATGATATTTTCCTCAAGAATTCAATTCAAGTGTTTTATCAAAATTATTTTCCATATAAGATAATAAAGGGTTCTGTTTCTATCCATATTTTTACATTGATTTGACTATGTTGTGATGGAATTATGTTTATGAATTCCTTTATCTTATATGAATGGTTTTATGATGTCATGTTGTTTAAGAATCCCATTTTTATTACATGGGTTATGCAATGATGTATGATTTATGATTTTGTGGCACACATAAGAAAGGATTCATTAAGAGATGGGTGGGACCTATATCTCCCTCCAATGCATTGGGTAAAGATTTTATATCTCATGAGATAGACATGGCTGGAATGGTAGGTTATACCGGTTCAGTGAAACAGGACTGAAACGAGGATTACTCGATTCAGAAAGGGACTTTGTCCACTAAGATAG
Organism: Viscum album; assembly: GCA_963277665.1. Taxonomy (NCBI): domain Eukaryota; kingdom Viridiplantae; phylum Streptophyta; class Magnoliopsida; order Santalales; family Viscaceae; genus Viscum; species Viscum album. The sequence continues at coordinate 2,001,628,879 of OY728146.1, read as the reverse complement.
TCTTGGCAATGAGTCTTGACTAACAAGAAATGATTCTCTATGATTATGTGTGTATGCCACAATGAGTAATGTTTTAAGTTATGATTTCATTTCACTACTATGATTTATCCCATGTTATGAAATTATGCTCTCTTTTGCAGGTTAAGATTTCCAAAAATGTTATGTTCTTATGAAAATTATGTGATTGATATTTCCTTTGTTTACCCTTACTGAGCATCTGAGCTCACCCTTTTATGTTTTCTTTTCCCCAGGATATAAAGAAAGGTTTTAGGTAAAATAAAAAGGAAGATCTTTATGGGAGATGTTGAAGATCTTTCCCCACGATTAGAAGATTATACTCCGAGTTTCCAAAGACACTAAACTATTACGATCCTTGTGTGTGTGTTTTTGTTATGTACTAAGTATTCCGCAAAAGTAATGTAATGTCCATGTACGTCAGGCTTCGGGTCTCTACATTTGGTATCAGAGGAAAGGTTTAGTCAACCTTTGGAAACTAGGATGCGAAAACGTTAGTGAGATCCCTAGAGATATTTCTAAGGTATGTCTAGGGATGCCCCTAAGGATAAGTATACGTATAGGATATAGTCCTAGAACTACGGTAACGATCTTAGAATTTAACCTAAGATGTTAGATATTGAGGGTGCTCCCCCTTTACTATGTTGTCTTCCCTAGCATGATTTCGCCTCTCACAAAATTATTTTTGTGTTTTAGTTAATGGAGGGAACCAGAAGGAATTTGGTTAACATTGAATCCAATGGACAAATTGGTGACTATGAGCAACAAAATTGTGTGATGCCTAGAGATAAAGATATTCTGATTATGCCGAATCAGTCATCGCGATATATGATTAACAAGGTGAAATTTAGTGGTATGAATAATTCATCAAAGAAGAGGAAGATAAACTATTATTCATGTTCGCATGTTGAGGAGCATAAAGAAAGGAAGATTGAGATTTCTAAAGAAGGGAAGAAGAACCTTGAGGAATACCTCAAATGGAGGGACCGATGTTATCTGTGTGGAGAAAAGGGTCATAGAGTGACATATTGTTATGGAGTTCAATGTCTTATTTGTGGAGAACATGGGCATTACCCAACTCAATGCCCTGACCTGAAAAGATACTTCTAAATCAAGGAAGGAATTATTCCAGGACAGTCATTGAAGTGGATGGACTGAAGTGTTGGTATTCAAGAATAATGTTGTTGAGATACTTTTATGGTGTATTGGAATATTTATGTATTGGTCTAATGTGGTATTCGAAGTGATTGAGGTATTTTTGGAAAGTATATGATATGCGCATAATGAAGGGATAAGGAGAAAATTAAATGTTTGATAGTATTCATGAGCTCATGATTGATATAAGGACTAAGTGATATCATGGTTTGAGTATATAGAATTTTGAGGATTTTGGTATGTGGAAGGTGTTAACTTTTAACTGCATTCATGTTTTCACCAATTTATTCAAGAGAATACATGATTAAGGACTTTGAATGTTTGGAATGTGACCAACAAAACATATCTTATGATATATGGGGATCAACGATGGTATTAAATCTCTGGTAATTGTTTTCACTTTGTTATGAGAGTGGACTGTAGTATTATGGATAAGCTTAAGGATTGGAATGAATTATGTTGGACATAAGTTAGTATTGTTTGTTTTTCGATATTATTTATGTGATGTTATAGTAATGTAGTTTTAGAAAAAGGGACAACCTGCAGGACGGGCAACAGCCCATCGCTTCGGACAAGGCTGTAGGAATCGAACCCACAACCGAAGTGCGACTGGCCTTTATCGCCTACCACTGACCTACAGGAAGTCCCTGTTTAGTAGAAACTAGTTTTATTATATTAAGCAGTATGATATATGAAGTATAAGTCCATTTTAGGAACCATATATGATTAATCTCACTATAGAATGACTTATGTATATTTAATAACATTTGCCAACCTTTTGTTTGAGACAGATGGAATAAACAGTCATTCTATCACATGATCTGCTTACACTTCACGAATAACAAAATCAACTTAATTTATTTAAGAGATGAAGTGGAAATTGTTCAAGGCACGAACAACAGTGAGATTGTACCAAAATAAAGTAAGTATTTATTCTAATTCAAATTTTCAACTTTAGGGAAATGATCATGAAAACCAAAAATGTTTTCCTAGTGATCTTATACGTGATGAATCAGATGGTACCTTATATCATCACAAATTTATGGATTTGTGATTACTGGCTTTTCCATAGCCATGTTCTCTACCACTCTCCATCAGAACATGATGGTTAGATTTCTCTTCCATATCCATATTTTCACCTATGTGGAAACCCAATGATTAGTTTATTTGGGTAACCGTTACGTTTCATACTTTTGTTTTTAAAGATTGGTTTTGATATTTCTTTTTACGATGTGGGTTTCTATTAAAGAAACTTTCGAATAGTAAACCATTTATAACCCCGACGAATTTCGAGGGCGAAATTCATTTTAAGGGGGGTAGAATGTAACAGCCCAAGATTTTATAAAGAAATATTCTTTTTTATTTTACTAATGTCTTGTGTTATACGCTACACCAAAAGGAGCTTGCACAACACGCATCCTTGACTTGCCTTGCATTACACGCAATCGTAACCTTTCTCGATAGCGTGTGTGGTACGTAATCCTGAGTTTCACGAAACAATGATATGCTATTAAAATATTATTAAAACTAGCCGTTATGAATAGTAATAACCACTTTTTAAATTTTAGAAATTTTAACTCTCAAAGTGGACTTCATTTTCGGATTCGGAGTATCGAATTTAGCCTAAGGTGAAATTTTGGTACTTTTCAGATAACTTTCATATTCTGATGAATAGTGAAAATTACTAAATTATAATTAAAAACAACTTTTTTAATCGAAATAATTAATAGTGATAAATCATTAATTTGAGTGGTTTTAAAGTATATTTAGAATATATTTTTACAATTTAATACAATGTTGGTCATTGGATGTAATTTCACATTTAAACTAGACATAACCAAGTGTCAATCTTTTGATAGATATTGTTTCTTAAAAACACGCTATTTGTTTTAACAGCGGGATTTAATTATAAAATTAATTAATGCAACTTTTATGTTATGAATTTGGTAAAATAGACTTCATTTTTGAATTCGGAATATGAAATATAGCTTGGGATGAAATTTTGGCATTGTTCTGAAAAACATCAATTTTTGATGAATAGTGAAACTACTAAGTGGTAGGTTAAAAACTGAAATTTCCATAAAACTTAATTTTACCGCTTCTGTGAATGGAATTTCGAAAATCCGAGAGACACGGTTAATATCAAGGACTAAAATGTGGTTCAATGAGATGAAAATAATTTTTTGGTGAATAGTAACTTTTTACTTTTTTTTACTACGGTTAATAGTAAATAGGGTAACTAAGGGTAAATATGATATTAATATTACCCTAACACATGTCCTAATTCTATTGGAAAAGTGTAATTCGACCAAAAACAAACTTAGGAATAAAATATGACCATTTAGGCCCACTTGGATTAGATTAGGACATTTATTATTAATTTATTTAAAGAAGGGTTAAAATAGTTAAAATCAAAGTTTAATAAGTAAATAATTTTTAATATGGGTTATACATAAGATAAATTCGATTGTAAAAATTCATTAGAAAGCTAAAAAGATTTCCTACATGATGGTATTTTATTTGTAATTTTTAGACATCAAATAATTTAATTTATTTATGACACAACGATGATGCAGTAATTATCTTTTTAATGAAATATTGACATAATTGATGTTATAAGCACCAAAATAAATGTAATTTGAGATTTTTATGAATTCCACTAATTTTCTAGGTTACTATGATATATTAATGTTGATTTAATAAACTTTGTTCGAACATTTAATTCTGTTATGACTTTCACAAAAATCATATATCAAATAGTGTCAAAATTGACACAAAATAGTTTTTAAATCAAATATTATATTATTAATTGTTATTTTATTCCTAAAAATCTAAGGTTCGGCCAAATGACTTAGATAAGGATATAGATATTAATAATAAACAATTTGGGGTTCGTTTGGCATGTTATAGTAAGTGTATTAACCATATAGTGAAAGAAAACAAAAAGACACGGTAAAAGTTAAATTATTTAACTTAGAGTTAAATCTAATTGATAAGGTTTAAAATAATATCCAAACATGTCTAAATTTTATTGGTTGATGAGATTACAACCCTATATCATCTAATCTTCGAATATGAGTCATTTTTGGAGGTTTTTAAGTGGGGTTAGATTTATTATAAAATAATATTTTTAAGAATTCCAAAGGTGCCCCTCTCCTCCACTATAAAAGGACACCTCCTCCCCCTCCTCCTCACACCAATTTGAGCACTCAAGCTCGGCCAACCCCTGCCAAAATCTCTTCTCCACTTCCCTAGCAACATCCTAGAGGTTCTGGTCTTCCTCAAAGACCAATTCTAGTGCCCTAAGAGGAGGTCTCAAAGAGGCACTTCAAAGAAGAGGTAATTACCGTTACCAATTCTTTCATCTTTATTTCTTCTTCCACTTCTTCTTCTTAGGTTGTTTCATTATGAAGTAATAACATCAGTATCACTCATATACTGATATGTTATTATAAGTATGAAACAAACCTATTTCACCATCTATCCATCCTACGGAAAAAGAAATCACCGCGCGTGCGTACGTACGGAATACCGTCTCCACGCCGTGGTGTAATCTATTTTCCACCACCACCTTACATGGATGGGTATAATCGTGTAAAGAATAACTATACATAGTTATTAAAACATCATATTGATTCTGATATATTGTATAATCCACTCCAATTCAATTCAATATTTATAGAAATGATATCATCGCTCGTGCGTACGTACGGAATACCGTCTCCACGACGCGATGAGATTCATTCTACATGTTAACCATTTAAGAATGATTATAATGTATATATAAGAAATAATAATGAAATATATGACATTATAAAGCTACTGGATTTATGTATATATATACATATGTATGTCATCTACTTACTTCCATTTCAAGACAATAAGGAAAGGAAAACAACGTTCATGCGTACGTACGGACTACCGTCTCCATGAACGGTGTTTTTCATTTTATTTATCTACCTATTATATATATATATATACTGAATATATATGATATATAAATCATATTTTATATTCTGGAAGTAAGTAAATCATGATATAAGTAATAATGATGTCAAGAACAACAAGTCAAAACACCTACGATAAATGAAACGATTTTACCCAAAACGCTTCTTTAACATGGAATTTACAAAAGAACGGGTAATATAATGTCATAAGTGAACCATATATGATATCATAACAATGAATATGATTCTGTAATAAGTCAATAACATGATTTAAATCATTATACAGGAGGTTCGGACACTTACAAAGCAAGTCGGACCTAAGGTAAGGGAAATATCACAATCTCATTTTTATCCGAGATTGTTTATTCGTAAGTATGTACTGGGGTATATTTTATCATCCACATCCATGTTCCCTCAATATGTAATATTATCTCCATCCACCTACAATATTTTTAAATCCAATTTTACCCTTCTATGAGTTTTTAGTAAAGGATATGAAAGGAATCTTTTTTTGTTTTTCGTACGAGGTACTTTTTGACTTTTCCGACAAAAGTACGAAGAATGTTTTTTTAACTTATACGGCACGAACGGATTTATACTGTTTTATAAAGCCTTATTTTCATGAAGCTTCCTCTAAAAGATTTCATGACTATTTTCAATAAAATCTCTTTCTTTTAAAATTGCATGATGTTTTGAGAAAAGAAATTGATTTTGAAGAAGAAATGATATTTTCCTCAAGAATTCAATTCAAGTGTTTTATCAAAATTATTTTCCATATAAGATAATAAAGGGTTCTGTTTCTATCCATATTTTTACATTGATTTGACTATGTTGTGATGGAATTATGTTTATGAATTACTTTATCTTATATGAATGGTTTTATGATGTCATGTTGTTTAAGAATCCCATTTTTATTACATGGGTTATGCAATGATGTATGATTTATGATTTTGTGGCACACATAAGAAAGGATTCATTAAGAGATGGGTGGGACCTATATCTCCCTCCAATGCATTGGGTAAAGATTTTATATCTCATGAGATAGACATGGCTGGAATGGTAGGTTATACCGGTTCAGTGAAACAGGACTGAAACGAGGATTACTCGATTCAGAAAGGGACTTTGTCCACTAAGATAGTCTTGGAAATGAGTCTTGACTAACAAGAAATGATTCTCTATGATTATGTGTGTATGCCACAATGAGTAATGTTTTAAGTTATGATTTCATTTCACTACTATGATTTATCCCATGTTATGAAATTATGCTCTCTTTTGCAGGTTAAGATTTCCAAAAATGTTATGTTCTTATGAAAATTATGTGATTGATATTTCCTTTGTTTACCCTTACTGAGCATTTGAGCTCACCCTTTTATGTTTTCTTTTCCCCAGGATATAAAGAAAGGTTTTAGGTAAAATAAAAAGGAAGATCTTTATGGGAGATGTTGAAGATCTTTCCCCACGATTAGAAGATTATACTCCGAGTTTCCAAAGACACTAAACTATTACGATCCTTGTGTGTGTGTTTTTGTTATGTACTAAGTATTCCGCAAAAGTAATGTAATGTCCATGTACGTCAGGCTTCGGGTCTCTACATTAGCACCACCATGTCTCTTAAAGAGAAAGATATTTATATTGTATTTCATAAGAAACACCAATATTTGTTCTCTTGGAACTATATAGCAATGTTCGGACTGAATGTAGATTTTTCAATGCACTATCTCGACCTACCCATTGAGTATTAAGGCTCTAAGTAGGTAGCTTGGAGGTTGCATCCCTCTCATGCCACCAATGTAGAGGTGGAAGTAGAAAAATTAATCAAATCAAAATTTATCCAAGAATTGTAAAACCCATGATGGATCACCAAAATCAACCCTATAAAAGAAAAATATTGTAAATATTAGTGTCTTCATTGATTTCAGAGAACTTAGTCCACACTACTCAAAGCAAAATTACCCATTTCCAGTGAAATAGCTCTTGATCGGGCAATTTCAGGATTCCAAAGCATTTCCTTCATGGATAGGTATTCAAGTTACAATCAAATAAATATTTCCCCTAAATTTGAAGAATATATCACCTTCATAGAACCTCATGGGATCATTTTCCATCAGTTAATGTCCTTTGGGTTAAAGAATGCTGGTGCAACATTTGAATGCACCATGCATCATATCTTTAAGACATTATTGGAATGACTAGTTGAATGCTATATCGATTAACTGGTGGTCAAATACTATAAGTGACTTTATCACTTCATGGATCATCAAAAAATCGTTAAAAATCTGTGACATCACAATATAAAGACAAATACTTTGAAATTCACCTTCGCGGTAACATAAGAGAAGTTCCTTGGATTTGTGGTATGCCACTACGTGTAAGAACCCAAACATCATGGAGGTTTTTCCTTGATTAAATTTATTAATTTTGGTAAATGGAATGTTTATCGGATGTATGGGGAGGCTCAAGGGTGACCCATGGTTTCAAAACATGAAATAAAGTGAAAAATAGCAATCTAGTGCATGTTACATAGTTGGCACATAATATATGTAAAATATGTAAGGGAGGATTCCAAACTATAGTGATTATGGTAGAGTCATATCATAAGGTTGGTGCATGGGTTTTTAATCCATTTCGGATCCCTAGGTAACCATGTGACTTGGAACCCTCTTAGATAGATGTTGGAGTAGGTTTGGTGCATGGTTTGGAAAACTGTATTGCCAAACTACGCACCCCATTAAAATTGAATTTTTTACCAATTTTACCCCTCAGGATTTTAAGTGTTTCACCCAATTTCCCCCCATTTCTTCTTTAGAAACAGTAGTGATGAACCATAACGACCAAGGTTTCCCAATTAATGATCTCTTTCATTTCTAGACTATCTAGAGTACCATTGGGTGTGGATTGAAGCTCCGGGTGAGTCTAACTCTCCTCTTTGTTCTCGTATCTAGTTTAGGGATTTTTTATTTTCTATTATTCTTCCAAATCACTAAACCCCCTTTTTCTAATGGATCTTAGGTTGGGGATTCAAAGGATTCTGGAATCAGGATATAAGGTTAAGGTTAAGTGAGCATTCATCAACTTTTTCCCCTTTATTTACTATGTTATATGCTATGGATTACTATGTTAAAGAGGGTAAAGTCTCCCCAAATAATCCATTAGACCCCCGCTTGTAGTTGGAAAAGTCTGACATATAGGGAGGTTCATTTGGGGTCATGTGACGACCCGACTTGGGGAACCAATTTATTGGCTTATAGGTATGGGATGTTACAAAGTGGTATCAGAGGAGTTTTTTTTCATTGGACTTATTATTTAGGGATGGTAAATGTGAGATTATGAGCTGTGGGTCCTTGGTAATGAGTTTGTTTTTGGGAGTAGTTTACCCATGTATGAGGGAAAAACCAGGTACCTAGGGTGGTAATTGTTGTTGCGAATGTGTGTTTTTATATTTGAATGATATTTCACAATTGGGTGATGAACTATTTTTTGATGTGACTGTTTTATGATATTTTTCTCATAACCAGAATGGAATAAGGTTGTAAATTCATATATCATTATTTTAACCTAGGGATATAAGGGGAATGCATTTTGATAGGAACACATGGGATGAGTGTGTGAGACATGAAGGTAGAATTCATTTCATTTCCCTTAAACATGTAAAGAAAGTAATTTCTAATAAAAGTTATGAAAATGGGTAAATGGAAATATTGTTAAAGAATGGTTAAAGAGTTGTACTAAATGAAAAGTTTTTAATGTGTTAAAATATTGGCGGTGTCAAGTTATAAAGATAGTAAGGTTCCCAAATGATGAAGGTTCATGTTGTAAAGGTAAAATGGTTTGAAAAAGGGTTTCATATGAAGGCCAATGACTATGCATGTTGGATTACCCCATGATGACTATGAACTATGGTAGGAATGGTTGAGGGTTGTGCGCTAGGTGTGACGATTCCCATTGGGATAGTGTGTGTGAAATGGGTTTCTTATATCTAGTGGAGATCCTTCTTTTATGTAAACTGTGGAAGCATTATGTTTTTTGTTCTAAGACTCATGTTTGAAATTGTATAAGAATTCCACCAAGATGGAATATATGAGTTGGGTGGAAAGAGGATATAGCTGATAATGATCTACCTATAGTGGAGAAATAAAATGTATTAGTATAAGATAATCTAAGAGATGAGCAATTTTTTGAGAATTTTTCTCATTTTATTTATATTATGGAACATGTACCAGGGTGGGTTGTACCAAGGATGTTTGATTTTACTAGAGAGTTTCAGTTTAAACACCCTAAAAAATTTGATGGAGAGGGTGGAACTGGGGCTGAAGAGTTCAAGATAGAGTCCATCCAAATGATTTTGGATTACTTAGAGACTCCTATTGATAAGAGAGTCAAGTTAGCCGCATATATATTTCAGGGACCAGAAAAGCGCAGATAGGATATCCTAGTTCAAACTCAGTAGGATGATGGTTTGTTATGGAAATAATTCCATGAATTTTTTCTATAATTTCAATCTAGAGACCTCAAGAATAGATTGGACTATATATTTTTTGAGGTTTACCCAAGGAACTATTTTAGTGATGGATTATGGTGGATGTTTCATAGACATTCAATTTTTTTTCCATCACTGGTAGGGGATGAGGCCTCTATGGTGAGATGATTTTAGGATGGACATAGGAATGTGATCAAATCCCTCGTGAATGCATTTTAATTAAAAGGTGGTGGATTAGACCATTATTTCAAAAGAGATCTTAAAGTAGGATCTGGGAAGTGGGATTTTGGTTCTAGTTGGATGGTCCAGTGGTGATACTTACGAGGGTAGGAAGTTTAATTTCATAAATATTCACCAGGGTGGTAGTGTGTAGAGTGGTCAGAAGAGGGGACAACCTCTCAGAGTGGTGACCAGATATTTTTCTATCAGTGTGGAATGACGGGGTACATGGATCACTAGTTCATCCAACCACTAGTTGAGTGCCAAATGTGCATCAGAATGGGGGATGTGCAGAGGTCCTATAGGAACCCTCAACAACTCGAGATAGATAGTGGATCAAGGCCGATGATGAGTGCAAACATGGGGTTAGTTAAAATATTTTAGGAAGGAAATTGGAGCTTGAATGGTCATAACAATAGAGGTGGGGGATGTGGTAATCTAGGGTGAGAGCGTCAATATCCTTAGGGAAGTGCATCATTAAGAACTAAGACTAGGGCCTAGGGTAGAGGGGCAGGTCATCTTGATGTTGTTCAGTCTACACCTAAATGTGGAAAGGTTAGACCATTAACTATTCAACGTATAATTATTGTATATTCCATGCATGTTACATCTTTTTTTGATAAACGTGCTTCAAATTGTTTTATATCTTATCATTTTTAGTGTGTTTGGCCCAGTGTTGGAATGTGTGTGTGGTATGATATTAATAGATACCCTATTAGGGGTGTGAGAAGAAAATATTCGATAGTGTAAAGGGTGTGTTCTTAAATTTAGAGGGTATCGGTTCCCATGGGACTTGATTGTGCTTGAGATGTTGGGTTTTGATCTAATTTTTTGGATGAACTATCTAGCATTGTCCGAAGACCTTATTGACTATTACCATCATATGTTAAACTTTATTTCTCTCTAGGGAGACATGTATGTCCATTACGGTTAATGGGATATTTGATCAGGAAACACACGACCAATTTTCTAGTAGTTGGGTGAACTTATAGCCCAAGGGTCATGTATTATTTTTGACAATGGGGTAGTAGAGAAATTTTTTTTACTCTTATGGTAGATCAGCTCTTAGATGTATTTCCTAAAAACTTTTTGGGGCTACCTCCAGAGAGAGATGTTGATTTCATGATAGATTTTCTACCAAGAGTAGAACCAGTTTCCATTCCATCGTACGTAATGGCACCAACAGAACTCCAGGAACATAAAACTTAGTTGGACGAACTAAAGAATAACAGGTTCATTCATCCTATAATTTCACCATGGGTATCTCCAGTTAAAATTTCCAAGAAGTATGATGGATCGTTGTGAATCTGTTTTGATTATAGGAAGATAAATCAGATAACAGTTAAAAATAGATACCGTATTCCTTGAATCGATGATCCTTTTTACCAACTAATATGGGATTTAGTGTTCTCGATGATTGATATGATATTATGGTATCACTAGCTAAGGGTGAGACCTTTTGATGTACCTCAGACTAGCTTTATAAATAGGTATGGGTTTTATGATTTTTTTGTGATGTCGTTCTGGTTGACCAATGCCCTTATAGTGTTTATAGAACTAATGAATCAAGGATTTCACCCATATCTAGAACAATTTTCATTTATCTTTGTTAATGACATCTTGGTGTAATCTAAGACTTATGAGGATCATGAAAAACATATTGAAATTATCCTGAGTACACTGAGAGAGCATAGTCTATACACCAGGCCATCCAAATGTCATTTCTAGATCGATATGGTGAATTTATTGGGTTAAATCATCTTAGAGTAAGGAGTGTCAATGGAATTAAAGAAAGTGTAGTTAGTGATGTCTTGGGAGAATCCCAATAATTATTCTAATGTTCATAGTTTTCTAGGTCTAAAATGTTATTTCTAAAGGTTCATTAAATAATTTTGATATTTGGAAGCAAATTTTTTGGCATGGCCAAGAAATTCATCAATTTGGAATGGTCTAAAGCATGTGAGAATTATTTTCAAGAGATAAAGAAGTTATTGACTAATGCACTAGTACTAATCATACCCGAGTCAGGTAAAGATTATTCCTTATTTTTTTTATGACTTATGATGGTTTTAGGGTAGTGTTGATTTCGGTTGAGCGGGTTGTCGTGTATAGGCGATAATAGTTGTGACCTCATTAAATAAATTATATTATGAAAAATATTTAATTTGCTATGATAGTTTATGAATTGATGTGTTAGCAGTATTACTTATTTGGAGGTCATTTCATGATGTAAATATGTTATAAAATAATTAATTATATTTCCCCCTAGCATGATATGAATATTTTTTAGATGGTATGAATACATGTGGTATTTTTTACTTTCAGTTGGTTTATACATTGAGAAATGGGAATAGTGTTTCAGATTATTGAAGCTAGAAGACTCAAAACTATGTAGTTTAGTATTCTAGTTCAGAGTAGAGGATGATTGCAATGTTAACTGAGATACATCTGAAGGTGTAGGATGACCAAGGGTAGATGAATCTTTCATCTGGGGAATTCAAGTCTATGCTTCTGAGATGGATCAAGGAGAAACAACAAGAAGATTCAGAATGTTTGGATTTAAGTAGAAGTTCCAAAGATGGGGAGTCACCTTCTGTTTGGACTATTGGTGATGATGGGATTATTTATGTTTGTGGCTCTGTTGTCATGCCAGTATGTTTACAAGAATAGTGTTTCATTCATCTAAGTGGAAAATGAATCCTGGTTTGAATAAAATGTATCATGATGTTAGTAAGAAGTATTGGTGTCTAGGGATGAAGAAAGAGGTTGTTGGTTTCATAGAATGTTGTTGTACCTTCCTGCAGGTAAAGGTTGAGCATCAGCAACTGGGTGGTTTGTTGCAGCCATTGCCCATTCCTGAATGGAAGTGGGATGATGTGATGGTGGGATTTGTGGTAGGTCTCCTAAAGATTCCTTAGAATAATGATATTATTTGGGTCATTGTGGATTGGTTGACTAAGGTGGCTCATTTCTTTCCAATTAGAGACACTTCCACCATTGATCAGTAAGGTAAGTTATACGTACGATTGATAGTGAGGATTCATGGGGTGACATAAAATATAGTTTCAAATCATGATCCATGTTTTAATTCATGCTCTTTCTAGGGATTTTATTGGGCTCTTGGTGACCAGGTGTTTTTGAGTACGAATTTCCACCTATAGACAAATGCTAAATTGGAGTATACTATTCAGGTTCTAGAGGATATGTTGAGGTAACATGTCCTAGATTTTTGTGGATCATGGTAAAAGAACTTGTCTCTTATTAGGATTTACAACAACAATAGTATCCAGGATATCATCCAGATGGCCACATATGATGTGATCTATAGTAGACCATGTATATCTCTATTTTATTGGATCGAAGTTGGGGAATCAGTGTTGTTGGGACCAAGTCTCATTTAGGATACTTCAGAATAGTTTTAGTTGATTATAAAATGTATGGAAATGACTCAGAGTAGGAAGAAGTCATATGTAGATTGGCATCATAGAACTCCTGAGTTTGTGGTGGGGGATTGTGTGTTTCTTTAGGGGTCACCAATGTTGGTTCTCCATTGGATTTAAAAATAGGTCAAGTTAAAACCTAGGTTTGTGGGTCCAATTTATATTGTGGAGTGGATCGAACTGTAAGTCTACCAATTGTCTCTTCCATATAGATATAGTGGTATGCATTATTTTTTTCACGTGTAGCAACCAAAAAAATATCACCCTAACACATATCACGTGATTAGTGTTGGTGATATTGAGCATGAGGCTAATGGTTCCTTTGAGGAACATTTAGTTCATATTGCGGATCATAGTGAGAAATTAATGTGGGGAAAGACTATACCTTTTGGTTTGAGTTTTATGGTAGCATGGTGATGTTCAGGAGGAAACTTGGGAGAGGGAGTCGAATATGATGGCATAGTGGCCTGACCAATTTTCATGGAAGCTCACTGATTATGGGAAGTGTGGCTTGAGGGAGATCCATTATAAGGTGGGGAGGATATAAGATCCCAGACTTTGTTGGGTTTTTATTGACTAAATTTTGTTTTAAATTTCCTAAATTTGGTAAATGGAATGTTTACCGAGTGTATGAGGAGGCTCAAGGGTGTCTTGGGAGTTCAAGACATGAAAGAAAGTAAAAAATGGCCATCCAATGCATGTTGTATGGTTGGAAAAGGGTTAGAGTAAAACATGCTATGGGGGAGGCCAAACCATGCAAATTGGGATCCTAGCATTACACACGGTTAGCACATGGTTTTTCAAACCATGTGGAATCCCCAGGTAATCTTGCAACTTGGACCCCTCTTTGATAGAGTTTGGTGCATATTTTGAACACATTTTGGAAAAATATATGTCCTACCCGTATACCCCATTAAAAGTGAGTATTTACAATTTCCTCTATAAATATTTTAAGTGTTTCACCCAATTTCTTCACCCATTTATTCTCCAGAAACCTTAGTGACAATACAAAATGATCAAGGCCTCCGAAGCATTGATCTCCCTCATTTCTAGGCCATTTGGAGTACCATTGGGTGTAAATCAAAGCTCCGGGTGAGTCTAACACTCATCTTGCTTATATTTTTTAGATTAGGGGTTGTGGTTTCACTCTTCTTCTTCTTTCGAAGCCCTAAAAACACTTTTTCTAATGGATCTTATGTTAGGATCTCAAAAGGTTCTTGTATCTAGATATCAGTCTATGGTTAAGTGAGCATCCATCCATAGATTCAAGGTAGGTGGTCTATAATATATATCCCATAGTCTTGAAGTATATTTTAGAATGTGTGGTTATCTTAATAGTTCTTCCTTATTGAGTATTTCCCAAATTTAGTATGATTTGGTAAAATGATTGGCTAAATGATGAATTAAAACTCTCTAGATCCATGTAGGATTCATCATGATTGATTATAAACGTTTAGGGATATCCATGGATGGTGCCAATATTCTCAAACATGGAAAATATTCTTGATAAGTGTTGAATTTTTTTATTTTGAGATAAAGACCATGATAAATATATTGATATGTTGGTTCAGTTATAAGTAGTCACTAATGGTAGTTGTGTCTATTCATTGGAAGTGACATAAGGGATTGTGTGGTATAATATGAAAGGAGAAAAATTAAATGAAGTGAATGTGAAAAATGGGTTTCTAGTTTTGAATTAAAATGAATTAATGGGATAATGCATGTCAATTGGTGAATATTTTAAATGGGATAATGTATGATAATTATTCAATATGATTAATAGATTAAGGCACGAGAAAAGGGGAAAGAGTTAAGTGGTGTATGCATTGTAAATAGTAAATGTGTTAATGGGTTAAGGATTGCTGTTGATTTATATGTTGAATAATTATGAAATGGGATTGTTGAATGTATTGATAGTGTATGGTTGTGATACGGTATATGTGGTAAATAGATAAATGATCATGTGCACATGGATTGGTAGTTGTTGGGTATTGGGCTATGGTATCTACACCCACAGGTTAGGTTAGACAGATGCTCTAAACCCCACCACTATATTGAATTGGTTAGGTAAGGGAACTAAGGATCTATACCCCTAATATATGCATTTTATGAGACTACCCAGAACAAGGGTCCTAGGTAAGTGTGATTTATTTTTTTATTAAATTTTAATCCCTAGTGAGATAGGGAAGTTGATTTATCCCCATATTCATGATAATTTAACAGCTTAGGTCATTGTGTAAATAATGAGAATGGATATCCCATAAAACATGTGATGAAGACAAACTTATTAATGAAGATGTTAAAATTGTTGAAAATAGAAATAATAATAGAAATGTATAAAGAAAATATTGATAACTAATAGAACAAGAGTTGTCTTTTGTTTATCTTGTTATTCATTTCATACTTGCATGGAAATTCTATTTGGAGTGGATATTTTGTAGACACTTTTGGTGGTGGAATACTGAGTTTTACACACATCCTACCCAGGATGTTGTTGGGTACCCAAGTAGATTTCATTATTATAGTTCAGGACAAGGACAAATGACTTATGATAGATATTTGACTTGGTCTTAGGATGTGCATGGATGAGGTTCCATACATGGAGTTAGGACCTGATTTTGAGGATTGGGGTTATTGTCTTTACTTTGGGGTTTCCTTAACTTTTGGCACTATTAGCATGAAATTAAATATTCATTGTTGGTTGTGGTTTATACCACATTAGGGAAATGGTTAGCGATGCATATTTCTGGTTTATTATTATTGTTTCCTTTATTTACATTGTTATATCCAATGGATTACTCTCGTAAAGAAGGTATAGTCTCCCCACATGATCCATTAGACCCTCCCAAAAATTTGGAAACTTCTAGAAAATGGGGAGGCACACATGAGGTCATGTAGAGATCTGACCCAGGGCAATAGTTTATTGGCTTCCAAGTTAGGGATTTTATACCATATAATCGAGGTTGACCCAGAGATGACTAGTGTTATTTTATGAATGCCACCCACCCAAAAATATCTAATATGAGGGGAATCCAAGGAAAACCCACCAAAATTCAGTGTTTCATTGAAAACCTAGTCAAAAAATATCTCATATTCACTTGGATAATGAATATGACACTCACCTACCAATGGTATGGGTCTGTCAAGAATCCTTCAAAATTATCAAGCAGTATCTACTACACCCGCTGGTTCTGATTCCTTTAGTGAAAGGGAGGACACTCATCTTGTATGTGGTCACCATGGAACAATCATTAGGGCCACTCATTGCACACTAAAATCTTTCAGGGAGATATAATAGTCTTTATTCCCTTATAAAAATGATGATAGGTACTAAGACCCGATACTCATATGTCGAGACGAACTACCTTGAACTCATCTTTATAGTGAAAAATATAAGGCAGTAATTGAATCACCGATAATTCCATCTTATATCTCATTTTGATCTACACAATTATATACTTGGCTAACCCCTGATAACTGGATGTTTGGCCTGATGGGAGGTAATTCTGCAATAACACGACATCCACTTTGTGTCATAGAATGTGGTGGAAGGTAATGCCCTGATTGATTTCCTCATTGAACATCCAACCCTAGAGAATATACTGGTGATCACCAAGCTCCCATATAAAGATATATTTTATGCCCATGATACTCCTTGGACATGGAGATGCATTTTTATCATGCCACCTAGAGTCCTATCAGAAAAAGGATGGAAACACAAAGATCAATTGGGTTGTTTTAGTGATTGTATTTATATCTCTAGACAATGTAGTGTTTCCTTACTCTTTCTCACTATTCGATGGCTACACAAATAATGAGTCTTAATACCAATCCCTTATAATTGTCTTGAAACTAGCCCTACAACTACAGTAATACTACTTGAATATTAAAAGTTATTCAAAACTAGTTATAATGAAGATCAATGGAGAACATTCCATTAAAAAGGATGAATTGGCCCCTCATATTGGATACATTAGGGGAATGATGGAAAATTACCCTTTTTATCCAACATTGTATCATGTTCCCTGATCAAAGAATGATCATGCTGACGCATTGGCTAATTCAGCCACAGTCCTGGTCCATCCTGAGTTGGAGGAAGAAATATTCCATATCACACACAAAAGAATGGTATTTTATATCACCGTCATTGATATGGAAGAAATAGATAATGTCCACACCATCCCAATGCATGATAAACTGATATCTACCCCAGGTTATATGAATCCTATAATTAGTTATTTCCAAAACAAGACTCTCCTGATAGATCAAGACTAAATTGAATATGTATGGCACTTTACAATGAATTATAACTTGGGGGGATGAACCACATGAGACAAAATCCCTCTACAAGAAAGTATTTGATAAAATCGTCCACAAATGAATAACAGAAAGAGAGATTCATGTTATCATGGAATAATTCCATGAGGTATCTTGTGTCACTTATCAGTTTGGGACCAATCTCTCCCACCTGTAATGTCCTAGTTCCGAAATCCACCCAGAGGCGCCCCGTACCCGGTTGGTCATATGGGATCAAGCGCATTTCCTCGAATGCTAGAGGCTGTCGACTAGCAACGAGGGCCTTCGGTGTGATAGTGGGGAAACTATGCATTCATTGGAAGAGTAACATAGTGGAAGAGAAAAAAATATACAATAGCGGAAGTAGTAAATATCCAAAAACATTAAACAATGAAAGACTGAAATAATAAACAACCAGAGCACACATATATATAAAATGATGCATGATGAAAATTTATAGAAAAATAGCCAAACAAGTCACAATGATAAATAAAAACATTACTAAACCAAAGTAAAAAAAAGAAACAGATGAACTTCTCTTTAGCATCACAAGCCTAAGATTCTTCCCATGCACTCTAGCTCCACAATAAGTCAAGTACCTGAAGTAGTAGGGCGCTTTCCCTTATCTATACCTGCAACAATATAATCTGTTTGGGCCAAAAAGCATCGCCCAAACATGGTGTGGGACTAAATACCAGTAGGAAACCAACCAATGATCTGTACCTAATATTCAGTGAATATATGGCATGTAAAAGTACAGAAAGAAATAAATAGGAAATTACTCAGCAGTAAATAATCCACAGTTTCAATATCAAACAACAGCTAAACAAGTAGCTTAACACAAACAGGTAACCCTATGGGAAATACTCACATCTCTTCCCCTATGGTCTTACCTATCAAGTACAAGCAACCCTCTGGGTAGTAAACTTGGTCTTACCCCTTTGGTTCTATCACAAGAATATATAAATAGTCTCTCTGAGGAAGCACTCATAGTAAATTCCTTTTATAGTCTAATGTAAAAAAAAAACTCTCTAAGGAAGCTCACACAGTCAATTCCCCTTATAGTCTAAGGTATTCAAGGACTCTCTAGGGAAGCTCACACGTTCAATTCCCCTTATAGCCCCAAGGTCAAGTACTCTCTGAGGAAGCTCACTCAGTCAATTCCCCTTATAGCCCAAAGTTGTTCAAGTAATTCAAAGACTCTCTGAGGAAGCTCACACGGTCAATTCCCCTTATAGTATAAAGAAGTCATGGACTCTCTGAGGAAGCTCACTCAGTTAATTCCCCGTACAGCCCCAAGTGGTCCTAGGATATCTGAGGAAGCTCACTCGGTCAATCCCCATTACAACCTAAAGTTATCAAAAAGTCTCTGGGGGAAGCTCACTCGTTCAATTCCCCTTATAGTCTACTACACCAGGTTCTCACGGCCCTGTGTAGGTCAACGAGAATAGAAATGAAATATGGCCAATGTAAACTTATAGAACTAATTGGCTAACTAGTCTACATTATATCAATCATGTCAGAATGAAAACACTCCACCCTACAGAAACATGCCTAGAAAACATGCAAGGTGGCCAAAAGTCTAAGTAGTACTAAACGGTCGTAAACAGATCATGCGTGGGTAAAAAATCCAAAGCATAGAAATCAACCCTATTCACATCCAATAAACCTCTACACAAGCATACAAGCATGGATTTCAATCAACATGGGTAAAATGGTAAACACACAATACCACATTCAAGGGTATTAGTTAAAATTGCACATAATACTCAAATACATTCAGCGGAAAGGCACAAACCACCAACCTCGAAATTGAGAGATCGATATACTCTGGCATCGAACCTTGGATCAACCTATAATGCGGTAGATCTAAAAAAATGTATAAAATATTCAACCCATGATATCTCACGAGAGAGGAGAAATTAGAAGATGGTGCTCTAGGAGAATAGAGAACTAACTGATGTGATTCAAACGCAACTGAAGATGTTTAATTTGGAGGATAGACGCTTGCTTGGGTGTTTGTCGAAGATCCACGACTGTACAGATCTCTCAGTCAAACTAGACCGAGAAGAAGTGTGTTCTGGTGATTAGACGTGACCACAATGCATTTAATGAAGAAAAAGAAAGTACACGGCGTGTACTTTTGAAGTACACATCTTGTACTCACCATTTTCATACTCCTCTTTAGGCGGCCTCCAGGTCACCCCACACGGCTGTGTTCATGGCTGCTAAACGGCCCACACCAGGCTACCTATGGTAACTGAGTACACGGCGTGTACATAGAAAATTTCCAGAATTTCCACTTTTTCTCAAAAAAGACCAGAAAAGGAAAACATACATGAAAATAAGGTATGCGTTCTTATAAACTTCCCCAATTAAATAAATCCATCCTTGAATTTCCCAAGCGCAACGTAGAAGAAGAAACCTAAAAGAGTTCCCTGTGCTCGTACATTGGCCTCCCTCTCCCAAGTCTCATCTGGTACTCGCCCGTGCTACCATAACACTCATACCAGAGGAACAAACTAGCCACAGAGAACCTTTGTACTGAAATCAACAATCCGGATAGGATGTTTCCCAAATGAAGCAACCAATTTGAGCTCAACCTCCTCAAGTTGAAAGACATGAGACCGATCTGAAAAGTAACACCTAAGCTAAGAAATGTGAAAAATGTCGTGCATAGCCTAGTACCTCTGAGGTAACTGAAGCCGATAAGCAATTGGCCCAACTATCTCCAACACCTCAAATGGACCGACGTACATCAGTGAGATATTACCATATCTCCTAAATCTTTTGTGCGCCAAACTCGGTGTGACACACAGAAAAACCTGATCCCCTACCTTGAACTCCAGAGGTCGTCTCCATTGATCAACATTAGACTTCTGTCGAGACTATGTAGTACCCATCCTTTTCCAAATAAACTCTAACTACTCTGTGGTCTCCTGAACAAGATGAGGTCCCAGCAAAGCTACCTCTCCTACCTCCAGACTACATAAGGGTGATCGACATGGACTACTGTACAAAGCCTCATAAGGTTCCATCTGAATAGTTTCTTGAAAACTATTATTGTAGGAAAACTCCAAAAGAGGTATATGCTTCTCCCAAGAACCTCCAAAATACAGGATGCATGCATGGATCATGTCCTCAAGAACCTAAATCATATGCTCAGACTGGCCATCTGTCTGGGGGTGGTAAGCCATACTCAAAAGTTCCTGTGTACCCAAAGCCTTCTGAAGCCCCTTCCAGACCCGAGAATTAAAACGTGAATCTCTGTCTGAAACAATAGAGTGCTGAACTCCATGAAAATGTACAATCTCATAGATGTACAATCATCCCATCTCATCAACACAAAAGGTCTACTTGATCAGAAAGAAGTGGGAAACCTTCATGAGTCTGTCAATGACAACCCAAACTACATCATTCCCTCGAGGTGACCTCGACAACCCCATAATTAAATCCATCTTGATGTCATTCCACTTCCACTCGGGAATGGGTAACTACTGTAAAAGCCTTGTTGGCCGCTAATACTCCATCTTCACCTACTGATAGGTGGAACATGTCATGATGAAACCAGCCACATCCCTCTTCATACCTGGCCACCAATACTGACAGTGTAGATCACGATACATCTTGGTGACACCATGATGAAATGCCCAAACTGAGGAATGAAAATCTCGCATCAACTCCTTGCGTATATCTTCTGGCACCCATAAACGCCCCTAGAAATTCAAGATCTCATCCTCACCTATGGTCCATCCAAGAATAAGGTCCTCTCTGGACACACTATCCCATAGGACTAGGCATTCAGAATCTGATAGCTGCCTCATTCACACTCGATCAAGAAGAGTAGAGGTAACAAATACAGAATAAAGAAACATCTTCCCCTAACTGTCATGAACCTGTAAATGCATCTCATAGAATAGAGACATAATCTTTCACTCCCTGATGGCCTTCTAAACTACTTGTATCTATGTCCTCTTGCTCAACGCATCAGCCATTGCGTTTCCATTCCCCCACGTATAGAAAAGCTCAAAGTCAAAGGACTGAAGGTACTAGACCCACCTTTGCTATCTCAAATTCAGAGCACGCTGAGTGAAGATGTACTTGAGACTCTTGTGGTCGGTGAAAAATACAAAATTATCTCCTTGAAGATAATGTCTCCAACAGCATTAGAAATGAACAAAAGCTGCCAACTCCAGATTGTGCGTTGGGTAATTCCTCTCATGTGGCCTCAACTATCGAGACCCGTATGCAACGAATCCATCTCCCTGCACAAGAACAGCTCCCAGCCTGATAGCTGATGCATCAAAATAAACAATATAGATCTTACCCGTCTCTAGCAAGACTAGTATTGGTACTAAAGTAAACATCCCTTTCAGCTCCTGAATGGATGACTCACAAGAATCTGACCATAAGAACATCACAAACTTCTTATTCAAACCCGTAAGTAGTGCTGATAAGCGTGAAAAGTCCTGTATGAAACGTCTATAGTATCCATCCAGCCCTAGAAAACTCCTCACCTCGAATATGTTCTTAGGCTACTCCTAGGAGACTACTTCCCTCACTTTTTCTAGGTCTGCTGATACTCTTGTCTCAGAGATGACATGGCCCAAGAAGTGAATCTAATCCACCAAAAGTGAAATTTTGAGAGCTTAGCATACAACTAATGTTCTCTCAGTGTAGTTAAAACGATATCAAGATGAGTAGCATGGTCGTGTAGAGTGTGAGAGTACACCAATATACCGTCCATGAAGACAACCACGAAGGAATCCAAGTATGGATGGAACACTCGGATAATCAGTGCCAAGAAAACTACAGGCATGTTCGTGAGACCAAATGACATAACCATATACTCGTATAGACCATACCTACTCTGGAAGGCTGTAAGAGGTATATCTGATGGTCTAACACGTAACTGAGGGTAACCAGACCTCAAGTAAATCTTTGAGAACACCTGGGCTCTTCAAATATAATCAAAGAGATCATCAATCCCCGGTAAGGGATATCGGTTCTTGACCATCAACTGGTTCAGCTTCTGATAGTCCACACAAAGCCTAAGGTTACCATCTTCTTTCATCACAAAAAGAACAGTCGAACCCCAAGAAGAAGTATTGGGTCAGATGAAACCCTTTTCCTGCAACTCCTCCAACTACTTCTTGAACTCCTACAACTCAGGTGTAGCTATCCAATAAGGAGGAATGGACATCGGTGCCACTCCTAGAAGAAGCTCAATAGAAAGGTCTACCTCATGCTCCAGAGGAAAATGTGAAAATTCATCTGGAAATACATCTCTAAAACAATACACCAAGGGGGAATGTCTATATGTGGAGTCCCCTAGTCATCGAGATATAGACTAGCAATCTGGGTTGTAACTCCTCCCAACCCATGATGCTCGGGTCCTTCTCTACTCGGCTGGACATCCCACTCACCCCTATGAAGAAAGGATCCACCCTCTGGTGATAAGAAACTCACCCTATGACGATAACAATCAATGACTACCTGGAAGGGAACTAACCATTACATCCCAAGAATGAAGTCATAACCAATCATCTCTTGGACATATAGATCCCATATGAAGTGACACCGAATAACCTCTAAAGGGCACTCCATGCACTAACATACACTAGCTGTTCTAGTCCCCAATGGAGTGTCTAGCATCAAGATATCGACAGAGGAAAAGATACAGAGCCCGAGGCTATACATAACAACAACAGATATTAAGATATGGGAATACCCTATATCGAAAAGAAGAGAAGCTAAAACGGAGGCTACAAAGATCGTACCTAAAACTATAGAGTGTCTGGTATCCTCCTCATATTGGGTCTGCTCTACTACAAAAGTCTGACCTATACCGTGGACCTGTGACCCTACCTAGCCACTCTGAGCTGATCCACCCTGCTGCCGCTGAAAGTCTGGCGACTGGATTCCATGGCTACAACCTCCACCTCGGCCCAAACGGTCAGAAGAACTCTAATTCTCTGACTAGTGAGAAACTGGTGGTGCTGCTCCTGAACGCGGAGTCATATAAGAACCCATGTCACCAGCTACTGGTGAGAAGATCTAACAAATGCTCTTAAGGTGACCCATCATGCCACAAGATCGGCACTCCACTAGGTCTCTTGGAAAATGTGGCCTTGTATGGCCACTCTTCCCGCACTTATAGCACACCACCTATCTACAAGAATATGCATCCCACCTTCTCTGATCTCCATGTGTAGACTCCCTACGGCGCTTCCTGTTATTAGTAGGGGGAATACTATCTCTGGATACCAAACTGCCCTGGCTCATAGCTCCAGAATCCCTCAGATTGCGCTCTTTGATCAGTGCCTGGTTGACGATAGAGGATATCGAAGTCAACCAGAAGATGTTCACCTATGATCAGATGTCATTCCTAAAACCATACTCAAACTACCGTGAAAGGAACAACTCATCACCTCCTGAAATAGGCATGAAACGATGCAGCTCTATGAAGCGAGATGAATACTCCATAACAGTAAGGGTACCCTGCTCCAGACTCATGAGCTCTTGTGCTCGATCGTCCCTCAAGGTCTCCGAATAGTAGTAATCATAGAAGATGTGTCAAAAATCATCCCAAGACATATTATTTTGGCATCCCACCTGTGATATCACATCCCACCACCTCTTGGTGGAGTCTCAAAGAATGTAGGTATAGAGCATCACCTTATTATCTGGAGGTATCTCTAGATGATCGGAAATAGTCATCATGGCTTCTAGCCATGACTCTGCAGCATGGGGTTCTCCATCCCCTGAGAAAGTGGGAGGATGATGCTGCTAAAAGATCCTCTTCAATTCTGTCATCGACGGGGCAGGAGGCGGTGCTCCCTGAAAGGTCTACATCATCCTCAAAAATCCCTCTCTGGACTGTGCATCTACACCTATGTCGGGTATAAAGATTGGTGATAAGATTGTCAGGACAGGAGAATCTGCAAGTAGTCCCTGATTAGCCATGTCCAGTGTCTGATCACCACCTAGCAACTGGCGTACAAGTAGAGGACGTCTTGGTGGCATGAAACTCCAAGGTCAAGTGCACACCTTAGATCAAGATTGTAAAGGACTAAAAACTAGAATTATAAGAAGGGACATGAGAAATAAAGAACTCATGTTTAACAAAACATGACTACACGACATGTATCGAGCCTACACGACATGTTCCGTTAGGTAATTTACATGGGTGTGTACTCCTCCCTAAACTGGTCGTGTAACAACCCAGACACACGACGTGTTTTCTAAACACATGGCATGTACTTGAATCCTCCTTCCCTACCCAAGACCTTCTACATGGTTAAGCCACATGGATCTCCTAAGACAAGACTACAAAACATGTTCAAAGTAGACACAACGTGTACTAGACAAGCTTCACCTGGCCCGTGTTGTTAGCGACACAACATGACACACGGCTCACACTACACGGTGTGTTCAAGGAGGACACAACGTGTAAGTGAAAGGATAACACTGACCTATTTTGTCAGTGACACGGTCGGGTACCTGGGTGATACAACACTTTAGTGGGTGCCCTAAAATAATTAGTGTGATTTTGGGGTACTTAGGTGCAGCAGAGTGGCTGACCAAGGTCGTCTCTCAAAAGAGGAAGTGAATTAAAACAACTTTTTAGAGGTATTATAGAAATAAAATAAAAGAGAATAAAAACACTACTTGAAAGGATGGTGGTATTTGTTTATAGTTTATAAATATAGAAGAAGTTTTCTGGAAGAATATTTCATTTTTTTGTTTTTAATTTTGAAATGAAGTTTGATTAAAAAGGCACAACAAGAAGATATTTTTTTGAAAATATTTTAAAAGGATTAATCGATCTAACTCTACCTATTAAATAAATTATTTATCATTATAATTTAAATTAACATACACTTAACTATGACCCCTTAACTCGTTAACCCCCGAACCCTATGAGAATTAACCTTACCACAAGATGAAGTTACTTAAACCCTAGGCTAGCTTCGGAACACGCAATCACAACACCCTGCTTTGATTATTGTTTTAAGGTTAGCTTATGGTCAGTGGTAAATTAGAGCACATATCCATTCTAGAAATGATTATGAATATTTTTTAGGGATTATATTTTAACTCCACAAATTTATCCCGTGTGGTCTTGTATTACCGATTAAGATTGTGCTCTCACAATTTACACAAAATCCCGACCACGCGTGTTTTTGTGTTAACTGTTCAATTGCTTGATTAGTTTCTTAAAATTTTAAAACACAATTGATGGATAATATTAAGTTAATTACATTAGTTCAATTATTCAAAATAATTAAATGAAGAGGGTATAAGATAGATCGATTACTAAAAGACTACTCTTCCATGGGTGGTGTAATCATCGTAGAAGCATTTTGCATGTGCAAATGTTTATAATGGGTATAACCCAATAACACTTCTACTCAAGAATTACATCCCAAATAGGAAAATTAATAGAATAATAAATTTAAACAAAACAGAAGAAAAGACATGGAATAAAAGAATACCAAAGAAGTTTATTACACAAATGAAAACATTACAAAATGAAGAAGAGAAGGAGGCTTCGATTAGGGGATCCTTGCTTCAAGAGCTACCCCTATTACAATGGTTGGAGAATTTGGGTGAAACAAATTCTACTCTACCTCCAATATCCTAATGCACGTCCCAAACCCTCCAAAAGAGAAAAACGCTAATTTATAGAGTGGATCTGATGCTAGGTTTAAAGAGGTTTCAAGTGTGAATGGGAAATCTCGACCAAATATTTTAATGCACAGTGAACTGCCCATTTGGCCTCTAAAACGCGTGAACTGTCTGGCCTTATAGAAGGATGATTTGTTCCAAATCATGTCTCCGATCTTTCCTCAAAATTTGGGCTCAATATAATCCTGTATGAATACAATATGGCCCAAATACAGAACCTATGTCCATTCTGCCGTGTCTATCCCACCATCGACACAATGGACAAATTACTCCATCCAAATGCACTCTTTAGCTTTAGTATTCTGAATACAAGTTATATAAACCTAAGTTAGGAACACTGTTACAAAATATTAAGATCAAATAATATGTATTAAAATATTTATCTTCAAAATACTACAATACATTTTGAAAGGGTAAAACTAGAATTTTCATCAAATTTTCAAATGAATGATCTAATCCCAAATATTTCATTAATGAACAAATTTAACACAATGTGAGGAAATTAAATCATTTATTATCAATAAAATATTCAATAAAATAGTGTTTTATCAACTCCCCCAGACTTACCGTTTTGCACTTCTGAGCAAAATCTCATATCAAGTAAACATCAATATCAAATCAAAACCAATTTTAAAACACATATCCTTGAGATCAACCAATTACACACCAAGAAACAAAAGATATAATGCCTCATAAAAACCCATTATTTCAAGTTATTCATTTATATAATTCAATATATCTCCACTTTGTTTATCCTCCCATGCACAAAACACTTACCTCACTCGAATTTTATCTTATCACACAAATATCAATTTTTTTTGCAACGTCTTTCTCATCCAAACTCATACAAGGGTAACCATAGGCTTGATAAATTTCTAAATCACCATCCGATGTGAGTCAAGGATGTATTTTTATCATGAGTACTTTTCATGTTTGTTTGGTGGCTTTAAGTTGGTTGGATTTAGATGTGAAAAATTCTGAGGCTGAATGAGGAGGACTTGACTCTTTTTGAAGAAAAATTGCATTAATCTAATTTTCAATTAAATATGGTCTTCTCCTCAATCCCCATAGTATCAATTCAGCTTCATAATCATGAAAAGTCATGAAAGGTTTACACCATTCATAATTTCATCATAAAAAATGTCAATGTTCTCAAACATGATTTTCTTGAAAGCTCCAGATAGGCACAACATTCCACCTCAATTAGAAGCTCTAGAAAAGGAACAACTTCACTTGTCATGAATGCTCCAGAAAAGGAACAACTTTCAATGTAATGAATTTCTTCAGCAGAAAATATATCTCTTCAGAATTTAATTTTCCACCCAAAGTATCAAAGAATGTGGTAGCACAACACAAGATAGATTCACCCACACTTAAGATCAACAAGATTATGAAAATTCACTTAAAGAGTTGGTTGGATAGGGAAAATTGGTTTGTAATGTGGCTAACCTAACAGGCTGTGCATGGATTCTAAGGGATACATGGATTAAATGTTCAAGGTAGGCCATTAAAAAAGGATTCTTTGAAATAGGGGCTTTAATACCAAACAAATGCCTCAATCATTTAAACAGAAGTACCTCAAACCCTCATGTTTTGACATAAATAAATCAAATTTTGGTTAAATCAAGTATGGTTTGGTTCTCTTAATAAGTGAGGTGAATGTAAATAATATGAAAATAATGGTTCAGAAGCCTCACAGGAATGTGATTTCAAATATAAAGACAATAATATGTGGCATGGGATTCAAAATTCAGTGTAATTTTTCATGAAATTACTAAATATTTGAACATGAAGAAAAGTAATTTCAGCATTCATTTAAGCTTAGTTTCAAGGGATAAATCATTTCACTCATTGATATGAATTTCAAAATTGTTATGTGAATCATGTCAGCTCAAAAATTTCAAAAACACAAAGAAAATTGAAAAATAAACACTCAAAATTTGAAAAACACATAATTTTTTTTTGTTTTTTTAAATAGGAAAACAATTGAAATTAGTAAACTAAAAGGTTCCCTCCCCCACACTTAAAATATTGTATTGTCCTCAATGTGAACCCATGAGATGGTATATGGACATGAAATGTAGAATTTTTAAATAGGACAAATAATATAAAAGTGAAAGGGTTAGGAACTACCTCATGTGCTCAAGTGATGTTGGGGTCATGCAGTGTGATAAAATCCACTGCATTAGTAGGAAGTCCCTCAATGTATCTCTTCAAACATTTCCCATTGACTGTAAAGCTCTTTCCAGTATCCTCTTGTGTGATCTCCACTGCACCATAAGGAAAAACATTAGATACAACATAAGGACCTAACCATCTGGAATGCAACTTACCAGGAATCAACTTTAGTCGTGAACTGTCGAGAAGGACTTTCTCTCCAACATGAAACTCCTTTTGTTGGATCATTATATCATGAGATACTTTTGACCTTTCCTTGTAGTGCCTTGAGTTATCAAATGAAGATGATCGAATCTCCTCAAGATCTTGAATTTGTAGCTTCCTTTGGATTCCAGCTTGGGCCAAATCCATGTTGCATTTCTTTGTAGCCCAATAAGACCGATGCTCAACTTCCACGGGGAGATGACACACTTTCCCAAAAAAAAATCTGAAATGGGGACATACCAATGGGTGTCTTTTATGCTATCCTATAAGCCCACAATGCATCATCCAAGAACTTTCTCTAATACTTTCTATTTGGATTCACGGTTTTCTCCAATATTTGTTTCAACTCACGATTTGAAACCTTAGCCTGACCATTTGTTTGGGGTGGTAAGGTGTTGATGTTTTGTGTGTCACCCAATATTTTCGAAGGAGGGAAGAAAAATTCCTATTGAAAAAGTGTGTCCCTTGGTCACTGATGATGACCTTTGGTACTCCAAACCTACAGAAAATTTGAGCCTTGACAAAATCCACAACAACATGAGAATCATCAGTCCCGGTGGCCTTAGCTTCCACCCATTAACTCACATAATAAACAACAAACAAAATGTACAAAAAACCAAAGGAACTAGGAAAAGGGCCCAAAAAATCAATTCCCCATACATCAAAAATCTCACAGAATAAAATGGGTTGTTGGGGAATATTGTTTCTCCTTGAAATGTTTCCAGTGTTTTAGCAATGAGAGCATTACTTAAAAAACACATGGGCATCATGGAATAAGCTAGTCCAATATAATCCAGAGTCTAATACTTTTCTAGCTGTACATTAGGGTCTAAAGTGTCCACCAAAAGCAAGTGTATGATAGAAATGCAAAACATACTCAAACTCATGATCCAGAACACACCTCTTAATGACTTGGTCACTACACAAGTGCTAGAGGTAAGGATCATCCCACACATAAAACCTAGGCTCACTTTTTAATTTTTGGACTCGATGCTTCTTTAAATTGGCATGGATTTCATAGGCAACAAGGTAATTAACTAAATTTTCATACCAAGGATGCATACCTAAGATGGAATAAAGATGATCATCGAGGAAAGTGTCCTGAAGTGGTACCTGGTCCAAGGTGTCATCCTCTAGTGTGTGAGTAATCCTACTCATGTGGCCTGCCACCAAGTTTTCTGACCCCTTTTTGTCCTTTATCTCAATATCAGATTCTTGAAGAAGGATCATCCATCGGATCAGCCTGGGCTTTGCATCTGGCTTCTTCAAGAGGTACCTCAGAGCTGCAAGGTCAGAAAAAATAACTACTTTAGAGCCCAATAAATATGAACGAAATTTATCTAAAGAAAATATGATAGAAAGAAACTCCTTTTCTGTGGTTGTGTAATTTGATTCGGATGAATCCAGTGTCCTCAATGCATAGGCGATCACATGTGAATGTCCCTACACCCTCTCAGATAAGACAGCTCCAAATGAAAAGTTGGAGGCATCACACATAAGCTCAAAAGGAATCTCCCACCATGGGGCCTGTATGATAGGTGGAGTGGTCAGACACTTATTTATCTCATCAAAGGAAGTCCTGCAAGAATCATCAAACACAAAATCGGAATCCTTTTGAAGTAATCGTGACATAGGAAGATCAATCTTACTAAAATCTTTGATGAAGCACTGATAAAATCCTGCATGACCTAGGAAAGATCTAACATCATGCACACATGAAGGATAGGGTAAGGATGAAATAATGTCTATCTTAGATCTATCAACCTCTATCCCTTGTTTTGACACAACATTCCCTAATACAATTCCATGCTCTACCATGAAATGACACTTTTCAAAGTTCAGGACCAGATTCTTCTCAATACAACGATTCAATACCTTTCCCAAGCTATTTAGACATTCATCAAATGAGGATCCATACAATGTAAAATCATCCATAAATACCTCCATGCAGGTCTCAATAAAATCAGAAAAAATACTCTCCATGCATCTCTGGATGGTACCTGGGGCATTGCAAAGTCCAAATGGAATCCTCCGATATGTAAATGTTCCAAAGGGATAGGTGAATGTAGTCTTCTCCTGATCCTCCAGAGCAATAGGAACCTGAAAATATCCCGAAAATCCATCCAAGAAACAATAATGTGTTTTCCCAGCAAGTCTCTCAAGCATCTGATCAAAAAATGGGAGGGGGAAATGGTCTTTCTGAGTAGATTGATTTAGTTTCCTATAATTAATACACACATGCCAACTGTTTTTCACCCTCATTGGAACTAACTCATCTTTCTCGTTTTTAACAATAGTAACACCACTTTTCATAGGCACAACCTGAATAGGACTTACCCACTGAGAATATTAAATGGTATAGATTATACCTGCCTAAAGAAAATTTTCAACCACTTTTTTAACAACCTCTAGAAGGGTTGGATTGAGTCCCCTTTGTGGTTGCCTCACCGGTTTAGACCCATCCTCCAAAAGAATCCTATGCATGAAAATGGAGGGGCTAATACCTGATATGTCAGCCAAGGTCCACCCAATTTCCCTGATGTTCTCCCTCAAATGATTCAAAAGTTTTTCTTCATGTTCAAAAGGGAGATTGTTAGCAATGATAACAAGTAATCTGTCACCACTCAACAAGTATTCATATTTAAGATTTGGGGGCAATGGCTTGAGTTCAAATGTAGGGGGTGATGTATGGATGGAGAAATTGATGCAACAGAGATATATGCACAATGAACATCAGTATCAGAATAAAAATCATCAAAATTAGAAAATAATGCATCAAATCCATCATGATACTCAATAGCCATGTCATAATCAGAATTTACATGATCAAGATCAGAATATGAATCCATTTCAAAATCAAATCTTTGAGAGTCTTATTCATTAGAAATTGTTGTGGAAGTTCTCTAACACATTAAACCAGAACCAATACTCATAATCTCCCTAAGAATAGGACAATCAAAATCCATTGAGTTTTTACTTAGTGGTTCAAAATGGGAGATAACAAAACCAGATTAGTCCTTATAGGTGTACTTCATCGAATCCATAACATTAAATATCACAACTTCATCTCCAAACTCCATGGAAAGTGTACCCTCATAAACATTTATGATATTTGATGATGTTTTGAGGAAGGGACTACCTAAGATAATGGGGGCATGATAACTTACCTGATCATCCTCCATTTTGATCACATAGAAGTCTGCTAAAAAGATCATATCTCTTGCCCGGACAATTAAATCCTCAAGGACTCCCACTGGATATGTCGTAGCTCTATTCGCTAACTACACCAATACTCTCGTCGACTTCAACTCACCAACCTGTAAAGAAGAGAATACAGAGTGAGGAATCACATTTATTGAAGCTCCTAAATCAAAAAGTGCATTAGAAAAGTTTAACTCCTCTATGGTGTATGGGATAGTGAATATCCTTGGATCCTTGCACTTTGTTGGAATTTCTAGAGTTGGTGTAATGAGTGCTGAGACATTCCTCCCAAGGTTGATTCTCTCATTTACCTTGTGTCCTCTTCGATTGGTGTAGAGTTATTTTAATAATTTGGCATACCTTGGGATTTTTTTATGGATTAATGTAGAGGGATGCTGATCTCAACACGCTTGAATGTGTCCAAAACCTCTTTTTCATTGCTTCTTCAGCCATCTTCTTGGTTTGAACAACCCTGTTTGGAAAAGGAAGGGGTTTAGGAGGAAGATCTCCAATATTTTTCTTACCTTTATCTTTCTCCTTGGATTTCTCATCAGTTGGTATGGAATGCGGCTTATCTGGAGTTGAGGTGAATCCCTGTGGAATGGTAGGTATAGATATATCGTTCATTTTCCTCCCACTTCTCAATGTGGTGGCACTGACATTCCCCTTTGGATTTGGAGTGGGTTGGGATGGTAGATTTCTATAATTCTTACTCACAAGTTCATGGAGGGCAGTGGCAATCTGGCTCATTTGAGTCTTCAACTCCCTCAACTCCGAACCTTGAATCTTTAACTCATTCTGTTGTTTAAGAAAAATTTGCTTCAAAAGATCATCAGTGTTAG
This sequence comes from Viscum album, assembly GCA_963277665.1. Lineage (NCBI taxonomy): Eukaryota > Viridiplantae > Streptophyta > Magnoliopsida > Santalales > Viscaceae > Viscum > Viscum album. The sequence continues at coordinate 2,001,596,214 of OY728146.1, read as the reverse complement.
AGTCTACCTTGTGTTGGAGATTCCCTTGTTGCTTACGTTTTGATGTTTGAGCTTCAAATCTCTGTTGGGGTTGTTGGAAACCCTATTGTTAAGGTGGAGGTTGCAGGAAGTTTAGTTGAAAAGGGGGCCTTTGTTGTTGCCCAGAGCCATACCTCATGTATAATTGATCCTTCCACCCTTGGTTGAATGTTGGTGTAAAGGAGTCATACTTCTTTTGGGGATGTGGTTATTGTTGTTGATATGGTCTCCCAGGGAATACTTCTTCACAATCTATTGTTTCTTATAGTTGGGGGAAACAGTCTGTTGGGTGGCTTGTCTCAGTGAAAATACCACAAGGCCTTGAAGGAGGGGGTTGGGATGCCTTTTGAGCCAAAACAATCTGTCTCACCATAGTTGTCAATTCTTCTAACTTGGTATCAATCAAATGTCTTTAAAGAGAATATGGACTTACCTGATGTACTCCCCTGACATGTGGTGTACCTCTATCACCAAATTGTAGGGAGTTTTGGGCCATCTTGTCGATAAATGCACGTGCAGATACTGGTGCCCTATCCACCAATCCTCCTCTAGCTGCAGCATCCACCACGCTTCTCTCTATAGGTGTGATTACTTCATAGAAGTACTGGATTAGTAATTGCTCACTGATTTGGTGATGTGGTCAGCTTGCACACAACTTCTTGAATCGCTCCCAATACTCATACATTGACTCCCCTTGTGCTTGCTTGATCCCCGAGATCTCCTTACGGATGGAAGTGCTCCTCTATGTTGGGAAAAATCTCTGCAAGAAAATATGTTTCAAATCATTCCAACAAGTTACATATTCGGGTTGTAAATAGTACATCCAATCCTTTGCAGCTCCATCAAGTGAAAATGAGAATGATCTTAATTTAATTTGATCTTCAGATACATTTCTAGGTTTTAGGGTTGAGTAAACCAGATTAAATTCTTTCAAATGTATATTGGGATCCTCTCCAGAGAGGCCATGAAACTTTTGAAGTAAGTGAATTAACCCAGATTTTAGTTCAATGTCCGATTCGAGATTTGGGTATGCAATACAATTTGGTTGATAGTTAATATCAGGTGCAGCCAATTCACGAATGGTTCTATTTAGTTCATATACATTATTTCCAGCCATTGGTTCTTGTTTTATGGTTGAATTTGAATTTATTCCTATTTCAATGTTCTGTTATTGGAGTAATTCTTCAACTGGTTGAATGTTGAAACTTCCTGTAGACTGAGAATGTCTGATTCGTGCCCTAAGGATGCGTTCAATATCAGGGTCAAGATCTAAGAGATCTTTGGGATTAGGTCGTGACATAAATCAATGAAAGATTAAAAGAAGGAAAGTGGACAATAGTAAAATAAAAATTATAAGTTTTAGTTGATGCTCCAAAAAGAAGTATAAGAAAATAAAAGAAGAAGAAGAAGAAAGAAATCAGACTGGGTAAAGAAGGAAAAAAGAAGAGAGGAAGATAATAAAATGTAAAATAAAATAAATAACACTAATTGATTGAAATAATTACTTGCCTCCCCGGAAATAGAGACAATTTGATACAGCACTGTCGTGAGTTCCCTCAAATGATTATTGTGATTTTGGGTACTTAGGTGCAGCAGAGTGGCTGACCAAGGTCGTCTCTCAAAGGACGAAGTGAATTAAAACTAATTTTTAGAGGTATTATAGAAATAAAATAAAAGAGAATAAAAACACTACTTGAAAGGCTGGTGTTAGTTGTTTATAGTTTATAAATCCAGAATAAGTTTGCTGGAAGAAGATTGCATTTTTTTGTTTCTAATTTTGAAATGAAATTTGATTAAAAATACACAACAAGAAGATGTTTTTCTTGAAAATATTTTAAAAGGCGTAATTGATCTAACTATACCTCTTCAATAAATTATTTATCATTATAATTTAAATTAACATACACTTAATTATGACCCCTTAACTTTTTAACCCTCGAACTCTACGAGAATTAACCTTACCGCAAGATGATGTTACTTAAACCCGGGGATAGCTTCAGAACACGCAATCACAACACCCTGCTTTAATTATTGTTCTAAGGTTAGCTTATGGTCAGTGGTTAATTAGAGCACATATCCATTCTAGAAATGAGTATGAATTATGTTTAGATATTATATTTGAACTCTAAAAATTTATCCTGTGTGGTCTTGTATTACCGATTAAGATTGCGCTCTCACAATTTACACAAAATCCCGACCTCGCGTGTTTTTGTGTTAATTGTTCAATTGCTTGATTAGTTTTTACAATTTAAAAACAAAATTCATGGGTCATATTAAGTGAATTACATTAGCTCAATGATTCTAAATAATTAAATGAAGAGGTTATAAGATAGATCGATTACTAAAAGACTACTCTTCCATGGGTGGCGTAATCATCGTAGAAGCGTTTTGCATGTGCAAAGGTTTATAATGGGTATAACCCAATAACGCTTCACTCAAGAATTAAAGACCAAAGAGGAAGATTAATAGAATAAGAAATTTAAAAAAAATAGAAGAAAATATTTGGAATAAAATAAGATCAAATAAGTTTATTACACAAATGAAAAAATTACAAAATGTAGAAGAGAATGAGGCTTTGATGAGGGGATCATTGCTTCAAGAGCTACCCCTCTTACAATGGTTAAAGAATTTGAGTGAAACAAATTCTCCTATGCCTAAAATCTTCTAATTCACGTCTCAACCCCTCCAAATGAGAAAAACACTAATTTATATATTGGAGGGGAGGCTAGGTTTAAAGAGGTTTCAAGTGTGAATGGGAAATCTCGGCCAAATATTTTAATGAACATTGAACCGCCCATTTGACCTCCAAAACGCTTGCATCGGACGGCCTTATAGAAGGATGATTTGTGAAAAATCATATCCCCGATATTTAATAAAAATTTAGGCTCGATCCAAGCCCGGATGAAGACAATATGGCTCGAATACAGAACCCATGTCCATTCTGACAAGTCCAGACCACCATCGACTTAATGTCCCATTTACTCCATCAAAATGCACTCTTTAGCTCTAGTGTCCTGAATAAAAGTTGTAGAAAATTAAGTTAGGAACACTGTTACAAAATATTAAGTTAAAATAATAAATATTAAAATATTTATCTTCAAAATACTATAGTATATTTTAAATGATTAAAACTGGAATTTTCATCAAATTTTCAAATGAATGATCTAATCCTAAATATTTCATAAATGAACATATTTAACACAATGTGAGGAAATTATATCATTTATTATCAATAAAATATTCAATAAAATAGTGTTTTATCACTGGTCCAGACTACATGGAATGTTCAATCCTGACACGACGTGTATAGATTAAGGTTTATCCATCCGTGTTGTTAGTTACACATGCGAACATATGGTCAACACTACACAATGTGTTCAACATGTACACGGCGTGTTCCCACCAGACTTTCCTCATTGGGTTTCTCTTCCCACATAGACTATGACAAGGTTAGAGACTACATGGTGTTTACATAGAGTACACGATGTGTACTTAAGAAAAATTGTTTCTTCCCAAACAAAAGAACACATGGCATGTAGTCAAAACAACACAGCGTGTATTCTGAGTTTTTCCGGACAGTAAGCCTCAGAAACTACTTCGGAACCCAGAAACACACTGAAATGAACATTTAAAGTGCCAAATTCTGATTCGTGATGCCCCATACACCCCACGAATCAAAGTTTGTAATCTTATACATGTTATAACAAGGAAAAAAAGCATTGATCCACCAAATTCTGGTCAGTGAGGGCCCGTAACACCTCAAGAACCAAATTTTGGTGTTCATTAAAACAAAAACCTACCCAAAAAACACCCTATAAAATAGAAGGTATTTTTTTATCGAGGAATCTATCACAACAACATGCATATTCTACACAACATCTATCACAACAACATGAAATCGCTAAAGCATCCTAAATGGAATGGAAATAATGCATGACATGTGATTTCTAGCAAGTGCCTATATGATCCATGAGATGGCATGCCCTCATCTCATTGGGTTAGGATAGAAATATAACCCCAATAACATCAACGGTAACAGCACAAAACATGTGAATCACCCAACAATGAAATCAAATAAACCGTAAAATTGAAAACCAGAAATATTGAAATAAACGAGGTAGATTGGCCTTTACCTGTACACAGGTTAGCTAATCCCGGGAATAACTTATTACCAAGTACCCATTATGTCCTATCCCTTGATATATGCTCAAAACAGTAAGTCAAGAAAAAAAATTCCCTTGATAACACTTTGTAACATCCCGGTTCCGGAAGCCACCAAGAGGCGCCCCGTACCCGGTTGGTCATATGGCCTCAAGCGCATTTCCCCGAATGCCAGAGGCTACCGAATAGAATCGAGGGCCTCTGGAGTGGTAGTGGGGAAACTATTCCCTCATTGTCAGAGTAGCAAAGTGGAATAGAAACAAATATACAATAGCGGAAGTAGTAAATATCCAACAACAGTAAACAACGGAAGACTGAAATAATAAACAACTGGAGAACATATATATAAAACAAGGTATGATGCATATGTCTAGGAAAAAGACAAACAAGTAACAATGGTAAATACAAACTATACTAAACCAAAGTACAAAATAAACAGATAAACAACACCTCATCATCGCAAGCCTAAGATTGGTCCCATGCTCTCCAGCTCCACAACAAGTCAAGTACCTGAAGTAAAAGGGTGCTTTCCCTTATCTATAACTGCAACAATATAATCTTTTTGGGCCCAAAAGCATGTCCCAAACACGGTGTGAGACTAAATCCCAGTAGGCAGCCACCCAAAGATCTGTGCCTAACAATCAGTGAATATATGATAGGTAAAAGTACATAAAGCAGTAAATAGGAAAGTACTCAGTAGTGAACAATCCACAGTTTCAATATCAAGCAACTGCTAAACAAGAAGCTAAAAAAAATAGGTAAACCTTTGATAAATACTCACTGCCCACCCCCTCTGGTCATACCTAACAAGTACAAGCAACTATCTGGGCAATACACTCAGTCTAACCCCTCTGGTCCTGTAACAAGAATATATAAATAGACTCTCTAAGGAAGAACTCACAGTCAATTCCATTTTTAGTGTAAAGTAAAATAAGGATCTCTGAGGAAGCTCACACCGTCAATTCCCCGTATAGTCTAAGGTATCCAAGGACTCTCTGAGGAATCTCATATGGTCAATTCCCCTTATATCCCCAAGGTCAAGAAATCTATGAGGAACCTCACTCGGTCAATTCCCCTTATAGCCCAAAGTTGTTCAAGTAATTCAATGACTCTCTGAGGAATCTCACACGGTCAACTCCCCTTATAGTCTAAAGAAGTCAAGGACTCTCTGAGTAATCTCACTCAGTAAATTCCCCGTATAGACCTACGTTGTCCTAGGCTTTTTGAGGATGCTCACTCGGTCAATTCCCCCTTATAGTCTACTACACCAGGTTCTCACAGCCCTGTGTAGGTCAATGAGCATAGAAATGAAATATGGCCAATGTAAACCTACAGAACTACTTGGCTAACCAGTCTACATCATATCAAGAATGTCAGAATGAAAACTCTCCACCCTACATCAATAGGCATGGAAAACAGGCAGGGTGGCCAAAAGGCTAAACAGGACCAAACGGTCGTAAACAGATCATCCGTGGGTAAAACATTAAAATCATATCAATAAACCCTATTCACATCAAATTAACCTCTACAAAGGCATACAAGCATGGAGATAAATCAACAGGGGTAAAATGGTACACACGCAATACCCTGTTCAAGGGTATTGGTCAAAATTTCACATAATACCCAAATAATTTTAGCAGAAAGGCACAAACCACCTACCTCGGCATTGGGAGATCGATATACTCCGACGTTGACCCTTAGATCAACCTATAACATGGTATCTCTACAAAAATATCTGAGACATTCAACCCACGATATCTCATGAGATAGGAGAAATCAGAAGATGAGGCTCTAGGAGAAGAAATAACTCACCGATGCAATTCCAACGCAACCAACTTTGTTTGATTTTGAGGACATACGCTCTCTCGGGGGTTCTTCGAAGATCTGCAGTGGTATGGGGCACTCAGTTGAACAATACCTAGAAAAAGTGCATTCTAGCGATTAGGCGTGACCCTGACGTGTTTAATGAAAATAAAGAATGTACTCGATGTGTAATTTTGAAGTACACGGTGTGTACTCTCCATTTCTGTATTCCACTTTAGGCAGCCTCCAGGTCTCCCCACATGGCCATGTGCATGGCTATTACATGGACAGCACCCGGCTACCTACTGTAACCGGGTACAAGGCGTGTACTCATAAAGTACACATCGTGTACTTCAAAACATTCTAGAATTTCTATTTTTTCTCAAAAACGACCAGAAAAGGAAAACATACCTGAAAAGAAGGTCTCGTTTCTTACACCACCAAATTAGGAGGATGGGTTATTACTAGAAAACCATGATATAAGACTGTGAAGAATTCAAAAAGAAATTTCATGAATTCTAGCCCTATGAAAACTTCATCCATCAACCCCGAAAATTGCTATATATAGCTAAATATTCCTGGCCATTTTATGTTTGGGGAATATATGTTGTGAGGCCATATCCCCCAGGAAAAACTAAGAAATTCAAGTACATCCTAACTACTACTGACTTCATTTCCAAATGGGCTGAGGTAAAACTCATGAGACATGAATTATAACAAATTATCCTCCTGTGGATTAGGTAATATGAAGATTGATAGAGCATATATATCAGTAAGGAATCACATGTTGGTTGGAATTCATGTGAACTGCTTAATAAGAATCTATTATGATTTAAATATTTAGATCTAGACATTTAAGTGTACTTGATATAATAAAAAGAATGGGTATCATTGGGAATTCATTTAATATTGAATCTGCAAAATGTCATGCACATCATGAATGAATGAAATATGTAAAACAACATATAAAGTTCAATAGATCTATTCACTGATAGAATATAAAAGTACAAATATAAACATACCAAATTCTCTCCCATGAACATGTAACCTGAAGAAATGTTTAAAAATTACAACTCTATCATAGAATAACTACATAAGAATATATGAAATCTACATGACTTTACTCTTGGGAAGTGACAGATTGGTGTAACTCGTCAACAAAATCAGTTTCTTCTTCCTTAATAGGCTTCAACTCCTCCACCCTGGGAACAGGTTGAAGCCTCACCTTCTCTGACACATCATGATTTTTTGTTGCTCCAGCATAGTCTTCATTGATATTTAGAGTACATATTGGGGATATGATAGCTCTTCTTGAATATAGATGATCTAATAATGAAGGTGGATGATCATAGATCAAAGATAGTCAGTTTCAATATTCTTGTTGTTGACCACAACTCAATGAACTGATCCCTCTACCACATGTTGGGAAGAATCATCTATGGACTTGTCTCAATTACACTTCACTGAAAAGGAATCCTAAATAGCTACCACCCATGATTCACTATCCCTATTCTCATCTCTCAGAGAGTCCACCTTCTTTACCAAGGAATGGACATCAGTATAATCAACACCCTCGTAACCAAGGGTAGGAAACATAAATTGATGGTGGCCCAATCGATCTTTCAATTATTCCAAGGGGGTCTCTGAAACTAAATCTTATCACTACCTCCACATTTTTTGCCACATCCACAGGTATAATGATGTAGAACACATGCCTTGATATAATCCCATATGAGGATTGTGTACATATTCCAAGACACAGTCTCTTAGATAAATATTCATACTCTTGGTTTTGGAAGAAGTGGGAAGGGATCCACCTCAATATTGGTTTATAATGTTAGAGGAAACCCTAAGGGAGCTGTGAACAAAGACACTAAAATCTGGGGAGAAGACACTACAACAAGGGATGTTGGGGCTTTTCAGCCAAAATATGAATAATATAATATCACCATATAACTGACAGATATGACTGAAGTTATAAGCAAACCTTTCTCAATCATGTCTCTGGAATCATCTACATCCCTGACTCTATATTAATATGAAGAGGTGACACCGACTTTTTAAGAGAAGAATTTTGGCACCTTCGGTGCTTTTCATGAAGATGTAATTCACTCACAACCATTGAGATATATAGAAACAATAGATAACATCAGGTGACATAACATTAATAAAAAAGTGTCTAATCCAGAAGTAGTCTTCAACTTCTCCAAAAATAAATTCCATAAAGGATAACACAGTAGTAGAATAGATACCAGTGTCAGTATCCTTAAAAGTGCATCTACCAACCCCAGATGAAGTGGCTTGATCACTAAGATGACTGTAGCTGGAAAGATAAATGATTGAGCTGACACCTTTTCCACCATCACTACTTTGGTGTGTTTATAAAATCAACAACTTTCACAATTTTATCATAATTCTTGATTGATAGTTTAAAATAATCCTTATATTTATTACTTTAGATATTATCCAATTAAATTGTTCTTAGGTATAGACTTTTCATTGGCCATGACATGTATTATTAAATTTTTTCATTTCAGATTCATCCCATACTAAATTAAAAATAGGTTAATAAGAGTGATGAATAATTATAATAGAATTATCAAAAATGATCTAATGAAATGTCAACCTAAAAATTACATACTCTTTAAAACCACCAAATTTGTTTTTAGTTTATTTTATATCACTCTTAGTTCAATCAAGGTTTCTTTTGGTTTGGTACTATCATACTTTTTATCATAATTCCATAACATAATAAACCCTTCATAATTTATTGTAAAGAGAACATGATTAAGAAAATTGTATCTCCAAAGAGTGTGAAACTAAGTTTTCACTTATGCCTATTTTTCATTAATTGGGTGATGAATGAGTTAATTCCCAAAACATCCTTTTTAGGATTGTTATCACTTTATATATTTTTTCAAGAGATTGAATCCACTTTTAGTATTCTGAAAAATATTTTATTTCCAAGAAAATGACAAAATCACTACTTTACCGAAATTTGAAGGTACATTCCTATAATTAGTCTTATCCTAGAGACTTATCCCTAGGGTTTTTACTAAAGTTATGTGATCATAATACCTAGAATATTCAATATTACCTCAACAATTTTAAAAGGTTTTCTACACCATTAAATGTATGATCATCCTTAACTTTTCAACACTTAAATTATCCTCAAATAACATCCCAACCTCTAAAGTTATCCAAACCGTCCTTTGATATGAAATGTGGTATACCCAAACCTATAATCCTAGGATCTATTGCTCATAAATACGTTCTTTACATTGTATCTTTTAAATGGACTGAATCAACCCAATTTTTACTATCAAGAATGAAAATACCATTAAAAAACATTGAGTAACATATATTTGAATAATATTTTAGGTTCTAATTTTTAGAGAGTTATGAAAAAATTTTATATAAAAAATACCATGTATATATCATTAAATATATTCTTTAAACACAATATAAGAATCCACTCAATCTGTAATAATTATTCAACATATCCCAAAAAATTCTCGAGACATGATACTCTTACGGATATTTCATGTGTAATAATTTTATTCATAACCAAGGGAAATGGAATTATAAAATGTGATAACTCAAAAAATCAGTAAGGGAAAATATAAATGATAACAAAAAAAGATCATAACTGATCATAAGATTAAAATAAATAATATGGAATGAATAAATAATGGTCAAACAATGCCATATAACTAAACACATGAGATTTAAATAAATCCATGGATGGAATAAAAATTTAAATAATCACATGAATACTAATAAATTATTCATTAGTATTGAAATGAATACTTATAAATATCAAATTTCATTCCCTAATCCAATACATCATGATTTTATACATCATGAGTATTCTGTAATACCCTTCTATCTAGGAAATATTTGTTCTGGGAAGTAATACATCAAAATACCCAAGGTAGTTTATCTTATGAGACCTATCAATACGTTAAGGGACTATTGTGGGCCCCATGAGTCACTAATTATGTTCAATTAATTAATCATGTTATGGAATTAATAAGATATACAACATATAACCAATATTCCATTATAATCATCAAATATCTATAGTAAAATTAAAAGTATAAAAAATTTCAATATATCCCAAAACAATAAATGTAATAACTATCTATGAAACCATCCCTAAAACTAACACTATACAATGAAATGGGTGTATACTAATGTCAATAATTTCGTTAATCAATTAAATATGGAATATAGGTAATAATCATTCAATCATAGGAAGGAAATATTGAGTGTTCATGGAGGAAAGGCATTGAACGAAAAATTAATCCTATAATAGAGGATAATTTGGAAAAGCAAAGGTAGTGATATATTTTCACAAGTATAATCCCCAAATTCCTTTGAGTGGATTTGTATGGAAATATATGGTCAATATACACACCATAAAATAGAAATTGCGGTGAATATGAATCATATAAAAATATAGAAAAATGTATAAGAAAAAACACTTATGGTAATGGTAACGAAAGAATCGAAAGAGAATGATAGGTATTCCATGAAATTAAAATATAATGAAATGAAATATATTAATTATAGTTGTATTAAATATGGAAACTAATATACCATATAAAATAAGTAATCATGCGAAATATAAAACATGTCTCTAGTAATTAAAAATAAATAAAAATAACACTTATGATTTTAGAAATGTTAGAATCAAAACCCCTTTATGGATAGAATTTAAAATGGAACATTAAATTTCATAAAAGAAGAGTTTCTTAATAAATAATATTAAAGGGGTATTATATACACCATACAAAATAATTTTTTTTTATAATATGAAATATGTCTCAAAGGGGTAAAAAGTAAGATAAGAAACCCCTTTGAAGTAACAAAATATTTGAGGAAGGAATTATTTGAGAATGAGGTTGTATGGTAGATTTTAAGTAACCATAAAGGAAGAAATAAATATCATACAATGATTTAATTTTTTAGAATAAATTAAACATGTAATAAAAAATATCAATAAGCAAGTTTATAACTCAATGGAAGAAAATCGCGTTAGCACAAACCCTTACAACCTTAGAAACATTCAAGTCAAAACCCATTGAAAGGTATAATTTAAAATGAAATATTAAATTCCAAGAATAATTATAGGATGAGGGTAAAAAAAATTAAATGGGTATAATATAAAAAAATCCAAATAAATTATGGTGCATAATAATAAATATGTATGAGGGTGTGAAAATTTGGGATAGGAAACACTTTAATTTCTGTCTTACACTAAAGTTCCTAAATTTCCTGCGTAACAAAAATAAAAATCATAAAAATCTATTTAATAACCTTATTCATATATATAACCTCTTATAAACACCATTTATAATTATTCTCTGCATGTATATTAGTTAGTTATTATATATTTTCAATATCAAGTGTGAGTAATCTTGATTGTTTTGACCTAGTTTCATAATAGCGGTGTTGTTATTCATTATTCTCACAAATTTCATCATCACCATATCATACAAGGAAGTTGAATTTATGTATTATAATTATTTATATTGTTTTAATTTTATTCTATGGGAGTTTTGATTATGATCCATAAAAATAAAATCAACTTTGAGCACGGTTAAATGTTTTTTATAGCGACCCAAGCCCTGTACACATATTAATACATGATTTTAAGCATAATTAACCTTCAAATAAAAACCAAGGATTTTAAAATCTTGTGTATTAGAATGATTAAGTAAATAATTAGAAACAATGAAAAAAACATATTTTATTTAATATCCATAATGATCTCCTAACTTCCTTCGGGATCTTACATCTGCATAGGGTAACCTAGGGAATAAATAAACGAAGAGACGAGCTATAAAGCCCCTTAAGGGAATAAACATAAGAATAATGGATAGCCCATGGGTTTGAAGGCATAAATCAGTGAAAAAGATAGAACAATAATAAAAATATGGAATAATAATATGTAGAACATGAGATCATGTAATATTGGAATCATAGGAATGTGGAAGAAACATAAAAAATAACATTAACATGAATCAATGATAACTTCAAAGACTATATCACATGGGGGAAAAGTCCCATAAAGGAATTAGGTTTACTCCATGTCATAAAATAACCTATCACAAGAGTAAAACATTAACCTATACATTGTTGCACTATCTACGATCCCCATTAATAACATTTCCATTCATATGTGTTCAACATGATGAATCAAACATAAGTAATAAAAAAAGGGTTACCCATGGAATGAAACGGGTATCATAATCATGTCATAAGGCATAACCAAAGGGAATATCATAATGGTGGACATAAAATAATTTTTTTAAATAAAACCTAAACATTCATAAGGGAAAATATACATAGATCCTGATAAATTATGTCCATATTAATTGAAAACATGTAAAAAGAGTATTTAAGAAACTTTATAAATGAGTTACTTTAGTGCGATTTAAGAAAAAAAATTAAAATGTATTTAAAATAGAAAAAGGATTAATTGTTTGTATAAAACCTAAAATTAACCAAGATAGTTTCTCATGATAAGAAATTAATTTTTGAAAACTATTATTGGCTTAAAAAATTATGTAGTGTACGTGAAAAAGGGTAATAAATTGTGATGTTCTCTTTGACCGAGCTTACTTATCAAGAGGAATTGAAAAGTGAGCCATATATAACATGTATTTACACATTAATGAAAGATGAATTGAGATAAGTTAATATGTTTTGAATAGACACACATAATGTAGGATAGTTACATAATAATAATTAATAAATAAATTGTGGTAAAGAGATAAAGTGTAACCTAATGAAAAAAATGATGGTTTAGATAGAATCCCTTACCTTATTTCTGAAAGGGTTCTATAATTTCAATTAATTTCATGGATAATAAAATTAGATCAATTAATTAATTAATTCATAACCCCTTATCGAAGTATATGATTTATTGAAATCTTATTAGGTTCATTATGGCCTTTTTGATGAGTTATAAGATTAAATTTCATCATTCTGGGAGTGCTCAATTCATGATTTTATGATTGGTTCCCACGAGTTTAATTAGGAAAGATAATTAAAAATGGAATAAAAAAATACGGAAGTGGAATTATATGATATAGATGCACCTATATAATTTTAAATTGTCCCTTATATCATTTTTTAGATATGAGAATTATTCATTAGATGAAATGTTAATGATGAACGTTAGTTTATTTTTGTGAATTTTCAATTATCACAAACTAGATTTAATGTTATATATATATATATATTTGTTCAGGAACATAAAAAAATTTGTAATATAAATTTTAAAATATGTTTTATCAATTATAATGGTTTTACAACAATCTATGATGGTGGTAATAGAAAATGAAAAATCAGCATCCATGAAGTTGGTGAATCGATACATCACAGATAATGTTTTCATTTTAAAGAAGAAAAATAGAATAGAATATATTTGATGATGGATATACCATTAAAAAAATAGAATTCCTATATATTTATGATACTATAGTTATCATGTCACTTTGGACAGTGGAGGAAGGGATGAGCTATAAGAAACAAAATTATAAATGTAAAGGTGGATGATTTTTCCTCTTGAATAACATGGCGTAGAGAACATCCTTAATGAACATGTAAATGGTATTTTGGTGAGACCAACAAGACCATAACATGGGGAAGAGTCTTGGGAGAGTATGTGATAATAATATTAGTATGCTCCAAATCTTAAATGGTCTGAGGAGAAGGGTGGTGATGGGGGTATTTGTAGTCAGAGGAGTAGGGTGTTTTTGATTATTTTATTCATGTGTTAATTATTTTGGATCAAGATTATAAATAGTGTTATTGTTGTGACTAATTAAAATAAAAATTTCATGTGAGATTTAAATAATGGGTTCTTAAATCATAAATGACTAAAAAATTCATGTATTTGGCTTAAAATGTTATATATCATAAAGTAATGTATTACACTATTCACAAAAAAATCAACTCTTTTAGAAAAATCTTATAAATTCACCCCCATACATTTTTTTAACATATAGATTTAAAATGAGGACTCTATTTTATAAAAATATTTTAAAAAATATGATAAATTTAATTTTTAATTAAAATCATCAGTAATTCAAAAAAAATCTATTTAAATATTATAGATGATTTTATGACACTTTGAAAAATTAATTAAGGTCTTATAATTTTTTTATAATCATAAAACAAAAAATATTTATTTATTAATTTATGTTATGAAAATAAATTTTCTTTTAAATCATTATACTTATTATTAAATTGTAAATAAACATTTACGTTTTACAAAAATAGCAACACTTAATTTCTCATACCATGATATAAATATATCATATTTTCACTTATAAGATAACTAAATTTTATTTATATTTTCAAAGGTGAGGTTACTATTATATTGGATGGATCACTATTCCTAATTGTCATATTACTATTCCAAATATCAAGTTATTATTCAATCGGTATAGATTCATTAATTTCAATAAATACCTCTTATTTCATTAATTTATAATTTATAAAGTTTTTTATTTTTTTTCTCTAGGTAATTTTATGTGATTTATACTATAGGAAATCATTATAAGAAGGGAATTTCCATTTAAAAAATCCTAGGTTGTTACATTCCCTAGCTTATGAAATTTCGCCGACAAAATTTTGTTTTACATACCAAGGACAAAATATATGAGGTATTTAATACCTATATAAGAAGAATTTAAAAAGGAAACTTTGAACATATAAGGATAAACTGTTAAATAAATAGTATATCCTTACTTATGTTTCCCTAAATTTCAATCTTGGTTATCCATTGTGATATAATTATCCTTGGCGTTCTTACTCACATTTTATATTCCCATTCTCCAAAAATAACTAGATCATCATTTGATACCAACTATAGAGACCCTATCCCCTTATACATATTATTACATGATTTTAAGAATAATTAACCATTAAATAGAAACCAAGGGTCATAAAGTCTAGAGTCTTTGAAAGATTATGTATATAATTAGAATGCATGAAAACAAAATAAAAACATCTTTTATTTAATCTCTATAATGAGATCCGAACATCCTAGGAACTCTTACATATGAATAGGATAACTTGAGGAATACATGAACAAATTTATTAACTAAAAATCCAAGTATGGGAATAAATGTAGGAATAAAGTATAGCACATGGGTTAGAAGAAATAACATGATGAGATAAAAAGAAATTGAACATAAACATATGAAATAATAATATATAAAACTTAGGATAATGTAATAATTGAATAATATGAATAAGGATGTAACATAAAACATAACATAAACATGATTCAAAGCTAACTCCCAAGACTATGTTAGATGGTTGACAAAGTCCGAAGAAGGAATTAGATTTACTCCTTGTCACAACATGACATATCATAGGACTAAAACCTTAACCAATTAATTGGATCACTATTTTGTTGCACCCATTATAACATTTGTGTTCATATATATTCCACATAAATAATCAACTATAATGAATATACATAAGGGCTACCCATGTAAAGAAATTGGTATCATAATCATGTCACAAGGCATAACCAAAGGAAATATCATAATGGATTCCATGAAAGAATGGGTTTAAATAAAAAATTAATATTAATAAATGAAAATAGGAATATATCATGACAAATTATTTCCAAATAAATTGAAAACATGTAAAAATAATGTTTTAAGGGACTCTAGAAATGAGCCACTCTAGTGTGGTTTGAAAGAAAATATTAAAATGTTTTTAAAATGGAAAATGCATAATTTTCTGTATAAAACTATAAATGAACTAATATAGTTTTTCATGATAAAAATATTTATTTTAGAAAAAAAATCCATAAAATAGATTATGGAGTGTACCTAAAAAGGCATAAGAAATTGTGAAGTTTCCTTTAATCGGGATTGATTATCAGAAGGAATTGAGAAGGGAACCTTATAAAATATGTGTTTTCCCATAAATAAAAGAATAATTGAGATAGGTATATAATTTTGGAACATAAAAATTGGATTTAGTAGGATTATATATGAATAATAAATAATTACATTGGGGTAAAGAGAGAGAAAGTGTAACCCAACAAAAAAATAAGGGGTTGGGGAGAATCCCTTAAATTATGTTCGAAAGTGTTCTGAACATGCACTTAATGTCAAAGATAAATAAATTAGACCCATTAATTAATTAATCATTCTCTATGAATTTTATTTAGTGTAATTCTATTAACTTCACTTATTCCATTTTTGATGATTTATAATCTTCAATTTCATCATTTCAGGAGCGTTCATTTTGTGATTTTAAGATTGGTTCCCATGAGTTTAACTATGGGAGTTCTTTTCACATGGATTAAAATCCCTAGAATTGGGATTATATAATATTTACGCACCTATATAATTTTATATGGTCCCATATATCAATTTTTCCATATATGAGAACGATTAATTTGATAAAATGTTAATATTGAAAATTGGTTTATTTTGGTCAAGTTTTGATTATCACAAATTAGTTTAATTTTTATATTACATATATATATATATATTAGTTTTAGAACATAAAAAATGTTTTAACATAAATTTGAAAATATATTTTGACCATTGTAATGGTTTTATGACCAACTATGAAGGTGTTAATTGAAAACTAAAAATCATCATCCATGAAGGTGGTGAATTGACACATCATGGATGATGATTTCGTTTATATGATAAAAAATAGAAGAGAATAGATTTAATGATGGACAAACCCTTAAAATAATAAAATTATATTATATTTATGATAAAATAGTTATCATGTCACCTCAGATAGTGGAGTAAAAGTCGAGGTAGAATAATGAAATAATTTAAAAGGGAAAGGTGGAGGATTTTACCTCTTAAATAACGTATCCTTATGGTACTTGGAAATGGTCTTTTGGGGAGACCAGCAAGACCATAACATGGGGAAGATGATTGGGAGAGTAATATCTTTTGAATATTATAATTCTCCAAATCTTATAAGGTGTTAGGAGAAGAGGTGGCATGGGGTTGTATTTGCAGTGAGAGGAGAGGGGTGTTTTTATCATTTTATTCATCTATTTATTATTTTGGATCAAGTCTATCCATAGTACTGATTATTATGAATAAATACAATAACTAGTGCATTTTATTTTTATCTAATTTGTGATTACATCATCCATGACTCAAAAAACCATATATTTGGCTTAAAATGTTAAATACCGTGAATTACCACATTTTAATATTCACCAAAAAATTCAAATATTTTAGAAAAAATCAAAAAATTCACCCCAACAATTGTTTTGATGTGTATATTTCAAAAATGGACCCCATTTTATAAAAATAATTTACGAAATATGAGAAAATAAAATTTTAGTTAAAATAATGATTTATATAAAAAATAAAGATTTTAACATTTTAACCAATTTTATAAAACTTTGTTAACTTAATTAAGATCTCATTAAATTATATTATAATCATAAGACAACAAAATATTAATTTATTGATAAATTTTGTGGAAATAAAATTTCTTTTAAATCGTTATATTAATTACAAAATTTTAAATAAACTTTTACATTTTACAAAAATACCAACACTTAATTTATCATTTTTGAACCATTTATTTACTTATAACATGATATAGATATATCATATTTTCACTTATAAGATAGCTAAATTTGATTTATTCTTTTATAGGCGAGGTTACTATTCTATTGGCTAGATTACTATTCCTAATGATCAAATTACTATTCCATTGGTCAAGATTCTATTACATCGGCATAAGTACCTTAATTTCTAGAAATACCTATTATTTCATTCATTATTATTTTATAAATTTCGTATTGTGTTATCAATGTTATTTAATGTGATTTATTCTATATGAAGTTATTATAAGAATGAAATTTCCATTGATAATGTTTTGATTTGTTATGTTTTCAATGAATTTTAATTAGTATACTAATTAATGAGTTAAAAATAAATGTTATCATTATAGAATAAACCATGTTCTTAATTTTCTTAATTATACAAAATATTATCAGTAATTATGTTCTCAATGTCATCCATGATATTATTTTATAGTATTATCCATGTATGTGGTTAGACCGAACAAAACATGAAATACCAATTTAATATATGACTATTATTACAAAGGTTTTTTTGGAATAATATCATTTTATTGAAGAATAATGGAATTATTCATATTATTTTAATGTTTTAATCAGATTTTATGTGATTTCAGCAAATAATAAAGAAATTAGATTATAAAATGTTGTAAGTTACTTTGTAAAGGTTGTAGTGCGAACAATTCATGGTTAATGTTTTCATTTCATGATGAATGAGAGGGAAAAAGGTGTATTTCAATTTACATCTTCATAATAATAATTATTTTATATATTTAAAATTTATTCTTCAATTTCACCATTATAAATAGTGAAGTGATAGGTGGTGGTGAAAAAAAACTCATCTCTTCGTGGGTGAAGTTGTCTACACAATGTGAAAATGATAATTTTGTTTTTATTAATAGAAACATGGAAAGATGGTTAATGGTAATTCACTTATAATAATAACATTAATTATAGCAAAAGTATTTGTTAATAATTTATTAATTATAAAATTATATTTTTTAATGTAAAAAAGAAAATAATAGAAGTTAGAAAAAATTATTACTCGTGTGGAGGACTAGAGTTTTCACTTGAAAGACTCCTTAGAAATAAAGGTCTTATGTTGATCTCTTGTGACCAGATGCTAAAGTAAAAGGAATATAATTATACAATAAATAAAAAGAGTATATTTTCAAAAGGAGACCTAATTTTTAGTCTGGTCATGAATGGGTGGTGAGAGACCCCTTTTATAAGTGACAAGAATAGATTTTTTGTAAAAATTTCAGTTTAATATAAGTAGAGAACATGTTTCACATGTCATTAAGACTCCAAAATGGAAAATAATGGAGTTTTTGGATGTGATATGTTTTATAATACATAAAACATTCATTTTAACATATGTTTTAAACAATTTTCTAAGTCCTATACTCTTATAATTTTCACTTTTACCATTTTTTGTCTTACTATAGTAAAAATTATTTACATATGAATTCCACATTTCATTCCTAAAAATAAAATGTAAATTATTATATAATTTGAACCTAATGATTTAAAATAAGAAATAAATTTTATTTGATACAATTTATATGTGTAATAAAAATGAATTTAAATATTAGTTCACGTAACATGTAAAAACATATTTTTAGAAAGAGTTTATTTTTAATATTAATGTTTTTGTAAGATAAAATTATCATTTTATATGATTTACAAAGAAGATAGAACCCCTATCTCACAGCTCTCCCCCTATCCTGCTTGACCCGTCTAGGGTTTCCTGATGAAACCCTCCGCTTGGGGTCAGCAGTGCGTTTGAGCACCGCTTCCGTTTCTTCCTTTCTTCTCCACTATCGACTCCTTCAGTCTCCTTCATTATCTGTGGTCCTTTCATTTGGTTGATTTTGGCCATTTTCTCTTTCTTGATGGTGTGACTTTCTTGTTGTTCTTCTTCTAGGGTGTTTTCTTTGGTTCTACCGAAGTCAGTCGCCGTAGAACCCTCCGAATGCTACGACCATACCCTGATCATGCATTTTAGCACTACTCTCCAGGTCGGACTTGAAGTGGTGGTAACATGGGGGTTTTGGGTTAAGGGTTTTGTCAATCGTCGTTTCATAAAGCACTTCTGTTTCAACTCGACCTTGGTGTTGGATTTTGGTTTCAATCTTTCATTGATGTCGTCGTTTGGAGACCTCGTCCGCTCTTATCCCTACCCTGACCTCAATATCTTCTTCTTCTCTCCAAGTCGGATCTGAACAGGTGGTTCATCAAAGGTTTTGGGAGGTGGGGTTCAGCGGAAGACGGTGCCCCTCACACGGTATGTTTCAGTTTTCATTGGTTCTTTGTTTTTTCCTTTTCTTTGGCGGTCGATCTACTCGATACCAGCTTGATTAAGCTTTTGATGGTGTTTTTTGGTAGGGATTTTCTATGTTTTGGTTATGGAGGAATCCATAGGTGGTTCTTGAAAGTGTTGTTTCTAGTTAAGGTTTCTTTATTTTTGCATTTTATTGAAGTGAGTTCAAAATGTAATGGTGTCTTGGATGTTTCTAGTTTGCTTCGGCATGGTGTTGTTGTTTAATCATGGTTACGAAGGACTCTTCTGATTTCCGACAACAAGTACAATTTTGGAATGGTGATAACGACAACGGTATGGACGACGCCGATGGTGGTGAGTGTCTTCTCCGGCAGTGAGAATAATTATTTCGATGTCACCGATCACAGATGACAACGAAATGACTTTTTAATCTCTCTTGGTTCGAGGTCATGATGGATGATAGTTTGTAGGTCGAGGTGGGTTTACCCGTGGATCGAGGTGAATCTGGCGGGTGGATTTGGCCTTTCGAAATTTTAATGTGGAATGCAGTGCGTAGTGGTTTTTTATGTGTAATCTGCGTAGTGGTTTTGGATGTGGAATATGCATAGACATGTGGCTCTATGTGTGGTTACCACTTACCCATAAAGTGGCTTTTGAAATAATACAAAAAAACGATAGATATATGATTTACAGTTATATATTTTTATTATAAAATAAATATAATTTTAGTTTCATTAAAATAAATACAGAAAATAATTTTATAAATATAATATTTAATTAAAAGAAAAAATTTAAAACAGTTTCGTCTATTGGAAAATATTACTTAAGTTCATAAACTTTTAAACTTGATTTAATATATTTATAATGGTATTTTAAAATACATAGTTTTCCAAATTAAAAAAATATTTGACCAATTAAAAGTATTTATAAAATCATAACTGTTTCTTATATAATTATAAATATATAGTTTTGGTAAAAATTATATTCTCACTATTCACCTAAAAATGTTCTATTTCTGAAAAATCCCAAAAAATAATCATAGCATAATATTTATATGATGAATCTAGAAATGAAGTTTATTCTATGAAATTAAAATTATAAAATTTTATAATTTAACATTTAAATAAAAATAGAAAAATATAATTAAAACAATTTTCATAAGAAAATAAAAATTTTAAAATATTATGAATTCTTAAAATTATTATCAATCCCCAATGATATTGGGGTTAATATATTATTAACATCACCAATATATTTTATTCATAGTATATTGAGTATCTTAAAATAATTTTCATAAAAGACAATTTTAGAAGAGTTACATTTTAACGCATAAATGAGTCTTATTAGTTCCTTAGATACACTAGTTGAATTTACATAGATTACTTATTATTAATAATGAAATTTGTTTATATATATATATATATCCTAATTTTATTTCATCTATTTTTCCCTACTAATTTTTGAATATATTTTAATGCTTATAAAATTTTTCGTTGTTCGTTGTGGTTTGGTGTTGTGTGATAATAAAACTATCAAACACTTTAGGTTATAAAAGAATGTATAATTTAAACTCATGGTGTGTTACATTCACAAGTGGAAGTGGGATAAAATTTAGACATAATGCATCATTGTATTTCATTTCACTCAAAGAGGATGTGATGCTATTTTGGTGATTGTGGAGAAATTGATGTAGTCATCTCATTTCTTGGTGATCATGGAATCAAGTGCTATATAAGTTCTCATGAGGTGGTATATGGATGAGATAGTTAAGCTTAATGGGGAACTAAGTACTATATAATATGATTGGGATCCTCATTTTACCTCATGATTATAGGTGGCCTTTAGTTTTATTTTTCCTCTCATTTATTCTTTAGCAATGCCTTCCATCGTCAAATGTACAATAATATATAATAAAACATTTGGATGTTGGAAGTTATGTTATGATACAGTGTCTTAGATTATGGTGGACCATGGGTAAAAAACCTAAATTTAGTTGATTTTTCCTAAAATTGTATCAATCACTCTTCTATTTTCATGAATCTATATGATGCATTTTATAGGAGGACTTTAAGATATTTGTAGTGATGGATTGAGGTTTGAGTGTCACCGTTCATTGGAAGAAATGTTGTGAAGAGGACAACCAAGAAGGTGTAGATAATTCAAAAGTGAATGAAGGTGGGAAATGACAATCAAAAGTGTTATATTGATTAGATGAAGACAAATTTTGAGTACAAGGTTATAAACCATATTTTCTTGATGGTTTCACATCATCATGGTAAATGATGGTTTAGATGAGGATTAATTTTTCTCCTTATTTTATTAGTACTTTTGAGATTTTAAGGAATTTTAGTGAGGGAATATATTGGTCAAAACTTCCCCCATAACAAGAAAGGATCCAAAACTATTTCCCTGTGTAATAGATTCATTGATGTCTTTACAAAAACCCGTGTGTCATTTATTGGGGAGATATGGGTGTAAAGGATAGTGAAAAATTCATGGAGAAACTGATTGTGAGTCTAGATCATAGAAAGAAGTTGTTTCACACATTCACTGTTCCCTTGGTTCACATATTATATAGGTATAGTGGTTTAGAGGAATATATGTTAAAATGTGATTCATATATGTATGCTCAGTTTCTAACGTTGTGAAAATTATTTTTCTTTAATGATGATATGTTTTATTTGTTGCTAATTTGTTTGAGATATTTTTTCTTTTGTTTCTTTGTGATTTAGTAATAACCCCACTATATTTGAGATGTATCTACCAAGGAGAATTTTGATTTAGTATTTTTTTATTTTAATTTTGGGTTTGGTTTTGATTCATGAGGATGATAGTCATTTGATAAGAATCTAATAAAATAGCCTAGACATTATCAAACTATTAATTTTCATTTGGTGGGTGATGGAGGTGTTTAGATAAGGATGAATGAAGGGAAGTGTTTCTAAAACTATTATTTTAACTAAAAAAGGGTTGTAATAAAGTCTAGTGTGTCACTCTATTACACTCAATTTTTTAGTAAAATTGAAATGAACCTTAATTAATATCCATTATTCTGGAGTCAACCCTTACTTATCACCCTTTAATTGTGGAATTTTCCCTCACATATCACCCTCTATCATAAAGGAGACCCTTATGTTTCTATTAGGCACCATTAGGTATCTCATTTTATCTCTATAATTTATGAAATTGTTTGTACATAATATTCTTCACTACAATAAAATAATGTAAAATATTGGCATGTAAAAGTAAATTGTTGATATGTAAAAGAATAATTTCAACTCATAAAAGTAAAATGTTGTTATGTAAGAGTAATTTCCAAGTAATTTAGAGTAATTCCCATATATGTAAATTTTATTTCCACATACATAATAGTAAATCCATTTACCTTAGAAATTAAAATCTTCTTTTTTAGATTCAATTGTATTTTACAATTGATTGGGGTATTATCAATCGTATGCCGCAATATTTTCTGAAAAAACAAGATAAATTAGTAGTATAACATTTACCTCTATAAGGGTTGTTATATTATTTTTGGGAATTAAATTACCCAAATATAGTTATAATTATTACATAGAGGCCTTTATCAATCATATAAAAATTAATATTATCGAATTAGTTTTTCAAAAGGGGAGATAGTTGGAAATATCATGACATGAAGTCTATATATGAATTTTTAAATTTGGTGTAATCCTCCTTTTGGTTTGATCATTCTCATTTCTCTGTGTCCTTAAGTGAATAGAGATAAATATTTAGAGATCTATTAGTTCTCTTTAATTATGTTTGAACCTTGGTTTCATGGTATAATTCACTTTGAGATCCTAGGTTAATTTATCTTCTCTTATCCTTGGTCCCCGAATTCTTATTATTTGAGAGTTGATGGTAGAATATTTCTTTTTTTTGTTAGTACTAAGTCATGGGTTTGATGGTGGTCGGTTTTCTATTGGGTTTTGAGGTTATCCTCATGGGTTTTGGATTTTCAATCATCTCCATCTCCATATTATTATTTATTAAATTGTAAAGGATCCTATTGAGCTGGGGTTTCAGAATTTATATTTTAATTTTTTTTAATTGTTGAATCATCGTGATTTTATTTTTCCTTGGGTGGATCCTATGAATTAACATGATAAAGATAAAACTTTTCAAAATTAAATTGATGAGGGAAAGGTTTTCTCTCTTGATATTTTTGTTATTTGAATATTTTGAGGATTCTTGGATATTGTTGCTGATATGAGGTTTTTACTATGAAATTAGTTTATTTTTACTATGGATAAATAGTTAAATTGATCACCTTTTACAAAATGTTAAACACTTAAAAATTTTACTTAATTATTTTTATAAAATCTACAATTTGGTTGATAGAGCTCATGTAAGTGGTATTGAATGAAAATGAAATGTTTTTGAAAAGGGGAATTATTGAAGTGTAAAATTATTGAAATTGAGTGTTATTTGTTTTCAGTATACTTTGTCCATATTTTTATTATTTCTATATACTTTATCACACCCAATCCTCTTTTTTATTATTATTTTAATTTTTTTACTTATTTTTTGTGTCCATATGTCTCGATAGTTTCTATTTTATTTAATTTTAGTTTTAGTGGTTTTGTAGTAGGAAGAAAGGTTTGCCCACATGGTTAGTAAAAAATCATACACCAACCATAAAAATTACCTATAACTTAAAAGAAATCCATTTTCAAGGTCGGAACATAGATTCCCAAACCATGCGTCTATACAATGTGAGTTATTAGGTGGTTTATATAGAGGGTTCACAGTTTACCAAACCATGTGGCCAAACCATTTGACCTACATAGATTTTAATGTTTTTTAATTACTTATATAACCTCAATGAATTTTTGGCCCTGACCCATCTATTCATCACCCATTTTAAATGTATGGACTATGGGGGTCTCTCTTCCAATATTTTCCACCTCTATATGCTGATTTCATGAGGTTTCGTCTACGACCAGGTCTTCTTCCTTAAGGTAAGGCCTTTCCCTCATCTATTTATTCCTTATTTCCTATTTATTCGTTGTTTTACCTTCTTCCCTTGTGTGTTATCCATTAGATGAACCCTTGGGTGAGGGTTTGAAGTGTTTCCCTTTATTTATTGTTATCTAGCTTATATAGTTTTTCTTCCAGTTTCCACTCCTCCCATGTTGAAATTTTCAAACCACAATCCTTTGGTTTTAGGTATGTTTTCTCTTTTATTAACCTTTTAATTTATTATCATTGATTACATTTTTCTTTTAATCCACATTTTAGATATAAAATAAAATAATTAAATGTGTTTAAGGATTATTTATTTCACAGCCTAAATAGGATGGGCCTATCTATCTATTGATTAACCAAGTGTGACACCTCAATATCACCTCTAATAGGCCAGGGGATGGAAACTAGTGATGAGTAGGCATATCTCACACATGGGAATACATAGTCTAAGGTAACTATATGCATTTACACATATCCAAACTACCCATATAATTTTAACGGTAAAACAAAACTTATACCATAATTCTTGTATAACATCTATCCCACATTTGATTATGAGAAAGTAGAAAAAAGCATAAAAGGGATAAATAAAAGCCCCCCCAAAATTGATAAAAGAGTATGATATACTATGTAGTAGGGGACTGATGTCAAATGAAACACTAGATCCAATAATATATAGTCATTCTCAGTAATACCCCCCCTCCTCTTGGTCCTCCTAGGGCTCCATAAAATGGCCTATCATCTTCATAAGACACGACATGCACATGTTGATCCCATACACGGGGTGAGTACAAAAAATAAACAGTAGGACACCCTGGAATCAGAAAACATAATGCATCAAAAGGAAATTTATATCATCATCACAAATGTATATCAATCACAATATGAGAAATAATAATAAAAACAATATCCTAGATATAATCATGATCAAATCCATGTCTTAAAGAGGTCTTAACTATACTAAAAACCCCAATATTCTACTCAAGGAATCAAGGTATTGATCATACTAGAAAAATCACTTCAAAAACCATGTTATCAGTGTTGGTGCTCAACTAGGAGGTCATTCTCATTGGAAATTTACAATGAAGTACTCATTGAAAATCCAAAGATATTGGTACATAGATAAGAGATCAAATGTATGTTGATGGAGAACAACAAAAATCCAACATGGAATATCCTGGAAATTAAGGGATCATATTTTCACATAATTTGGACATTAAAATTACTCAAAAACCACATAGATAAGGAAATAAAATTGAGGATCCCACAATAGGCCACTTAGAGGGATGGCTGAAACTCTATCTAAGGAAAAACTACATAGGGGATCATAATCCTATGATATGGACATAATACCACATTGTACCCTTGTAGGGATGGACCAAGGGAACACAACCAAATAATAATCATCCAAACTAAATACATAGAGGGCCTCAATATTCCATGGTAAAAGTTAATGACTTGTAATGAGAGTACACGATGTGTCTATCTAATTCTAGAACTTCCCATATCTCACTATCCAACATAGTATGTTCTTATCTATATACATGGTGTGTCAGTTTAGGATACACTTTATTTAAAGGTGATGATACCACTTGGTGTTCCACCAACCTCTGCCGGTGTACTTCTTGCCATGCCTGTGTACTTCAGGCCATGTTTGTGAACTTGGCCAATCATGATTGTTGGGTAATTCCCTTGTACTCTATATTCATGTGTGTCTAGAAATTTCTGTGCATGTGAACCCCTATTTTACATGAAGATGACCTAAAACCATGTCACAAAATGTATGGAACACGTAACATGTCATGTGATATTTTTATTTACACAAAAACCCTTCCATTAAAGAAGGGGGACTACACAACATGTGTTATTTAAAATATACTCTGTGTAGTCATGATTTTTCAAAAACCAATAGGTTATTCACACTATTCCACTTTCACCACATCCATGTCTATACATATTCCATTCATGCCTAAAAATTATAAATCTAGATTGATCGAACATCACTTTCACCGAAATAAAATTCTGACCATTCGATCCACTCGCAAAATTGACTCTCTTTGCACTAAACCACACACTGCTTGCCAAGAAAAAATTTTAAAAAATGATATGAACCAAATATACCTCTAATAATCCACCATTTTCATCACACCTCGATCTCTCCATCAATCGTGAATCTGAACCCCTAGTATCAATCTACAGTTCCAATGAATGATCACACAATGATTGATTACTAGGTATTAGATGAACTGCTGGTTAACGGAATAATGTTGATGAACACGAGTAGGAGGGAAGAAATGAAAAAAAACATAATGAACAAAAATCATCTAATTATCATGTTATACTCAATTATTTACTATTATAATGATGAAAAAGTACCAAAATCAAATAATATTAATTCTCCAAAACCTAGGAAGATTAACCGACACTTGTAAAACATGGTCGAACCGTTAGTCAATTTTTTGGTTTATTTTATTTGAGCTCAAAATGGTAAAATAAATAATTTAGTAAACAAGTGAAACATTTGATACCTTAGATTTATTTTGATCACCGATAAATAATGACCATAGGTCTCAATCATTGGTGAGATCCACAATTTCCAATGACACTAGATATCTAAAGCATGATCTGCTGTTGATTGTTTGAGAATCCTCTTACAAAGGCTATCTCTCAGTCTCTAGGGTTATACTGAGAAACCTAGGTATTTTACACATTTGGGTTTATATAGAGTTTTATTAGGTTAGGATTTTAATTACAAATAAAAAATCAAATAATTTAGTTAATTTATTATACCACCCATGACGGTGCTCAAGCCAAACACCCAATTTGAAAAAATATTATGGCATCCATAGGGTAAATCCTACATTCAAAATTAAATGGAAGTATAATTTTCTCCATTTTATATTTCATTCATGATTTAATCCATTACTCATGAAGAACTATACACATGTGATGTAATATATTTCATATTTTTATTATATCAACATTGAGCTTCATTGAGCCCTAGAATCTCATGCTGTCTCAGTGCCTGTATCGCAAACTATTCTTCAAAAAATTCTAAAGTATTATAAATAATGATTAAAGTCATTAACCCCCCCCCCAATTAATGAATTTAAACCCAAAAAACAAAAGTACTACTAAAAATATTAGGGTAGTGTGTTGGCATTTGATTCTCCCACTCCAAAGTGCACTTCTAAAGATTCAAATACTGCCATCAGACCCACACAAAAGGAATAACTCACCCATGGGGGGGGGTATTATTTTATCAATCCTTGATCTCTATCGGATACTACACATATGTAGCTTTATCCTCGATGTTCATATCATCCCAATCGATAATATATTATGTGTCATGCACATACCTTGTTAGCTGAGACACATCAAAGATGTCATATACTTGGTCTAACTATGGTGGTAGGTGTAAAGGGTACAACTACTTACAAATCCAATTAATTTCCCAGAAAGGGTAAATGATCCTCAAAGATAAATTGTCTCAAAGTCCAAATATTCATAATCCATGTCAAGGTGAGACCTTTATGAATACATTTCCTCTATTATCAAACATCAGAGGCCTCTATCATCAGTATACATAATACTTGTGATTGATCTAGGAAGTCCTAATCCACTCTTAGATTATCTATACCTTCTATATCATCACTCACACAAACTTTGGACCAATGAGTAATGAATCACATGAATCAATCCAACATACTGGTGATCGACAAGTTCTTTCTTAAAAGGTATTAATCAGTTCAACACTAATGTTGGAATGGTAGCTATTTTTATGAAAAATCAACCATGTGTAGGTTAACCTTCCAACTATGGATGAAGTCCAACATGAATTCTTTCCAAATTTCATTTAGAACCTAAATAGTTTAATCATTATGGAGATCAGTCTGGGGGTGAACTACTATGTGAAAATAAAATTGAGTCCCAAAGGACTCCTGTAATCCTCTATATAATAATGATGTAAAGTGATCAACACAATAATAAATTATCATTAATGGATCTCTGTGAATCTATACATTCCACTAAATTTAATGATTTCCCAATCTCTCTATTTAACTATTCTCTTAGATAGAAATGATGCAGGTTGACTTAGTGAGTCGGTCTATGATCACCCATATGGAATTTATTACTCTATATGTTATTGGTATCCCCATCATGAATTATGTAGATATACCATCTCACTTCCACTTTATCACCTCAATGGGTTGAGTTAAACCCATTGGAAACTAGTGCTTAGACCACACCTGCAGACAAGTGAGGAATCGAGTGACAAAATTCACTACAAACTTTCCCATTCATGGACATAAAAACTAACAAAAAAGGTGTTATTACATATTTCCAACATCCTTATGTACTTATATGTGGGATAAATGAAACTCCCTCATAAACTCCTCATGCGATATCACTAGTACAATCACCCATCCTCTAAAAATGATTACATGCTCCTCACCTTTAAAAAATCCAGTAGGAGCACATATAGAGAATATATTTTATTACTAGTTATTATTATTGTTATCTCCAATATTATACTCCCTAACACATTATATAAGTGTTGGGGTGACCATAAACTAGATATAACCTTCAATATCCTTGTTTACTAATGAAAACTATAACAAGGAAAACTACTTTGACAACTCACTCGGTAATTGCATACTAGCTTTCTTACTGAGAGAATATTCCACCACATTCCCCTTCCTGATATTATAGACTATATTGAAGTTATAAATATAGAGTAAATATTGAAACAACCATTTTTTCAAGTTAATATCCTTATTTGATAAGATATACGAGATTCTATTCTTGTTAGAATAGACGATAAAATGCTCACTCAAAAGGTAGTGTTGCCACATCATTAGGGTGAATACCTCCACTACAAGATCTACGTCAAGGGTTGTATAATTTTTATCATGAGGTATAATCTATTGGGTCTATTGGAAATCAACACTTACCCCCACATTATAACACAACCAATCCTGGTCTTAGAGGTATCTTAGAACACTACATACTCTATGCCCTCCTCTGGAAGCCTAAATATGGGGGCACATATCAACCTCTAGAAAAAATCCTAAAATTTTACTGTAATATCTTTGTATAAACAAATGAAAAGATATTATTGTTGGGAAAAAATCCCTCAAGGCATCATTGAAGCATTTTTGAGGTGATTGTGTTTGTTGAAAAAGTGGACATATGTGTGGTGATTGTTGACAAAGCAAAACAATGACATACAAATTTGTTGACAAAGAGGATATCATGATGGAATATCGAGTTCAAGAGATGAGGTCAATGATCCATGTTTGATTCAAGAATGCCGACAAAAGGAATGGATGATCTGGAGGCGGTACAAAAGAACAGATTCAAGGTGGCGCTGTTTTCCAGTGTTTTCCATATTTTTGGGCCAGAAAATCGACAAATGAAGAAAAGTGTTTTTGGAAAAGGGACTTGCATGCCGAGGACTTGGAGTATAGGAAACTTGCTTTCCATATGTTTTTCAAGATCAGAAGATCAAAATATGGCTAAGGAAAAAAGTTCGCGCAAGTTTGGGAGTTAGTCGCGCAAGTGTCTAAAAGGACAGAAGACTTGCGCGTTGAGACTGGGTCGCGCAGGTGACTTGTGCGCCGTCACGCAGGGTGGTCAATTTGCCTATAAATACTGAACCACCCCTCTTCATTCTTTACCGGAGTTTTACACTTTGAGAAATCAGATCTCCCGTCGTGCAGGTGTGGTGGTCGTGCAAGTGGTGTGTGTGGTCGCGCAGGTGGGATTTGCGCGCCAGGGTGATCGTTGTGCACCCGTGTTTGAAGTTGCGCGCCAGTGTGGAGTTGCGTGACAATATTGGATTGGGCGTAAAAGGAAGTGAGTCGCGCAGGTTTGGAGTTGAGGAAGCTTGAGTCGTGCAAGTTTCTGAGGAGGACTTGCGTGCCCGTTGTGACTTGGATGCCGATACTTGCGCACCGAGATTGACTTGCGCACCAAGTAAGGATTATTTGAAGTAGTGGTTTTAGATCTGCATGGAAGATATAAGTTTTCCCGATTCCTTCGGTGAAAAGAGATATTCATCTACGAGTGAAAATCGGGCTTCAACGGAGCATCTACACATAGAGGAAGATGCATTCTTTCATGCAAATGAAGAGACCTACAGGTCTATAAACTGTGAGTGGATTCCTTCCAAGAGCAGTGAGCAGAGGAAGGGAAAGAAGGTGATCCTCTCCACCGGTAGTGATCCAGAGAGAGAGAAACATGGAGTGACCCTTGGGGAAGCAGTGAGCTGACCCTAAACATTGTAAAGGCAGTGATCCTGGGCATAGAAGTGATCTAGCCCGAACATTGTAATCCATAGCTAGTGAAGTTTAGTGGAATTCGTATGACTGGCAACTTGTCGGCGTATGCTCCTTGGACATAGCCCTTTGTGGTGACCCAAGTAAAATTGTTGTGTCATGTGCATGCTTAAATTTCTTTTTACTTTGTGCAACAGGAAAGAGAGAGAAGAGTGTTTTGCTTAATAGAGAAACAAGATCAGAATGGGCGTTAATTTTAAATTAGTTATACCCTAATTCACCCCCCTTAAGGGTATTCAGCCTTGTGGACCTAAAAATTGGTATCAGAGGGAAAGGTTGATATTAGGTCTTCTCTTAATGGAGGTCACTAATCATAAAGGGATTACGATCTTCGACGGGAACAACATTCAGCTATGGAAGAATTGGATGCAACACTACTTTAGATCTTTGGGAATGGATGTTCTCACAGTAGCAATGCATGGAATAACAACTGATATTAATAGTGGCGCATTATCAGAAGCTGAACATAGAGAGTTGGATGTAGATGCCAAAGCAATTAATGCCTTAGAGGGAGCTCTATCCAATCATATCTATACAAAGGTGATGTCATGTAAAACGTCACGAGCCATGTGGGAAAAGCTATTGAATATATATGAAGGGGATACAAAGGTCAAAGAGGCAAACCTGCAGGTGTTGTGGAACAAATATGAAGATCCGAAAATGAACCCGAATGAGTCTGTTGATGCATTCTTTGGCAGTGTAAATATGGTTGTGGAAGATATGTGAGGTCTTGGCAAAGTCATTGAATACATAATGATCGTAAAGCGCATCTTGAAGAAACTTCCACCTCGGTTCAATCCGAAAGTTTCAGTTCTAGAAGATAAAGATCCAAAAAAGATGACACTGGACAATTTGCACAGTACCTTGGTTGCATATGAAATGAGGAACGATGATAATGAGGATGTGGAAAAGGGGAAGTCCAAAGAGGTGGAATTTGAGGCCATGAAGAAGCTTACCATTGAAGATTCTCAGGAAGAAGAAGAGACAGATGAGGTAATGTCATTCCTCTCCTCAAATCTTCAAAGAGGAAAAGGAAAATCCAAAGGGAAGCTTCCACTTGCTTGCTTTAGATGTGGAAAAGTTGGCCATCTTGCTGCAAGGTGCCCCAAAAAGTTTCATGAAGAAAATGATGAAGATGAAGATGAAATTCCCAAGAAAAAATCTTCAGCCTATTTGAAAGGGAAGAAGCAGTTCAAGAGAAATTTATTTAAGAAGAAGAATCTTCTTTCACAAAAAATAGACAGTTCAGATGAGTCTGAGGGTGAAGAAATTGAAGAGATAGAAAACTGTAAAGATCGTAGACAAAATGCAATGGTGGCTGTTGTCAGTAGTGCTCAAGAAAAGAAAGAAAACGAAACTGATGAGGAAGAAGAAGAAATTGAAGGGAGAGTTGACATGGAAGCTAAATTAGAAGAAGCTCTTGAATAGATAGATGTATGGAGAGAAATAAAAAAGAAATCCAACAAGGTGGTACATGATGCCAAACTCTACATGCAACAATAAGAAGAAGAGAAGTCTGAGCTAGTGAAAGAAATTGAAAATATTAAGTCTTCCAGGACAGAGCGCACAGAAAATGTTGATGAGAATAAGCTCAAGATTGAAGAAAAGAAAACGGAGATCGATTTCTTGAATAGAAAAGTGAAAGATCACGTCAAGCGTATTGAAGAGCTTGAAGTGGAAGTTATTGGTCTGCGGAGAAATGTTAAAGACCAGAAAAAACCTTTGAATCCCAACACATTCTTGGGAAAGCTGGTCATCACGAAGACTGAAAGGAAGAAAGAAGAGCCTAGTAGTTCAGTAGGAAAGAAGAAGCAATTGAGCTCAGAAGTTAAGGCTGATTCATGGTTTAATCAGAAACAAAAATCTGTGGCAGTTGAAGTCAGACCGTAAGCACCCGTCCCGAGATTGAAGGTGTATTTGGGCACAAAGAAGAATCATAATATTTAGAGATCCCAAGGTGAAACTCTTAGTGCTGAAGTAACACGAAGGAATGAACCTTATATAAGGTGTTATTGTTGTGGAAAGTTGGGACATTCACAGAATGTATGTTCCACAGCCAAAACATATCGAAGGGAACAAGAACAGAGATGACAGCCAAACAGAGAACGGTTTTCCAGAACATATTTCGAAGGACACTGTTTTTGGTGCGGAGGATTTGGGCACATTTCTAGGTATTGTACTTAGACCATTCAGAGAAATGTGCCAAAGTAGAATCAAAATGTTCGCAAGAAGCAGATCAATAAACCGATAGGTGAGTTAAAAATACAGAATAGATTTGGGGCTTTGCAAGATGAGGTCGGTCCATCATACTATGAGAAAGAATAGAAGTCTCAATCCATTCCGAGTGTGAAAGAAAAAGTATGGACTAAGAAGAAGAAAAATGAGAAGTCTGTGGTAGCGGAGATTGCCCTTAAAGCATCAGATCGATCTCGTGTATGGATCCTTGACAGTGGTTGCACAACCCACATGACGGGTAATAAGGATCTTGTTACAGGCATAAAATATGACAAAGAAGGAGTTGTCGAATTTGGAAATGATGAAGTCCTGAAGATTGTTGGCTCAGGGAAATCCAAGTTAGGGGCAAAGAAATGAGACGTGCATATGTCTTGGTAGTAGAGGGTCTCAGTCATAACTTGCTTAGTGTCAGTCAACTATGTGACTTTGGGCACTCTATCTGATTTACCAAGAAGATGTGTACTGTTAAAGGAAAAGATGGAGCAATCATTCTATAGGGAAAACAAAAAAAGGGAAATCGTTACCTGGTAGGTGGGGAAGAAGATTCGTGCTTTTTATCCAGAGAAGAAGAAAACCAGCTGTGGCATAAGCGACTTGGTCACCTATGTCATCCATCCATGGAAGATCTGGTAAAGTGTGATGCTAATAGAGACCTTCCCAAACTATCACGTGATCGCACTCATACGTGTGATGCTTGTCAACAAGGGAAGATCATCAGAAAGACATACAGGCCAAAGGAACAGAAAACAACTGGAGTTCTCGAATTGCTGCATGCTGATGTATGTGGACCTATCTCACCACGAGCTATAAATGGGCAAAGGTACTATGTTCTTTTCATTGATGATTACAACAGAATGGCCTGGTAATTTGTCATTACCCATAAGACAGAGGTGTTTAGTTGCATAAAACAGTACATGATGGAATTAGAAAGGACGCTAGGGCAGAAAATTTTGATGTTCCGTACAGATAACGGTATAGAATTCACAAACAGTCAAGTGGAAGAGTATCTCGAGAAACACGGGATAAGGCATCAAGTTTCATCAGTAAGAACTCCCCAACAAAATGGTGTGGTTGAAAGGAGAAATTGGATCATCAACAACATGACCAGAACGATGCTTATTGACAAAGACCTACCAGAGAAATTTTGGAGGGAAGTAGTGTTGACATTAGTCTATGTTTCAAACAGGTCTCTGTTGTGTCCGAAGCAAGGGAAGACTTTGTATGAACTGTGGTATGGAAAGAAGCCAACATTGAAATACTTTCGAATATTTGGAATTAAGTGTTTCATTCTCAGAAAAGAAAATCATAGGATGATTGAGGCACGAAGAGATGAGGGGATATTCCTTGGCTACTCAGGGAAAAGCAAAGCGTATAATTTCTTCAACAAAAGGCTGGGAAAAATTATTGAGAGCAATGATGTCACTATAGTTAAAAATGAACAGAATACTCAACGACCCAGTGAACAGTTCCTGGATGAAAGTGATGATGAAGTAAGCAACACAGGGGGAGAAGAAGTGGAAGGGGCTGACTCAGAAGAAGATACTAATGATGAACAAAAAAGTGTAAAGTATGTGTCTGAAAGGAAGCCAAAGAGTCGAGCTGAAATTGATAGGCAGAATATCATTGGTGATCAGACAGCTCCAGTTTATACTCGAAGAATGAAATCATTACAGCAAAAATCATTTTTGTCTCAGGTGGATCCAAATTCTTTTTTCGATGTAGCTGAAGATGAAAACTGGGTTCAGGCTATGAATGAAGAGCTTGATCAGATTGAGAAAAACCAAACATGGGAGATTGTTTCGAGGTCAGTAGATAAGAATGTCATCGTGACTAAATGGGTCTATCGTAACAAGATGAATGAAGATGGAATGGTGATTTAGAACAAAGCATGACTAGTGTGCAAGGGGTACTCCCAGATCGGGGGAATAGATGTAGATGAGACATTTACACCGGTTGCAAGGCTGGAGACAATCAGATTATTTTTTTCCATAGCAGTGCAAAGAAAGTTCAAAGTGTTCCAGATGGATTTCAAATCCGCATTCTTGAATGGGGTTCTGGAAGAAGAGGTGTACATTGAGAAGCCAGATGGTTTTCTCATTCATGAGGATGAGAAAAAAGTTTCCAGGCTGAAGAAGGCATTGTATGGGCTGAAACAAGCACCAGGAGCATGGTACTCAAGGCTTGATCAGTACTTGAAGAAGCTTGGTTTTCAGCGAGGAGGAGTTGATTACAATCTCTATTTCAGTAATGACAGTAATCAAAGGATGATGGTGTGGGTTTATGTCGATGACATAATATTTGGAGGATCAGATGAAGCTCAGTGAAGACAGTTTTCTGAATTCATGAAAAATGAGTTTGAAATGTCACTGATTGGAGAGCTAACATTTTTCCTTGGTCTACAGGTGACACAATGAAGGAATGGAACATTCATTTCTCAATATAAATATTCCAAGGAGGTCCTGAGAAGGTTTGGAATGGAAAATTACAAGGAGATGAAGAATATGGTTGCTACCCGGATGAAATTATCAAAAGATGAGGATGTCAAGGCAGTTAATATCACACAATAAAGGCAAATCATTGGAAGTCTGTTGTACTTAACAGCAACAAGGCCTGGTATTATTTTCTTCTAATGGGAAGTAGCAAGATATCAGAGTAATCCCAAGTAAAGCCACATGCTTGCAGTGAAAAGAATACTTTGGTATATCCAGGGCACAGTGGATTTCGGCTTGACATATACTAACAAATATTAAACAGAGTTATTGGGATATACTGATGCAGACTAGGATGGTTCACCATATTATAGAAAATCAACGTCAGGTGGTGCATTCTATCTTGGTGGATTGTGTATTTCTTGGCTAAGAAAGAAGCAAGATTGCATTTCATTGAGCACTGCAGAAGATGAGTATATTGTGACCACTCAAGCATGAACACAATTATTGGGGATGAAGCAGCAGCTGGAAGATATGGGAGTCGAAGTGAAGTCTCCGATCGGAATCCAGTGCGACAACTCAAGTGCTATAAATCTTAGAAAAAATCCCATCCATCATTCAAGGACAAATCACAATGAGATTAAGTATCATTTTATCAAGGAGAAGGTTGAGCAGGGAATCGTGAAGTTGGAGTATGTGCCTACAGAGCTACAGGTTGCAGACATTCTGAAAAAGGCCTTACCCAAGGAAGCTTTTGAGAGACATCGACTGGCTCTGGGAGTTCAGTCGATTCCCCGCACTTGAAAGCATGTGGATGTAACACCCCCCTCTCCCCGAGGTATGATGTGTTTTTCCCTAATGTGTTGATATGTGTTCTCTACTATGTTACAGACTACAAAGGAGTGTCCTTTGGGTTTGTTGAAAAAGGGGGAGAAAATAGTGATTGTTCAAGGGGGAGACAATGTAGAGATTTGATAAATCATGAATGATATGGGGAGAAGCTGACAAGTGGAGAAGCCAGATAGGGGGAGTTGAAGCTAGTTGAATGTGCTTAGACAAAGCTTAGCTTGGACAACATAGGAAACAGAGCTAAAGAGGTGTTGATGCTGTGAGAAGAAAAGGGGAGTGTATTAAATCTGACGATGCTAAAAGTGATCGATCAAAGAATAGATATCACGACAGCTGTGGATCATGATAAAATAAAAAGAGTAGTGTTGGAATGTGGTAAAAATATTTCCAACCAAAATTTGTCTTCCAACAAGTCCTTAATCAATTGGTATCAGTTTCGTACAAATTGGTATCAGTTTGGTGTCAACAGTGGATGTCATAGATGAAGTGCTTCATTGATGAACTTTTCATTTACTCTTGTTTCTCATGTCGAGCATTGCTCATGTGGGCTTAGAGTATGTGTTGAGTAAATCCTTGATCTCTATCAGAATCGAAAAAGGCGAATGGTGGCTGAAGAATTAATGATGTATCTTTCCATAAAAGAGTTGTCAACAAACCCAAATGGGGAGATTGTTGGGAAAAAATCCCTCAAGGCATCATTGAAGCATTTTTGAGGTGATTGTGTTTGTTGACAAAGTGGACATCTGAGTGGTGATTGTTGACAAAGTAAAACAATAACATAAAAATTTGTTGACAAAGAGGATATCATGATGGAATGTCGAGTTTAAGAGCTGAGGTCAACAATCTATGTTTGATTCAAGAACGTCGACAAAAAGAATGGATGATCTGGAGGCGGTACAAAAGAACAGATACAAGGTGGCACCGTTTTCCAGTGTTTTCCAAATTTTTGGGCCTGAAAATCGACAAATGAAGAAAAGTGTTATTGGAAAAGGGACTTGCGTGCTGAGGACTTGTAGTATAGGAAAATTGCACGCCATATGTTTTTCAATATCATAATATCAAAATATTTCTAAGGAAATAGGTTCACGCAAGTTTGGGAGTTGGTCGTGCAAGTGTCTAAAAGGACAGAAGACTTGCGCGCCGAGACTGGGTCACGCAGGTGACTTGCGCGCCGTCACGCAGGGTGGTCAATTTGCCTATAAAAACTGGACCACCCCTCTTCATTATTCACCAGAGTTCAACACTTTGAGAAATCAGAGCTCCCGTCGCACAGGTGTAGTGGTCGTGCAAGTGGTGTGTGTGGTCGCGCAGGTGGGACTTGCGCGCCAGGGTGATCGTTGCGCGCTAGTGTTTGAATCTGCGCGCTAGTGTGGAGTTGCATGCCAATATTGGATTGGGCGTAAAAGGAAGTGAGTCACGTAGGTTTGGAGTTGAGGAAGATTGAGTCGCGCAAGTGTCTGAGGAGGACTTGTGTCCCCGTTGTGACTTGCGCGCCGATACTTGCATGCCGAGATTGACTTGTGCGCCAAATAAGGATTATTTCCAGCAGTGATTTTCGAGCTGCGTGGAAGCTGGAAGTTTTCCCGATTCCTTCGGTGCAAAGAGATATTCATATACGGGTGAAAATTGGGCTTCAACAGAGCATCTACACAGAGAGGAAGATGCATTCTTTCATTTAAATGAAGAGACCTACAGGTCTATAAACTGTGAGTGGATTCCTTCCATGAGAAGTGAGCAAAGGAAGAGAAAGAAGGTGATCCTCTCCATCGGCAGTGATCCAGAGAGAGAGAAACAGGGAGTGACCCTTGGGGAAGTAGTGAGCTGACCCTAATCATTGTAAAGGAAGTGAGCCTGGGCATAGAAGTGATCTAGCCCGAACATTGTAATCCACAGCTATTGAAATTAGTGGAATTGGTACGACCGACAACTTGTCGGTGTATGCTCCTTGGACGTAGCCCTTTGCGGTGAAACAAGTAAAATTGTTGTGTCCTGTGCATGCTTTACTTTTTATTTACTTTTTACAACAGGAAAGAGAGAGAAGAGTGTTTTGCTTAACAGCGATACAAGATCAGAACGGGCGTTAATTTTAAATTAGTCATACCCTAATTCACCCCCCTCTCAGGGTATTCAGCCTTGTGGACCTGACAATTATAGATTAAAAAAAGGTTCTGATATACTAGAGAAATCAGGAACAAATATTTAATAGTAACCAGCCAACCCAATGAAGGTCTGTACCTAAGTTACACATTTAGGTGGCTTCCAAGCTAACATTTCCTCAACCTTGGATGGGTCCACTGCTAGACCCACTACTGAGATGACATTTCCTTGAATGAGGACCTCCTAAACCATAACTAACACTTCTTGATCTACCCATAAATATAGTTCTCTCAGTGTTTTTCTTGGACTATCCTCAAGTGTCTCTCGTGCTCCTCCTCAGACACTGAGTACACTAGGATTTCATCAACAAATACCACCGAAAACTAGTCTAAGAAAGGCTGAATGATTTGGTTCTTGAATCTCATGAAAAATGATAGGGAATTAATCATGAATAAATAAATAACCATGTTTTTAGAATGACCATTGATAAATAAAAAATCTATCTTCAATATATCTACATCTCTTACTCAGAGTTGATGACTGCCTAAATAAAGGTTAATCTTCAAGAACCATCTCGCCCACTCAAATAGTTTAAGAGGTCATCAATCCTAAATTGTGGATACTTATTATTTATGGTCACCCAATTAAATCAACAATAATCCACACGAAACATGAAGATTGTATATGCCTTATTTGAATGCAAAATCGGGGCTACCTAGGGGGAAACATTGGGTCTGAAAAATCCCTTCCTCTGCAAGTCCTCTAACAGTACCTTCAGCTCATGAAGAACTAAAAGGGACATATGATATGCTAAAAATATTTCAAGTATGTCCCTAGGTTCAAGTGTATAAAAAAATTTCTCTGTCCATGGGAAGGTAATCCCACCACATATCTAGTAAAGGCATCCTCATACTATGTAACCATTGTACAAATATGAAAGTCCATAGCATACACTTATCCAAGGGTAATACTATCCAACTGATAATTAACCGACTGTATACTCCTAAAAACAATCCAATCCTAATATACCTAAGTTTCCATCAAAATAACAAAGGAAAAAATAATCCCAACATCATAGACACACTACATCCTCTTCCTAAAATGATCAATCACAGAATGAAGTTTGGATAGCCACTACATACGTAAGATGATGCTGTATGGAATCATCGCTGATACAAAGAGATCCCATAACAAATATCTATCCTTGAATATTCAGGATACACTATTGATAGAAGTTTTTTATTTTTGAATCCCCTTATTTCAGAGTCATCAAGAACAAAGGTAGATACATGGGCTCAACTTGAATCTATATGTCTGAAACCAAAGTAGGTGAAATAAAGGAATGGATTTAACTCATCTCTATCAGTATTGAAGCTAAAGTATAGAAGTCCTAAATCATACCACTAATCATCCTAGGAGTCTCAAGGTTTTATAAATACATATCCTACATCTTCCCTCATCCCTGACCACCATCTCCCTTATCATATCATGGATCACTTGTGGGTGACGGTGGAAAACAAGTCAGAATGTCTACCACCTATAGCTTCTCTTCCTTATCCTCTGCCATATGAAATGCCCTATGAACCACCCTTCTAATGCTATTTTCATTTATGGGGTGGTCCAGTAACCATATTTTTTATAAGTACTTGATGGCTGGGAAAATCCCATGAAAATTTCCCTGACCATTTCAAGAGATGCACTGCCTCCCTCTCGGCCAACTAGAACTATCCGAGGAGCCCCAAAACAGAGACCCTATGTCCCGATATCATCTACTAAATCATCTTGAATCACCGTAGACCTCTGTCTAACATAGGATACCATATTATAAGATCTCATCTATTATGTATCAATGACCATCACCAACTTTTGGTGTCTGGTCATCCAGAAAGTTATCCATCAATAAGGCCCACTCAAGAACCCCAACATATATAGGAATTCAAAGATATATCACTATATCCTTGATATCATATCATAGGCCCTTCTCGATGGGATTTTGTTGGAATAAAGGATATAAAACAATATTAAATGTGTATCATAAGAGGTTGGTGAACCTTAAAGAATACTCTTCCAAGATCATGCTTCCCTACTAAATTTGAAGATGCTCCAGGATATGAACCACTCATAATGTGGCATGATAGAACTCCTCCTTGAAGAGACACTTGAAGTGTGACCAAAGGAGAGTTGTCTCATAATTTTTTAAAGTCAATACACTCCACCATGACCCTATTAGGAACTGATATAGACTAACTTCAAGATACACCATATGTTCTAGAGGTGTACTCAATATATGAAAAACAATGGTAACTACCTCTAGGTAATCATCAGTAGCCTAGGGGTGTAGCTTCCCCTAAAACTAATAGGTTATTTCCTATAAAACTCATGGAGTGTTCTTATCCTAAAAATATCCTTAGCCTATAATCATGGAATATACTATAGTTCAATAGGTGGTAATAATACTGGAAAACCACATAGAGGTACCACCTCTTATACATGACCCTATAATGAAGCCTCATGACCCATAGGATTACCCTAAATATATTTCTATGAGATCATGGTTATCAATATTCATAGTTTCATCCTAAAATAAAATCATGATATACCACAATCAATGAGTATTAATAGGGACATTACTAAATAAGGACAAGGAAATCAAAACCCATTCACATATGACCCATGTACCAATGTTTTCCCAATTACTAGTGCCTACATGTTCTTAGTCAACAGGTAGGTTATCAGAGTCCGGATGAATGGATATATCAACCGCCACACTAACAATATAGTCCCAGGACTATGATCTATAATGAAAACACCGTAAAAATATTTCCCAAATTCCCAAACTAAGTATCACAGCTAGAAAATATCCAAATAAATATTATACAATGAACCCGGCTCTATGACCACTCTGTCATGACCAGACCCATTGGGGCTCTCCATTCCAGTAACAAGCCATGTGTGACACCCCAAACACACCTCAAATATTTGAAGGGATAGATACAATTACCAAGTTGATATATCTCACACATTGGAGTCCTTAGTGTGAGGTACTTGTACACATGCTCACATCTCCCAAAAACCCTTACAATGTTGAAAGGAAACAAAAAACTAATACCATAATAAATAAATTACACCTATGATAGATAAGAGTAATAGAATGTACTATAAATCATTAATGGTACAGATAAAATCCCACCAAAAATTGACAAAGGAGACCAACGTTCAATGTAGGAGGGGATTTGTCTCAAATGAAATGCCTGGTCTGAGCATGGACAATTTATATCATCATGCTCCATCATTATCTGGTCCTTTTAGGACTCCATCTAATGGTTTTTCATTTTCATAATACAATAAATGTGCAGGAAAAAAACATGCATGGAGTTAGTATAATGATACGAAGTTGGACACCCCAGAATTTCCAAACATAAAGCATCAAGAGACAAGTCATCTCCTTATATAAATGGTATGTTATTCAGGATGTGAAATAAAGAATAATAATAATAACATAGATATAATATTGATAGACTCCATGTCTCAAATAGGACTTAACTATACTATGGTACATTGGATTCTATGAGAGGATTGAAGGTAATTCTCATCCAGGTTAACTCACTCCTGGAGCCATGCTATAACTGATAGCACTCATCCAAGAGTTCATGGCCATTGAACCATTCTAAATAAGTACTCACTGATACTCCATAGAGATTGGTGAAAAGATAGGGGATCACACCTAGGATCATAGGGGTAGATGCAAACTCCATATGTATTAACCCACTAACTATTGGATTTTATTCTCATATAAGATGGTCCCATTGATTCCTCAAACCCCACATAAAGAAGGCAATATGATTAGCGATCACATCCTGGGCCACATGGAGAGATTCTTGAAAATATATCTTAGAAAAACTCATTGACTGGTTCAAAACACTATGATGCCGAAATAATTAAACATTTTACACTTGTAGATATGGACCATGTTAATTCAACCAACCAATACTGGTCCAAAAATAAGAGATAGAGGGCCTCATCTTTCCCCAGTAAAAGTATACAGAGTGTACTAGGAGTACGTGATGTGACCCTCTATGTCCAGAACAACCCAGGTTTTAATTTACCAAATGGAATGTTTTCATCCACATTAAAAATATTTTTTTTTCGGATATATGTCGTGTGGAGGTAGAGCTAGAATTCAGTGTGCCACCAATCCTGGATGTGCTTGTCTACTTTGTGTCATTTGTGAGTATCTGATCATGCCCAAGTACCAGGATTTTCATATGTACTATGTCCATGCCCATGTGTATATCCATGTCAATGAGACTCTATTGTTGGGTTAAACAACATGTGATATTTCATTTTGTGTGTAAACCATAGTGACGAAAAGGGGGAATACATGATGTTTGTTCTTCAGGCTGCACAATTTGTAGTTCGGATTTTCCCAGAACCCAAAATTTATTCATATGGTCCCACTTATGACATGTCCACTTAGATCTAGCCACTAATCATACATGGAAATCATGGACCTTGTTTTTATGGACCTCACTATCACTGGTGGACATATTCCAACCATCAAATCTGATTAGGAATCAACTCCCAATGCACCATGCCACATGAAAAGATTAAAATGGAGAACACTAATTTGATCTCAGTATACATATTATTTTCTCCCATTGCCTTAATATATTGATCACTCCAATGATCATGATCCCTAAACCATGGTTTCGATGTGTTTCAGCAGATAATGGTCACACAATTATTGATTTCCATATAGTGTTTGAACTACCAGCCAATGGAATACCATTAATGAATGTACATATAATTGGGGAAAAAATGCCCATAACAAAATAAGAGAAAAAACCTCACCAATATTTTTGGTTGGACTTGAATTTAATTTGTTATAATGATTAATTAATAACAAAAATTAGTTAATATTAATTCCCCATGACTCAGGAAGATAAACCCATACCCGTAAAGCATGAGCAACCCATGAATCAATCTATAAATGGTGTTTATTTGTGTTTGTCATGGATTAATAAATAGAGAAATAAACCAATGAAAAAAATGGAATACCTCAGCTTTAGAATGATTTCTAATGATGAATAGTTTCATATATCATGCGTTGGTGAGATCTGTAAGTTTCGTTGGTGCTCGATCACCAAAGCACGATGCATTATTGATTATTTGAGAATACCCCTCTAATTTCTCTTTCTAAATACCTTGGGTTATGTGGATAAATATAGGGATATTTTATTACTATTTTTTATATAAAATATTATTATTATAGGATTTTTATAAAAAATAATTAAATTAAATTATTTATTTAATTTATTATTATACCCATGAAAATGTTCATTCCAAAAACCTGACACACAGTAATATTATGTCATGTCTAGGGTAAA
Organism: Viscum album; assembly: GCA_963277665.1. Taxonomy (NCBI): domain Eukaryota; kingdom Viridiplantae; phylum Streptophyta; class Magnoliopsida; order Santalales; family Viscaceae; genus Viscum; species Viscum album. Next base: position 2,001,552,019 of record OY728146.1, on the reverse strand, counting down.
AAATAAATTATAAATTAAATGGTGATATCAATTTTCCAATATGAGATGTATTTCATGATTTTTTCCATTATTTTAAAATAACTATGAAGGCATGAAATAATATATTCAATATTTTTATTTTATATGATGTCAAGGCTCATTAGTCCCCATGATCACACACTGTCCCAGTTCCAGGATCCTAAAATATTCCTCAAAATATTTTCATTTATTATAAGGGAAAAATAGAGATGTTATAATTTGAAAAGAAATACCATGTTTTATAAGATTTTCATTTCAAGGAAAAGGGTTTCTCAATTTGGGAACTAGTTAAAAATCATTTCTAATAAACTGAACACACTATGTGTTAGAGAAATTAAAAAAATATCTTTTAGAATTGAAATATAAGATTTCAAAAGTAGCTTTTGGTTTTATAGTGAATTTATAAATTATATTTATATTTTTAAACATGTGATCAGTTCTTAAAAAATGTATTTTATAAATTTTTTCTTTAAGGATACATTTTGAGGAAATGTTGGAACTTTGAAAGAAGAATTTTTATGAAAAAACCCTTTGAATTTTCCCTTAGACTAGTTTTTTTAAATGGATGAGAGTTCAGCTAGTGTAAGACACATTTAATATAGAAATGGTTTTGAAATCAAAGGGATATTCCTAAGAGGGGTTCTAGGTGGTAAATCTTGTTTGTGATTTATGTTTCATTTCACCATATTTACATATTTTCATATCATGGTTTGAAACATTTTCTTGGCTCACCACTATTTTAAATACATCATGGGTACCATGAGTATCTAGTCTAACTTTCAGGAATACATAATGTACTTCTTTAGGATAATGTTTGGAATAGTTTCCCTTAGTATAGGGCTCGCCATAATTTGGGATTTTCCCCTTAGTCCAAGAGTGTATCATCATCAATATAAAGGTATACCCCCTTTTAAATTTTTTCACACCATGAAGGGTGTAGTTAAACAAGTTGAGTTTTGTAAGAGGTGTTCAAAGAAGGAAATGGATCAAAGGGTAGAATTTTTTTTATATAAGAGATTTATTCCATGAATTGATATTCATGGTGTGAATGGTTTCCTAGTAGAATCCATGAATATAAATTAAAGATGTGAAAAAATAACAATGTGGAGGTAAATTCAATACGCGAATAGGGTTTTGGTATTTTAAGTTGAGGCAACATGGTTTTTAGCTTATCGACTTTCCCAAAAGTTCACAACATGAATCCATAATTCACACTGTGAAAGTATCTTGTGTATAAATTTTAAATGATATAATACTCTTTTACTTTCTTATACATATAATTTCCTAATAATATAAACCCTATTACCTCTCTAGAAGTTTTTGGACTCTCCTCTCCCCTTCATACTCCTATCTTTGATGTCTGAAAACCCATTCTATCATGTGCATCCAATGTAGTAGATTTTCCTTTGACCTTGATTAATTATATCCTATTATAATTGATTGAAATCAGTTTTATATTTCATTTATTGGTTTGATTTAAAGGTATTGGAAAGATTTAATGAGGTTTATGAGGATTGTAGAAAGTATCAATGACCGGATTCAAGGATTTTCCTTCTATGAAATTTTTGGATCAATTCTATTATCAAAAAAATATCTTCCATGGTGAGTTAATCATGTCCAAAACTTTTTGGGTGTGATTCCTCTTCTATCTCAATCCTTGAGCTCTAAAAGTGTTAAATCGGGAATCGTTCTAAGATTCGATGGTGCTTCTATACTTGGATAGTGACCCTTTCCTTGGTCGTTATTGTTTCACCTGAGGTATGAAGTCCTTGACTTGAGGGAATTTTTTATACATGTAATTGGTATGATTTTTGGCATGAATGTGTATAACGATAGACCTACAGTTGAGGCTTGATCATATATGGTGTGCATGTGTAGCTTTTGGAGAACAATTCTTATATTTCTTGTATTTGGATTATTGGGGTTATGATACTTATTTATTTAATGTGATGTTTTATCTATCAATTATATCTTCTATCCAATTGTGTTGTTCTTATATCTTATAGTTTGGTGTGTAGTTTGATCCTTATTGAATATTCCTTAAATGGGGATATGTTAGATGAGTTTTTATAATTTTTTTCTATCCAATAAAGAGGGATATGTTAGTCATGTTTTCTGGACTATCCCATCAAGGGGGTGTATTAGGAGAATGATCAAGTTTCCTTCAAGAATGGAGATGAAGTGGGAAGATCCAATCTCCAAGGACCAAAAATATGTTTATACTTGTGTGGTATATTATTATTAATATTTTTATCCTATTTACTTTCACGGCATGCACCTGTATCTCTTATGTACTTATGTTAAGGGCCTTTGGTGATGTCAAACTAGGTGTTTTACTCATACCCTACTCTAATATTTTAGTGAACTATTTGATTTCATTCTTAGGTTTCTGATAAATAGAAAGGGACCTATGATTGATGATTGATAAGGTTATCAAGAGGATGAAGACGATGTTGGATGGACCTTGGGATGTATGTTAATGATTTCATTACTATATTACTCATACATTAGATTATTTTGTTCAGTTCTAGTTTAATTACCTAACTTTCCATACTATTGCTACATGGAATGGGTTTTTTTGTATTTTCCGCTTATCTGATGGTTATTCATCTCTTCATTATTATTTTTTATTTATTATCACCTAAATTATCATAAATTTATGTTACCGTGAACTAAGAGAATTATCTCACCACACTGTTCCATAGGCTATTACCACTAGTCAATAACCACTTGTTTATGGGGAAGCACACATGAGGTCATGTGACACCTCTATCTCAGACTCAGTAGCTTTGGTCTGGGTGTTACAATAGGTATCATAGGGGGTTACCTAAATGTTTTATTCTCTTTTCCTTGATTTGGGATAGAGTATACATGAGATAAGATGGTTGGGACTTGGTTAGGGGAACTATGTTAATTGATGTCCAGTACTATGTAGTGTTCATCCAAGTTTCTGTAAAGTGTGAATTTATATTTTTTTCTATATGATGTTACCATCAATTAAAGTTGACTTGATTGATGCACATTATATTTATATGATTATTTATGGTATTTGGTGTGCATTCATGCATCATGCTAGGTATGTATGCTCACATTCCATGTACACATGTTTCTTGAATTAAAAATATATTCCAAATAATTAAATTCATATTGAAATTATAATATGTTCTTAGTGTATTATTTATTACATTATTTTATTTGAGTATGTTGTATTTGAGTGTATATGTGTGGTTGTGAATATAGTGTAGGTACTGGAGGGGTGAATTGGGTTTTGGGCAGTGTCATGGTTGATATTCCTTATTCTTATGGAAAACCTCTTAGGTTGAACTTTGTTGTAAAATCTTTCATGTTCTCCAACTCCTTCTATGGGGAGTGAGTATACTAGATGCCAAAATTGTGGGAGGAAGGGAAAATTTATCAAGGACTATGCTATTTCACTCAAGAATTGTCAGCAGTGTCCCAAGAGTAGTCCTCTAATGTGGTTCTATTCTAAGGCTCCATGGTTCCAAATAGCTAAATTAGGCCATGTACAGGTACATGACATCCACAACATGTGTGAATCTTGAAAAGGATTTTAAATAGGGTTAATCATGACCCTATAGGATGTTATGGAGAGGTGGATGGTAGAGAATATATGGTTGATCATGATTTAGCTGATGGTGGAGAGATACCTTCTATATTTTTCTATATGGTTTTGATCATTTATACTATGTTTGTTTCTTTGTTTGAAAAAGGATAATCCCATTTATTCATATCTTCACAAGTGGTTTCAAGGTTATATTTACCATTTAAATACTCTCCTAGGATTCTTTCCATCAATAAATCTTTGGTAAATAAATTGGATCATATTTATATCTATATAGATTGTATGATGGTGGTTTCTATCTTTGATAATGTTGGGAGATTCAAAATTCTAGAGACAAAAAACATTTACGTGATCCTTTGAATGTAATGGTTGACCATTTTCATCTAGACGTGAATTTTTACCAGATATAGGTGACCCTGTCAACACCTATAGGGAGAAGTTTGTGAAGAATAATTAAATGGACATTAAGGTTGGCAGAGCGGAACTAGGACCTCCCCAAAGAGAAATCATTTTAGCATAAGTGGATGTCATCATCCTTAAAGTGGATCAAAAAGTAACTCCTTACTCATTTTCATCAGTGTTAGACCAATTTAAATATTTCTTTCTAGTGTATTTCATGGTGTTATTTCTTTATATGATAATTGAATTTGATATGGGATTTGTGCCATATGTACACCCAATATCGATTCCCCCATATTGTATGGAACCGAAAGAGTTGAAAGAGATCTAGGAGTAGCATGATGATATTAAGGATAAAGGATGCCTCATATAGAGAACTTCACCTTAGGATACTATGGCGTTTATCTCCATGAAGGTGGAATTTAGACATCATCTTTTTGTGGACTACCGAATGTTGAACCAGATCACCATTAAGAACACGTTCTTACTTCCATGAATAGATGACTTATTTGATCAATTAAGGGGAGTTCCATGGTTTTATAAGATTAATATGTGATCTAGTTACCATATTCTTTAGGTTAGAAATGAGTACATCTTAATGAAATTATTTAGGAGTAGGTTGAAGTTGTATGAGTATCTTGTTATGCCATTTGAATTAAAAAAAATGCTCCAACAGTGTTCATAGATCTCATGAAAAAGTTTGTTCTCTCATAATTAGATTCTTTTGTAATTGCATCCATTGATGACATCATTACATATTCCCTGAAATTGGAATTATATTCTAGACACATGAATATCATGTGGAGTATGATTCCAACGCATCAAATTTATGAAAAGTACATGAAATTCCACATTTAGATACAAGAATTTCACTTTCTTGGGAACATGGTTTCTTAAGAGGGAATATCAATTGATCCAGAGAAGGTTTATATAGTTATTTATTTAGTACAATTGAGGAATGTATTTTATATTTAGTGTTTTCTCAAATTGGATGCGTGCCATAAGATATTCATCAAGGACTTTTCTCATATAGTAGTTCCCATGACCATGCTAAAAAAGAATGAATTGATGTTTGAATGGATAAATTAGTATGAGAAAATATTCATTGAGATAACGAAAAGGTTTATGTAATATCTGATCATAACACTTCTTGAGCCTCAGGTTGTCTATGAATTGTATTGCGACACCTATGGAATTGTATTATGATATATTCTAATGCAAGGTGATAAGGTAGTCACTTATAGGTCTCATTATCTTCAATCCCATATGAATAACTACCCTACACATGATTTATAGTCAGTGGTTGTGGTTCATGCCTTGAAATATTAGTGTCAATATATTTTCATGTGGAGATCGTTTGTGTATACATACAACACATGTTTGTGGTATATTTTTACCTATCACGAAATTGATATTTTTTAGAGGCGTTGGGTAGTGTACATGACTATTTTTTAATTTTAGAAGGAGTATACTCTTGTAAATGGAAATGTGATTATAGATGTGATAAGAAATAAAAAGAAGGAGGAAGGAGAACGCACATTAGAAGCTTTATGGATGATCATAACTTTGTATAAATATTGGATGGTGGGAATAGATAAGGATAAAGTGACAATGATTTATGTACGATTAATTATCAATTACACATTGGAAGAATGAGTGAAGAATGGTCATGATCTTGAAACAGAGTGTGGGGTGATTCATGAGAGATTAGTAGAATGTTTTTCTATTTCAGGTTAGACTGTGTACAGACATGAAGTATTTCTCATTCATGGAAGGTTGACGGTACCATACTACATAAGGGAGGATTTAATGAGAGAAACACATGATTCACAGTGGTAAGTATACCTGGTATTAAAAAAGATATATCATGATGATAAATAGATGTTTTTGAGGCATGGTATGAAAAGAGACATTATGGGTTTTGTTTATCATCGTCTAACTTACCAGACCATCAAGGATGAGAATTAGAGACTAGGAGTGTTAGTCCAAACACATCCAATGCCTATGTGTAAGTGGGATGAGATGACTATAAGCTTTATGATGGGGGTTTACCAGGACCCGAAGGGTCCGATACATCATTAGGGTGGTAGTGGATTAGTTTACTATAGTGGATCAATCCGTATTGATTTGGGAGATGAATTTAGTGGTTGAACTGGGAAATATATATCTTTGAAAGATCATGCGGCTTCAAGGAGTGACTTTGAGTATAGTATCTTATAGAGAAACTTGATTTACATCAGGGTTTTAAAAAGTCTTACAGAAAGAAATGGGTACACAGTTGAATATGAGTATGGCATTTTACCCTTGAACCTATGAGAAATCATAGTAAATGTTATAGAACATAGATGAAATTATAAGTGAATGTATTTTGGATTTAATAGGATATTTATATTATCACTTGTAATTGGTATAGTTTTAATATAATAACAGTTGTTAGTCTTATATTTAGATGGATCTTTTTGAGTCTCTATTGGGGATGCCTTATCGTTCACCTCTTGGGTAGCATATGGTATGCGAGTCTTCAATTATTGGGATGAGTATGGTACATGAGACCTTAGAGTGGGTTTAATTGATTTTTAAATGGTTGGTAACATATCTGAACAAGAAGTTGTATTACGTAAAACAAAGGATATGTCTACTGGAGTCCATTAAGCAAGGCACAATTTTTTTATAGTTATCCCCTCAGTTGGGGAATAGGAATCTAAGGAAGAATGGAAGATTAGTAAGATGGATGTAGGGACGTTAACTATCTTAAAATATCAGGACATTGTCAAATCAGTGGAATATTCATCTATAATATCATATTATACACAATTTCTTTCCTATGATTTAGTTTAGAAGAATGAGCCTAATCTTGTATATGTTTTTACCATGGGGATGCTATGCTAACATCAGATACATTTGTTGTAGAGTGAAATATTTAAATATTAGACCTGAGTAAGAAGGTTATATATGAAAATACAATTCATCTGGTCTAAGTCCAACTATAATATGATCAATTTATAAGATATCTGGGAGTGGGAGATAGGAATTTAGGCACAGTGGCCCAAGTTATTTGAGCAGACCTCTAGATACACTCATCAAGGTTTAGAAGTCATTTGAGGGGGAGATTTCATATATCCTAAATCTCAATTTACAACTAATTTTACGTTTTCCTTCACATTTGAGGGTATATTTAAACAAGATAAAGCCTTTTTTGAGTGTTTAGAGAAGGAAATAGATCAAAGGAAGGAATTTGGATACAGGAGTGGTTCACGATGTGAATGGATATCCATGATATGAATGGTTTCTAGAAAGAATCAATGAATAAAAATTCAATACATAAATAAATTCATTACATGAAGAAAAATTTATGATGTGAACAATGTTTTTGGATTTTAATATGAAGCTACATGGTAATCAACAAATCAGCTTTCCTAAAATTTCATGACATGAATCCATAATTAACACAATGAAAGTAGCTAGGTAAGAACATTTATATTATCTAGAACCATTTTCATTTCTCATTCTCCTACTTACCTACTACTCAAAACCCTTGGATCTCTCTATGTTATTTTATAATTTCATCTCCCCTTCTAACTCCTCTATTTATATCTGAAACACCCATTTGATCTTGGGCATCCAATATCAAAAGTTTTCCTTTGATCATGATAAATTCTCTCATATTATCCATGATCAAAATAAATATTATATTTCATGTCATTATTATGTATAAGTGTTTTTTATTGATCTAATGTGTTTTTTGATGATCATTTATAGAATCAGTATAAAGAATCCAATATTTTGATTCTTTACAAAGCTTGGATCAAGACCATTATCAGTAGTGGATAGTCCTTGGTGAGTTGATCATGTCCTAATTTTTTATGCGGTTACTCTTTTACATCAATCCACGATTTTAGAACATGTCAAATCAGGAAAGATTCAAGGATCTATTGGTTCTTCTAGACCTGGAAGATGAACCTTTCTTCGAACATCATTGTTGTAGCTGAGGATGGAATCCATTAACTTGAGAACATATTTTATATGGTTCATTGTCATTATTTCCATATTTTTGTATCTCTAGAGACTTATGATTTATTTTTGATCAAATCAGGCATGTGTTTATAGACTTGGGAGACCCATTCTATGTTTATTTCATGTGGATTGTTTTGGTTTTGATACATGATTATTTTATATGATGTTTGGTCTTTCATTTGTATCTTTTATTATATTACGATGTACTTTTATCTTACAATTGATCATGTAGGCTGAGCCTCAGGAAATATTTCTTTTAGGGGGGATGTGTTAGACTCATGGTCATCATGATTTGGCATATACCTTCAATATGGAAATTATAGTCATGTTTTTTTACTATCCCATCAAGGTGGGTGTATTAGGTAGCATTCACTATTCCTTATGGCCTGGTTCCATAGTAGGTAGATATGGTCTATGATGACCTAAAGTATATTTGTAAGAGTTTGATATATATTTCTTATATGTGTACCATGTTTAATTTCATGGAATGCACCTATATACCTTATGCACTTTTTTAATGTCCATTGGTGTTGTCCCATCAAGTCCTGTACTCAAACCCTACTAAAGAATTTTAGTGATGTCAGAGATTTGATGAGTGGAGATCTAGTAATGTGTAAGGTCTATGTGATATTCATGTGATAAAGTTAGAAGGAGGATACAAATGATGTTGGATAGACCATGATATGAATGATACAAATTTTATTATTTTCTTACTCGTGTATTGGATCCTTATGATTGGTTTTGGTTTATTTACCTAAAATGACTTACTGCAGCGACATAGACTAGTTTTTATTTGTATTTACTTCAAATCAGATAATTATTTGTTTATTTATCTGTTTATTATTTATTTATTATATCTCCTTTTTTCATACTCAGATGTTTCTTAGTACAAAGGGCATAGTCTCCCTACACTATTCCATAGGCCCTCCCCTCTTTTCAGTAATATCTAGCATATGGAGAGGTAAACATGAGGTTTTGTGGCACCCTCAGCTCATACCCAATGGTTCGGGTTTGGGTGTTACAAGTATGAAAATACTGAGTGTTAGGGTGATATATTTCATCAAGAGCACAAATTAGATTGATCATTTTATAATATGTTATATACTTTCTCCTCATCTCCTAATTACTCCCATGATAATTTTTATTTGGATATATAATATTGGTTACTTATGTCTATTACTATACTGATTGAGTATGTGTTACTTTTATGTTTCTCCTATTTTATTATTGTTTCCTTTATTATTATTAATATTATTATTATTATTATTATCATCGTTATTTATATTTTTGCGGAGAATTTTTATCTTCATTATTCTCCTTTTGTTTTAAAGTATATATTTCTGATTTTGATCTTTTATGACAAAAATGATTTGAAACTCCTTCATTGACCTTTTATATGAAACCATTTTTATAGAAATATTTTCCAAGACAATATTTTAATATTTTTTATCTTAAGTAACCTCAATCATAAAAAATTTAACGCTCCTTTTTGAAAGTAATTAATTAAAATTATAGAGAGAAACTGACTACTATTGGATCTTTAAAACATAAAGTAGAAAACATATATTTTCTAAAATATATTTCCAACTAGCATGATTTTTATATTTTATAAAAATGAAATGCCTAAGGTGTGGGTTTTTAGCATTCCTACTAGATTTTATTCTCAAGCCTATATTTATCATTTTAATTTCATATCAAGTTGATAGTTTGGTATGGATTGCCTTGGGGTGATGGTGGTATTGTGGTTGGAGAGTGACTGTTCGGGGAACTAGAGGATTTAATCAGGAGTTTTGTTTAATTGTTTTGTTTTATTTGTATCTGTAGGTACATCAACCAATATAACCACTCTTGTATCTGTTTCTATTTTATTTTTAATTTTTCCATCTATGTCGATTGTTTTATTTATCTGTTATGACTTTTTTATATTTATTCTCTTTGTAAATTTGTTTGTTTGATTTGGTGTGGATATCCAACATATGGATATTTTATCTAGGAATTTCGATGAAATTAGGCTATTTTTTTAATTATAATTTACTGAAATTTTTTTCCAGTCCATGGGGATTAGGTACACCACTATGGTATGTCATGTTCCAACTCAGGTACCCAGTTTAGGGGTGGCCATAGATAGTTTATAAAAAATTGGTATTAGAGACAAGGTTCTAATGATGTAAAATTTTCTATAGAACACCATTTTATTTGGGTAGTGATGGTATATTAGTGATATGAATGTCAAAACATGAGAGGTACAAGTTGGAAGATCCTAGATATCACTTTCTTGCTCTGATCCTTGATTTTCCATGGGGTGTTCGATTTTAAATCATGAATATTGTAATGATTTTATTTATTTATGTGGTATTTTGAAATAAGTTGATGGGGTTTTTGATTTAAATAAATCATTTGTGTTTTTGGATTATTTTTTTTATTTTGGGGGATGTAAATGGGAGTGAACTTGTGCTACGAAGTGAGATTTCAAGTCTCGATAATCAATGTGAATATTGAGAACATGGTTCGTTATGACTCTTAGTTCTAGTTGTGGAGCTGGCACATGGTCTTATAAGCAATGTGGTCAAGATTAACATATACACTAGTTTCACTTTGAATTATGTGTTGGACTTATCTTAATTTTAATTCATTTGGATCATCCCACGTTCATATTGTTTGGGTAAATGTGAGTTTTACTTTTTAAAATATTGGTTACAAATTTCCTAAAAACATGTTTTGGAGTAGAAATGGTTTGGTTTGTGAAAAATTAAAAATGATATTTTCTAATCTAATTTAAATATAATCATGGTATTTTAACATTTAATTAAACGGTTTTGATAAAATGAGTCTTCTAAATTAATACCATTTGGAGTCCTTCAATTATTAAAATCCAGCGTGTGTTATTTTGAATACTACTTTAAAGGGGTTTTAACTGAAAACATGATTTTAAATGATCAAAGTAGGGCTTTGAATTAGAAATTAAGGTTTATTCAGTACTAAATAAAATGGTTCTAAATATGGATGTTTGATAAACTATGATTAAAAATTCAGAAACATTTCTCAAAATAGTATGAATGAGTTACCTTTGAATTTTTTGAGGATTAAATTATTGAACTCAATTCTATGTTTTGGTTTTTAGTTTGATGAGATTTAGATATTGATATGGTTTTAATTTTTTTTTAATTTTTATTCATTTAGATGATTCCCCCACAAGGATTTAAAGAATTTCCATGGGGAAGATTTGGTATGTCCTCTGAAAGTGGACCCTTCAGTTGATTAACCAACATATTATCTTTAAGAGTTCCAAAAATTGAACCATCCTTTTGTTTATGGTAATCCGTATCCTCATGATGTATAAGGGTGGTTACCAAGTATTGGGGGATATTATATTTTCTTTGTATTCTTGTGTCTCTCAAGCTTAATTTTTCTACCTATATGTTAAAAGACCAAATTGGAAGTAGTATAAGTTCATAATTTTGACAAAACCATGAAAGGAATTTTATTGGGATAGTTTTATGGTATTTTTCATCCAATAAAATTTTTATGATCCTGTGAATGTTTAAAATTCAATGGAGTTGTACTATCTCTAATAGGGTGACCAATCGATGCTGAAATACTTTTTTCATTTCATTGAGATTGTTCCTTTCCTTGCAAATTTAACCAACAGAGATTAATTAGAGGCTTGATATTTAGAAATTGGCCTCTGTCTGGAACTTTATTTGAGAGTTTCAGAGTTTTTCCTCACCAATTATGTCTATGTGGTGAGGCAAGTAGTTCAGGATGAAGAAGTTTTTGTAGTAGTTGTTGAGGAAGATTCCTGATCCACTATTCCCAGGATTGGTGGAGGGAGCCCTAAAAATGGAAAGAGGAAGCAGTTAGAGGATTATCAAGAAGGTAATAGTGTCAAGAGTCCCATACATAACTATTAACCAATATATTTTTGGGTTCAGACACCCATGTTCTATTTGTTTTGGAATCTAGGTCATAAGAAGCCCTCATGTTGGAAATCACAAAAATATTTATTATGGATGTGTATGTTTCAGTTATATGTAAAGGTTTTATAAATGATCAATGTGGAAAATGAATTTACCCTAATACACCCCTTAGAAGGATTACCATATCTAACTTTTGTAATCCATTTTGATCCAAATTTTGTTTGAGGTAATCCCCCTTATCTTTTTTTCCTTAGCCTCAATTTTCATAGGTGAGCTTTGTTTTGGGATATTCTTATACCTTTTTATGAGGTATATATCTAGTAGAAGTTCTAAATTTTGAGTAGGATAATTTAGTGTTTTTTATGACATTAGTAGTATCATTTGGAAAATAAATAGATATAAGAGTGTCTTCTTCTCATTGTATGCAATTTACATGCCTCTATAATTTTTAAATTCTTAGATCCTTAAAGGGAATCCCTTAATACATTCTTTGGAAAATATGGATCTAGAAAAACATCATCCATTGACCTACATAGTAATAATTATAACCCTATAATATATCCTATATGATTTATGTCTGACAACACCTCTAGATAGTTTTCCTCATCCATTAATATTCCCTTCATCAATTTGTATACCCATTCCCTGTGACAATTCCAAATCAGATTTGGTAGGTAAGTCTTCTCCTCCTTCCTTGAAGATGTTCCCATATCAGCTACCTATTTTTGGTGGTTCATTAATATACACCCTTTTTAATGGAATACCTTCTTCTTCAAGGTCCACACTACCACCGATATCATTGGTTTGAGTTTATATTAATAAATATGAATCAATGTAAGGTATATCAATGTTGTTTCTTTACCTAGAAAAGATAAAATCTTCTAAATATTATCAAAAGAGATCTCTTATCACAAATTATGTCTTGGATCATCCTTCCCTTCAAATATTTGTGCATTTCATAATATCATAGAACCGAAACAATCCATATTCTATCAATATATTAAATGGTAAATATTTTTTCATTTATATCTTCTTGAGGATGGACTTAATTAGAGATTGGGTGAGGGGATCAAACTTCTATGAGCGAAGGTTCTTACATTTTTTCTATTGGACCCATGATGTGAATAATGGGTGAGGCCTTTTAATAACCACTCTCTAGATCTATCTCCATAGGGTCCCTTTATCGTTTCAAAACCTATACATTCTCAAGTCTATTGGTAACAAATTTAGAAACATAATTTGTGTGGATGAAGCTACCCTATAGATAGAAAAGGCAATGAATACTAACATCTGTGTGAAAATGGAATTATCATATCATATTATAGACTATATTTTTCATTATGTTGGCCTGAACATATCTTTAACGAAAAAGATTTATTACTCCAATCCTATTGTTTATTTCTTTAATTATTATCATCAAGGCCATAATATCTCGTATTGAAGGAGCTAAAGTAAATTGAATCAACACTCATTGGGATATGAGGCACTTATTTTCACCTCTAAATGAAGGGTCAATTTCATCACATGATTGAGGAGGGAATACATTACACTATTGATATGACTTCATGGAATCCCCCAGCTTGTGGCTCTAAAAAATTCTCTCACTAATTTGGGGTTGATTCATAGTCAAGACCAACATCATATTATATAGTCTCAGTTGTGGTTCCAAATCATTTTAAATTGGGTCTAATGGTTTTAGTCAGTATAAGGTTTCATTCCATGGTTTCTCCTACATCTTCTATTATAGAGGATCATCCAATTGTCCCCCATGCTTGTGACTAAACTCCTTAAGATAATGTGATGTATTCTAACTTATTCACAGCTTTCACTATTATTGTGACTACTGTCATTATTTCCATATTAAATAATACCTTAAATGGGTAGCTTAGTAGAATGATTTATACTTTTTATAATGATTTTTTGATGTATAAATTGAGTCATTGTTATCTTCTAAATGACAATGAAATAATGAATACATCCCTTATTAGTGTATAGTTTATCAATGTTAAATGTACTCCCCCATCCCTCGAGATAAAAGAGCTAGAAGATAAATCAGTTCTCTCAAAATATATTTATTTTTCACTTAATTCCTTCATGGTTACAACATTTATAGGAAAATATATGAAATTATCTATGAAATTAATAGGTAAACTAAAGAATATGAAAAATTATCCTCCTCTATCGGGGGAATGAAAACTTTATCCCAGGGATATTATGGCATGGGTACATTTCTAGTCACAACCAATGTCACTTGGGTTTCAAAACCTATAAATATTTATTTCATTGAGTATCACCAATCCATGGAATGTTAGAGGCATTGGTTCCCTCACCAAATACGATTATTTTGTTTTTAAAAGTGATCAGGTAAAAATGAATTTCATTTCCTTTTAATTTTGGAACCGAAACATAAAATTGGTTTTATATATAATTATACATTCAAGATTGGTATAGATAACCACATACAAGAATTCCCAACTAATGGTCATATTTTGATCTTCTAGAATAATCCTATTCAAGTTGATTTTATTAATTCTTGTTCCCAATATATTATTATAAAGGTAAGTGAATCTACAACCTACTTTTTAATGTTCTTTATATATTCTATGTGTGTTCCAAGAGAAAGGGAAGATATATTACATGTATTATTGTCTTACAAACCTAATTTCAAAGCCTTTTTTGGGTAGTGACTTCAATACTTTCCTAAAATGGTCTAGAAAGAGGTGGGTTGGGGGGTTGGGGGAGTTTTATCATGTATGGATATGTATGATTTCTGAGGATTCTAAGCTCATTATTTTCTCATGAACCTAGGATTCAATAGATATAGATTTATGTAGTGAAAAAATAAGAGAGGAGGTATCCAAATAATAAGTAAATTGGATAAGTGTTTGGATAACTTATATACAATTACATATTTCTCATGAACATTTATATCCTACTTATATAAGTTCTTATCTAATAATTCTCCACTACTTCTCAAGATCAATAGTTTTTTTGTATATATTTAAATATTCCATTTCTTAAAAGGATGGATGTAGGATGAATCATTAAATTATCTGGTTGATAACTCTTGTAATGAACCCACATAAGGGAATTCACGTGTTATGTTTTAGGAAAAACTACATAGACTGAAGGTAGAAACATTAGAATAATTTAACAGTGAGTCATCCTTCAGACCCATTATGGGATATATTCAAGTAGAGATCAACCATCTTGATGGAATGATTCAAGAATTATAGGATAATTATATTTGAAGGATTCATTCTAGTAAATGTAGACACTTGGATGAAAGATGACTCACAAAATATAGGGAGGAAAGAGACTGATATTGCAGTAGATGTATGGAGGAAAGAGATCATAACATAGCATACTTTTATTCATGCATAATGGATAAGTAGTTCACTAGGAATATCAACATACAACATGAATATGGGGCCTACATTAATGATGTTGATACTATTTGACCAAGTTAAGCCTCCCATTTAATAGAGATCTTAGATGGTATTCATTATAGAATGAATGTGGTTCACTCAGTCGAAGAATATAATGATCAATTTTTTGATAAAATTACACTTTCAATGGAGGACTATGATGATGATTTTTTGAAGACAAACCCAGAGTATGAAGAAATATTGACAACTATTAAATTCCTCAAGCCCAACATCACCATAACCACTGATGGTTTCCTCACTACCTTATATATTATAACTTTTGATTTCATCAATAAAGTCACAATAGTGGTGATATAACATTATTTTTAGGGTGGTACACTTCCCTGAGTTACCACTTCCATTGTTCTTATTCATATTCCCTTGGTGAAACATCCTAGAAACTTTGATGAATTTTGACCAAAAATCTTGTGTAATTTCTCCTATAAGGTTCTCAAAACAATCCTAAATAAGGTATTGGAAAATCTACTACCTCTCTATATATTTAATAAGTAGTATAATTTTCAAAATATTGGAGAGTTCATTGGGAAATTGGTCTGGACTAATAAATGTTAACAAACTTTAATAGGAATGTGGTCAGATAAAATATCATGATAAATATTGACATGAAGTAAGATTATGATAAAATGTAATGTCACATTACTATGAAATTTTCTAGGGGGTGTGGCTTCTTAGAATTGGTATATGAACTTTTATTTTGTTGTGTCTCTTCACCTTGTTTTATGATCTCACCAATGGAAAGTAGGTTTGGATTTTTCAGATAGTTATGGGGTCTTTTTTAAAGAGATCCACTATCTCTATGTTTATTTATCATGGACATGTTTATTATTGGTAGGAATTTAAAATCATTAATTTAATTTGGGATGGTTCACCCATTTAATTTTTGGTATGGATTATTTAGAATAACACATTTATTATTCATTGATGAAATGGTTTTCTTCATCAATGGTAGAATAAATTATTTTCAATGGTTTAATGAAATTTTGATCAAGTTTAATGTTAGGATTATCAAATGTGTCAATGTTGTCAATATCATCATTTATATTCTCAAAAAACGCTGAGTATGTCAATCCAAATCCATATAATATAGGATTGGTATTACTAGAAGATAAATTCCAATGGAATATTTGGTAGAACCTTTTTCAAATAAATTTTTTATCCAAGACTTTGAAGGTATCGTC
Organism: Viscum album; assembly: GCA_963277665.1. NCBI lineage: Eukaryota > Viridiplantae > Streptophyta > Magnoliopsida > Santalales > Viscaceae > Viscum > Viscum album. The sequence goes on along the minus strand of OY728146.1, from coordinate 2,001,535,461 downwards.
AATAGAATAACTATAATAATTATCAAATGGAATTTTCAATTTATTTATTTTTGAGGTTGGATCATTCTTTCCATAAATTATCTTTCATATATCCATATAAATGTCCTAGAAAACATTTGGGGGCCTAGTCAAATCAACAGAATAATTGGTAAAATCGTTAATAGCTTATTCTAGGATGCTAATAAAGAGGCCAGACATCACTAGGCTAGTTTTGTAAAGATGACTAAGCCCTCTAAGGAGGGTGGGATTAATCTTAAAATAATTTATGAGGCCAGGAAATGTGTGAAACCTAAAATCACATGGGAATATCTCTTTATATATTTTATTTGGGTAATATTTGAAAAAAATGTATCGACCCTTACCAATTTGATAGATTTAATATTATTTAAAGTCATATATCCTATATAATAGTCTACAAGACTCTATTTATATCATTAAAGATAATTACTGATGGATCATAGGTAGAGGTTCTATCCATATTTTGAATGATTAATAAACTAGTAATATCCTCTTATTCACAGAGTTCCCATATCCTAACTTCAAAATTATGCAAGAGAGTTCACATCTATCATTCATTTATGTGGTACAAGATTTGGATAAAAATACCTTTAATTCCATCATTTAGTTTGTTAAGGAACCTGATGTTTGCAACTTCACTCAAACTCCCTCTGGATTATTTAGCATCAATAATTTTCTCAATCTCACACATGTGTATAGTGGTGAGTATTTTTTGGTCGTATAATTACGATGGAAACTCATTCTATGAGAGAATAATTTTATCATTTATAATATTTATAATTGATTATTACCTATCGATGTGGAAGTGTAGAAGAAAGGTGTCATTCTCATTTTAAAAAGCATGTGATGTGTGACAGAAAGCATGGAATCTATTTTCCACATATTATGAAAATAATAGTGAACTCACCATATATGGTGTCATATTAGAGGAAACATGTATGTTGATGATAATTTCTAATCCTTAGATCATTTTTTACTTTCTATTTTTAGACGAATATGGAAAGCCCTCATATTTATAGGCTATATTGAACATATATATATATATATATATAGTACGATGCTAGGTGATTTAGGAGCAATAAAATGATTTCATACATAACGGATTCAAAATAAAAAATAAAAAATAAAAAAGATGTAATAATGTGAGATTTCATTATATTATTGCAGCTCGATTTTAACTTTCTAGGAATTGTTCTATCCCATATTTCATTAATAGATGAATCACCTCCTATACTTTTTCAAATGATTCTATGACCAAGGAAATATTTTGAAATTAAGTGTGATAAAAAGAACATATGAAGGGTCTTAAGATCATATTTTATGGTTATAATGTTCATGTAATCATATATAAATGTGGTCACATTTTGGATTTTAGGGAATATGTGATTCTAGGTTTCTCAACTTACTATAAAAATTGAAATTTTCTCATCAAAAAATATTATTCCGTATTTTCTAGATTAACACTATGATAATAAAATAATATTTTGTTATCTATGATCAAATAGGATTCATCACTACTTTTTCAATATAATTTAGGGCTCCTACCTTACCACTGGAGTATAACCTACACTATCAAAGCTTATCGAGGCATGATTCCTCAAGGAGTAAACATTTTACACAACTGTCATGAGGGAAATTTTGTGGTGGATTTCATAGGCTATGAAGGAGTTTAAGAGGAGGTTATAATTATATATTCAAGTATTGTATCACTTATTATGTATTGTAAGAATTTATTTTCGGTGAATCTTTCATTCTTCAGCACTTCCATCCCCTATGATATTGATTTTTCTTTCAAAATGTACCCACTATACTTTTCATAAAAGATGATTAAAATTTCAGTCATTAGTGACCTTTAGTTGGTGGAGTTTTCTTGGGAAATATATTTTGTTTTATTTTTTATTTTTTTGACCCTCGAAAGGATGGGTTCCCAAATAGAATCCAAATATAGTAGGGAGACTGATCGCATAGTGATTCACTATTCCTTTCCACCCTTACACTTCTGTTTTAAAAAAGTTTTGTATTGAATATTAAAATTATAATAATAAATTTTACTTCATGTTTTATTAAATGAATTAATTTTTATTAATATTAAAAATGGAAAATATACTCGTTTTGATATTTTTATAGAAGGTGGATGTGATTTGGAGGCCCAGAGATCATATAGATGAAAAATGGGCCAAACCGCATGGAATCCCATGGTCATTTGTCCACTGGTTTGAACAACACGATAATTCTGACATCCAAATGGGATGAAAAATTGTGATCCTCTCAAAAAAATAATTATACAAAACTATTATTAAGGAAACGAAGCTTAATTTGTCCATATGGTGGCCCATCGGAACCATTCTATCCAGGGGACAAAATCTACCAAAATTTTAATGTTTGTTTCAGTATTTTGACCATATTTCCCAATACAGTTGTCTAATAGCTTCGAAATGCAATAGTGAGACATTAAATAGACCTTAAAAATACTCATCTCTTCTGGTCAAGTCGTGATATGGCTTTATACTATTTCAAAACCGAGACACAATTGGTATCATAAAAACAGGGTTCCCAAAACCATGTCCCATTTTGGCTATAAAAAGGCACCATGGGAACCTCATTTATAAGTACGAACAAGGAGTGATGTTATTACAATTTAGATTTTTATTGGAGTCTTCTCCTTATATTTTAATTTATGGAGGCCCCTATCCTCATAGGGGGATCGATAATGAAGAAGGACTTCTACCCAAGATTCCTCCTCCACCTGATGTCAATCTAATCAGTGGGTGTTTGTTATGACGGAGCTACACACATGTTCCGGGAGTTCCAATGCTAATATTAGCTAATATATTGGAGTAATTTTAGTGTTAAATCATTTATTTCCTTGTATCTTACATACTTTCATATTTTAATGATTTTTTTGATGCGTGTGAATGAGATGCTCTTAATTTCTAACCGATCGGCATGTGGTTTTGTCTGTGTGACTTGTGTTGTTCTGATTGGATGACACCAGAATCCTTTTCTTACCCACATTATTGAAATTTCAATCTATATTGTAAGATCTTATTCCATAAATATGTTCTGGACCTTGAAAATACAATTGTTATGTCAAGGATTGGTTCTTTAAGCAATTAAACAAAGGCCTATGAATTAATCAGGATTCCAATTAATTTCAACCAAATAATTAATCCCAACATAAATTAATCTCCAAGAATTATGAACTTGAATGTGTGTAGGGAACTCACAATGAAACCCTTTTTCTCATATTTTATAAAACCCATTTGGTTTGTCAACTTTTAAACATTCAATTATGTAATTTCATCCTAAAACTATTTTCAAAACCACCCCTATTTAAGTACTTCAAATTAAAAACACACACTCTAAACCCACCAACTCCCCTTGATAGAGGACCTATGGTCTTACCTAGACTAAAAATCAACCCTAAAAACATATTCAATTTGACATGTCATGACAGCGCGGTCAGATATTTCTATGGTGATCCATTTTTTGTCTGTTCTTTTTCCCATTTTCAAAACAACGTTGTCTGACTATGCATTAAGAAGATTTATTAGATAACCAGTTTGTAGTCTCCTTAGTATACAAGTTTGGAGTCTTATATTTCCATAGGATATGGGTGTTATCACTTGTAGCATGCTTAAAAGATATGTTCATGAAAAATATTCAATCCATGGTTATGTTCCTAGGGGTTATTCAGGAGATTTGATGAGTTTAGAAGGTTCATGTGGTTCATTTTAGGTGTTGTTATAGGATTTATCTGAGTGAGGCCATAGGGTTTCTTGTAGTTTGAGATTTATCTGTTTCTAGAAAGTTTTTTCTTGTATTTTCTATGATCAACTAAAACCTATTTAAGATTTATGGGGAATAAATTTTTATGTTGTTATTTACTATCACACATAGAAAATATTTTAACTTATTGTTTTGTTTATTTATTAACATTTTGTCATTTCCATGAGTTTTATTTTATTGTACATTAATATTTTTATCTTATGGGGTTTTAGATAAGGGTGTGTGGTTAGCCCACATGGTTAGTAAAAACTATGTGGAAAACATAAGAATAGAATAAATATTTAAATAAAGCTAGTTCACATGGATTGTGTACTCTTTCCCAAAGTATGTGGCAAAATAATGTAAGGTTCTAGGTGAATCATATAGAGGTTATATAGTTGAAACAATGTTTACCAAATTGTGACACCAAACCATATGACCTACCTAGACTTTAAATTTATTAAAATTAACCATCTAATATCATTTAATTTAACCCCCGATCCTCCTACACCTATACCATTTGATGTTAAAAACATGGATATATATCTCTCCCCCAATTTATCACCAATATATAGTGATTTATAGAGTTTTTTTATGGATTGGTTCCATTTTCTCAAGGTAAGAACATTCCATATTTTATTTTTTCATTATAACTTATTTATTCTTGTTTTTATCATCTTACATTATGGTGTTTTCTTTTAGAAAAATCATAGGGATACGATTTAACCTTGTTCCTTGTGTTTTCCATGTATAGGGAGCGCATTTTTTCTTATGGGTGTCTTTCATCCCAAGTTGGATGTTTCAGACTATTTTCCTTTGGTTTGAGGTCAGTTAACCTTTAAATTAGCCATTGAATTTAAGAAGATCAATTAATTTGTTATTTAACAACATTATTTATAAATAAAATAATAATATTAATTTTTTTAAAGATATTTAAAATAAAATCAATTCTTACTTGATTTATATTTCTTGGGAAAGGATTTATCAATTTCGGAACATATTAATAATAATACTTAATAAACCATGCACACCATGTGTCTGATAAATTTACTGAATGAGGTTTATAATTGAAATATAATACTTCAAATAGTGTTTTTTGTTTTATAATGGGTTTTTAAATTATATTTGGTATTTTTAATGGTGTGATTAGTTTTAAAAAAGATGGTTTTATAAATTTTTAAGGATTCATTATGGGACCTAATTGGAACATTGAAATAGGAATTTTTAGAAAACATTACCTAGAATAGTTTGTTTTGAAATAGATGAGAGTGTCCTCGGTTTATGACATGTTAACTATATAAATGGTTTTTAAATCAATAGGATATTTCCAAGATGGGTGCTCAGGGGTAAATTTTTTTTTGTGATTCACGTTTCATATAATGAAATCTATATGTTTTAATATCATTATTAAATAATATTTCTTAGATCACACCTATTTTATATATATCATGGGAAACACGTGTTTCTCATGGATATTTTGAGAAGAAAATGATATACTACTTTAAGATCATTCTCTGACTAGAATCCCTTAGTATGATGTTTTCCCAACATTAGGCGCTTTCTCTTTTGTTTGTATAGTTGGAAAATAATGAGTGTTAGGTTGGTATATTTCACTAGTCTTTCTATATGGATGGATCATGATGTATTATGTAATGGAATTTCCACTCATCTATTGGGTACTACCCTGATCATATATATTTGACTATATTATGTGGGATACTTGCCCTTATTTTTGTACAGATTTACTATGTATTTCTTTCTCATTACCTCTATCCCAGTTTTTTCATGTTTATGAATACTATGTGTTGGTGTGTTTTCATTTTCCAATATAACCACTATTTAACACATTTATATATTATCTTGGCATTTTTCTTTTGAGTTGGTTATTTAATTTATCTGTTACACCCTATTTGAATTTTTTATATCTGTAAATATGTTTTCTTGATTTGGTATGGTTTCATAATGATTGAAAGTTTCATAATAGAATAATGATAAAATATATTTTATTTTAACAATAATTTGTTTTTTTAAAAAAATATTGAATAATTTATTTTGATTACCAAATAGTTTTTTCATCCCAAAGGGATCGAGGGAACCCCTCAGTTATGTCACGGTCCATCTGGGGTTCCTGGTTCTTGGGTTACTAAATCTAGTTCATGACCAAATGGTATCATAACCTAGGTTTTTATGAGGGACTAGGTTCCAAAGTGCCTTTTTTATCTAGGTCATGATAGAGTGTTTAAGATAAAACTACATGAAATTAATAGGTACCTATAGGAATAACCTATATTTCTCTTTCACAATAGGAGGCTCATGTTTGCATAGGATATCCAGTTATGAATCTTGAATCTTATGTTTCATTTGTTTATTTTTGGTGTAGTTTGATATCAATTTAAGGGGTTTTCAATTAATTAAATAATGCGAGTGGTTTGATTATTTTTGGAATATGGGGGATCATAACGGGAGTGAACTATTGGTACCTGGTGAGCTCAATGGTCTTGACTAGACATATATATCTCAAGTATATGGTTCATTATGATTAATAATTATAGTTGTGTAGTAGGAACACTATTTTCCATGCCATGTTTCTAGGCTTCACACAGACATTAGTTCCCCTTTGAATGATATATTTGACTTATCTTATTTTTAACTATTTTTTATCATGCCATGTTTTTATTTGTTTGGGTAGAACAAAGTTTTAATTTTAAAATATTTGTTCCTAATATCATAAAAATATGGTTTTAAATAGTAATTTTTTGGTTCGTGTAAATGATAAATGATTTAAAAAAAACTAAATATAAACTAGTTATTTGAACTTATAATTAAATAGTTTAGATAAAATGGTTTTTCCAAAATAATTCTATGTGATGCCCTTGAATAATAAAAAAGTTGTTATGTGTTATTTTGAATGATATTTCAAATCGATTTTAAGGGAAAATATGATTTTAAATGATCAAAGTTAGGATTTTGTAATGGAAATTTTGGGATATTTGGTTAAAAATAAAATGGACTTAATTATGGAATTTTGAGAAACAATGTTTGTTTAATTTAAAAAATATTTCAAAGTAATATGAACATGTTTCATTTAATTTATTTGAATATTAGTTTATTGAACACCATTTTAGGTTTTGGTATTTAGTTTAATAAAATTATGATATTGAAATGGTTTTGATTTAGTTTTTTATTCTTTTAGAGCATCCCCCATCCTGATTCATTGGATTCCCATGTGGAAGCTACGAATGATCCTCCACTTGTAGAATCTTCAGTTTATCAACCCTGAGATTTTATTTAAGTTTTTTAGAAATTTATCTATTCTCTCTTTTATGGTTAGTCAGATCCAAGTGAAGAGGAAGTGTGGTTGTAGAGTATTGGGAAGATCTTTTGAGTTCTTGGGTTTCCCGATTCTCTTAAGCATATATTTTCTACCTTTATACTGGAAGATCTAAGATTGAAGGGGAGGTAGTATAGAATTAAGATGGAATTATGAATGGAATTTTCCTAGGCTATTTCCAAGGTTTTATTCATCAAACTATATTTCTCCAGGGCTTTTATAGTGGTGATGGGAAGAGAGTTGTGCTATCTCAAATAGGGTAGCCAATCATTATTGGAATATGTTTATAATTTCATTGAGATAATTTCATTAATTTTTTAGTTTGTCTGGGAATATTCATTAATGAACTATTATTTCAAGTTAGGGCTTTGTCTTGAACTTAATTCTAGTGTATTGGAGTTTTACATAACCTCTTTTTGTAGATGTGGTGGGAAATGTGGTTTGGATTTAATCTATTCTAGAACGAGTGATTGATGTGGATTCTATATCCTCTATGATTGAGTTTAATGAAGGGAGATCTAGAAAATGAAAGGGGAAGTGTTATATTTATAATAAGGTTAGTAATAGTGTTAAGATCCTTACTGTTATCTCTTCACCAGCTTCCTTCATGGGACAAACATCAGCGCACCATCAGGGTGACAATCCAGGTGATAAGAGGCCCTAATTTCATAATTATTTGAATACCAATCATGGTTATGGTTTTTTGGGTCATCCATAATGGTTTTGTAAATGAGTTTTATAGAAAAAGAGTGGATACCAATATTAATTTTTTAAGGATTCCCCTGTTCAACATGTGGAAGCTATTTTCTATCCAGGATTTATTTGTAGTAATCCTTGTTCTCGCTTGGTATCTTTAGTCTATGTTTCCTTAGTTGAACTTTGTTTTTTTAGATTCATATAAATTTCCATGAGGTGCAGTTCTTTTGTATGTTTTGAATTTTGAGTGTATGCTTTTGAATTTTGTTTGTATCGTTAGTGGTATCCTTTAGTTGGTCTTGTTTCCTTATCCCACCTCCATTTGTTTTATCATTTTATTTATTTGGATGATAAAAAGATGGATTCCATAGTATAATACTTATATGGCAGGGAGAAAAAAATGATGATCTATTTTTTTAATTGAACTTGTTCAAATTTCTAAACTCACATTGCACGATTCTTCTTTAAGAAGAGTTATTAGTTAGTAGGTCTCTAGTATCCTTATAAAAACGAGTTATTAATCTTGTATTTCATTAGGTTATGGTGTTGATTTATTAGAGAATTATCAAAAAATATATTCAAGATAAACATCCAATTGAAAATTATGTTTCTTAGGGTTCTTTGTGATATGGGTTGAGTTTAGGAGTTGAGTTCAGTTTGTTTCAGGTGTTATTGTGGGATTCATCTCAATGAGGTCATGGTGTTCGTTGGTTTTAGATATTGATACATGTTGAAAAGTCCAAGTCTTGTTTTTTATTTGATCATCTAAAACCCATTAAAAATTTATAGCGGCATAAAGTGTAATTATGGGGATTAATATTACACATGTTCCTCCTTTTACATATTATTTAATTTATTTTTTAAATATTTGTCTTTTCTAGGATTCTTGGTCTATTATCCTTTGTATTATTTCTTTTTGGGGTTTTTGAGTAGGGATAATGGTTAATAAAATCCATATGATGACCTGTGGATGACCAATAATTTTTTAAAGATCCATTTTGAATAGTTGACACATGTATTCTCAAACAATGTGGGGAAACCATTAGAGTTTTTAGGAGAGTCTAGTAGAGGGTGCATAGTTTAATAAACTATGTGGACAAACCATGAAAACTTCTCATATTTTAATATACTTAAAATTACCTCTCTAAATTCATTTTATTTTAACCCTGAACCTACATATTACTATTCTATTTGATATGCATGGCCTAACAGGCACTCCCATTTTATTTCACACCTCCCCATGGGGATTTCTTAAGGTTTCTTCATGGATTATGTATGGTTACTAAAGGTATGGCCTTCCTATATTTTATGTGTCCCTTATTTATTATATATTATTATTTTTTCTATTCAGTATTTATGGTGTTCTCTTTTGAATGAAACCTAGGGTGAGGGGTTTACCTTGTTCCATGTGTTTATTTTTGTTTAGGGTGTACGGTTTGTCTTCAGAGTCCCATTCATTCCATACTAGATGTTTCAGACCATGTACCTTTGTTTTGAGGTAGGTTTCCACTTTTATTAACATTTAAATTTAATAAATTTTATTGATTTCTTGTATAAAATTATTTTTTTGATATAAAATAATAGTATTAAATTTTTTTAATGTTTATTTGAAAGAAAAAAAATGTTTTTCATGTTTTTTTGATTTTATAGAAAAGGATTTTTAAATTTTGGAACATGTTAATAAAATTTTATAATAAACCAACACACCATCTATTTGAGAAATTCACAGAATATATTTTATAAGTGAAATATAACATTTCAAAGGATGTTTTTTTGTTTTATAATGCATTTTAAAATTATATTTTTGTTTGTAAAAGTATACCTGATTCTTAAGAAAGTGGTTTTATAAATTTTTTATGATTCATTATGAGTCTTAGTTAGCACTTTAAAAGTGTAATTTTGAAGAAAACCACCTAGAATATACCCCTATAACAGTTTATTTTTAAATGGATTAGATTTTCCCTAGTATAAGATACATAAAATATGTAAATTATTTTGAAATGAAGGGGTTTTTAATAATATTTATGCTCCGAGTGAATCTTGTTTGTGATTCATTATTTATGTAATAAAATTTATTTATTTTCATATATTTGTTTGTTTCTATTTCATGGCCCAACCCCATTTAACATACATCACATGAACCCATAATAGATATCAGAACTTCTGAGAACACATGATGCACTAGTTTAAGATCACGCTAGGACTCGTTCCCCTTAGTACAATATTCATACTATTTCGGGATTTTACTACTCAATTAATCCAGTAGGGTAATACTAAGTGTTAGAGAATTAGAATATAGTAGGTGTTCCAATTGGATGGTTTATGTTTTATTATTTTCCATACTTTCCCTTAACTCTTAGATACCCCTCTAAAAATTTTGTATTTGGTTTTATTATATTGGTTTCTTCTCCCTGTTTCTATACTGATTTACTATGTGTTGTTTTTTCCATCTCTCCTATCTCATTATTATCACTATTTTAAATAATAATATTTTTATTTTACTTATTTTATCCAATGTTATACTTTTTATAAAAAAAATATTTCTATTTTAGCTGTTTTATAAATAATCATAATTTAAAACTCCTTCATTATCCAGTTATATAAAACCATTTTTAATGAACGATTTTAAAAAACACATCTTTAAAATTTTTCTAAATTAAGGATCATATCTTCTAATTTTTTAACTCTTGTGTTTTTAATTTATAATTCTCAAAGTAAGAATGTGATCTCATTATCAAGCACGTAAAATTCGATGTTAGTTTTGTTGAGAATTTCTATAGTATGTTAGGAACCATAGATTATCTCTCAATAATGAAATAGAATATTAATTTTAAAACGTTTTTTAATATTAATAAATGATAGGTTATTATAATTAAATTAAGGTCTTGAGGATCAATTATAAATCTTCCTAAAACAATTCAAAATGTAAATTCCTATTTAATGAACTGATTGATTGGGATCATCCTAGGGACATATCATGATGCTCAACCTTTATCACTTCAATAGACGGGGTTTATATATTTTAATAACAAGTTGTTTATGCCCATGACCATAATTTTGTTGATTTTATACAAGGTTATATCATAGGTTTCAATGATAAATTCAAAACGATTCACCGACCACCATTCATGATTGTCGGATTTGTATTCAACATCATAACCAAAACTCACTGATGAAAAATATGAAAAAAATTGATTTGAATTAGATTTTTTATATTAATTTAGTGTGATACCATGAATTAAATACATATTGACATGGTAGTGTTAATTTTAAGCCAATATACCAATATTAACGACACAAACATTATGATTGAAAGGGAGATAAGAAGTAGTGAACAATGCATAAAACATCACATTAATAGGCACATGAAAACATGATTATGTCAGTTATATTATTAAATACTGGTATATAAATCAATTAAATAAGAATATATTATGATTATAAATAACACATACACATTGAATTTTAAATTCCATTCAAATAATACAAACTTAATGCTTGAGAATTACAGCAAATTCAATCTCAGGTGATCACAAGGGGTTTAAATCTATATAAAAGGGGAAAACAACATATGAATAAGAAGACTGTAAAAAGAACATAAAAATATCCTTATGATAAAGAAACACATTTAAATGAGGTATAAGAGTTCTTTTACTAAAAATTATATCCAAATTTCCACAAAAATAAATCAATTGTCTAAGGGACTTAGTGACCATTCAAGGATGAATTTATACCTTCACTTATTCTAGATGTTAATATAACATAAAAACTATTACATGAATTTAAATTTTATGTATAGGTAGGTTATAAATTAACCTATTTAATAGAGGTATAATAATCCCAATTTGAGTATATAATCCTATGATATTTCCCAAATATAGAAGGTTGGTCCAATCTACCTCACCCAGATTTTATTCTCTTTGTGGGATCCATTTCACCTCATATGATGAGATCTATCTCTAAGTATAATTGATTAAATTTCATCACAATAAATTTTTCATCATTAAAAATAGATTTTTTAATTTTTATTAGTTTATATAAATATATGATAATAATACCCTTGTGTTTTCTAATTGAGTCAATGTGTAATTAGGTATTTTTTAGCATGTTTAGAAAAAATGAATTCAAATTATATATTGAGCGAAAAATTATTTTATAATGGGATACTAAAACACATAAAAAATGTATTGCATAGGTATTCAATTGAAAATATATGATATATATATATATATGTGATCACAACCCCACACCTAAAAATTTGTACTCTTAGGAAACGACTTTATATCATATTCAAATTCTATTACTAAATCATAGGTGAGAAAAAATCCACGATTATTTTTAAATAATATCCATCATGTCTAATATATGAAATAAATTTTCCAAACATTCTTCCTCCATCACATTGGAATTTTTTCAACTTCATTTTTCACCCTTTTTATATGCGGTAACCTAACTCACATAGAATGTTTCCAAATTCACTCCAAAAAATTTGTGTAAAAAAGTAGTGTGCTTATCAAGAAGATTTCAAATAGTTTTTTCTAAGGATCAAGGATTATTAGGAATTTATGTTTAAAAATATGAGGAAGATGAGGAGTATTTAATATATTAAGTATAAAGAATTATTAAATACAGCAAGTGCATATAATTAATGTACTCCCTCACACTCTTATAGAGTATATCACTTCCAAATCACACCCCATTAGTTATTTCTTTATTGGTAAAAAACAAAAAGTGGATAATAATGAGTAAAACATCACTTTTTAAGAATATTTTTCCTTTTTTATGTATAATTTTTTCATAATAATGAATCTTTCCCAATAACTCCCATTGAAATACACTCTCCCCCGAACTTTCTGAAAGTAATCATAGAATTCACAGAAGATATAGGTTTATTGGTATATATTATCTTGAAATATGGGTTATCCAATAGGTTTTTATTGGTATTTAAGTATTAATAAGGGTTCAATATCAATGTTTCCTAAAATAGAGGTTAATGTTAAAAATGTATTTTTAATAAATGCGGGTATCTATCAGGAATGTAACATAATCAAATCCAATGGATTCAAACAGAATCTAATAATGTTATTTTTTCCGTACATGACCTAATATTCTCATGAAAGTGATTAAATGGAATAATATTAAATAAAGGGATTAAAATTTCCCTTGGTTAAGGGATTTAAAATATTATTTGATGCTAAAGAGGAATTGGTTTCTGAAAACCATTAAAAATATAATAATTACTTGGAAATAAAAATTATAGAAAAATATTCGATATCAAAATTAATTTGAAATTATTCTTTTAAAAACCATGATATTTTACACACAATTGACTTAATAATGAGAAATGATTTTGGATAATCTATTAAAATCATAGTTTATCAAAAAAACCAAAACAATGAAAAAAGAAATAAAAAATATAATGACAATATTTTGTGTTTTTTAAATATATATATATATATATACATTTTGTGTAAACAAACACTACATGTGGTTTTTTAAATTTAATTCCTAACTATCCTATGATTCACTCCCGCACACCTAAAAATTACATTATGCTCTATATTGGCATGTAAAATAAATTGAAAAGTAAATAAAGGTAGAGAGAAGGGATAACCCATCATGTTGTTTCATATGTGGCATCCATCAACATAATCTCCCCTACTAGATTCTTTAAAAAAACCTCATATATGTTTATATGTATCTTCCCATTTACAATAAAACTTCGACCACTCTGATCATGAAAACCCTATATTGAATCAAAAGGATAAACATTAATAACAATATGAGGACTAAGCCATTAAGAATGAAACATACCTGGGTGGAGGTATAGCCAAAATTATAAATGAGTACCTTTTTACCAATGTAAATATTTTACTAATTAATAATATCATCATGGATACCCTTTTCATTATCTATATATATACAGGAGTTATCAAATTCATCATGATAAATTTCTTAAAACTCTTGAATCTATAACTTTCAATGATAATTTAAATTTAAAGATTCATATTTCATTGTTTAAGATACCAATATTCATAGTGATATACCTCCACAAGGACGTGTAAATAATTTAAAAACCCAATAATATATTTTTATATTTTGGATGATTTTTTAAAATCTATAAGGTATACAAAAATTAAATCAACAAAGAATAAACTCCAGGATTTCCTATTGGGTTGTACAAATTTTTCTTAGATTTTATTAACTTCCCATTTTTAAATTTCATATTGTCTATTAGATTGAGGGTGATATGCAGTGGGAACATTATGAATAAACCCATAATTGGGGAGGAATATTTTCATGCTAATATTATAAAAATAATAACCTTGATCACTAATGATAAGCCTTGATAAACCAAACAAACTAAAAATTGGAGTTCTCATTATGTCACTAACCACTTAAGACTAACTAATCCTAGTATCCTTTGCTTCCAACCATTTTAGACATAGTTTACAAAAAAATAAAATGTACATAAATAAAAATTAATTTTGGAAATGCCCCATTATTTTAAATCCCCATTCATTTAGGTTTTCACAAAATAACATGGATTGTTGGGGAATTTTATTCATTATGGATATATTCTCTGTAAATTAACATAATGTGCATGACTTACAAAACTGATGGGAATTTATATACAATACTGTCCAATAAATTTAAAGTTCTAAAATATATGGGGGCACCATATAATGCCATAGAATTCATTATTTCTTCTTACTATGGGGTAAGGTTCACTATATCATAAAATTTTTCCTTGGAAAATAATTGTCCAATTGGAAGGGATGAGTCAACATGGTGGTCCAATGGTGGGTAAATATTATTAATGTGATTAGCTACAATAATTTTTACTCCTATCTTATATCAAATATTATAATAGCCCTAAATCCTCACTCACAGATCCAGATCTAAAAACATAATATTTATATTTTTGGATTTAATAACGAAAAACATGACCTAATTTTTTCCATCCAAAACATACAACATCGATAAATAATATGGGATCACTTATATACCTAAGTAAATTTTAAATTTATAGTTTTATTGAGTTAGTAAAAACCCATAAATAACATTACCTATGTCTTTAAGTGAGAAATTTTATACTATAACTAGTTTTTTTTATTCCACATTATATCTTTATCATCACCCATATGAAACCCTTATAGACACATCTCACTTAATGTCATTCATTATAACCCTGATAAAATAAACTTAATAAGGATGAGATAAAATTCTTAGTATGGTTAAATATAGGAATTAAAAATTGAATATCTTTTGATGGGAATAATGTGATTATAAGTGTATAAGAACATGTTCCAAGTTAATGAACATAACAAAAGAGAATTCATACCTTTAAAAACTGTGAACATGAACAATGATACATGGAATAAGTCTTTAATAAAAGATTATATACATGTGATTAAAATACCATGATCTAGCAGAAAATACACCTTGATCAAAGTAAGCATTAGACTTTATTTCAAGCATAATGAAACAATTCTAGAAACTCGGAATATTAACCATTAATCATAAAATCATCGAAATAGGATAATCAATAAATTATCTTAGGAGTAACATATAATTGTAAAATCTATAATATCTTAGGATATACTCATATCTAGTAAAATCTAAAATTTCTTAGGTGTAACTTAAATACCTAACTCCATCCTCTCTTTGGAGTAAATTACAATAATCTAATATGTCTCTCTACCCAATGAATTGAATGACTATAATGGACCCACCCATTCTTGGTTTATAACATAACCAAACATTCTTGGTTTATAACCTTACTACAAATACTTGGTTTATAATGTATAAACTCATAAATAATCCCCAATTATTTTAAAGTACCATCTAATGAACAATAAATTTATAATATTTCACTTTTCAACATAACACCCTTACAAAAAATCATTTTTTCTTTTTTAGCTTGATTAGCTTATAGAAAAACTGTGTACAAAAAAAATTGATTTAAATAATCATAAGTCACAAAAATAAAAAATAAGGATGGTGTTATTATAACATAACCCTATTGAGGGTATATGAAAAAAATAAAGCATATTCCCACAAATGAAAATATATTTAAAATAATATTTATGACATTATTTTGGAAACTTGGGAAATATCTACTTCTTTCAATAATGTTTTAAATTAAAACTAAAAATTTATTTAGAAAATTTTTTTATTGAAAATTATTATGGAACATTTTAAATTAAAAATTAATTAAAAAAAATATTTATGATGGTGAGAAAATCCATTAATTAGGTAAATTTTAAAACAAAAATCCCTTTTACACTTCTGATAAAAACCAAAAGTACCATGTTTGGAAAAGTATTAAAATATTCTTTTTAAAACATTGTGGATAAATTAATATATATTTTTAATTTAATTTAAAAAATATTTTACTTATATAAAAGTATGTGATTGATTTTTTTAATGATCATGGATATGGAAGTGAAGATATTCCTTTCTAAAAAGATAAATAAGGGAGGGTTTTCCTAAAAAACATTATTTTGTCTCTTTAAGTAAAAAATTAAATAAAAAATATGAAATAATGGAAAAATAATAAATAAAAAGAGTAAAATAATGTAGTTTTGGTTCAATAAATTAGAATCCCACAATTTATCTAAGGTCCCAGATCATTGTGGATCGACACTTTGTGTGTTTTTGAAGATCAAATATCTTAGAGGATGCTCAGAAGAGTTTTGGAAAAGTTCAATTAAGTAAAAGTTGTAAAGGGGGATTAAGAATATTGTAACTATATTACATGATGTAAAATCCTATTTCATGGGTTGATTCAGGATTTGAAATAGGTTTTCAAGAAGTGTAAGTTTTCAAGGTTTGAAAAATAAAATAAAGTGTAGAGGGAACATGTTTTTCAGTGGTAATCGACCCTGAGGCATTATACAATGAAAAAGGGGACTTCATGACATGTTGTTGACACTCCTTTTCATCAGAGTCCAAAGGAATGTAAAGGGAAAAGACTTTGCACAAATTGATTCATCCTTTGAAGAAAACATCAAAAATCGACAAAGGCATGAACAAGGCATCAAAAGCATAGGGGTCGGGCATGTTCCATCACTTTCGCGCAAGTATACTTGCGCGCCACCTAATGGTTGTGCAAGTGACTTGAACGCCCTAAAGGATAACTGCCCGGGGTCTTATCCAGCCTATAAATAGACCATGTGGGTCCGCCATTAAAAAAGGAGGAATTTTTTTCCAGAATTCAGATTTAGAGCTATGAACGCCCAAGTCTCCTCTTCAGGTCATCCGAACACTTCTAAGGTAATTCTTTACCAAGAATGGAAGGTATAAACAAGAGGAGTAAGGTCTAAGTGTTAGAATTCACTAACACGTGCGTGCCTAAGGTGTTTTACCCTTAAGGGAAATGAACATACTTGTGCGTCGCCCTACATCCTCACCAAAACTTGCGCGCCTCTATTCTGGAAGTACCTCAGGATAATTCTAAAGGCATTGGTCAAGGATCACTCAAGTATTACCATTCTGGTTTACAAATGCCCAAGTACCCATGTGTCGCGCAAGTATACCTACGCGACCAACACTTGCGTGCCCACGCAGTACTTGCGCGCCTGAAAGGACTTGCGCGCCCTTGCCTTTTGGGTTCCTTTCTTGCCCATTTAACCCCTCTTATGACATTCCACCTATCCTATTCATGATTAAGTCTTCAAGACACTCTTCAAAGCCATTTATGGCATGATTTCTTGATTTTTCTTTCTAATCTAAAAGGAACTCTGTGAAACATCTCTCAAAATCTAGTGATTCACACATCTTTATGTAACTAAAGATTGAGATTTCATTCAATCAACCTCATCATTTAAGATGAGAGAACTCTTTTAACCTGGGCCTCCTTTTCAGGAGTAAGCCTCATTTCCTCATTAATTTGGGAATCCTTTTCAAGAGTAAGCCCCAATCATAATTTCCATAAATATGGGACTCCTTTTTAGGAGTAATCCCCAGTCCCCTAATTTGGGCATCCTCTTTAAAAGTAAGCCCCAACCATAATTGTCTTAACCTAGGCCTCCTTCTTAGGAGTAATCCCCAGTCTCAAATATGGGCATCCTCTTCAGGAGTAAGCCCCAAGTCCCTTAATTTTTTAAGTCCCTTAACCTGGGCCTCCTTCTCAGGAGTAAGCCCCAGTCTTAATTTCTCTTAAACAGTCCTAATTTACCTTTGATCTGGGATTCCTTCTCAGGAGTAAAACTAAATCATAATTCCTCACATAATTTGGGCCCCCTTTTCACGAGTAAGCCCCATGTTAGAATATTCAAATCTCCATGAAGCACATATACCTTTATAAACCCTATTCTTGTGTTTCTTCCCTGAAGTAAATCCTAATATTCATATATCTGGGAAGTCATACATACATAAGCCCCACATTATTTCTTATGATTGCATATTTCATGGCACAATTGTATGGTTTTTACCAATACCTCTTGTTTCTCACACCGAGCATGACTCACGTGAGCTTACAGTGTAAAAGTAATTATGACATCCTTCTTTGATCCATCAATCATAAAAATCATACTCCCTTACTCAAACTACATGGGTTTTGATTCCTTTTTATGAACAAAGGATACGTAGGTATCCCATCTGCGGGTTTGATCCCAACTCTAAAATAATCCATGTCCTTTTGAATGACAATAAACTTCAAGTACCCGACTGAGTGGATTTAAAACCAGCATGGTCATCATAATGACCAAGAGATTTCTATATAAATGTGTCGAAGAATACCATTTACCAAGAATCTCTAACAAATACATATGATTCTCTATCTATGAAGAACCTCCAATACATAAAAAAGATTCTCTAAATTTCCTACATATCAATAATTGATTGTCAGATCTAAAGTAAAACTCATTTTTATACTTGGTAATGTAATAAGGATTCTAGAACATAACTTAAATATATAAAGAGAGTCCTGGAGTAGACAATAATTCCCCTAAAAAAGGTGTGATGAGTCCGACCTCCCATCCTCTCGACCAATGCAAATTGTTAAGCCTCATCAGTCTATAACTAAAGAGTGCCTACCTCAGGAAAGTAGGTCCAAATGGATGTGGAATCATTTGACATTTCTGGTTCTAAAAACAAAACAGTTAGAAACTGATTGGAATGTTTGAACCTCCAATCAAGGAGGTCATTCCCTAGATTCTAGATGGAAACAAACAATGGTTAACCCGACGTGAATCCTTAACCAAGTTAAAATGATGTTTTACCTATTTATTAGGCCCCTATTTAAAACTCAATGAAAGGGACAACAAAAACAATCATTGACATATGTACTCATCCAAAAGATGTATTGGCAGAATTTATCTTGAATACGTCTGTTATATCAAACATGAACTCTTTTCCAAGATTTTCTGCATTCTAAGAAATGGCTGCTCTCAAGTTCACACCTATGAATACCGCTGCTACGAATGCCACCACTACTACTCCTGTTGGATTGTCATCCGCTCCGAGGATGACATCACCAACTCAGCATCTTCAACGCTGGGTATCAAATGCGCTGGTTAGGGAGTACTATGAACATAGTACCATTCCAACTCTGGAGGCTTCCCGACAAGCCCTCCAAGTGAACAACTCACACCGGTCGTCCGGACAACGATGACCAGTGATTATGTAGCAGGCGGTGCTAACCACCATATCCAACCGTTTTGGGCAGTTATCCCCAGAATGCAATCACCATTCCCTCCCTTATTCTGGGGAGGTGAATGAGTAGGTCCCTCAGGGCCTTAATTCAAGAAGACAGGAGTCCTTCCCGAGGGCTCCCACCAACAATCACCGCTAGACTCGTGTGGCAGTGCGCCCTCAACATGATGAGGGTGTCGACTCCAGGCCTTCGGATCTGGTTCCTCGAACCCGAGCAGGCAAGACGAATCACCAGAGGCGAAATCTAGTTAACAGTGAGAATGTTCTCATCTCTTCCATCTCCGAAGAAATCCACTAACCTAACTTGGTGGAAAGCAACGAGTAGGCACACACACCTTCCCGTTTTAATTCCTATGTCCAGTAGACTCGTCTGGAAGCCTCATGCCAATCCCGCCAGGCAATTCTGATGGAGTATTATAGACAGGAACATACACCTGTTTATACGTCATTAGTTAGTCAGCAGGCTCGTCTGACTACATATGATGGATCTCATCAACCACGTTTGGCGAAGTGCAATAAGCAGGAACATACACCTGCTAGTATTGATCAAGCCTACCAACAATCTTTCTTGGTATCATTCGTAGAAGTCAGTTGAAAAGCTCCGGTGACAAATTGGAGGCAGACTCAACTCTCTGCCCCTACACTTGAGTACTGTCAGGATGCACTGACAGGAAAAGGAGGACAGGCACAGACACATACACCTACTCCAAGCACGGAATGGATGTATATCCCCGTTCCAGCAGCTGAAGTCACCAAGCATATTCTATAAACGGTGAAAGAGTAGAAGAAAATTCATGCTCATATTCTGGATGCCTGTCAGGATATTATAACAACTTCAGCAGCATCTCAGGGAAAGACACATAAATCTATCCCTACCAGTGGAGTAACACATTTACAGTTCACTCCGTAATAGACAGAAACATATGTTCCAGTCCAAGTGGGTTGTGGGGCATCTCCCCCATATAATATGGACAACCATGTCAGGAATATACACCTGATTTGAGTGGAGATCGTCAGCCTAACCTGATCATCTCTCCTGATCAGGCACATACACCTGCTTAGAGAATCCACTTTCGTCAAAAAGTGGTTTCCAAGGCGAGTAATAAGGCGTTTAAGAAGAAGACCTGCCCAGAACAGTCAAAAGATCAAGAGCCAATCTGTAATAAGGCCTTGGTCGATGCTGGAGTTCTTGAAGCCCTCAGACAATTATCTATTGGAATCCAAGATTCTACTCCCTCATTTCCCAATAGTGGGAACATTAATTCTGAAGGTCTTCAACAGACACTTCTTCATGAAGGCTTGCTTCATGAAAATTCGGTCGATCTCAAAGTTTAATATTCAGATGAGAGCTACAATAACCCTCTGTGTGGCCAGAAGAGAAAGGAGCAAGAGATCTGATCTTTTGCTGTAACCCACCATGGTGGTCCTCCCCATTATGATGAATTTCGCTGTGAAAGTCCTCTCTGCAGTAGTGATGCACATTTACCGGAAAATGCTCCATTGGACAATGTAGTGCCAAGAAAGACCTCTTATCTTGAGGCACTTGCAAATGCGAAACCAGTCATGTCTGATACTTCATCGCTATCAGGTGATATAATTTCTCAATCAGAAGATAGCCCAGGGTGTAGGTCATTCTCCGAACCACCCCTAAGTCATGTATCTTCTAGTTTAATCAGTGATTTTTCTACCAATCCTATTGAATCCAATGAAGCAACCAGGAAGCACCAGATCTGGTCAAAATAGGTAGAAGAATATTCATCAAATGATAAAGAGGAAATGCTGAACATGAGAAAACAACTGGCGAAAGGTGAAGTTCCAGTCATGTTTTGGCCTCTGGATGACTCTCAGTATGACATTCCAGAAATGTTGAAGGAAGATGAAATTCATGATATTCATCTCAACATATGGAAAACTCTTTGTCAATTGAAATAGAAAGTATTATCTTATGATGAATATGAAAATCATGTTAAGATAATAGAAGGGTTACCATGCCAAATTGACTTGGAATCTCTATCAGTCTCTCAATATCCAAAGGCTGAAAAGCAGCAGAGATCCCTTCAACGTTCATGCCTTGGCGCACTAATAATGATGCACCAGTTAATTTCCAATGCCCCATATGGTATTCATGTCAGAGGATGGGGTGTTCATGGAGCGCTTCATTCTACGGTGCTCTTCAGTCAGCAAAGCCCGCCGAAAATGGTCTCATGCAATGTTATTTCCCATGGCCGACCATAGATACCTGGATTTGATTCTAATCAAAAGATTTCCCAAGAATAGGATTCAACTAGTTACTCTCAAAATCAAGAATACAGAGAAAAATTTGTTGAATTACTCCCGCATCAAGCAAACTAGAATATTGAGCAGGCCTCTCATTTGGAGCAAGCACATCACCAAGTGACAGAAGTGTTAGAAATCATCCAATGGTCTTTTGAACAGGGTGATAAAAGTGGATGTCGATTGATGCATCCTGCTAATTTCCGGACCAAGGTCCACATGATCAGGAGAGATTTTAAGAAAGTATCAGACATAGCATGTCAAAAGCCACCCCAGCTCGCTAGACTGAGGACTCTTTTAAACCAACCCTCGGAATCAACCAATAGGATTCGAGGAGTTGAGCAAACACAGCATGAACAGCCCCAGTCCACCAGACTGGGGACTTTTTCAAATCATCAATCCCCTCCTTAGAGAAATTCGGTCTTTTCTCGATTGGGGAAGAAGCCTCAAGAGGAACAAATAGCCAAATTATCAGGAGATTCCCTCCACATTACGGTCCGTCAAGAAGTTCCTAAGGGATTGAATCAACAAAAGGACATGTCTCATCAAAGACATGGAAGAAGACAATATCACATAAATGTTGATAGAAGGGATGAAATGTGTTATGAATCAATTAATGTCATCAATTCTGTTGTTTCTGATCCACCAGATGAGGCTCATTCAGAGGGATCAGATGAAGAGATTCATGCACAAGAAGTTGTACGCACAGACACAAATGAAGAAGGTGTGCGTACATGAAATCAAAGGTTATCGAAAATCTGGGTGTTCCTTCAAATAAACCACTTCCCCCTCTCTGAAAGGGATCAAAAAAGGGAAAGGGGAAGAATCAGGTTACATATCCTCTCTCTGGAGAGGGCCAATCACTCTTACTAGAGAAAAGATTTGCGCAACAAGAGGAAGAAATGAAGGAGTTGAGGAGGTTGAATGAAAAGCTACTTCAGGGTAATCTTTTTCCTAAACATGCTAGAGTCAGTCAGCCAAGAGAGTTTTTTGCAGCTACTGTGATGGATCAAGAATATACTCCTATATCAGTACACCCTCACAGGTCTAATCCTAAGGGTCAAGTGAAACAACAATCGGCAGTGCTGCCATTAGTTGCAGTACCAGCCACCACATCTGTCCAAGCTCCAGTCATTGCACCTTCCCAAGTCCAAGTTCAACTGGATGTTTCTCAAAAGTTAATATCTACCATTGAATCATTAACAGCTCGGTTAGAGACTATGGAAGGGAAATGTGCACAGGTTCAACAGGAAAAGAAATCTTACCCTGAATGGGTAGATTCAATCTCTCCCCCATAATGTTTTGGGAACCCTGTATTCCCTATTTTCAATGGATCAGGCGAACCTCCTATGATGGGAACTCCAGAGCAGCAGGAAGCAGTAAAACTCATATGCTTCGTGCGAACCTTTCACGGACCAGCTTTTCTCTCGTAAACAAGCTTGAAATCCCGTTCAATTACCAGATGTGAAGATCTCCATAAACGATTTCTTATTCAATTCAGATCAACTTTGCCAAAGACAATAGTTTTCTGCCTTACAACTGTAAGAAAAGGGATAATGAAAGAGTCTCTGATTTCATTGCTCACTGGAAGGGATTAACATATTCCATGTGCTTAACACTCCCTCAAGAGGAACAGTTGCCAATATATGTGGAAAATTTGCGTGACGAATTACGCACGCTGCTGATCCCTGTGAATTACACAGGAGGGTTTCTGATTCCTTACAACAATATCTCAATAGATTGAAGATTCTCTTATACAGAATAAGGCTAAATCTCATGTAATTCCATCAGCTCCAGGAAGGATAATGGTTAAAGCAGAGAATGCTATAGTTATGCTTAAACAAGCACCTGTACCTGCTTCTACTTCAAAACCTTCATCTTCTCAAAGGGATCCATCTCCAGAGTGCCAACAACATAGGCCGTTTCATCAATATGATCAAAGAAATCAAAGAAGAAAACAAATTGAGGATCTGAAGAGGAAAAGATACTCTTTCTGAAATGAACAAGTTCTTGGTTACTTCATTTCAGCTCTGGAGAATAATTTGGTTCAACTGCCAAGGCCCAAGAGGCCAAACAAGGAATGAGATGAAGACCGTCCCAATTATTGTCCATTTCATCAAATGTTGGTGTATCCCCTCTAGAAGTGTTTTTTTTCATGGACCTCCTGAAAAAGAAGGTCGGCTCGGGACAAGTCAAACTGAAAGGTTCTTCAGCTCAGGTAGCATGTGTTACTGCTATAGTTCTAGAGGAGGAAGGCGAGTGGCAAGAAGTCAAAAGAAAAAATGCACAAAAATATGATTATTGGATGTTCAAAAAGACGATCAACCGAACTCATGCTATTTTGTGAACGCAATTGAAGAAATCAATTGTACCTTATGATATGAATGCCGCAGCAAAACCCACTTCATCAGAGGGAAATTCCTCAAAGAAATGACATGATTCATAGAAAGAAAAATAATCAGAAGAAGATGAGTATGTGCCAAAGCCTAACTTGTCATTGACCTTGGCAGACTTCATGCCATCTACTTCAAATCAACGGGCATCGTCCCACCAAACGGAATAGCCTAAACATGCTAATCAGGCAGAATCTTCCTCGGATGAAGATTTGATTTTCGGTTCTGTTAATATGATTCAATTAACAGATCCATATGCCAGTCACAGTTTCGATTTCGATGAGCCTGAATTCCCTGTATCAAATAGAGGAATCAGAGGAAGTTCCAGAGGATTAGAATACAGGGGAAGACATGGATCTTTAAAAAGCCACAATTCCAATTCTACCCATTACAGAACTGTGTACGCAGTAGAAACTCGTGGCAGAGCCCTTTAGTGAGATCATCAAGAACAAGAAAGTTCTTCCACCAATAGCAAATTCAGTCCTCGCATAGTTATTCTGGAAGACCGGTTGAAGGTTCCATCTTCTTCCTCTCAGCAAGTAAATAGATCTAATCGGTCTAATCTTCCAAAACCAGGAATATTTCCAACTCCTATCCAAATACAAGATGCATCAACTTCCAATGCATCTTCTTCCAAGGAACCTGCTAAACCACATGTTTCTATTGGAAAACGCAGACCTTTGGATCAAAATTATGATGTATTGAAACACCTGGCCCATGTACCGTCCAAGTTATCAACTCTGGATGCTTTGAAACTGTCAAAGGATCTTTGGGAGGCACTCATCGAGGCTTTGTCAAGTCCTCAGGAGTTTGAAACTGAAATTGTTGTAGCTGAAGTCTATCACGTAGGGAATAATCCTGTGGAATTCCATGCAATGATATCTTTTACTGATGAAGATGAAGATGATGTCGTGAATGGACATATTATACCTTTGTATTTATCTTTCAAGGTCAATGGCATAGACGTCCGAAGATATTTCATTGATAATGGTTCAAGAGTCAACCTCATACCCATTCGTACACTTCGTCGATTGGGCCTCACGGAATCTGATTTATCTCCTTCTACCATGATGTTACAAGGATATGATAAAAATGAACATGAACCACTGGGCAAAGTTACACTCAGAACTCAGTTTAGAGATCTTGTGTCCAATTCAGATTTCATGGTTGTTGATCAAGACTCAACATTCAACATCCTTCTTGGAAGACCCTGGCTACATCAACATGCAGATATCCCTTCATCATACCATCAATGTATTAAATTTTGTATTTATGGTCAAGTTGGGACATTGAATGGTGATAATTACCCATTCAAGAAATGTGGGTCTCAATACATTGAGGCGGAATTCTATCACATAAAGGAAATGGAGAAATCCACAACAAAGGAGATTACCAAAGTTAATGCTCCATATGGTTTGGAGAAGATTCCAATAAATCCATTTACACATGTGAGTACATATTATGTGTTGCCTATTATTCAAATTGACAATATAGACCCAAATAAAAATACTCTAATGGAAAGATCTGTAATGTCAATTACGGCAATTGAGCCAGACAACATGGGAGAAATTGGTAACCCACTAAGCAGTGATGAAATC
Organism: Viscum album; assembly: GCA_963277665.1. Classification (NCBI taxonomy): domain Eukaryota; kingdom Viridiplantae; phylum Streptophyta; class Magnoliopsida; order Santalales; family Viscaceae; genus Viscum; species Viscum album. The sequence continues at coordinate 2,001,509,722 of OY728146.1, read as the reverse complement.
ACAAATGGTGATGTCTTCATTTCATCTGCTGAAATCCAAAAAGTCTACACTTCTCCAATTAGGACATAAGAAGTTATTGGAAAATCAGAGGTGAACAATGATGTCGATTCACAATCCATCATCTCCTCTTTATTACCCAAAGAAGACCCTTCATCATCAATCAGGTCGGAAATGGAATCTTCTTCTTCAAGATGTTCAAATTTTGACATCTCTTATGATCATGAAAATTTTGCTTTATCATCTACTATGAAAGTAGAAACAGAATAAATAACACATGATGAAGAAGAAGAGGAAGATATCAGAGATGCTCCTCCAGCATTTGAAGAGGGTATCTCTACCACTGTGGATGAACTCAGAGAAATAAATCTGGGTACAAAAGATGATCCACGCCCCCCTTTAATCAGTGCGGCCATGACTCTTGAAGAGAAAGAGATGTATATTTTCTTTCTGAAGAGAAATAGAGATATATTTTCTTGGAACTATAAAAAATTCCCGTGCTTGATCCTGATGTTGCTACTCATCATTTGGGTTTACCAGAAGAACATCAAGGATTTAAGCAAGCCGTAAGAAGAACACACCCAACTTATTCTTCCAAAATTGAAGCTGAAGTGGATAAGCTTATAAAAGATAACTTCTTCAGAGAAGTTCAGTATCCCAAGTGGTTGGCTAATATTTTCCCTGTGAAGAAGAAGAATGGACAAATTAGAGTTTTCATTGATTTCAGAGAACTTAATCGGCATTGTCCTAAGGATGATTTTCCTGTTTTAATTACAGAACTCCTGATTGATACAACAGCTAGCTATGAAGAACATTCCTTCATGGATGGATCTTCTAGATATAATAAAATCTGAATGGCTCCAGAAGATGAAGAATCCACAGCCTTCAGGGCCCCTCAGGGTGTGTTTTTCTACTGGGTAACGCCCTTTGGCTTAAAGAATGCTGGTGCAACATATCAGCGTGCCATGCATCGTATCTTCAAACCCTTTTTAGGGAAGTTTGTTGAATGCTATGTAGAAGATTTTGTGGTTAAATCCAAACAACTTTCTAATAACTTGGCTTATTTAGAAGTCATATTCCGCAAGCTTCGACAACATAATTTGAAGATGAACCCCTTAAAATGTGCTTTTGGGATAACCTCAGTAAATTTTGTCGGCTTTGTTGTATGTCATCGTGGTATTGAAGTTGATCCTTAGAAGACCAAGTCAAACCTTGGTATGTCACCTCCACAAAATTTTAAATAATTAAGAGGAATTCAATGACACTTAGCCTATATTCGGCGTTTCATCACCAATTTGGCAAGAAAATGTTTACCCTTCACCAAATTGATGAAGAAGAGAGTCACTTACCAGTGGACTAAAGAATGTTAAGAAAAATTAGATATTCTCAAGAAATACCTCTTGAGTCCACCGGTACTCTTGCCACCTGTTGAAGGAAGACCACTTATCCTCTACGTGACATCTCTAGAGAGATCATTGGGTTCCTTTCTTGCTCAGAATAATGATGCTGGGAATGAAAACAGACTCTACTACCTCAGTCGACTATCCTTGAAGAAGAATGTCGGTATTCATGTATTGAGAAGTGCAGCCTGGATTTAATCTTTTCAGTTCAAAAGTTGAGACACTACCTGCAACATCATGAGGTCCAATTGGTATCTCACAATAACCCACTCAAATTCATCCTTAGTCGTCCAATGCTTACAGGATGTCTGGCAAGGTGGGCAGTTATTTTGCAGTAATTCGACATTCAGTATGTGTCTCAAAAGGCGATAAATGGCCAAGCTCTGGCTGATTTCCTGGATGAAAACCCTTCAGTGGAAGACACATCTTCAGATATTAAACTCCCTGATGAGGAAGTCTTCTCTATTCAAGAAAGTTGTCATGCATGGGAAATGTATTTTGATGGTGCTTCCAGAAGTCCAACAGGGAGGAAAATGGAAAATCCTAAATTCAAAAATGTTGGCTTAGGAATTGTGCTCATAACTCCAAAAAAGGTAGTGTTACCTTATTCCTTATTATTGTGGGAATGTGGTACCAATAATGAAGCAAAATACCAATCTCTCATCGTAGGCTTGGAATTTGCGCTTCAAGCACAAGTGAATCACTTAAAGGTGAGAGGTGATTCAAACCTGGTAATCAAGAAATTAAATGGGGATTATGCCAATAGAAAAGAAGAACTAATCCCTTTGTATGATTATGTTAGCGTTAATGGCGGAATTCCCTTCAGAACCGACATTTTTTTATGTCCCAAGATCACAAAATGACCAAGCTGATGCACTGGTTAATATAGCCACAACTCTGGAAGATCCAAATCGGGATGAGACAACCATCAGTATTTCCCACCGTCATGCAATTTTACCTTATGTTCAAATCAGAACAGAGGAAATTAATGAAATTAGTTCCATTCCTGAACCGTATGGTCATACTATAGGATGGATGTCACCTATCAGGGAATACCTTCAAAATAGAACACTTCCACCTGATAGAACTGAGAAAGCACAAATCTGATGACGTGTGGTCAATTTTACTCTTTATGATAGCCCAGATCACCTAGAGAAAATTCTCTACAAAAGTGGTTTTGATGGAGTTCTCTTCAGATGCATCGATGGTGAAGAGACAATGGCTGTCATGAAAGAAGTGCATGCACGAATCTGTGGTGCCCACCAGTCTAAACATAGACTGTCTGATCAGATTATAAGGCTTGGATACTTTTGGTATTCAATGATACAAGATTGTGTTGATTTCACAAAGAAGTACAATTCATGACATGTACATTCCAACTTCATTCATCAACCTCAAGAGTTTCTTCATACAGCTAAATACTCATGGCCATTTTCCACATGGGGAATGGATGTGGTGGGGCCTTACCCTTCAGCTACGGCCAAGCAGTTTAAGTATATTCTTACTGCTACTAATTTCTTTTCCAAATGGGCAGTGGAAATACCTCTTAAGGAAGTCAGTTCTAAATGAATTGTTAGCTTCATTAAGTCTAACATCATTACTAGATTTGGTGTCCCTCATACCATATTGACGGACAATGGCACCATCTTCTGTTCATTCGAGGTGAAGAAATTGTATCAGGAATACAATATCAAATCCAACCATTCATATCGGTATCATGTAGCGGACAATGGCCAGATAAAATCCTTTAATAAGACTCTATGAAATATACTGCAAAAGATGGTGAATAAAGATAAGAAATCATGGCCTGTTAAACCGTTCCATGCTTTATGGGCTTATCGGACTACCACCCGCACTGCAACACGGTCAACTCCATATTCATTGGTATATGGAACAAAATAAGTCTTGCCAATTGAAGTTCAACTACCCTCGCTCAGATTTGCCATTTGTGATCATTCATTTATAGATGAACGATCTCAAAAGCGATTGAATGAATTGGAACAGTTAGATGAGAAAAGATTGTGCACATTGCACCACTTGGAAGTCTATCAGAATCGAATAGCATGAGATGTTAACAAAAAAGTTCATCTTCATTAATTCACTCAGGGAGAATTGGTATTAGTTCTTAGAACTCCAATGATACTAGGAAAGAAATCTCCCAAGCTTGAGCCAAAATGGGAAGGACCTTACTCAATACATAGGGTCTACTCCAATGGATATTATTCTTTAATCTCAATGGATGGAGAACTCATCACTACTCCAACCAATGCCATATTTTTGAAGAAGTATTTTTAATAAACACAAAATATATAATCCATGGTCCGATATGATCTTAAACTTCACTATGGTCCGATATGACCTTAAACTACACCAGGGTCTGGTATGACCTTAAACTACACCACCGTCCAGCAAGACGTTAAACTACATCATCCACGGTCCATGCATATGACCTTAAAATATTCATACTTTCTTCCAACATGATGTTAAACTATGAAAAAGTCTCTAATATGTCCATCATGACATTAAATGGTGTACTCTTTTGTCCTTCCTACATGACATTAAACTGCATAGTCTTCTTTTTGTCCAATATGACATTAAACAATATTGTCCCCATCATCCTAACTACATGACACTAAACTATATAGAATGTCCTTTAATTTGTCCAACATGACATTAAAATGTTCTTTTTCCCTGCTATATGACACTAAACTGTGCAAAACTTATAGTCCTAACTGCAAGACTATAAACTGCATAGCCCCTTCATACGTCCAACATGACATTAAATTGTGCATTTTTAGGGTTGTTGCTACCACTTGTTTCTCACACCGAGTATGACTCACATGAGCTTAGAGAAAACTTCATCCATAAAACTCTCTATGGGATACTAACCATGTCTAAGTCCCAACACCATCATTTTTTAGGTTGTTGTCCCCAAGAACAACTTGATCATTAATTCATTCTTTAATTGGACTACACGGACTTTGATCCTTGCCTTCCAAGATGGGTACGTAGGCAAACTCCCAAGGTTCGATCCCAAAACCAATCTTTTCACATCGGTTCACCTCCATCTTATACGATGTTGATTCGTGAAACCATCCCCAGAATCAATAACTTTACATTGGTTCACTTTCGTCCTTGCTATACAACGTTAAACTATACAACACTTTTTTCCAGTATGACAATAAACTACAATATTCGTTGATACCCTCATCTGAGAGGGAACCATTATTTACATTGATTTTTCAATCATGTTTCATTTCAAATACTACGTGCATACATGGAAGTGCCCAAACCGTTTATCTTGGGTTAAACCATCATTGCACTAAAGTCCCCTTTCACCCTTCACATGTACGAACCAAATTTGTACAGAGGGTATTTCTAGAACTACGTGGGATTGATTCCCATCCTTATGAGATACGTAGGAACGTTCGAGTGTCCCTCGAATCCAACCCCAAGTCTTTGGGCCTAACCCCAAATTCCACTTTCCGTCCCTTGGCTGAAAAGTACCCATGAAAACACACACTGGGTATTTCTTATAATGTTCCAAGCTCTATGAACCTAAACTAAGATCTCTAATCCTTTTGTCTCACACGAAATTAAACTGTAGTTCAAGAACTACGTATGGCTTGATTCCCATCTTTATGGGATACGTCGTGAAGTCCAACATTTCCATTCAGGACCCAGCCACAACATGATTATGGTTAGAAATGATCTGTGTATATCTGTATACATTGGACAATACACATATTTATGTGTCATAATCCTAACCTTAAATATTTTCAGATCTTCATAAACCCTTTTCATGACTTCTAGTCACAAAAATGTCAAACTTCTGAGAATTATTTTGCCTGACTATGTAGTACGTTCCCTTAGGCGGCCTTGCATAAACAGCCTCCATAACAGATTTGTCAGCCAAAAGATGCTATTATTTTACTATGCAACCAACACCCTTAGGTGGCCCTACATAATTCAACCCCCTAACGGGTTTTTCGGATAATTGTAACTTCATTCTTGGGAAGAAAGACTCTTTTTTCCTTATTTGTCTTAAATTACAATATGTAGGGATCCACAAAAATAGCCATCCTTAACATATTTGTCCCATATCCTTTTTCATGATCTGAAAGTATTCAAGTCTATGGTTTATATTCTCCTTCCCTACATTTGGGTCAGACCCTCATAGGAGTTATATCCATCCAGTTCTTCGATAATCATGTTTGGAAATATCTTCTCCATATTCAAGTACCTCTTTCCATACAGAAAACTCTATACTTTGGAAAATTTGAATCTCCATAAACTTTCTGTGGATTTTTAGCACTAGGAAAGTAAATTTCTGAGAGTTCTTTTTCCTGACTATGCAGCACATGCCCTTAGGCAGCCTTGCATAAACAGTCTACATAATAGAATTGTTATCCAAAAGATACTATTTATTTGACTATGCAGCCAATGCCCTTAGGTGGCCCTGCATAATTCAACCCCCTAACAAGTTTGTTAAATAATGGTAAATTCATTCTTTGGAACTAATTCTTCTAATGCCTTTTAGCTCTTTTTCATATCATTCCTCAGACCAAAATATTCATAAGTCATAGTTTACATATTTTCCCTCATACTTGAGTATGGTAATATGTTTTCAGACAAATTTTCAAGGAATTGAGTCAATTCTAGTCCATTTCGGTGAAATATATTTAGACCTTAAACATTAGCCTTTTTATATCCGACGTGAATGAGTTTAAATTTCCCACAAAAAAGGAACTCTGAATAAAAGTCAAGTTCCAGCTCACTAAACATACATTTTGTATGATTTAGGTAATATTGAGCAATTAAAAGGTTCATTGTTTGTAGGGTTATTTACATTAATCCTAGTAAAAATAAAACTATGCTTACTAGGCCCATTGTCTTGGGTAAAATTTAATGCAGATAGAAAAAGAGAATGCAGTTACAAATGACTGAAGGTGAAAGTGTTTTTCAATGATGCACAAGAATTATAAGGACATCCATATATTAGAGCCTCTTCTCTTTTTCAGGAATTACAAAAGACTTTCAACATAACTCTTCATTTGATTTATGGCATCCCGAGCTTCATCAGCAGCCACTTGGAATTCATTCATTCAACTGGATACCATAAGAGATACAATGATACCAGCTCTTCATGGAACAATTGTAAAAGAATGTTCTTGAGTGCGGTTTGAGAAAATTTTCTTATGATCAAACAGTGACTCTGTTTCTGTCCAAGAGACTTGGAAGATGGATACATGGATTTGAGAATGGAGCATTGGAAGTAAAGATCCATTTGGAGAGAGTACTCTTTTCAGATATTTCTCTAATGCCATGTTTTTCTTCTCTCTACCAACCAGCAGTGGAAAAAATTTCAGCCCATGGGTTTTCCATTTTCATATCGACAAGGAAATGGAATGGAAAGAAAATTTGAAAGTTCACACCATTTTTGTTGCTCTTAATGCACAACATAACTGAAATAGAAGAGTAGCAGTGCAGCTGCATCTTAGGCGTATAGTTATTTGCATCTGGAACATTGACTCCTTGCAGATGACCATGACCATACAGAGACAGGTAGATTCTCTGTGGAAAATTTAGATGATAACTCTTCAAGTACTTAGCCAAATCTGGGAGAGTGTTGTCTCAAATATCATAGTAATCATGGCCAACAATGTTTATCATGTCATCAATCCGCTTGCTAGCCAGTCCATCAGCCATTCCGATTCTCTTGGGAGCCATTAAATCTGCACAAAAGTTGAATAAATTAACTCTTAAATAAGTTGATTCTTCATAAAATTTGTGAAATAATTCAGAAAAATGGCTAAGGCATTAAGGAGCGAAAGTCTAAAATCGGCATTCAAATATGGATGTGTTGCACAAGTGTTAATATGCTGCGCAAGTTTTTGGCGTGCAAGTATCACCGCGCAGGTCCAAATATCTATACAGCAGCGTGACAACAAAGAAACATCGGAAAACAGAGAAACTTGCGCGGCGAAGGTGACCTGCGCAGCCAGAGCTCGAATGTTTGAAATCTAGATGCTTTTTATGGAAATGGGGCCGCATATTTATAGGCCATGCTACCTACCTTTTCACCTAATGTGGGCGCACTCCAGCCCTGCGCGACTCAAACCTGCGTGCCAAGTGTTGCGCCATGAACACTTGTGTGCCACCATTTCTTTGGTTTTCTTCTTTTCCTCATAGTCACATCCTCATTTATTTCGGATCCAACTCTGAGGGGGGAAGTTTATTGATGATCCTTTTCATCATAGAGTCCAAAGGAATGTAAAGGGAAATGACTTTTCACAAATTGATTCATCCTTTGAAGAAAACATAAAAAATCGACAAAGGCATGAACAAGGCTTCAAAAGCACAAGGGTCGTGCAAGTTCCATCACTTTCGTGAAAGTATACTTGCGCACCACCTAATGGTCGCGCAAGTGACTTGCGCACCCTAAAGGATAACTACCCGGGGTCTTCTCCGGCCTATAAATAGACCCTTTGGGCCCCCATTAAAAAAGGAGGAATTTTTTTCCAGAATTCAAATTTTGAGATCCAAACTCCCAAGCCTCTTCTTCAGGTCTTCCAAACACTTCTAAGGTAATTCATTAACTAGAATGGAAGGTCTAAACCAGAGGAGTAGGGTATAAGTGTTAGAATTCAGTAACACCTATGTTCCTAAGGTGTTATACCCTTAAGGGAAATGAACATACTTGCGCGCCGCCCTACTTCCTGACAAAAACATGCGTGCCTCTATTCTGGAAGTACCTCAGGATAATTCTAAAGGCATTGGTCAAGGATCGATCATGTATTACCATTCTGGTTTCAAAATGTGCAAGTACCCATGTGTTGCGCAGGTATACCTACGCGACCAACACTTGCGCGCCCACACAGTACTTGCGCTCCTTCCAGGACTTGTGTGCCCCTGCCTTTTTGGGTGCCTTTCTTGCCCATTTAACCCCTCTTATGCCATTCCACCTCTCCTATTCAAGATTAAGTCTTCAAGACACTCTTCAAAGCCATTTATGGATTGATTTCTTGATTTGGCTTCTTTATCTGATAGGAACTCCGTGGAACATCTCCCAAAATCTAGTGATTCACACATCTCTTTGTCACTAAAGATTGAGATTGCATTCATTCAACCTCATCATTTAAGATGAGATAACTCTTTTAACCTGGTCATCCTTTTCAGGAGTAATCCCCAGTCATAATTTCTAAATATGGGCATCCTCCTTAGGAGTAAGCCCCATGTCCTCATTAATTTGGGAATCCTTTTCAGGAGTAAGCCCCAATCATAATTTCCCTAAATATGGGCCTCCTTTTCAAGAGTAAGCCCCAGTCCCCTAATTTGGGCATCCTCCTCAGGAGTAAGCCCTAACCATAATTCTCTTAACTTGGGCCTCCATTTCAAGAGTAATCCCCAGTCTCAAATATGGGCATCCTCTTCAAGAGTAAGCCCCAAGTCACTTAATTTTTCAAGTCCCTTAACCTGGACCTCCTTCACATGAGTAAGCCCCAGTCTTAATTTCTCTTAACCAGTCCTAATTTACCTTTGATCCGGGATTCCTTATCAAGAGTAAAACACAATCATAAGTCCTCTCCTAATTTGGGCCCCCCTTTTTAGGAGTAAGCCCCATGTTAGAATATTAAAATATCCATAAAGCACATATACCTTTATGGACACTATTCCTGGATTTCTTCCCTGAAGTAAATCCTAATCTTCATATATCTGGGAAGTCATACATTCATAATCCCCACATTATTTCTTTTGATTGCATCTTTCATGGAACAATTGTATGGCATTTACCAATACCTCTTGTTTCTCAAACCGAGCATGAATCACGTGAGCTTAGAGTGTAAAAGTAATTATGACATCCTTCTTTGAGACATCAATAATAAACATCATACTCCCTTACTCGAACTACGTGGGTTCCGATTCCTTTACTAAACAAAGGATACGTAGGTAGCCCATCTACGGGTTCGATCCCAACTCTAAAATAATCCATGTCCTTCTGAATGACAATAAACTTCAAGTTCCCCACTAAGTGGATTTAAAACCAACATGGTCATCATAATGACCAAGATATTTCTATATAAATGTGTCGAAGGATACCATTGAACAAGAATCTCTAACAAATAAAGATGATTCTATATCAATTAATAACCTCGAATACATATAAAAGATTCTCTAAATTTCATACATATCAATCATTGATTGTCAGATCTAAAGTAAAACTCATTTTTATACTTGGTAATGTAATAAGGATTCACGAACATAAATTAAATCTATAAAGAGAGTCCCAGAGTAGACAATAATTCGCCTAAAAAAGGTGTGATGAGTCCGACCTCCCATCCTCTCAACCAATGCAAATTCCTAAGCCTCATCAGTCTACAACTAATGAGCGCCTACCTTTGGAAAGTAGGTCCAAATGGATGTGGAATCATTGGATGTTTTCGGTTCTACGAACAAACCCATTAGAAACTGATTGGAATGTTTTAACCTTCAATCAAGGAGGTCATCCCCTAGATTCTAGAGGGAAACACATGTAATGCCCAATTCTTGTATGTTTTTAAAACATTTCAGTTGCTCTGGTTTTTACAAACCATGTGAATGAAACACTCTCTGTTGACTCTAGATGACTCAGAATCCCCCCTCTAGAATGTTTGTGTAATTATTCATCCCATATCAATTCTTCCCTTCCATACTTTGAACTTTATTTGGTATAAGTTATGATTTACCTCAGTTCTTGTTGTTTCTTCAATCTGTTTATTCATGTTTCTATTTTCAATGTGATGGAACATGATATCCATGTTTCCAACAGAGATTTCCGGGTTGTTGGTTGGTGAGTTTGTACTATGACATCCTCAGGTGGATTCAGTCGTTGCATGGGAGGTGATGGAGATCCATTGTGTTGACCCATTCTCATGTGAAGAACAATAATAAACTTTTGATGTTGGGGATTCATTAATTATAAATTTATTTACATTCAATTGTAAAGTCATCATGATTTAACCCCATGGATTGTAATGAAATTGACCTAATAATTATATGAATCAGATTAAAGAATTGGTATCGATCGCATATCAAAGTCGTTACTTTGTACCGTGATAGCAGTTTACCTCTTGATTTTATAGATAGTGTGATATCTATGAATTGATTGGTTTAGCATGTTTTTCTTGATGGAAATTTTTAAATAATGTAATATTAAAATTAATTTATAATTAATTGGATAATTATTTAAATAGGCATGTTTAATAAACCAATTTGTGGTTTTAATAATTTGATGTTGATCAAATTGATGTACATATGCAGGTTTGATGGAATTTGATTATGAACCTGAATCATTTTGATGCTTGTTTATAAATGAATTAAATGAATGTTAAATTAATTATTTATAAATTTTTGATAGCTTATGATATCTTGTTTTTTAGGTTTCCTGTAGTTGGAACCTATGAATAATGAATTGCTTAATTCAATATGGAATAAGAACAAGTTGTGTGATAAACACATTTCCTTTGTAGGTCATAAGTTCCCACTTAATTGTAAAGGTCATGTGACTTATGATTTGGATCCATGATAGATCATTGTGTTTGAAGGATTAATGCCTTGTTTCAGGGCCAAGATCCAAGTTTCTTGTTGGTTTTCTGCTTCTTGTGATGTGATGTGAACTAGGGATGGATAAGCCTAGAGGTCTATTGTTGTTGTGGGGGAAAGGAGGCATGGATGTGATGTTAGTCTAGGATGGTCAATCCTGGAGGGATTTTGTGATGTATGGGGTTGGGAGGCCCTGTTTTTGTGGCAATAGTTGATGTTAGGAGTGGTGAGATGCTTCAGTTTAGGAAGATTTGTGTCGGGGAGGATATCGAGGATGATGGAATGAGACGAAGCACAGATTATCCATAGATATGAATTTTGGATTATTTTTTAACATATTTTCTTTTATCTAATTTATTTTTTCCACTACTTAAGGAAGATAGTTTTTCTTACTCCCCTTCCATGGGAGGTGAAGGTGCAAGGGGTATGCCACCAACTTTTAGCTACTCATGGATAGATGGGTCTATGATCATGATATTGGTGCCAAAGACTCAAGAGGTAGTTCATATACTCACCTTGTTGATACCCTTATATTTGGTATCATAGAATGTTTTCCTAGAATACCTATAAATATGGAATTTTCTAATATTGTAAAAGAAATGAATTAATGATGAACCCATGAGGACGGAGCTTGCTGGGATAAAATAATAAAGTAATGATTATAAGAATCTATGGACTTGGTTTGGTTATTCCTTGAAGGAAAGGATATTTGTTGATATACTAATGAAATTTAATTTGGAAAATGATAATGGTTAATAAATGGTAAAATAATCAATTAACTTAAAGTGAAACTCATAAAATGGGATAAAATAATTTAAGGTAGCTCTTTAAATGGTTGTGTGCTTATAGAATATCCAGTCTTAACAGTAGTATCCGGGAGTCTGAGAGCTGTTAGATGTCATTAAGTCTAAGACTAGTTTATTCTCATAGGGTGGTTATGAGCTATGTTATATCTTGTAATTTTTTTGTTTCTATAAGCTACTCCACCCTTTCATTTAGGGAAACTTACACCATGGGGATTTTGAGCCCTGGGGGGTGTTTTACCCAACATCCTGGTGGAAGGATGGATTGATGACAACCCCGTTTGGCCCTTCTCTCTTCTCTTGGAAGTTAATTGTTCTAGTATGAATGGTGTTTAGTTTTCCCCATATATGTGTGTATACAGATGTAATGGATTTTGGTTATTCAAACAAATATATTCTGGATATAGTTTCCTAAAGGTTGATATAGGTATAACTTGATCGATGACATCGTTCTCGTATGGGATCTCTCCTCTCCCGACGGTTCCCTCTCAGGATCTAGGGTTTCCCTTTCTCCCCTTATTTCGGAAGCCTTTCGTTCATCCAACTTGGTGGTATTCTAGTTTCATCCTCTTCCTCTCCATGGAAGAGTTTCCTTTCACACTTCGATGATGGCTTCAGTTTTGTTTTCTCCTTCTTTTGTTTTCTCGTCAGCCTCTTTTGCTATAGCTCAACATTGCTTTATCACATATCCTTTGTTTGTGCATCATTTTCCCCTTTTGATTTTTCATTGATGTATTCTCTCCATTGATCGTGTTTTTGGTAGGTTTATTTTTCGGTTTCATTTTCACATTTGTTCTCTTCATGTGATTCGGCTCACAGTGGCCTCTTTCTCTCCCTTGACAATTATTGTTTCATATACTCTTCACCCCTTCCTTTAAGTTTTGATTATCTTCTTGTATGGTGTTCTGATTTTGAGGCTCATCCTTCCCCCTCGGCTGCTCTTTCTGTTGTTTCCATAATGTTAGGACCCAACCTGGTCTACCCCAATGGTTCTACAGTGTCTTGTGAATGCGATAGAGGAGTGATGTATTGGGTTCTTTGGATACTCCGATTTTTGGGTTTCTGGTCCATTGATTATATGTATTGGAATTTCTTCCTAGATTGGATTCCAATCCCATTTGGTTGTCTGTTCATTTTTATGATTTTGTTTGGATGGAATTGTTGTGGAATGTATTTGGAATGGTTTGTTTGGTGTGTTGACGGATGGTGGTTCCGTTGATGAGTTTTGGTCATCAGATCCGGTAGTGATAGGGATGCGACGATGACGGTGGTGTTCCCAAGAATTGGATGATAGGAGATGTGATTTTGGATGATGAAGGTTTCATAGATCGAGGCATCATCGGAATCCGAGGTGCCTTTTTTAATTTGTCTTTAAATTTTGAAATCTGTCATTGTGTATCTATTTTTTGGCGGGCTAGTTTCATTGAAGGTTGGATCATGTGGCAGTAGATTTGAGGACGTGACGATGGTCTCTTTTTTGAAAATTGAAAAAGGTGATGTCTCATGGTGCGCATAGCGAGGTGGGGATGATGGATCTCATTCGAATTTTCAATGGCATGTTCTGATGGATTATGGCGTGGTTTGATTGTTAGGGTTGTTATTTTGAATTTTTAAATCTATAATGCATCTTTTATGGTGTTTCTATTGGTTCCCACTCACCTTAAGTGGCTTCATAAATAAAATAAAATAAAATAGATTAGGTATAACCTGCTTGGGATATGATGGACCGAGGATCGATACTCTATGTATGGGCTGTGACAGATTGAGTTGTAATAGCGAATGTATGATATGCTTTATATGAGGTATGGTGTATCCCAAAAACTACCTAGTTACTTTGGGGTATGAAGATGTGGTGGTTTTTTTCACGAGGTTCTTGTTTTGGTGCTTCACCCATGTGTCTTTGAGCAAGCCTTCTTAGAGAGATATGCTCAGGAAGTGTGACTTTGGGGGGAGTGGAAAACTAGTGGGGAAGTGGTTGTAGGATACCCATGATATTATTTATTGTATAATATTCTCTTATAGGTGATGCTTTGTGACAGTATCCATGGTGTCATTGGGACCATAGAATACCTATTTAGGTGACGTGTCAGTTTCACTTGTGGTTTACTATGCTTTAACATGTTTTATTTACTATTTTCATGTGTAGATCTGGGGAAGATCCTACTAAGTATACTATTATACTGACCCTAAATATATATAATCTATTTTTCCGGTCAGTTGGAGAATTTGTAGATGAGGCCGGTTACTACTAGCTTGTGGGTTGCAGGAGCTTTTTGGGTTTTGTGGTCACTACTGAATTTAATTTATTTTGGTACTTGATGTTTGTTATTTCAGTTTTAGTAGTTCTTGCATGAACATACATTTTTGTAATTGGGTTTCATTTATATTGTTGTTTAAGGATTAGTTTTTTGGTTTCTATGTTATCTCTCTCTTATACATCTGTTTCCTTTAGAGGGTAATGCCTCCCATTTTCATGTTTATAATACCCTCAGTACTAGTTGTGAACCCTTGGCCTACTGGAGGTGGGACTCAGGGGTCAATATCTCTCTTCTCCCATTACCAGAATAGGGGGGTACACATTGTGGGGAGGGAATCATGGATATTTCCACAAAAGGAAACCCTAAACATAAATAGTACCAAAAAGAAATGAGATTGTAACATCAAAGATTTACCACATTGGTAACATTCGAATAAAAAAACATTAAATTCAAGAATATGATATAGATATTTAAATACCATGAATTAAATTAAGTAATACATTAAAATTAATTCATAGATTATTTATTATACCAAACATTGAAATAATGGTGCACAATATGAAACATATATCAAGAAAATTGGATTGAGAAAAAGAAAACCCTTCCAAAGATCATACTTTTTGAAATGATAATTAATCCATGAAATAATGATGCGAACATACTTAAATCCATGTAAAATAGGTGTAAATATTGTATAAAATATTTTAGAGATAAATTCACAAGTAATCATTGTATAAAAAATTTAATGAAGAATTGTTATAACCCAATTAAAGGAAATTGAGTAAATAAACCCCTTACCTAAAGTCACAAATTTTTATGTATGTAATTTAAATACCCTATAATTAAATTATATTAATTATTGAACTATTTTATTATATTATATAGGTTTATTACATTATCATTAAACAATTTATTTCTTTTATTTCAATGGAATATTTAATTACATAATCGGTTAATTCCACAATAGTTATTTTGAGGATGTTCGATTCATAAATGAAAAATTGATTTTTTTGGTTTATCATTGTAAAATGAGTCATTATTAAAAAAAATATGAAGAATAATAACAATGAAATAATTATAATTTTAATATATCAAATACAATTTTATATTTTTTTCATGAAAATCAGTCACAAAAAACATAATACCTCGTCTCATGAGGTGGTAGTCTGCATGTACACATGAGTGATTATTTGACATTTAACTAGATGGAAAATAAATAAATAAAATAGAATATTATCTTTATATAATAATTATGAGTTTATAAAAATATTACTTCATTAAATCTATCCATATTAATATCCATGAGATATGATCTGGGTTTTTAAAAATGTATTACATCGCTAAATGGAGATGGTAGTCTGTATGCATGCACATGCGATGATTCAATTTTAAATGATTTTAATTGTAAGAATAAGGATGATATAGTGTATTTAAATAATTATTTTTAAATTGATATCATATACTTAAACTAAATCTATTATAATAACTACCCATGAAAAGAAATATCTTGAAACGAAATATATTAGTTCGCGAGAAAATAGTCCACATGAATGCAGAAATGATGGTTTCATTTTCTATATGATGGAAAAGGAAATGAATAAGATTATGGAATTAACATAATAAATTCTACATATATTTTATATACTTATTTTATTATATTGGAATGGTATGGAAAAATGTGAATGAGGTGGAAGAAGTAAACTAAAATGATCAGTTGAGACTATTACTTCCTCATTGAATAACCTCCAAATATTTCCTTAAATACCCTAGGGATGGTATTTTAAGAAGAGAAAAACCTCTATAATTTATAAAAGTAATTTAATAAGATGGGGTTTTTAAGGTTTTTTACTGATAAGTGGTTCAAAAAGTTCGAGGAAAAGAGGAGAGGTGGTTTCCTTTTATAAGTGATGGGTGGGGTATAATTGGAATTACATAAAGTATTAAATTAATATCAACTAATTATTAGGTTCTAGGGG
Organism: Viscum album; assembly: GCA_963277665.1. Classification (NCBI taxonomy): domain Eukaryota; kingdom Viridiplantae; phylum Streptophyta; class Magnoliopsida; order Santalales; family Viscaceae; genus Viscum; species Viscum album. Next base: position 2,001,493,706 of record OY728146.1, on the reverse strand, counting down.
GAAATTTATATATATATATATCAATATAAACTCATAAAATAAAAATTTATACAATTTTATTCAATGTTTTAATCGTTATCTCTTATTTTTAACACCCTATTTACCCTTTTAAACGATTATCCCGATAATAATGTTTTTGTACTCCTTTGGGGTCAAAAAAGTTTCAATTTAAGAAAATTTATTCATAAATGGTTAATGTTTGATATTTTATACCATATACCATTAAATGGAAAAAATATAGGGGTTTTATGAAATTTAAGTCATTTAAATAAATATTTTTTTAACATAAAATATTATTAAAGTCATTTTCAGTACTATTTACATAATTAACTCTAAAAAAATATAAATAGATTATTTTGGTTCATATATAACATTTAAAAACATAACTATTAAATTATTTAAATCTAATTCATTCATGGATAACTTTATTTCATCAATGAAATATTACATTTAAAAATTTTAAAATTATTTACTTGATTTTTTCAATTGCTAGCACAAGAATTGCGTTCGCATTGCAGAATAATTCAAGGTAATTAATTCATTAATATAAATTAAAAATAAATTAACATAATAAAAAATACTATTCATATTCAAAATAACCTTTTATAACCACTCAATAGTTATTTTTATACCAATAATATAATATTATCGGTATAAAAAGTAAGAAATAAACATTTTAGAATTTTACATTGTTAAAAATAATATAATGGTCTTTATCAAATAAAAATGAAACAAAATGAAATATTTTAAAATATTTTAAGGGGAGTTTAAATTAAACTCATAAAATCACATATAGGATTTTATATGGATTAATTTGAAACTGTATTTCATATTTTTAAACTTATTTTACATGTTTTACCATTACCGTGGTAAAATCATTTTTAAGAAGGTTACTATTTATTATAAACAAAAAATAAACTGTATCATTTAAAAAATTTGGACATGATGATTACAAATATGGAATCCATTATATAAAATTCATTCCCTATAATTGGTTGAAATTACATTTAAAATAAAACCACAAAATGCGCTGAAAACTATTTTCTAGAAAAATGTATTTTTAAGTATAAATATTTTTTATTTAAAATTTTAGAATAATGTAGATTATAATGAAATTAATTTGATTATGTTTAATATAAAAGAAAAAATTAAAATTTATCATAAAATTTTAAAAAAATGTACTTTTAAAACACTTCAAATGAAATGATAGTTTTATATAAAATCATTAATATTCACTATTCACTGAAAAGTCGATTTTTGAAAAAAGCTGAAAATTCCACCAAAAGATAATTATGATATAATGATTTAAAAAATGATATCATTTTTATAAAATATAATTTATAATTTTTTTAGAAATAATTTATAATTTGTTCTCATACAAGAAATGAAATGTTTTTTTAAGAAAAAATATTCTTGATTCCTAAAATGACTACTAAAAATTTAGTGGTTATTTCATAAGAATTAATCAATGAATTTGTATTGAGTGGAATGTGTAACACCCCAAGATTTTATGAAAAATATTCTTTTAATTTCATTAATGTCTTGTGTTGTATTCTACACCAAGATTACCCTGCACTATACGCAACACCGTATTAGCTTGCAGTACACGCAATAGTATTCTTGGATCGTGTTACACACAATTTTGATAATAGTTATTATACACAACATTGAGTATATATATATATATTCAATGTATAAATGAAATATGGTTGGATTATGTTATACGACACAATGAAAGATTCTTTCAGAACACGCAACCCTGACTTGGCTTGCATTACACGCAATCGCGACCTTCCTCGATAGCGTGTGTTGTACGCAATACCAGGTTTTAATAAAAAATGATATATTATTATAATATTATCATGAACGAGCCGTTATGAATAGTATTAACTAAATTTTCAATTTTATAACATTATTATTCATCTTACACATTTTCTATAACATGGTATAAGAATAAAATAAAATTTTCAGGTAAAATAAGTATTTTTAAAAAAATGCAGTTTTTCCACCTTTTGATGGAGCACCCACATTAAATTTAGTTTTTTACATGTTTATATGTTCAATTTGACAAAATAAAATTCTTTTTTTGAATCAGGATATAAAAATTTACATTAGATAAAGTTTTGATATTTTTCCGATAACTTTCATATTTTAATGAATAGTAAAAACACGCTATATTTTAATTAAAAACAACTTTTTTCATCGTAATATCTTATGTGGTTAAATTATAATATTGAATGGTTTTAAAGTATAAATAGAATATACTTTTACTATTTAATATAATGTATGTCATTAGCATTGATTTTACCTTGAATTCGTAGGTTAAAACAATTCAATCTTTTGCAATGTTTTAAAGAAAAACCCGTTTTCTTTCGACAACGGGATTAATTTTAATTTAATTTATGAATATTTTTTGTATAGAATTTGGAAAAACAGATTCCATATTTGGAATCAGTGGGTCCAAATTATGTTAATAAGCTACTTTTTATTTTTGGGCATTGTGAATAGTAACTACGGTAAATTTTATTTACTATAGTTAAAGGTAAATCGGGTAATTAAGAGTAAATATAAGATTATAAAATTACCCTAAAACGTGGAAAAATCCTATTTTATGGCTAAAAGTAGACCCATATAACCTAAGGGTCAGATTAGATTCATTTTATGGACTTTTGTCCATGAAAATTATTTAATTATTATTAAAACCAAAGAATGTGACAACATGTCACTTTCTTAAATCTTATAAGTATAATAATTTTAATTTAGTGATAAGCTTCATGAAACTTAGAACATGAATAGTCTCCAGAAATCTAATACAATTATCTACATAATAGAAATTTATTTAGAATTTTTAGGGATTAAATAATTATCATTTATCATGACACAAAGATGATGCAGTAATTGTCTTATTAATGAAATATTGACATAATTGATGTTATAAATGCCCAAATAAATGTAATCTGAGAATTTTTATCACTGAAATTACTTTTCTAGGTTAATATGACATGTTATTGTTGAAATAAGTAACTTGGTTCGAACTTATCATTCTGTTATGAATTTCATAAAAATCATGTACCAAATAGTGTCAAAATTGACATAAATTAGTTTTTAAAACAAATATTATATTATTAATTGTTATTTAATTCCTAAAAATCTAATTATCGGCCAAATGACTTATATAAGGATAGATATGTTAATAATAAACAACTTGAGGTTCTTTTGGCTTGATATAGTAAGTTTATTAACCTTATAGTGTAAGAAAACAAGAAGACACGGTCAAAGTTAAATTATCTAACTTAAAGTTAAGTCTAAATGATAAGGATAAAATTGATAACTAAACTTGTATAAATTCTATTAGATGAGAGGATTTCGACCCATCCCCACCTTATCTTCGAAATATATCAATTTGGAGCTATTTAAAACCGAACATGACTTTATAATAAAATAATATTTTTAGTTTTTCCAAAGGTGCCCCTCTCCTCCCTTATAAAAGGGAACCTCCTCCCTCTCCTCCTCACACCAATTTGAGAATTCAAGCTCGGCCAACCCCTGAAAAAATCTCTTCTACACTTCCCTAGTATCATCCTAGAGGTCCTGGTCTTCTCCAAAGACCATCCTTAGTTCTTTAAGTGGAGGTTAAGAAAAGGCGCGTTAAAAAGAGGTAATATCCATTACCGATCTTTTTCAATTTCTTTCTTCTTCAACTTCTTCTTCTTTAGTTGTTTCATGATAAAGTAATAACATCCGTATTTCTTATATACTGATATGATATTATAAATATGAAACAACTCTAATTAACCTTTTATCCATCCTACGGAAAAAGGTAATCACCGCGCGTGCGTACGTACGGAATACCGTCTCCACGCCGTGGTGTAATCTATTTTCCGCCACCACCTTAATTGGATGGGTATAATGGTGTAATGAGTAACTATATATGATTATTATAAAGTTATATTGATACTGAAATAGTATACAAACACTTCAACACAAGTTCAGGATCATGAGAACGATATCATCGCTCGTGCGTACGTACGGACTACCGTCTCCACGACGCGATGAGATTCATTCTCCATGTTAACCATTTAAGAATGATTTTAAAGTATATATAAGAAATAATAATGAAATATATGAAATTTTAAAGCTACTGTATTTATGTATATATGTATGTCATCTACTTACTTCCATTCTAGAAAATAAGGAAAGGAAAACAGCGTTCATGCGTACGTACGGACTACCGTCTCCATGAACGGTGTGTTTCATTTCATTTATCTATCTATTATATATATATATATAGTGAATATATATGATATATAAATCATGTTTTATATTCTGGAAGTAAGTAAATCATGATATAAGTAATAATAATGTCAATAACAACAAGTCCAAACACCTACGATAAATGAAACGATTTTACCCAAAACGCTTCTTTAACATGGAATTTACAAAAGAACGGGTAATATAAAGTCATAAGTGAACCATATATGATATAATAAAAATTAATATGATTCTGTAATAAGTTAATGACATTATTTAAATCATTATACAGGAGGTTCGGACACTTACGAAGCAAATCAGACTTAAGGTAAGGGAAAATCTCGCAATCTCAATTTTTATCCAAGATTGTTTGTACTTTGAAATTTACTGGGGTGTATTTTATCATCGAAATCCATGTTTCATAAATATGTAATATTATTTCCATCCACCTACAATTGTTTAAATCCATTTTTACCCTTCGGCGAGTTTTTAGTAAAGGATATGAAAGGAATCTTTTGTCATTTTTCGTACGAGGTACTTTTTGACTTTTCCGACAAAAGTATGAGAAGAATGTTCTTTTAACTTATACGACATGAATGGATTTTTAAAACCTTATTTCCAAGAAGCTTACTTTACAATTTTTCATGTTTATTTTTAATCAAATTATTTTAGTTTAGAATTGTATGACATGTTATGAAAGGAAAAGTGTTTTTGAAGAAGAAAGGATATTTTCCTCAAGAATGGAGTTCAAGTGTTTTATCAAAATTATTTTCCATCTAAGATAATAAAGGGTTCTGTTTCTATCCCTATTATTACATTGATTTGACTATGTTGTGTTGGAATTATTTTTATGAATTCCTTTATCTTATATGAATTGTTTTATGATGTCATGATGTTTAAGATTCCCATTTTTATTACATGGGTTAGGCTATGATGTATGGTTTATGATTTTGTGGCACACTTAATAATGGTATCATTATGAGATGGGTGGGCCCTATATCTCCCCCCAATGAATTGGGTAAAGATTTTATATCTCATGAGATAGACATGGCTGGAACGGTAGGTTATACCGGTTCAGTGAAACAGGACTGAAACGAGGAATGAACTCGGTTTAGAAAGGGACTTTGTCCACTAAGATAGTCTTGGAAATGAGTCTTGACTAAAAAGAAATGATTCTCTATGATTATGTGTGTATGCCAAAAAGTTTCATGTTTTATGTTATGATTATTGGGATTACATTTCACTACTATGATTTATCCCATGTTATGAAATTATGATCTCTTTTGCAGGTTAAGATTTCCCAAAGATATGTTCTTTTGAAAATGACGTGATTGATATTTATTTTGATTGACCTTACTGAGCATTTGAGCTCACCATTTTATGTTTTCTTTTCCCCAGGACATAAAGAAAGGATTTAGGTTTAGATAAAAAAATAAGATCTTTATGGGAGATGTTGAAGATCTTTCCCCACGATTAGAAGATTATATTCCGAGTTTCCAAAGACACTTAACTATTACGGTCCTTGTGTGTGTGTTTTTGTTATGTACTAAGTATTCCGCAAAAGTAATGTAATGTCCATGTACGTCAGGCTTCGGGTCTCTACAGTTGGCATCAGAGGAAAGGATTAGTCAACCTTTGGAAACTAGGATGTGAGAATGTTAGTGAGATCCCTAGAGATATTTCTAAGGTATGTCTAGGGATGTCTCTAGGGATAAGTATACATATAGGATATAGTCCTATAACTACGGTAACGATCATAGAATTTGACCTAAGATGTTGGATATTAAGGGTACTCCCCCTTTATTATGTTTTTTTCCCTAACATGATTTTTGCCTCTCACACTATTCTTTTTGGGTTTTAGACAATGGCTGGAACCCGAAGGAACCGTGTTGATCACTGTAATGGAAAATGCAATGATTGTCCTCCTAAACAAACAAATGTTATGGGAGATAGAGTGAAAAATATTATTGCTATACTTACACAAGCTATGAATCATTCTAGACTTCCAAATGAGCAGAGAAGGGAACAATATTCTATTGAGTCCTTCATGAGGCAACGTCCACCTTCTTTCAGTGGGTCTTCCGATCCACTTGTTGCTGAACAATGGATCCGTACAAATGAAAGGATATTTTCAGTTCTTCAATGTTCTGAACATGATAAAGTCATCTTAGCAGTATATCATTTGGAAGGTGAAGCTGATCAATGGTGGAATCTTATCAAGAATACGAGGCCAAGAGATGAAATTGAGTCCATGGAATGGGAAGAGTTCAAGAACTTGTTTTTCAGTAAGTACTTCCCTCGTATTCTTCGAACAAAGATGGAAAAGGAATTTCTTGAGCTGAATCAGAAGGATGATGAATCTGTTAGTATATACGAAGTGAATTTTACAGGACTTGCAAGGTATGCATCTGGCATTATCATCCAAACTGAAAGTAAAGTTGATCGATTTTTCAGTGGTTTAAAACCAAGTCTTCGAAGGGAATTAGCTATAAGAGACTTCAGTAGCTATGAAGAAATTGTGCGTTGTGCTATCAAGGTAGAAATTGAAGTTGGTGTTACATATCCATCTCATGGTTTTGACAAGAAACAAAAGATGGAGTTCAAGGAGAAATCTCAGAATAATGGTGAAAAGAAGATGAATTTTTCCTTATGCACAAAGTGTGGAAAGAAGCACGGTGTAGATTGTCTTAAAAGGACTAGAAAATGTTTTAAGTGTGGAAAAGAAGGTCATCGAGCAGCTGAGTGTCGAAGTAATGTAAAAAGGGTTTTTAATGATGTGAATAAAGCAAACACTGCAGATAACGCACCACCAACACTTCAATGCTTCAAGTGCAAGGAAATGGGGCATTATGCTAATAAATGCCCTAATCCAAGGGTTAGAGATGATCGACATGAGCAACCGCTTAAGGCAAAGGACAAAGGGAAGTCACATGCGATCACTATTGGCGATGTTGAATATGACAACGATGTGATGGAATGATTAAGTGTTTATGTAATGGGATTTCAAAATAGTATCATGGAATCTCATTTATGGTATTGTGGAATTTTGGAATATCTACGTATTGGTTTTCAATAATTATATGATACTGGTAACCAGGAAAAAAAATTGATTGAAATATTTTTGGAAAGTAGATGATATGCGCATAATGAAGGGACAAGAAGATAATGAGATGTTTGATTGTATTCATGAGCTCATGATTGATATAAGGACTAAGTATATAGAATTTTGAGGATTTTGGTATGTGGAAAGAGTTATCTTTTGACAGCACTCATGTTTTCACTAATATTCAATGGGTGTTCATTTTTCAAGAGATTACATGATTATGGTATTCACATGACTAGAATGTGACGAACAAGATATATGAGGGATAAATTATGGCATTCACGTGATCATTTTCTCTATACTATGAGCTTTGACCGAAGTATTTTAGATAAGCCTAAAGATCGGAATGAATTATGTTGGACATAAGTTAGTATTGTTTAAGGATAAAACTTTTTTTGATATTGTTGATGGGATGTTATAATAATGTAGTTTTAGAAAAAGGAAAACATGCAGGATGTGCGACAACCCATCGCGTCGTCCAAGGCTATGGGAATCAAACCCACAACTAAAGTGAGACAGGCCTTTATCGCATACCACTGGCCTACATAAAGTCCCTGGTTAGTAGAAACTAGTTTTATTTTATTAAGTGGTATGATATATGAAGTATAAGTTCATTTTTGGAATCGTATATGATTAACCTCACCAAAGACGGACTTATATATATTTGATAACTATTGATAAACTTTTGTTTGAAATAGATGGAATGACCCATCATTCTATCACATGATCTGTTAACACTTCACGAATAACAAATTCAACTTCATTTCTTTAAGAGATGAAGTGGAAATTGTTCAAAGCACGAACAACGGTGAGATTGTACCAAAATCAAGTAAGTATTTCTTCTAATTCAATTTTTTCAAATTTAGGGAAATGTTATTGAAAACCAAAAATGTTGTCCTAGTGATCTTATATCTGATGAATCAGATGGTACCCTATATCATCACAAATTTATGTATTTGCGATTGTTGGATTTTTCATAGCCATGTTCTCTACCACTCTCCATCAGAACTTGATGGTTAGATTTTTCTTCAATATCCATATTTTCACCTATGTTCTCCTACGTGGAAACCCAGTGATGAGTTAATTTGGGTAACCGTTACATTTCATACTTTAGTTTTTAAATCCATATTTTGGTATTCCTTTTTACAATGCGGGTTTCTATTAAACAAACTTTTGAGTAGTAAACCATTTATAACCCCGACGAATTTTGAGGGCGAAATTCATTTTAAGGGGGGTAGAATGTAACACCACGATATTTTATGAAAAATATTCTTTTAATTTCATTAATGTCTTGTGTTTTATTCAACACCAAGATTACCTTGTGCTATACGCAACACCGTATTAGCTTGCAGTATACGCAACACTATTCTTGGATCGTGTTACACACAATTTTGATAATAGTTATTCTACGCAACATTGAGTATATATATATATATATTCAATGTATAAATGAAATATGGTTGGATTCTGTTATACGAAACAACAAATGATTCTTTCACAACACGTAACCCTGACTTGGCTTGCATTACACACAATCGCGACCTTCCTCGATAGCGTGTGTTGTACACAATACTGGGTTTTAATAAACAATGATATATTATTATAATATTGTCATGAACTAGACGTTATGAATAGTATTAAATAAATTTTGAATTTTATAACATTATTATCCATCTTACACATTTTCTAGAACATGGTATAAGAACAAAATAAATTTTTCGGGTAAAATAAGTATTTTTCAAAAAATGTAGTTTTGCCGCCTTTTGATGGCGCACCCACTTTAAATATAGTTTTTGACATGTTTATATGTTCAATTTGACAAAATAAAATTCTTATTTTGAATCAAGATATAAAAATTTACATTAGATAACGTTTTGATATTTTTCCGATAACTTTCATATTTTAATGAATAGTAAAAACACGCTATATTTTAATTAAAAACAACTTTTTTCATCGTAATATCTTATGTGGTTAAATTATAATATTGAATGGTTTTAAAGTATAAATAGAATATATTTTTACCATTTAATATAATGTATGTCATTATCATTTATTTTACCTTGAATTCGTAGGTTAAAACAATTCAATCTTTTGCAATGTTTTAAAGAAAACCCATTTTCTTTCGACAACGGGAATAATTTTAATTTAATTTCTGCATATTTTGTGTATTGAATTTGGAAAAATATATTCCATATTTGGAATCAGTGGTTCCAAATTTTTTTAATAAGCTACTTTTTATTTTTGGGCATTGTGAATAGTAACTACGGTAAATTTTATTTACTATAGTTAAAGGTAAATCGGGTAATTAAGGGTAAATATTAGATTATAAAATTACCCTAACACTTGGAAAAATCCTATTGGATGTCTAAAAGTAGACCCATATAACCTAAGGGTCGGATTAGATTCATTTTATGGACTTTTTTCCATGAATATAATTTAATTATTATTAAAACCAAAGAATGTGACAACATGTCACTTTCTTAAATCTTATAAGTATAATAATTTTAATTTAGTGATAAACTTCATGAAACTTAGAACATGAATAGTATCCATAAAGATAATACAATTATCTACATCATATGAATTTATTTAGAATTTTTAGGGATTAAATAAGTATCATTTATTATGACACAAAGATGATGCAGTAATTGTCTTATTAATGAGATATTAACATAACAAATGTTATAAATGCCCAAATAAATGTAATTTGAGACTTTTTATGACTTAAATTGATTTTATAGGTTACTATGACATGTTATTGTTGATATAAGTAACTTGGTTCGAACTTATCATTCTCTTATGAATTTCATAAAATTCATGTACCAAATAGTGTCAAAATTGACATAAATTAGTTTTTAAAACAAATATTATATTATTAATTGTTATTTAATTCTTAAAAATCTAAGGTTAGGCCAAATGACTTAAATAAGGATATATTTATTAATAATAAACAACTTTTGGATCTTTTGTCTTGATATAGTAAGTTTATTAACCTTATAATTTAAGAAAACAAGAAGACACGGTAAAAGTTAAATTATCTAACTTAAAGTTAAATCTAAATGATAAGGTTAAAATTGATACCTAAAATTGTCTAAATTCTATTTGATGAGAGGATTTCTACCCATCCCCACCTTAGATTATAAATATATCAATTTAGAGCTATTTAAAACCGAACTTGACTTTATAATAAAATAATAGTTTTAGTTTTCCCAAAGGTGCCCCTCTCCTCCCTTATAAAAGGGCACCTCCTCCCTCTCCTCCTCACACCAATTTGAGCATTCAAGCTCGGAAAACCCCTGAAAAAATCTCTTATACACGTCCCTAGTATCATCCTAGAGGTCCTGGTATTCTTCAGACACCATCCTTAGTTCTTTAAGTGGAGGTTAAGAAAAGGCGCGTCAAAAAGAGGTAATATCCATTACCGATCTTTTTCAATTTCTTTCTTCTTCAACTTCTTCTTCTTTAGTTGTTTCATGATAAAGTAAAAAAATAAGTATTTCTTATATACTTATATGTTATTATAAATATGAAACAACTCTAATTAACCTTCTATCCATCCTACGGAAAAAGGAAATCACCGCGCGTGCGTACGTACAGAATACCATCTCCACGTCGTGGTGTAATCAATTTTCCACAACCACCTTTATTGGATGGGTATAATGGTGTAATTAGTAACTATATATGATTATTATAAAGTGATATTGATACTGAAATAGTATACATACACTTTAACACAAGTTCATGATCATGAGAACGATATCATCGCTCGTGCGTACGTACGGACTACCGTCTCCACGACGCGATGAGATTCATTCTCCATGTTAACCATTTAAGAATGATTATAAAGTATATATAAGCATTAATAATGAAATATATGACATTATAAAGCTACTGGATTTATGTATATATGTATGTCATCTACTTACTTCCATTCAAGACAATAAGGAAAGGAAAACAGCCTTCATGCGTACGTACGAACTACCGTCTCCATGAACGGTGTGTTTCATTTCATTTATCTATCTATTATATATATATATATACTGAATATATATGATATATAAATCATGTTTTATATTCTGGAAGTAAGTAAATCATGATATAAGTAATAATAATGTCAAGAACAACAAGTCCAAACACCTAAGATAAATGAAACAATTTTACCCAAAACGCTTCTTTAACATGGAATTTACAAAAGAACGTGTAATATAAAGTCATAAGTGAACCATATATGATATCATAACAATGAATATGATTCTGTAATAAGTTAATGACATTATTTAAATCATTATACAGGAGGTTTGGACACATACAAAGCAAATCGGACTTAAGGTAAGGGAAAATCTCTCAATCTCAATTTTTATCCGAGATTGTTTATACTTTGAAATTTACTGGGGTGTAATTTATCATCCACATCCATGTTTCATCAATATTTAATATTATTTCCATCCACCTGAAATTGTTTAAATCCATTTTTGCCCTTCGGTGAGTTTTTAGTAAAAGATATGAAAGGAATCTTTTGTCCTTTTTCGTACGAGGTACTTTTTGACTTTTCCGACAAAAGTACGAGAAGAATGTTCTTTTAACTTATACGACATGAAGGGATTTTTAAAACATTATTTCCAAGAAGCTTCCTTTACAAGTTTTCATGTTTATTTTTAATCAACTTCTTTTAGTTTAGAATTGTATAACATGTTATGAAAGGAAAAGTGTTTTTGAAGAAGAAAGGATATTTTCCTCAAGAATGGAGTTCAAGTGTTTTATCAAAATTATTTTCCATCTAAGATAATAAAGGGTTCTGTTTCTATCCCTATTATTACATTGATTTGACTATGTTGTGATGGAATTAATTTTATGAATTCCTTTATCTTATATGAATTGTTTTATGATGTCATGATGTTTAAGATTCCCATTTTTATTACATGGGTTATGCTATGATGTATGGTTTATGATTTTGTGGCATACTTAAGAATGGTATCATTATGAGATGGGTGGGACCTATCTATCCCTCCAATGAATTGGGTAATGATTTTATATCTCATGAGATAGACATGGCTGGAACGGTAGGTTATACCGGTTTAGTGAAACATGAATGAAATGAGGAATGAACTCGGTTCCGAAAGGGACTTTGTCCACTAAGATAGTCTTGGCAATGAGTCTTGACTGACAAGAAATGATTCTCTATGATTATGTGTGTATGCCACAAAGTTTCATGTTTTAAGTTATGATTATTGGGATTAAATTTCACTACTATGATTTATCCCATGTTATGAAATTATGATCTCTTTTGCAGGTTAAGATTTCCAAAAGATATGTTCTTATGAATATGACGTGATTGATATTTCTTTTTTTTACCCTTACTGAGCATTTGAGCTCACCCTTTTATGTTTTATTTTCCCCAGGACATAAAGAAAGGATTTAGGTTTAGAAAAAAAAAGAAGATCTATATGGGAGATGTTGAAGATCTTTCACCATGATTAGAAGATTATATTCTGAGTTTCCAAAGACACTAAACTATTATGGTCCTTGTGTGTGTGTGTTTTTATGTACCAAGTATTCCGAAAAAGTAATGTAATGTCCATGTACGTCAGGCTTCGGGTCTCTATAGAATGATTGTAAATATATTAAATAATTTTGTTAATCTTATTCATACTATCCAATTCAATGACATGTTTATAACTGATATATTAAAAATAATATTATTTTGTGGTTCATTTAAGTTTGGTGATTTGTGTCATAAACACTAACAAACATAATATTATTTTAAAATCATAAGGTATTTCATTAGACCCCTTACATAAATTGAATCATTTAAATTTTATATTGTTCTTGGAAATTCAAAGCTTTAAAATTTAAAAATATCTTTTCTGTAAACCCTCCTCATAGAAAGTGTTCATAAAACTTCTTTTTGAAAAGAGGGTAAGGGAAATAAGAATTTATTTTTGAATAATACATAAATATGTTTAAATATAGGGAAAAATTTGTGTGAATTAAAAATATTTACATGGAGAATAAATTTAATTTCCAAATAATGATGGGTAATGAAAGAGAATGTGATCATGAGAAAGTTAATGGCTACAAAATCATGAATTAATAAGAGAGAAAGAAGTCCATAAATTCACCTAAAATGATTGTAAAAATATGATTTTTAAATTATGATGGATTATTTTATTATCCAAAATAAGAACATTGGAAAATATAAATATTTTATTTTTATTAATTCCAAAAAATTTCATCATTTTTTTGCGTGTTTGAACAAATTTCCACTTCCATCTCATCTCATATTCCATGTGAAATTTTTCAATAATGAACCCCTATCATTCCTAAAGGATCAAGTTTTTATAGATTATAGGATCTATAAAAATATGAAAAGATAATCCTCAGATTTTTTTTAAATCCAAAATGGTTATCATAAGGTATGATAATATCCAAAATAAATAAGAAATCATATGAAGAAACAATATATTTAAATCCAAAATTTCCATAATAACACCCAATGTTTGACTTAGAATACTCCATAAATAATTAACCCTGTATATAAATTAAACTAAAGAACCTCAATATAAATGAATGTTTTAACTTCAAATGTTATCTCATTTCTTTTATATTACATCCCTAAAAATGTAATAGAATTATTCCGAAATAACCCTTCATGTTATACCTAATGGTTTCATATATCTCAACCAAATAAAACATCTCCCAAAATATCATTAATCAATTTAAAATAAGACAACATGAAACCATAAAAGGGTGTTTATGAATTTTAACTTACGATCATGCTTAAAATTATAAACCCATGATGGTATCCATATTTCTTAATTTAAAATCCCTTGAAAAAATTATAATCTCCAAATTTATCTTATATCATATCTGATACCAACTATGATATTTCGGAACCCATACTCAAAGATTTGGTTCAAAAAACCTTTATCTCTACATTTTTGATTTAATAGTGATGATTCTGAACAAATTTTAGTCATAAAAAATACAACATGAAACATAAATATTTGATCAATTATATACAGAAGACATTTTTGGTTTAGAATTTTTGACAATTGGGAAAAAAATCGTACCTAACAATACCCATGTGTTTATGTGCTCATTTTCCTCATTATACCCATATTTTATTAGTTTTCATTAATTCTTCATCATCACCCACCTGAAACCATTCTAGGAACACCTTACATAACATTTTTATTAATAAATTGAGGAAAATAATCATAATAAGGGAGATATCAAATGCCCCGTAACGGTAAACATATACATCAATAATTAAATATACTCAATGAGAACAAGATGAGCATAAGGCCATGAGAAAATATTCAATATTCATGAAAATAAAATAAGATAATTCCTAATAATAAAAATATAGAACATAAAAAATGACACATGGAATAGATATTTAGATAAATATGAGAGACATATGAGTCAACGATCATGATCCATTTGAAAATAATCCTTGATCAAAGGAAACATTATAACTTATTATAAGAACAAATAAATTGTGATATCAATTTGGATCATCAAACATTAATCATGGAATCTACTAAAAATGATAATTATAATATTCTCTTATGTGTGAATTACAAAAATGAACACTACTATCTCTTATTAGATACTCATATTCAGAAAAATCTGTTATATCATAGGAGTAAATTACAACCATAACTCCATTTATAAATAGTATCATAAAATAGTCAACTCCATCACATTACCCAATGCATTGGAGGTTTATAATAGACCCGCCAATCCTCATTTTATAACATAACTACCCATATTTCGTTTATAATGTAAACACCCATCGTTTTTTATAATGGAATCTTCTATTAAAAAACCAAATATATGTACATGTACCATAGAATGAACAAAAAATTTTGAACCATTCACTTTTCCCCATCAAACCCCTGAAATCAATCATAAATCCTTTTTAGATTGATTTTTCCATGGAATGTAAACATGCTTCATAACAATATCATTAAAAAATTATAACCCATATAAAGAAATAATAAGGGTGGTATCATTAGAACATAACCCCATTGGATCATAATAAACAATAAATCATATTAAAGTAGGTGAAAAATAAAATTTTAATGAATATTTATGATATATATTTGAAAACAAGGAAACAAATAATTTCTTTTGATAGTGTTTTAAACAAAAATTCCATGAATATTGAGAACAAGATTTTATTTTAAATAAACCAAAGAAAAATATAAGAAAAACTTCAAAGAAAATAAAAGTTATAATGACAAGAAAAGTCATTCATTTGGAAAATGATAAAGAAAACACATGTTTTGTAGTCACTGAAAAAAGTAGCCTTTTTTGGAAAATGATGAAAAGGTTCCATTTAAAAAGTTGAAAGAATAAAATATAGTGTAAAATTAATATAAAATTAATTTATTTAGAGAAAATAATACTATTTAAATTTTTTTAATATCCTTGACATGAAAGGGAATATATTCCAGAAAAAATAGAAATAATTTTGGATTTTCCATAAAAATGTTATTTTGATCTCCTTAAGTACCAAATAGGGGAAAATAAAATGAAATAATGGAAAAACAAATATTTAAATATAGGGTATTTTTAATGTCCTATAATTTTTGTGTAAATATTTTTTTAAAAAATATATATGGAATTATTTTGAGACCAAGAGCCTTGACGGCACATTATTTTGAGGCCCGGTGAGCCTTGAACAGAATTTTGAACATTTTTTAAGTACATTTAGTAAACGTGCGAGTGGGTTTTTCTGACTTTTGAACTAGTTATCGGATCTAAAATCTATGAGCATAACTGAATTCCTAATGTCGGGATTTTCCTAGAAAGGAATTAACTTCGACCGACAAGGGTCGGACAAAAAATATATTTTTTTTGATTTTTCGGAGAAATAATAAAATAATTTTAAAATTTTATTTTATTTCATTTCTCACCATTTAGCGGTAGACTATGACGTTGCGGTGCGGTGGTTATGTGCATTAATGGAAAATCATAATGGAATGTTTTTTATCCAGCATAATAGCTACGATGATTCAAAAATGTATCAACATAACAATGTGACAACAAAGCGTAATAGAAACACCACAACATGTTTTATTTTTAGTAACACATTGGGGGAAATCAGTTGGTGGAATTTTCTCTGAAGATGAACGTGGAACCTCTATCTCCCTCTACCTTCGACGACGAATGTTATTGAGGAGTGCTTGTGGGATAGATTTGAGAGATGAAGAATGTTGATGAATGCTAACAGGGTGGTAGGTCCAGGTTGGCTTGGCCGACCTGGGTTAAGTCAGTGGATCCTATTTTGGGTCGGTTGGGTAGGTCCGACTAGGTCGGGCCGGGTCTAGAACCAACCAACTCCTTTTTGAAAAACGTCAATAACGTACCGACCGAGCGTCTATGGTAGGAGGACCCATTTGAAAAGGTAGTCCTTTTAAGATAATCAATGTGAATTGTGGCGGAGATTGTCATGTGGCTAGGTTGGATCGGTCTCAAATCCAACCAGGACCTTTTTACAGAAATATCTATATCTTAAAAACCATGCATCCATTCAACATGCCATTTTTTTGTTGGGACCCTTATGAAGAGATGGTCCTTTGGGTTATTCTATGTGGGACCTCATGGTGGTTGAGGTACAACCGACGGATTGAGGAGAAGATCCTATGAAAATCAAGCATGCTATGTGTGGGAATCCAATGTCTGGCTGTGACATGAAGAATGCAGAGTGACCCCTCATTAACCAGCCTAAGAGCGACCCTTCATGGATCAACATAATAGAGACTCTTCCTAGTTCAACATAAGATAAACCCATCATGGATTATAATAAGAGAAACCCTTCAGGGATTAGCATAAGAGAGACCATTTTTGGATCAATAGTAGTTCAACCCATCACAGATCAACTGTAGAGCGACCAATCATTGATCAGAAGTAGATCCACCCTTCACGGATTAGCATTAGAGTAACCTTTCGTAGATCTTCAAGAGATCATCTCAATAGAATAAGATGATCTAGCTTTACAACTAATCATATTTACTTCTTTACTTAATTTAATCCTGGTATAAGTTGTGTCTTTTTCATTGTGCTTTACTTTAGATTTTTCTTTTGGGTATTTTCCTTCATGGATTTATATGATACTTGAGTTGGTCTTGGGGTCCCTATTGAGTATTGTTATATTCAACCCTTTACGGGATTCTCCTACACCTATTGTGTCTTGTGTAGATTACAGATAGCTTTGACTGAGACATTGGAGAGCCCGGGCTAGATAGTGCTCAGAGGTGGATTGATAGGCATGGTGTGCTGCAACGGCATATGATAGTGAGATACACCTGACCTTCAGGTATGATCTTTGGAGGACGACCTCCAGAGCTCGAATATCCTTTTTTGTACATTCCTTTCAGTTGGCCTTGTATTCTATCCCTTGTATTTTATGTTTACACCATTTACTATCAGTGGTGGTACTTTATGGTGGTTTTATTACTTTCTTTCCTTTGTGATTTTCATTGTGCAGTATTTCCCTGTGTGTGTATACTAGTTTAAAGGAAATGAATTCCTTTTTGGGGATATTTCATTCCTATGCTAGTCACCTGCCCCTGGCCAATGGAAGGAAGTCATGGGGTATTCACAACACATGCCCTGGGGGACTAGTTGTGACCATGTGGTATCAAAGGGTGGTAGGTTATACAAGAAGAACTAAGAGTCTGTATTTTAGATGGGGGAAATAGTATTTAGTGTTTTGTGTTCTAATTTCATTCTAGGGAGTCCAGTGTTTGTGTAGTGGCCGACGTATCCATATAGTAGGATAGTGAATTCTATTTTCCGATTAGGTACATGAAAACACTGGTTGCATGTGTTTTGGAAATGTTTTTATCTAGATATCTTTTGAGTTAGTTCACCAGGTATAAATTATTGACCATGGTGTATCTGTTTCCCTATAGGATGCCTCCCCAAAGACATCCATCTGGGATTCCATTGAGGGATCACGATAATGGCCAACTGAACGATGAGGCATCGAGATAGGGACCACTTACAGTGATAGCACCTTCAGGTGGTGTACGAACAAGACCACCACCCGTAAAGAAGATGTTGTTACCAGCCCCACCATCAGACAATGAATTCCGACTGAGCAGGCTCCACAAGTTCCAAAGATAGGGGCCTATGAGAAATTGAGGCAAGACTGATCCTCAGGAAGCTAAGGATTGGCTGGAGGCAGTTACATGGGTTTTTTATCTTGGTTGAGACACCTGCAGACCGGATGGTGGTCCTAGACACTAGCCTTTTTCAAGTAATGATAGGGACATGGTGGATCATGACTCTTTAGACACACGAGGAGGTTACCCCTTCCTTTTTGGACTTTGAGAGGTTCTTCAGGGTGGATCTTGTACCATCAATTCTATGCTCAATGCATATTCATGAGCTACTTCACTTAAAGTAGGGAAGGCAGACTATGGACCAGTAATCAGAGAGGTTTACTGACCTCTCAGACTACTAAACCAACATGGTATAAGACCCTTTATTTAGTGATCAGACCTTTGAGCATAGAATCCAATGGTAGATCAGGGCGTCGATGATTTCCCTTAGTATCCCGACATAGGCTGGATGGCTAGAGAGAGCTCTACTGGCGGAGAGCTTCCTAGAAAAAAAAAGCATCAATGGTTAGAGCCACCATCAGACAATAGGTGGCCGAGTCTTCTGCAGAATGCAGTAGTCAGATGACGCATAGATCCAAAATGGCCATACCTTGCAGAGGACGACCCCATCATGAAGGGTCGGAGGTGTGGAGCACATGAGGAAATGGAGGTCAACAGAGGGATAGAGTTTGTTACTACTACGATGGGCGGGGACACATGGCTCATGACTTCCCAACCCGCCAGACAGATGATTAGCAGATGTTCATGGGACCTCCAAGGCGGAGGCAGAGGTTCGAGCGAGATGGTCCTCAAGATGGAAAATGTGGCAGGGGAGTAGTCGGAACAATAGGTGGTGAATGACGGTTCGAGGTAATACCTCCACCACCCCCAGGTGTTCCACCACGAGATCATGGAGCCGGCGGATAGTGGTGAGCTCAGTTCTGGCAGTGGATGCCTATGACCATGGAATTGCAGATAAGATATGAGGTATGATCATTGTCTTCTCCACCTTATCTGCAATTATTAGAGACATAAGTTCCTGTCACTCTTTCCTTGCCACTGGCCTCGTTCGAGGGTCGAAGGTTTTGGAAGAGTCATTGGATCTATCCTTACTATTGGAGACTTCTATCGGAGGGCATTCGATTATTAAACACTAGTGTCAATAGTGTGAGCTTACTGTATGAGGAAAAAGCTTCAGCTGGGATCTCATTGTAGCAGCATCGATTCCTTACAACGTCATCTTGGGTATGGACTGGTTTTCCATAGTCCATGCTCAGATAGACTATTTTAGGAACAAAGTGTGGTGTGTCTATGAATATGGGATGATTTTTTCTTTCACCAGTGAGAAAGTAACCCTGGTATCATAGGATGGACTCTCTAGGAGAAGAGTGAATCTAATCACTCACTAGTCGGATAGCCTCACCCTCACTACTGTGGATGAGACGAGTTTGATATTTCATACAGTTGTGGACAAGTATGTGGACATATTTATAGATGATGTCCCCAGACTAACTCCTTGTAACGTGGTATATTTCTTCATTGAGCAGTACCCCATGAAGACACTGATATCTACCACTTCTTATTGGAGGGCTCCCATGGGGCTCTTGGAGATGAGAGTATTATTGGAGGTCTGGAAGAGGAAGTTGTTCACAAGACCCTATTTTTTCCATGGGAATAGTTATTGTTGTTTTCCAAGAATCGAAGGATTGATGACCTCTTTGATTAGCTGAAGGGAGCAAGGTGGTCCTTGAAGATAGACCTTAGATTAGGCTATTATCAACTGCAGGTATGTGATGAAGATGTACTGAAGACATACTCAAGATGTCGGTATGGACACTATGAGTTTTTGGCAATTCCTATTGGTGTGACCAATTCCTCAGCGGTGTTCATGGGACTCAGGAAAATGATATTCCAACCTAACCTAAATCATTTTTTCGTAGTCCTCATTGATGAAATCTCGGTGTACTTGGCGTCAAAGGAGGAGAATGCTACACAACAGTGAATATTCTTGTATACACACTGAGAGCACCATCTTTACAGTAAGATCTAGAAGTTCCCATTCTGGATTTGGAAGGTCCACTTTCTAGGGTACGTCATCTCGAAGGCAGGTGTTTTTGTGTATCTAGTGAAGAAAGAGGCAATGCTTTCTTGGGAGCCACCAAGGAGGGTAAAAAAAATGACGCGTTTCCTAGGGTTTTCTAGTTACTACTGAAGGTTCATACCCAAATTTTCCAAAGTAGCATAACCCTTGTTGTCTTTGAAAAATAAGGGACATCCCATCATATGAATGGAGAGGTGCCAAAAGAGTTTCTAGGAGCTAAGGCAGAGACTCATGAGTACCCCCATATTAAGACTACATGAAAGGGGCATTAGACATGTAGTCTTTTATGATGCATCAGAAACCAGACTGGGTTGTGTCATAATGCATAAGTGAGCAGTGATCACTTACGTCTCATGGTATTAGAGTTATCATGAGTAGAAATATGTGACCCATGACTTAGAGTTAGCAGTTGTGGTATTTTCCTTGAAGATGTGGTGGTACTACTTGATGGGTGAACGATTTACCGTTTACTCCGACCATAAGATTCTCAGGTATATCTTGTCACAGAAGGACCATAACATGAGTAAACAGCTATGAATGGAGTACCTATAGGAATATGACTTTGATATAGTCTATACTATAGGGAAGGGGAACATGGTAGATGACATGCTTAGCAGGAGGTCTAGTTTAAAGCTGTTGAGTGAGGTGATAGAGAAGCTAGCCATGATGCAGATAACCTTCATGAATGATGATGGAGAATCTTACCTCTAATCTATGACTATCACTCCCCACTCTTATAGTGGGTTAGGGAGGAAAATCTTGTGGATATTGAATACAAGGACCGAAGTGCATATATATCCTCAGGATAGGATCCTGATGAATTTTCAATAGATGGGGAGCACATCAAACTTTTCAGAGGATGCACCATAGTACTGGTGACATTACGAGAGGAGGTGTTGAGGGAGTTCCATAAATCCCCTTTGGAAGTACATCCTGGTGTGGAAAAGATGTACCAGGCCCTCTGACGTTAGTACAGGTGGCCAGGGATGAAGAAAGTAGTGGAAGAGTTCATTTCATGATGCTTCACTTGTCAGCAAGTGAAGGTAGAGCACTAGGTCCCAAAAGGCATGACACAACCATTGTAGGTATCAGAGTGGAAGTGAGATGGTATGTCTACGGACTTTGTGATAGGGTTACCACACACATCTAGGGTCCATGACTCTATCTGGGTGATCATTGACCGACTCACCAAGTCAGATCACTTCCTACCCATTCATGAGTAACGATAGGTAGAGGGCTTAGGGAACCTCTACATCAATTAGATATTTTGGATTCACGGGGTGCCATTGATGATTATCTCAGACCGTGATTCATTCTTTACACCCTAGTTGTAGAAGGGGTTGTAGGAGAGGTTCGCGACTTAAATAATCTTGAGCACAGCCTTTCACCCATAGACTGATGGTCAGACGAAGAAAACTATACATACCTTGGAGGACATGATTCGTACTTGTGTCCTATATTTTGGTTATAGTTAAGAGGACCACCTACCTCTAGTGGAGATTGAGTGAAAAAATAGCTATCACTCCACTATTAGCATGGAACTGTTTGAGGCATTATACGGGTGGCCATGCAGATCACCTCTATGCTAGATAAACCCAGGGGAGTCAACAATCATGGGTCCAGAGTTGGTACGAGCTACCATTGAGAAGGTGCAGATCATCCAGGTGCAGATGGGGAATTCACATAGTAGACATTTGTCATATGCCTATAGGAGATGAATAGCATTTGAGTTCGATGAGGGAGAACATGTTTTCTTTTAGTTATCACACTGATGGGGAAGGTGGAGATTTTTCCGGGGAAGCAAGTTATCTCTGAGATTCATTAGACATTTTTAGATCCCGAATAGAGTAGAAGAGGCAGTGAACTGCCTAGATCTTCCAAGAATGATGCATCGGGTGCATGATGTTTTCCACATGTCGTAGCTGAGGAGGTACGTGCATGATCCATCACACATCATCAACTGTGGAAAGATGTACATTGATGATGTGGAGACGTTTATGGAGTTTCCAGTGGAGATAGAGGATCGATAGGAGTGGGTCCTTCCAGGATGGTCAATTCTATTGTTGTGCATTTGGTGGCATCACAGGAACCTCTAGGAGATCACGTGGGAACAAGAGGCTCAGATTCATGCTCAGTACCCCCATTTGTCTTATTGTCATTTGTTTTGGCTTTTGGGGACATAAAGACCTAAGGTGGGGAGAATTTAATGTCTCATAATTTCACTGTATTTTTTAAACTTATATTGAATTATTTGGAGACCAGGCACTTTGACAGTATGTGATCTGAGGCCCAGTTATCCCAGAATAGAATTTTTAACTTTTTTTATGTACATTCAGTAAATGTGCGAGTAGGTTTTTCTAACTTTTGAACTAGTTCTCGGATTGAAAATCCAAGGGCACCATTGAAACCGAAATTCCACGATTCACCTAGAAAGGACATAAATTCAACTGAAAAGGGTCGGATTGAAAAGATATATTTCAGACTTTTCGAAAAAATAATAACATAACATTAAAAAGTTATATTATTTCTTTTCTCATAGTTTAGAGATGGACAATGGCGTTGTAGTTTTGAGACGAGGTGAATTAAAGGAAATTCATAATATCACATTTTTGTGCAAGAGTAACATCTATAGTGTTTCATAAATGAAGCAGCGTAACAATATGACAATGTTTCATAACAGAAACACTTCGAAGTGTTTTACATTTAATAAAATGTTGTGGGAAATTAGTTGGTGGAATTTTCTCCAACGAATAACGTGGAACCTCTCTCTCCCTCTCCCTTCCATGATGAATTATATAGATGATCAATAGTGGGATAGATTTGGGAGACGAAGAATGATGACAGACACTAATGGAGAAAGAATTAATGATGACTCAAAGCATCATATCTCGTTAGAGATATATCCTCAAACTAGGTAGGGGTTATTCTTTCATTGTGATAAATGTTCTTTCCCCATTCTTTGTTCTAAAAACAAAGAACACAAATCAACCCACGAACATGCTGATTTGCGGATCATGTGTTCTTGTGGGAGGGTTTCTAAATTCCATAAATTGAATGGAAGGGTAGATTCATGTTTTTAAATCCCAAACTTTCCTTTGAATATACAACTCTAATGCGAAGATTACAAGAGACTTGAATAAGGCCTGAGTACCTCCGCCTCGCGTGTACTTGTGCATTCTTCATGGATAAAATTCTCAATGTGGTGGAAAGGAGAGTTTGAAGCCATCATAGTGAAGTTAGAAACCTTATGGACCCCTAAACATAGACGGTTCAATAAACAAGCCCCTGAAACAACTCTTATGGCCCGCACAGGCAGCCACATGTGCGGCGGCGGCTGCGGACGGAGGGAGGGGGCGCGCCCGTTCACGCGCCGTGACGGTGTGAAGACGCAGCGCCAACCGATGCCCTATAGAGAGGGGTGGCCCGCGTTCTAGCTACTCGGGTGAGTTGGAAGCATGATTTTGAAGACCAAATGAGTGGAATTTGGTCCATCTAGATTGGTCGACCACATAGCACAATAACCAAGGTCACTTGACTATAGGGGAGGGAGTCGACCCTGAGGCAACCGTAGGGTGAGGCGAGCCGGACCCGGCTTTAAGCCACGTCCCAGATAGACCCATGTCCAAACAAGACTATGACCAAATAGACCATACCCATGGTTGGCTGGGTTTGTGTCAGGTTAGAAGACGCTAGTCAGGTCAGTGAACCCCGGTCCAGGTCACGTCGGTCAGTCTGGACCCGGAGCCAACTAACGCCTTTTTGTAAAAAAACGTCAATAACTTACAGACCAAGCATCTGATTGATATGATGTATATGGATCAATGACCCTTGTAATGAGGTGGTCTTTCTTAGATACTCTACGTGAGTTTTGGAGGATATTTTTATACTACCAGGTTGGATTGGACTCAAATCCAACCGCACCCTATTTACAAAAAATGACCATATCTTACAGACCAGTTGTACGTTCGATGCGCCATCTATTGTGTTGGTAACCTTACAATGAAATAGTTATTTAGGTTTCTTTATGAGGGAATTTTTGGCAGATGAGGTAGGAATGATGGATTAAAGATCTGATCCTCTAGAAATCAAGCGTGTTATATGTGGGAATCTAGTGGTTGGCTGTGATGTGAAGAATGAAGAGTGACCCTTCGTGGATCAACCTAAGAGCGACCCTTCGTGGATCAACATAATAACAACCATTCATGGATCGACCTAAGAGAGACCCTTCCTGTATCATCATAATAGAGACCCTTCATGGATCAGCATAAGGGAGACCTTTCATGCATCAGCATAAGAGAAACCTTTTGGGGATCAACAGTAGCGCAACACATTTTGGATCAACTGTTGAGAGACCCATCATGGTTCAGAAATAGAGAAATCCTTCATGGATTAACTGCAGAGTGAACCTTCATGGATCAGCAGTAGATCCTATCAATATAATAATATGATCTACCTTTACGACTAATCATAATTACTTTTGTACTTATGTTATACCTGGGGTGAGATGTGTCTTTTTATTTAGTCATTACTTGATATCGTGCTTTGTGGTATTTTCCTTCATGAAGTTCTGGGAGACCCGAGTTGGTCTCGGGGTCCCTACTGATTATTGTTATAATCACCCATGCAAGGGCTTCACCCACACCCATTGTGTCTTTTGTAGATGACAAAAAACATTGATGGGACTTTGGGGAGCCCGGGCTAGACAGTGCTCAGAGGTGGATCGATAGAAGTGGTGTGATATTGTTAAATCAAACCATGAGCTATACCTACCCATCAGGAATGATCTTGATAGATGACCTATGGATATTGTATTTATTTTGTTGAACTTTCCTTTCAGTTTAGCTTTTAGTCTGACCCCTTTACTTTCATTTTACACCTTTTACTCTCAGTGGTGGTACATTTTTTGTGGTTATATTAGTTTCTTTCCTTTTTGGGTTTATTTTTGTAGTATTTCCCTATCTATGTGTGAAATTTTCTAAAGTCAATGCCTTCCCTTTTGGGGATATGCCTTTCCAATTCTAGTCACCAGCCCCTGGCCTATGGAAGGTGGGCTTGCGGTAGTCATGAAATGATCCTTGGGGGATAGGTTGTGAAAATAATAATTGTGATGTATTTTAATAAATTAAGATCATTCAATTTACCACAAATGAGGCTTAGATATACACAATCTTGAAAATAAATGAGATTGCACAATAAATCCTTTACCAATTTAGTATATTTGGATTCAAAAGTCATTGAAAGAAATAATGTTATGTGGATATATAAATACCATGAATTAACTGATGTAATATGTAAAGATTCATTCATGGTGTAGTAATTACACTATAAAAATAAATCATGGTCCATTACATGAAACATGTATCAAGAAAATAAGATTGAGACAAAGAAAACCGTTCAAAAGATCATAAATTTTGAAGTGATAATTAATCGATGGATTGATTATGTGAGAATAAGTAAATTCATATAAAAAATTAGAGATACATAATAAAAAAAATTAAAGATCAATACATGATTAATAATGGAAAAACATAGTCAATGAAGAAGTGTTACAACCCAAAGAAAGAAAATTGAGTTAAGAAATCCCTAATATTGAGTCCCAAATTGATATAAATATCCTTTAAATTAAGTATAATAAACTTATATTCATTATTTAGTTATTTAAGAATATTTCAAAGGTTTTTTAACTTATCATGAATCCATTTATTTCAATTAAATATTTAATTACTTTATAAGTTAAGTCCACATCGAATGTTTTGAGGACGTTCAGTTTACAATTGAAAAAATACATTGGTAGGTTGATTATAGTCAATGGATTTATTATTATATGATGTAAAAAATT
The DNA here is from genome assembly GCA_963277665.1 of Viscum album. Lineage (NCBI taxonomy): Eukaryota > Viridiplantae > Streptophyta > Magnoliopsida > Santalales > Viscaceae > Viscum > Viscum album. The sequence continues at coordinate 2,001,467,295 of OY728146.1, read as the reverse complement.
AAAATAATTACCAAAGTATATTATTTATATATCATATACAATTTTATATTCTTTCATGAAAAGCAGTGTTAAAATGGAAAATATTTCGTATTGCGAGGTGATAGTCCATATGTACAGACGAGCGAGGTTTTAAATTTTAATTGGATGGAAAATAAAGAAATAAACTAAAATATTATCTTTATATAATGATTATTATGTTATAAAAATAAAATAAATTCATTTAATCAATCTCCATGATGATCCATGTGATGCCATTTTTTAAAAAACTAAGCACATTGTAATGTGGAGATGTTAGTTTGTACATAGAACATGTGTGATGGTTCCTTTTTTAATGTTTGGAATAGAATGAAAATTGATGATATATTTTGTTTTAATAATAATAATAATTTCATTAATATAATTTATTTACACCAATTTCATCAAAATAAGTATCTACAAATGTTTTTAATGAGAAATTAAATATATCTGTTTGTGAGGCCATAATCCGCGCATATGCACGAATGGTGGTTTCATTTCCCATATGATTGAAAAGGAGATGAATAAGGTTATTATATTAAAATAATAAAGTATCAATATATTTGATATATTTATTTAATTATATTGTAAATTTTTGGACAAAATATAAGGAGTTAAAAGAATATGTAAAATAACCATGCTAGGTTGAGATGATTACCTCCTCTTTGTAGATCCTCCTTTTGATATCTCTTTAAGGACTATAGTGTAGGTTTTTTAAGAATAATAAAATATTTAATATAAATATAATGATGTAAATAGTATTATTTAGTTGTTTTTGTTCAGGTTAATCAACTTAAGAAGAGTGAGTAAGATAGTATAGGTGGTGTCCTTTTATAAGTGTAGGGAGGGGCAACCTTGGAATTAATTAAAGTATTATATTAATATAAATTAATTTTCATGTTCAAGTGGAACCAGATAGAAATATTTAGATTCTATGATGAAAATAATTTTATTCACTCTCATCTAAGAAAATTCATTAAATATTATGTGTTGTTTTAACCCTTATTGCTTTGTTTTAACTACTATGAACCCTTTTAATAATTATTGCGATAACCACATTTTTTGACTCTTTTGGGGTCAAGAAAGTTACTATAGGAATAAAAGAGACCCATAAATGGAAAACAGTAAATATTATAGACCATATATAATTAAATTTTGAAAATATAATATTTTTATGAATTTCGAATTATTTAATAAAATATTATTTAACATAAAATTCAATTAAAGTTATTTTAGTACTGTTAACATAATTGAATTTAAAAAAATTATAAAAATAGTAATGTACTTAAAATAGAAAGTTTTAAAAAATAAATAATATATTATATTTATCTATAAATTCAGGAAACACCATAAATCACCTAATAATATTTTATTTTGTCTTTATTATAATTTAGTCGATTTTTCTTCTGCTTGCAAAAGAACTATGTCAACATTGCATAAATATTTAGGGAAATTATTTCATCAATGAAATATTATTCATAATAGAAACCAAATTTTATAACCATTCATAATTTTTTCTATCCTTTTCAAAAAAAATTTATAGATGTTAAATATAGAAAAGATACATTTTATAATTTTCATTTACATAAAATAATATTAAGGTCTTTATCAAAGGAAAATGACCCCAAAATTACATATTTTTAAATATTCAAATGTGGTGGTTTAATTAAACTCATATGATTAAATATATTATTGTTTATGGATGATTGTGAAGCCATATTTTGTAGTTTTAACCTTGTTTTACATGTTTTACCCTTACCACGTTGGCAACATTTTAACCAATGTAACTATTCAATAAGCCCAAAAAAAGTTGAGCTACTTTGATAGTTTGGAAATGGTGATTCCAAATATGGAATATATTTTATCCAATTAAATTACTATATATGGATGAAATTACTATTAAAAGAATCTTACAAAACCCAATTTAAAAAGTTTTTATCGGAAAATTTATTTTTAAGTATAAATGATTTTTTTAATAAAAATTAAGAATAATGTTGATTGTAATGATATTACATAGATTATGTTTAATAAAAATAAACAAATGAATTTTAAAAACCAATTAAAAATAAAATAGAACTTTGAAAATACTATAAATGAAATGAATGATTTCTATAAAATCGGTATTTTTTAGTATTCAAAAAAATTCTATCCTTTCAGAACAATCCAAAAATTTCACCTTATCATAATTTTAATTTTATTATTGAAAATTTCTATCATTATTATCAAATAAATTTATATCATTATACTATATTCTCACAAAAATTTGTAATTTTTTTTGATGAAAAATATTTTTGAAGCATAAAAAGACTCCTTTAAAAATCGAGTGCATATTTTATAACCATTAATAAATACATTATTATTTATTAAGAAAATTATAAATAGATATTATATTTATTTATCCAATAAATACCCACCAATTTAAGTACTAGGTTAAAATGATCATATTAAAAATAATATTATTTTTTGGTTCGTTTAATATCGCTGTTGCGTGTCGTATACACTATCGAACATTATATTCTTTAAAAATATTAGGGTATTAACAATATCTAGGAAAAAATATTTGAGAAATATTATAAAACATATGATATGGGGATTATATTCTTGTTTATTAAGCCTAAATCAAAGGAAAACATGATAGAAAACATAATGACATTTGAGCTAGGATTATAAAAATTGAATTTGTACAAGGAAAACACAATAAAAAGAAGTTTTTTTTGTAGTTTTATAGTTATCCTAGGAAGTACCAAGGTAATGAGAGGCATGAGAAATTTTATGAGTATCAATATCAATCCTTTATGATAAAACATACCCAACTGAAAAGTTATTGGCATCACACAATCGTTTGAAGGGGAGATATGATATTGGTGGTTGGATGATGGGATAGGATGAGAAAGAACTTTTTAATGAATTAAATGAATCCTCATAATATATATAAAAAATGAGAATCTTTTTGTAACAATAAATATAAGGGAAGGGTGATCTTACTAAATTATTAAATGAATCATTAGTACAAACTAATATGACATAAAAAATATCACACATCACAAATAGAATTTTGAAATTGATAGCAGGAAATTATTTTAATTATTTATTTTTCAACATAAATTATCTTACATTAAATAACATGACCAATAACTATCCTCTATCTACCATGAAATGAAATTTATTATAATTTATTATTATACATTTTCAAATTCAATGATACAGGACAAAACCTAGTTGTACTAAAAAATCATCAAAAGAAGACCCCTAAATTGTGAAATCATTCGAAAAAAATTCTATAAAGTTCACAAGATACATAGAAAATATACTCAATATACAATACTTAATTGTACATGGAGTATTATAATGACCAAATGGAATCCTCCTATTTGAAAATATACTAAATTAATAGGTAAAAATTGTCTTTTCATTATACATAGAGTATATATGGGTTTCAAAATAACACAAATAGACATCAAGGAAACAATAATGGGATTTACCAATAAATATTTATAAAATATGATCAATGAAAGGTATAGAAATTTTGTCTTATTAAAAGGAATTATTCATTTAATGGTAGCCAATACAGACTAAAAAAATTGTTTTTCACATGTGTTGGGACCAATTGAATCCTTCATTTGAAATTAATATTAGTCTAGTTTTTGAAGAAAAGTTTTCACTCGGATAACCCATTTAATATTATATATGGGATAAATGATTCCTAATAGTTAGTAATCTAGTAAATTGAAATTTTAAAACTTGATAGAGAGTGGAATTTAATCAGTGTTGAGATTTCCTTATGGGCTTAGCCTCATAATCTAAAAGTATATGGTGTATTTTAATAGATGGGATAATCTTGAAAATATGAGAGACTCTCTAACCTATATAATTTTTACTCTCTCCCAAAAGGAATCAATGCAGAGTGTGAAGTACCTTGAGCCATAGATAATTTTATTAAAATGTTTTTCATTTCATTAAATTTATTATTTAACTTTTATTCTAGGGATAAATTAAAATCCCCATGAACTCTTCAACTGGGTTTAATTACCAATATATCAAATTATTTTTGATTATGAGGAATGTTTGATATCAAATCAAGATTATAAATGATAGTTTTATCTATTAGGGATCCACCATTTATATAATCTATCATTCAATGATCCATATGGATAAATTCTCATATAAAAGTATTGAATAAGAATTTTTTTACTAATTTTGATCTGGGAGAAACTAGAGAAACTCTTTTGAATCTATCCTAATATCCATGAAAAGTATCCCCTTGTGAATTACTTATGCCACAAATTCTATTTCTAATGGATACAGTTTGGTAAGTGTGGAATAATTTCTCATTAATATGTAGTTTGAGGTAATTCTAGCCAACAATTGTGGTAGGGAAGTAATATAGCTAATCTTTGGCTCTGTCATCAAAGGAAAAAGAGAAAGACCTAAAATCTTTAAAGTCCCAAGACAAATTTTTTTGTTTTATAGTATAGAAAAATATTTGAAAATCCTAGAGATATTTATGATGTTCATTTTCTGACCCTTATATTTTAAAAATAGGAATATTTTCGACAGTGTGAATGACAAAAATCACCCAGCCAAAATGAACCATGAAATATTATTTTTTAAACATGGCTGGCGTAACAAAGAAATTAAATTGTCTAGAATGAATGTTATTTAATGATTTATAAAATATATATAAATTTATTATCATATATAAGTATGTTTTTAAATAATTAGTAAACAATATAACAATTTTTAGTGTTCATTTTTCCTAAAAATTCATTTTCATAAAAATAGTTTTTATTGCCTTTTGCAAGAAAATATTATGGTTATGTTTTGAAAACTTAAGAAATTTTAAATAATAAAAAATATATAATTTTTTAAATATTGTTACAAAATTATCTTAGAATATTGTTTTGAGAATTTTTTGAAAATATTAAATTTCCAATGGATAGTGAAAAATATTGAGTTTTATTGAAAAATGTAGTTTTATTTAAAGCATTTAAAAATATTAATTTTGTTTTATGATGATTTAAAAGTAATATTATCTCTATTATATTATTAATAATCAAATTAATTTCATTAGAATAAATTTTATGATTTAATTTTTCATAAATAATTTTTTGTACTTAAAAAAGTTATTTTTCTGAAAAACTGTTTTTTATTGTGTTTTTTGTATTAATGAAATATTAATTTCATCACTTTATATAATGTTAATAATTAATAATTTTAACCTATTTTTAATCAAGATATATGAATTTTTAAAATAGGCCCCTTTTATTTTAGGTCATTAAGAATTGTACCTATAGTAAATAATGGTCCCTATTGTAAGGGTAAATCATGTAATTAAGGTTAAAAATAATATGATAAGGAAAAGAAAATGATGTTAAAAGTATAATTTGTACTATTTTGTGAGTTTATTTAGTCCTTTTATATGAAATTATTGAAAATATGTAAACTTGGGGACTTGTTTAATTGATTTGGACCTTTATATTATTTTATATAAGGAAATGTAAAAAACGTGATTCTCTTTATTTTATTATATCTATATATTTTACATATGGATAAAAAAGTCTATGTTTAGTTATAAAATTTTTTATTTTGAAGAATAAATCATTTTATATCATAGTAATTTGTTTCTAATTTTTAATGTTGAAATAATATCTTTACAAGTTTACACAACACCAACACCGTATTTATTCAATTAATAGAAAAATGAAAATTTTATTTTTAAAATATAAAAAGTAATATAATTTGAATGAATTATTATTTCACATGTAATTTTTAGATAAATATTACATCTTAGGGATTTTTGAACATTTATATTCTAGTTAAATATTTTTCTTGATGTTTTTAAAGTCAAATTAAATGAATATAATCAAAAACGATTATAATGACATTATATGTTAAATAATGTTTTATCAAATGATTTAAAATGAAAAAAATGATATATTAAGACAATATAATTGAATATATTTGAAAATATCAACCATTTTATATTTATAAGATAATCGTCCATTTATAGTTACTATATTGACCCCTAAAGAGTAAAAACATTGTTATCTTAGTAATTGTCAAAGAGGATTAACTTGGCTTAAAAGAAAGAGATAAGGATTAAAAACTAATCTAAAATATTAAAACTTTTATTGGATTATAATATTTTAATACATAACCATCCTATATTTTATTTATATCCGTCTGTATCAATTTTCTAGGAAACTTAATTTTATACATTAGGTAATTCCAAGAGTGATTCACCCATATATTATAAAATGGAACCAGATATCCTATTTTCTTCAGAAATAAAAACATTTATATTTATTAAATAAGTAACCAAATAACTCAATTATATCACTACCCACATCCTATAGGTCTTTTTTATCATAAATCCAACCTATTATGGCTTTTGGTATAATCCTAAAGAGGTTGTTCGATGAAGAGGTATAGTTCTAAATCAAGCGATTTAATTTTATTTCTTCCTATAACTCCTTAAAATATTCATCAACCATGTTATTAAAATAAAATAAATATCTCATATATAATTTTATATTATTATATTAATTTAATAACCAACATAGATCTCCTCTTCCATCAAATGGTAAATAAATCCATCATTCGTGTATACGGCGAAAAACCGCCACATGAACTGATGTAATTCATTTTCGATCACCCCCCTTTGATGGATTTAATATATATATGTATATATATATATATAATTTTTTAAATATTTGTCATTCTATAAAATTAATATTTCATATATTCTTTTACCTTTCCATTCATTGAAAAATCCTAATTCAGTTCATGTGTACCTATGGATTACCACCTCCACAAAGAGATGTTATTCGTTCTTCATTAAAAAATTTCAATAATGGTATATATAAGTTTATTTAATGAAATAATATTATATTTAGGTTATGATAATAATTTTATAAAGATAAATGAATACTTACCTCCTTTCTATAATTATTTTGGAAAAATGGAAACATTACTCTTGAGTTTGTAAGGGTTACCATCTCCATGATTGTAATAAAGATAGTTTTTCATAACAATCATTCATAAGTGGGTTTAAAAGTATAATTTATTTATAAAAAATATAATTGTTTCTTGATTATTATTCTAGATATTAATTAATTACAATTGTTTTAACCATTTTTGACCTATTTAAGTCGTTTGATACATATGAACTGAATATCATCAAAATGTACGATGTGAAATTAATTGATTAGTAATTAAACATGGCATGGTAATAAATAAAAGATAATAATAAAATTGAAAAATATTCTTAATAAATTTAATAATGAACATATTTTTATATTTAGGATGACAAGTAATATAATAGATGATTCATACTGAACTAAGTGATCTCTTCGAATTACCCTTTTTTGGGTTATGAACTCTCATTATAACTCACTTTATCCCTATCATTGATGCTATTTAATTTTTATAAATTATTTATATATTTCTATAAAACATTTACCTAGCTTATTCTACCTTTCTTTTATAGGGTAATACATTCTTAATTTTTATTTCTCAAATGACTTATTTTAAAAAATCTCTTTTTATTATGATATGAGGCGTGATTATAAAACACATTTTTTCAAAGGGTGATTTTTATATTTATACATTATGATTTATTTCATTTTGTGGCACATTTAATCATGAAAATTTAATGATATTTTTACATATATAGAACTCTAATTCATTAGGTAAATATTTTGTATCATGAGATGTTATGTATGAGATTATGGAGTAAAAATAATCCACTATGGGACTCATTTCACTTTGTGATGTTGTATTGGAAGTAAGACTTGAGTTTTGATTATGTCATTTTTTGTATTGATAACACATTTAATATGTTTATATGATCATGTGATACAATGTTATTTATGTTATGAACCCATTTTATTACTTATGATAAATCTATTTTATGTCATCTTGTTATACCTTGACTCACATGTTATGATTCATCACTATCTTTATCCCCTTATTGGGGTTTTAGATAACACATTTTGTTTATGAATTTCCTTGTTTATCCCATGCATTTTAATGTTCTTAATATGTAGATTATAATAAAGATATTTTATTTTCATGTTGATGTTTTATGTACCAATTCTTCCAATGACTACAAGCCTTTCGATCCTTATTTTGTGTTTAATAGATCATTAGGTTAAAGATCATGTAACAATATATATAAATTGTCTTGGGTAAATATAGTTAGTATCAGATCATGGTATAATTGTATTTAGTTATTATAAGTATAATACTATAGTGACAACCCTAGAGATAATTTTCAGTATATGAAAATATCTTGGAATTTTAGTAGAGTATAAAGAGAGTGGTTTATTTGAAATTAAATCCCTATTCGGATACTATAAATGGTTGGGGGATCGGCCACCATTTTATATAGGGGAAATAACCCTAATATGGTGCATTATAAATTAAAACAATCATCACTTGTTACATGAAAATGGGCATTTATGCACACTATATTTCTCACTCATTGGGGATATGATTTGGAAATTTAAAAACTATTTATGAACTATTAATAAGGACATGAACTAATTGATAGTTTAGAAAACATAATAGAGAAATTACCAAGGATAAATTTTATTGAAACCTATTGACTGATAAGTTATAATATACTTATCATTTATAAGTTATTGATTCTAAGTTCATAATTTTCTCTTGTTTTTTGGTTATTTAAAGTATTCTATCCTTTTTCCCTTTTTAGTTAATTGTGGGAAATATGAGAAACCATGGAAAAAAACAACATGATATGAAATGTCATGATTACCCTAATGATATGCCTAAAATTTTGGATTTGTATCTAGGAACTTCATGTAAGTACGATCTCAATTGAATGATGATATAAATAGTAACTAGAACTATGCATAATGTCCCCCTACTCGTAAGAAACAGAAAGTTTTAGACGATTATTTTATGTGAAAAAATCCTTATACCTTTTGTAGATCGTGAAATAAACTTGTTTTTGAATAATGGATTAAATAGATTGTTAATATATTATCTATACTCTAATAATTATAATGATATAAATTTGTACTATCCTTTTATCTCATGGATGGGGAATCCAATCCATGGTGAACACTGAACCAGTAGAAATAGTAAAAATATGATATTTATACTGTGGAATAGGAATAATTATAGAAATTATTTTTGAATAAATATTTTTCTTGAACTAGCCATCATAAAATGGAGAGGTATTTTGTCAAACTAAAAAAGGAAGACGAGTCTATCTATGTGTATAAGGAAAAATTCACAAGAAATTCACGGTATAACTCTGGCTATATCAACAACAACAAAATTAAGGCGGACCACTTCATTAGTGGATTAAATAAAAGTATATGAAATTATTTGGTGAATTTATAATTTGATAGATATGAATAAATTTTTCATTATTCCCTCAAGGTCAAGATAGAGATCAGATACACTTAGTGGTCTCATGGTGACAGCCCGTCGGGCATTGTTAAATAAAATTAGGCTACTAAAATTTAATAACTTATAAAACATAGAAAACATAAATAAAAATGTAGTATATAGAATTTTGGAGTGTCGAAACCATATAGATGATCCTCATATTATAAATTAATTAAGAAAATTATAATTATAATTGATTTATTTAATTAAATAAAATAGAAAATATCACCAAGGATTGAGGTTAAAATAATGTGATGAGGAAATCATGATTAAGATTTTTTTAGGTTCGTGCACTAGCAATTTAATTTTAATGGGTTTATTCTAGTTTAGTGTTAGAATTCAGTTAGCTAGAATCCTTGGTTTTGGTATCCTTCCCTATTCCTTTAGATTATAACTTTTAAATAGTCATCTATATGGTGAAAATGAAAAACTATGAGACAAAAAACCATATTTAATAATAATTAACCTATATTATATAATGATAATTCAAAAAATAGGACAATTAATTGGTTCAATAAAATAATATTCCTCAAAACATAGTAATGGTCATGCTATATGAAAATAAAGAAATTTGAAATTGGAAAATAGTGTTATATCAATCCAAGACAAGAATAATAGATTGAAATAATTACTATGTAAAACACACCCTACAATCACATCACACAGAAAAAATAAATATAATTTCATATCCAATGAATGATAAGAATAAGAATCATGTATACCCAAACAATAATGGAGGAAAAGAATGACATTGAGGTAGAGCTTCGTAGTGTCACTCTAGGTGCGTACCTATCTCCAACAATATCACTCAACCTCCTCTAGTCCCTGAATACTTATGTTATACATATGAGGCATATTATTGTAAGTTTCTCCATCAAAACCTCAATCATGCCGCAATAATTTTTCTATTTCTCCCTTCCTTTATAGTGTGTAAATTTATTAAATGATGTGTAATATTTTTTCCCTCTAACATCACGAATTTTGGTGCAACTCTTCAAAAAACATTTCCCCAAAATTCTCACATTTTGTAATTGGTATACATGATGTGTAATGGTCCTTAATATCTTTTAATATTAATTAATTTTCAATCACAAAATTTTTTTTTGTAAACCCACACTGTGTAACTTGAATACATGACATGTAAAGTCTTCTGCTTCAGTTTTCCCACTGCGCTTCATCCTCAAAAATCTGGTGTTGTGCCGCTTCACTTCCTTCATGGAACGACGTTTCTTTTAGATCTTATTTCCATCCCATTTCATAAAAATCCCAAATATTCATTGTTTCCTTCCATAAAACATAAAACTAGACAATCCATTATAAAATTGGCATGATTATTCATTATAATAAAAATATCAATACCTTAAAATACAATGAAATGTATGAATTAGATATTGCTATCACATGTGACTAGAGATACAAAGAGTAAAATTGAGTTTTATTTATGTGTATTAGTGGATAAATCCCATGGAATAATAAAATATCATGATCTTAGGTTTCAATAACGTGGGAAGAATCATTTTGGAAACTATCTTAAGGGAACCATAAATTCTTTCAATTTGGAAAAAAAGATATCATACTAATCATTTCCAAAAGGATATGAGTAAGCACAATAATGAGATAGATGGAAATATTATTTATATCAACACTCTTCCTTTGATATAGTTGTTAAACTACAATGAACATGGGTATTATGCATGACACACCCAAAGCTAGGAGTTGAATAGACAATCAACAAAAATAACCTACGAGGCCTAGAGAGAATGAAATAGAATATTCTATCACTATTTATATGGTGGATCTTGAAAATGATTTTTTTAAAGGGTCACTAGTCATTGAATCACAAATTGAAAACATAATTTTTATTCTATTTCAACATATTATTTAATATCTTTCAAGTTTAGTAGAACTATTCAAACTTCACCTCAAAACTTGGGTGTTTAGCTATCTATGAGAATAGTAATTGGATAAATTGTTGTATCCAAAGTATATAAATCCTCCCCAACCAAGGTTTGAGGATGTTGTATTACAAAAATTCTTGTCTCACTTCCTTTTGTGGTGTTTTATGATATATTGGGAATGGATTGAATATCGTTATATGAAGTTAACATCAACAATCTAGAGAGGTATATTCATCTTCACATCCCATGTGACCCTACAACTTTGTACAGGTTTAAAGAAAAGGTTTAATATACTTTTCAATCTTTATAATAAGTGTGGACATTATTTCATTAGGTGAAAGAATAAATTTCTTAAATGATTAAGACAAATGAGAGAATCATGATTGAATACATTCCCATTATGAGGGATTATGTTAATATATTCCCAAATTTGTTTCTTATTATTCCTCTTTACTGAGAGGTTGATTCTCAATCTAACATAAACCGGGAAATCTTTTAATATCCATGAATCCATATAGAATGACCACTGTTGATTTTTAATAACTAAAAATAAATTACAAGAGAATTTGTAAAAGGGTTTTGTATGCCCAAGTGATTCATCATGGGGTGTGGCAGTCCTCTTTATCAAGGAGTGTGGGTCCATGTGACTTTTAATTTATAATCATGAACTCCAAAAAATAATGGTAAATAAAATGTATCCCCTTCTATGGTTAGATGAATTATTCAATCAACTACGCATGGACCAATATTTTTCTATAGTGGAACATGAGTTGAGACATAAATAATTAATGGTAAAGAAGGAATATATTCCCAAAACCACCATTAAAATAATGTATGGACACTATGAGTTCATTATAAATCACTTCAAACTCTATAATTCACCATCAATATTTGTGTACATAATTAATAGTGTATTTAGTGATTATTTTGGTAAAATTGTTGTTGTATTTATAGATGATATTCTAATATATTCCAAACGAAAGGATAATCATGAGAAGCATTTGAATGTTCTGCTAAAGTTTTTATGAAAGGTTAATCTATATGAAAATTTTAGTAAAATAGAGTTATAGATAAAGGATGTTTCACTGATGAGGAAAATTATCACTTGCAAAGGGATATATTTGATGCCTTCTAAAATAAAGGCAATTGAGGAGTGTCCTAGACCAACATCTATAATAGAGATATGTGTTTCCATGAACTAGTTGGATATTGCCAAAAAATTTGAAAGAAATGTATCATTATTTTCAAACCGTCTTTCCAAGCTTTCTCTAAAGGGAGTAATGTTTTTATAAACCATTTATTGTGAAGATAGATTTAACCAATTGAAAAAAGTATGTTCACTACAGTAGTCCTCATGCCGCCCTCAAATGGGGAAATTATATTGGTATATAGGGATGATTTAAATAATGCCTTAGGATATGTATTAAATAAAAATTAAAAAGGGATAGAATACGATTCAAGGATATTGAAATTTCATGAGTAGAACTACCCAAAACATGATCTAGAATTGGTTTTATTGATCTTTGCATTGAAATTCTGGTGGAATTATCTCTATGGGGAGAAATTTTTAATATATCAAGATCATAAGACCCACAAATATAAATTCAAACATAAGGATCTTAATATAAACTAGTGAATATGGTTAGAGATGGTAAATGAATATGACTACTCAATCCATTACTATCCTGGGAAAGAAAGAAAATTCTAAATTATTTTAGTAGAAATGATCCAACAACTTTACTACTAATGAGAATTAAAAAGGATCTAATATTATTATACCTACAAAGGATAGACATGATAATCATAAAGGAAGTGACATTATCATTAATTTCTAAAATGATTACTCAACCATCCATTTTGGAGAATATAAAGGATGCTCAAAGAAATGATATGGAGATTAAGATGAAGGTGGAAGCTATAAAAAAATGGAAATAATTGGTCTTATAAATTAATAAATAGGGAGTTGTATGATTTTTTAATGACTATGTGTACTGTTAAATCCTATGATAAAAAAGTATTACTTGAATAATGCACATAGCTCAACCTTATCCATCGACACAAGGAGAAGAAATATTTATTGAGATCCACATGAGCATTATTATTATGACAATATGATAAAAGAGATCACATAATATACATCAATGTGTCTTGTATATTGACAAGTGAAGGATGAAATGAAAAATTCTATGGGGATGGTGAAACCATTACTCATACCTACATAGAAACTGGAAAAAGTCACAGTGGACTTTGTCACTAGTCATCTGAAGACATCAAGAGGAAATAATGATATTTGGGTTATAGTGGATCACCTTATAAATCCCACTTACATCATTATAATTTTATAGGGAATTTCACTCAATAAACTCACTAGTATATATATTAGATTAATGGTTAGGTGTTATGTAACTCCATTATCAATTGAATCTAATCGAAATCTGAGATTTAACTCCATTTTCTAGATGTGACTCTAACATGCTCTAAATATCGATTTGAATTTAATCATGACTTATCTGCCCCAAAAAACTTCATGATTTGATAAAATCAGATAAAACAACATAAACCATCCAAAATATATCCCTGAAAAAAGGTCAAACACAAATAGAAAGAGGAAATGCATCACCTTTATAAGACATAGGCTTCACGTTCTTCTCCCTAAAGAGAGGTAGTAGAGAAACACCAGAAAACATTACCACCTTGAACCTCACATTGGGTATATCTCCCAAAACACGCTCTTTCCTCCTAAATTCTACATTCAAAACCTCATCGTTTTCATCTAAGAAGTTTAGGAAACTATCATTTTGAATGAATGTAGCTATCTTCTTTCCATTCTTTATCAGACCAACTCGAGCACATTTTCTAATAGTAGAGTTCGACTTCATTGCATCAATACCAATGATCTCATGAATAATTACATTGGAATTAGAGGATCCCGAAAATGGTTCCTTCCAATCATTACCCAGGTTAGCCTTGTTATATTATTTTCCACCCACCTCTACCTGATGTGATGGTTCTTCAGCTTGTGAGCAGCTCCCATCCCTCATGTCTTCTCCATATTAAGCATTGGATGTAGGTGAAGAAGTTTCGAAATAGATGGAATGATAAGACTCGCACCCCGAAATATAAAAAACCCAATCCCATGAAAAAACTTATCATCCCCAAAATAATGGATAATATGAGAAAATTATCCCAACATTGGAGACATGTTGAGATTATACTACATGGACTTCAAATTAGGATGGGATCAATATCTTTCTTGGGTTGAATTTTCATACGATAATAGATTTTAATCAATAATAAAAATAGAACCATATAAATCCCTTCATGGGAAGAGATGTACAACACCTTCATCTTAGGTTTAAGATTTTGAAAGCAAGCTCTTAGGAAATGAAATGTTAAAAAATATAATGAAAATTAAACATCATATAAGGTCTATTCTGAGATGAAGAAGAGATATTCTAAAAATCATTGACAAGACATAGAGTTTGAGTTTATAGATAATGTGTTTCTAAAAATATCAAATTTGAATAGGGTCATGAGATTTTTGATTAATGGTAATACAAGTCATAGGTTTTCACACCTCAAAAATTCTAAAAGAGTAACATGTATTCAATAGAGTGTATAACTCATGACAGCAAGTGCAAAAGGAAATGTAATATCCCAATTATTTATAATATATTTACTATTTAAAATTAATTTAACATATTATATAGATTTTAATGCATGCATAATTGAGTTAGAATATGTTACACATAACAACGAGTATCTTCAATGGCTTTCGTTACATGAAAGATCATGTTTTAACCTAAGAACAATATATTATAAAAATATTGTTTTTGATATTATAAGATATAATAAACTAACTATTATGAATAGTATTAACTATATTATAAATATATAAGGTTTACACAACTAATCCATTCATTTAAAATTATTTACAAATAAATATAAGAGCCAATTTAAAATAAAGGTAGTATTTTATAGAAAACTATTTTTATGCACACAAAGCTATTTTCCCTAATAAATTAAATTAATTTCAATTAGTGAGTCATATAAATTTAATGCATATATATATTTATATATTATAATCAATATAATATTTTTTATATTCCTCAAATTTATTTGATAAGAATAATATAAGAACAAACCCAATATTTCATATAAAAACCAATATTTTTATTAAAGCACTTTTATCACCCCTTAATGGAGAACCTATATAAAATACATTATTTTTAACTTTTATAGATTATATATTTCATAATAAACTTCATTTTTTAAATATATCCTTAAAAATTATGATAGGGAAACTTTTTCATATTTTTCGCTGAAGTTTTACTTTTAATGAATAGTGAGAAGCACTGAATTTTAATTCAAAAATGATTTTTTAATATAATTTATTTATAAATTATAATTATATTTTAAATTGTTTATAAAGCGTAATTAGATCTTAAATTTATATATATTTTAGTTCATTGGAATCAATTTAAATTTTAAATTGACTAAAAAAATTTAGCAAACGTTCAAACGTTTTTACTTTGAAACCCTGCATTATTGTCCCACAAGTGGGATTAAATTTAAATTACATTTTGATAGTTTTTTCATTTTAATTTGAAAAAAATTCAATCTATATTTTGAATCATCATAATTTATAATGTTTAATAATGTCAAATTATTTTTTGATTAAAAATATTAGTGAATGTAATTAAAATTAATTACAACGATAAAGGTAAATTTTAGCTTAATAATGGACTAACCCTTAATATTAAGGGACCAAATGACCTAGAGACTTTTCCAAAAGATATTTTATGGACATATTTCTACCAAATCCCAAATATTATCTGAATTTTACCATTATGGAGCCACTTTCAATTTGAAAAATGTGTCTGGAATTCCATTTTAAAAATATTACAAGAGTGCCTCTCCTCCATCACTATAAAAAGGCCTCCTATCCTCCCACATCCTCAAACCTATAAGACAATTTTACTCAACCAATATCTCCCTAAATATACCCTAGAAATATATCCTCTAACTCTAGAAGCCTCAAATTTTATAGAAAGTAATCAAAGGAATCCCTTTTCTACAAACAAAATGGATTTTTCCTACTACGTGGTAACATTCTTCCCCAAGCTCTTTAGTTTATTTTTATCATACACTCAATAAAATTTTATTATTCCTTTATTATATAAAAAAACCAGTATCCAAAATATAATAGGATTTTTTTCATTATTTGGGATTTAACTACACTCACACACACTTCCATATAATGGGTAATGAATATACAATTTACTTGTACAGAGAATTACCACCCCATGAAACTATGGTTTTTTATTCTTCATTTACCACATCTCATGGTGGTCATTATGATAAAAAATATATTTGTATTCCTTATATACAATATTTATAATGTATTGATACTTATTTAACTCTTTTATAACACATATCCTCATGCACTTCCTTTTTTGGGAATACGATCACATCGTTTGTGGAAGTGTGGACTATCGCCACCTAAAAGTTATGCAATTCGATCACATGATACATGAAATTTATAACAGATGGTTTAATTAAAAATATGTGACATAGAATAAATATATATTATGTTTATTATATAATTATATTTTTGTAAACAAAATATATATAAATTTCTTTGTTATACTTTCACACACTTAAAAAGCGATAACATCATTCGTGGACGTGTGGACTATCACGTCATCGACATGATTTGATTAATTTTACATCAGAATAATTATATATAAAAATATATATAATTAAATAACATGTTATTTATGATATAATTATCTTTTTGGAAAGATATGGAGTTTCTTACCTACTTTTCATAACAATCATTGAAAAATAGGAAAATTACTAATGCATATATACAACATACCGTCTCCATGATTATAACATTGATTCATTTTTCATAACCATATTGAATTAATGTGTTTAAAAGTATAATTTATGTATAAATAAGAAAATTATTTCATTGTTATTGTTATGGAGATTTTATATAATGATCCCTTGGACCATAGTTTACCTAACAAAGTTGTTTTTAAAATATGAACTGAATTTGGTCAAAACACACGATGTAAAATAAATTGGATAAATAGTTGTATACAAAATGGTAATAAGTGTAATAAAATTAACGATAAACTAGAAAAAAATTCCCAATAAAGAAAATAATTAACATAAATGTATTATAAAGGTATTTAAAGAATGTTCACCTGAAAGGAAACATAGGGATATGGATTTTCATCTCACTTTTTTACATCTGTGGGATAAATGTCATGTACACCACTTACTTATTTCATATGGTGTATCTACATCCAAATTTGATATATTTTATCATGAATTATTTTATATTCATGGTATTTATAATTTATATTTAATGTTAATCGTTCATTAGGCTTATGATTTAAAATGTTTCAAACTTATATGGGACACTTTGGAAGGTTTAATGAGTATTTACCCCAAAAATAATTTTACTGATCATTTATTTTCATTTAAGGAAATTATATGATCATTTTTCAATAATTTCTTTCATTTTTCTCAGTTTTGGTTAATCATGACCTTTTTCAAGTTTTATTATCATTTATTTACTCTTTGTAACACAAGGTGTTTTAGAAAATGTTTATAATAAAACACTACATCATTTATCCCCTTAGTTGGAGAACCCATTTTCCTATAAATACCATGTTTTCCTAAAATTTTCTGAAAAATGTTTTTAAAATATTTTGGTAAAGAAAGTTTTACCCTTTTTTAATTGACTAATTTTTTCAATGGAATATTATTACCTTCTTCCGAACAAGGCATTTTTATAACCTTTTTTCTAGGAAATAAGAATAGTATTTTTTTACCTATTATAGCATGTATGAATTTTCCCTTTTTCATTTCTTCGAAGATTAATTTTCATGTTTAAAAGGTTAATTTTTAAATAAAATCAATTTAAAATTTATTTTCAAAGAAAATTTTTTTCAAAATATTTTTAAAACAAAAGGATATTTTCAACAAGAATGTTTTTAAAAGGCTTTTTTCTAGTATTTCCATTCATCATTGACATAACCCTTTATTTTTACTCCACTTTGCATAAATTGTATTTATATCATCCTAAATATTCTTCTAGGTGGTTTATGATTGATTTAATCAATAATAGTATTGATATTCCCTTCCTTGATTACTTATTCAACCCCCCTTGAAATATTCAATTTCCTATGATCATTAAGCATTCAATTTCCTTTAATTATCCAAATCATTTATCAAGGATATTTCCATTTCTTAACCCATGTACAATTTTTTATATGATGTTTACTTTGAATAAAAATTGATTGTTTGGGTAAATATTGATAAATCCACACTTCTACTCTGTAAGGATATTTAATAAGTCACATTGTTAAATTAAATATTCGATATGTGATGAATTCGTTGGACATGTATGACATAGGTGGGACCAGATTATAGACAGCCCCTTGAATCATCAATGGTATTATGGGATGAGTTAGATGGCCATCTACTTTATATGGGGTTTCACCCAATATGATAAACAATATTATGAAAGGTATTAATAGTACTAATTCTATGAACCTAAGAAATATGTAGGCCAATAATTAATAATTTCCCTCATTTAGTTTTCATTATTATTCATCCATGAGATTTTTCAACAAAATATCTATGGATACCTTTATCTTTCAGTTCACTTATCAAATGGAACATGTTTTCAGTTTCTTACCTTTATATATTGATATTTCCTTATCTAGTTATTTGAATGAAATGTTTTTCTAGTTACATACATTTATATGTTTTTTAATCATTTACTTTTATGTTATTGACAATATAGAATGCGTACTAAGTTATTTACCTTTTCTTTTGATTAATATAATTAATTCATTATTTCATCTGTTGTACTTTACAATTAATGAGTATATGAGCTCACCCATATTATGTATTCTTTCCCTAGTAATCCAACGAGTAATAAAGATATGAAAGGATATTAAAGATGCAATAAAGTTATTATACCAATATTTATTTACAAATAAAATAATGTTGTAATTATTGTATTCGGTTTTAATGTAAGAATCATGTATGTATCTTGTTTACCAAGACTAAAAAACTCTTTAGTCCTTTTGGATGAGATTAACTTGTATCATATGCCAACAGAATTGATAGAAGATATCTAATACATGTTTATGAGGTTGGGACACAATAGATAGTATTCGATCAAGTTTAGTAGCTGCCTTGAGAACTAGATTTATCAAAACATAGATTAGAGAACAAAACCCTATGATATAATTTGAATATATGAAAAGTCAAACATACTACAATTTCCTTAAGATATAGATTATGTGGGTGTTTAGTTAAATACACCAATGTCTAGATACTATAAGTGGAAATGGTTCTGGAATAGATGTACCTAGGAGTAAAAAATCTTAAAAGGTGTGTCAGGCCTGAATCAGTGTAATTTGGTACATGAAAACATGCCTTACTACATGCCTGGTTTGACACTTCTGAGGGACATGCTTAAGATAATTCAAATTTTATTTACAAACCATTATGATGGATTTGAATATATATAGATAAATAATGACCTAAGATAGACAATATATCAAGCATGGACCTATTTGGAAATAAAATAAATTATGTATTTATGTATTGAGGGTTTATTTTATACCATAGTTAAAAGGTTATTTAGGGACTAACTGAATTTAAAGGATTTCCATAATAGTTTTTTAGAAATTATATTAACATTTTTTTTGAAAAGGAAAACCGATAAGTTGTGTGAGAGTCAATAAAATCACTCTAGGGTGTCAGACTTGAACCCATGACTAAAAAAATATGGTTTTCATGCAAACCACTGACTTACGCAAAGTCTAGTTAAATAATTAATTATTTATATTTGAAAATTTGATGAATGAATATTAATGATAAACCAGTAATGTGCATATTAAGGTTTATAGATTATTTTATTAAGCATATTTATTTTGTAGAATAGTTAGAGATAGATAGTAAGACTTGTCACTCTTTTATGGGCCTTACGATCTGTAAAATGTTTATTTTAGTTCGTCAAGCAATAATGTAAATTTATGGATATCTATTTATTGAAGTGAAGGATGAATTTGAATTTGATCAAAGCACAACCAAAACATGTAATTTTCCACATGAAATTAAAATATATCATGTAATAAAATTTACTTATATATTTAGGTAGTAAAAGAATACACAACATTATAAAAATGACATAGAAATAAAATGTTTTCCTAATACCTTATTTTTTTTGGAACTTGTGGTCTTATAAATCATGATAGATTTATGGATTTGAGTACCTCAAGTTTCCATTGATCATTCAATTGTTTTTTATTGAAAACCTTAATCCATACCTATAAATAATTACACTTTTCCTCAAAGCACATATCTCTACATTCCAATAATGTTCTCTTAATTAGAGACCTAGTGACATGTTAGTACAAGTGTCCTTTATAATTAACATTATCTCTTTTCTAGAGGTTGTTTTAGGAACACTTATCATGATGTGAGATTTTTGAAATATGAAATCTGAAACAACTATCACCAATATCATGTTTAAATTATGAGGTTGCAATTTATTTAAGGTGGGGACAATGTAGAACACAAATATTCTAAATAAGTAACTTGTATTTGATAGCGTATATGACACGTGACACTAATAACATAAGGGAATATAATATCCCAAGTATTTAAAATATATTTAATATTTTAAATAAATAAAATATTTTTAATATCTTTCACTGAATATGACACCGATTTAACATACGTCACACACAAAAATGAGTTTCTTAAATGGTTTGTGTTACATGCAAGACCAAGTTTTATTTGAAACAAAATATATTATTAAAATAATAATATTTAATATATTAAAATATAATAAAATCTTTATTATGAATATTATTAACTAACTTAGGAGAATATATGGTTTATAAAAACAATCCATTGGTTAAAAATTAATTATAAATTAATATAAGAGCCAATTGAATATAAAGTGAATATTTTTGAGAAAACTATTTTTATGCTCAAAAGGATGTTCTAACCTAATAAATTTAATTAATTTAAATTATATAGATATATTAACTTAATATATTTATATTATATATTCATTATAATATTTTTTAAATTCATCATATTGATTTGACAGGAATAATATAAGAACAAACCAAATATTTCACATATGAAAATATTTTTTAATTAAAGCACTTTTACCGCCTTTTAATGGAGAATTTTTTTTTAAATATAGTTTTTGGAACTTTTATAGATTATACATGTCCAAATAAACTTCATATTTTAAATATAAACATAAAAATTAGGATAGGGTAAATTTTTGGTATTTTTCTGTGAGGTTTCATTTTTTAATGAATAGTGAGAAATACTGAATTTTGATAAAAAATGCCTTTTCATCTGATTTATTTATATGGTTAAATTATATTTTAAATTAGATTTAAAGTTTAATTTGATAATATTTTTATAAATTAAGAAAATTTAGTTAATTTTAATTAATTTCAGTATGAATGTTTCAATAAAAACATAGAAAGCTTTTGAACGTTTTTACTTTAAAAACACGCATTGTATTCCCTTCCACGAGATTAAATTTAAATTAATTTTTGACAATTATGTGATTGAAATATAGAAAAATCGATTCAATTTTAATAATTTTAATAAATTATAATTTATATGAAGTTTAACTTATTTTTTTTTACCAAAACCATTAGTGAATGTCATTAAAATTAATTATAATGATTAAGGTAAAATTAAGATTAATAAGGGACTGAACCATAATATTAAGGGCCAAAATAAACTAAAAACTTATCAAAGTTCCATTTCATTTACATATTTTTACCATATAAACTTTTATATATAAATTTATCCATTATGGGAGTCACTTTAAATGTAAAAAATGTGTATGGAATTCCTTTGTTAGAATATTATAATAGTGCCACTCCTCCTCCACTATAAAAGACTCCTCGCCTACCACTTACTCACACCTCTAAAGGCATATTTTATCAACCAATATATATCCATATAGTTCTTAAAAATCCATCCCATAATTCTACAGTCCCAATATTGTTCATAAAACAATGCAGTTAAGCCCTTTGGTGCAAACCAAAAGTCATTACCTGATTAAGAGTTAACATTCTTCCTCTAGCTCTTTAGTTTATTTTAATTATCCACACCCTAAAATATTCTTATTCCATGATTATATAAACAAATATTTCAAAAATATAATAATATATTTTTATTCTAGGGTTTCATCCTAGACTTGCACACACTTACATTTAATTGATAACAAACATACTATTTATGTGTACGACGAACTACAGCCCCACGAAATGATGATTATCCATTCCTCCTTTATCACCTATCATAGTGGTCATTATTATGGAAAAAAAGTTTATATATTAAATATTTAATTTATTTATATTTATTTAATTATTTTTTAAAAAATATCTTTGTGAGATCTATTTTGTGGGAATACGATAACACCATTTGAGGAAGTGTGGACTATCGCCTATTAAAAACAATGTGATTTGATCACATGATACATGGAATGTATTAAGGTTTATTTTAATTAAACATATGTGAAATATAAAAAATATATATGATATTCTTCAAATAATTATCTATCTTTAAATATAATATATATCAATTTCATTGTAACTCTTTCACACACTTAAAAAGTGATAACGTCATTTGTGGGCGTATGGACTACCACATCCTTGACATGATGTGATTACTTTTACATAAAAATAATTATATATAAATATATATATGATTAAATAAAATGTTATTTATGATTTAATTATAATTCTGTAAATATATTGTTTTACTTATATTCTTTCTATAATGATCAATTAAAAAATGGGAATGTTACTCATCAATCCGTACAACTTACCTTCTCTAAGATTAAAAAAGTTGATTCATTTATCCTAACAATATTTAATTATTTGTTTTAAAAATGTAATTGATGTATAAAGATGACAATTATTTTATAATTATTATTCTATATATGTTATATAGTGACATCTTTGACTACAGTGGACCTGTCAATGATTTTTTAACACAAGAAATAAATTTAGTGAAAACAACCGACGTAATATTAATTGATTATGTAATTGTATGAAACACGGTAATAAGTGAAATAAAATTAATTATAAACATTAAAAAGGTTCTAAATCCATTAAATAATTAAAATAATTTTATTATACATCAGTTTAAAGGACATTCACATGAAATGAAATGCAAGGTAAGATATTTTCATCTCACTGTTTACTTCTCTGAGATAAATTTAATGTTCACCACTTACTTATTTAATATAGTGTATCTAGTTACAATTTTGATATATTATATCCTGAATGTTTTTATGTTCATGGTATTTAAAACAATAATTTAATATTATTCCTTCCCTGAGGATTATGTTTTAAAATGTCTCAAAGTGAATGACACAATTTGGAATGTTTAAACAGTATTTTACTCAAGTCTAATATTACTGATCATTCAATTATATTTGAAGAAATTATATTACCATTGTTCAATAGACCCTTTAATTTTAGTCTCATATATTTATTAATGACCTTTTTCAAGTATTAGTAAAATTTTCCAACTCTTTGGTACTCAAGGTGTTTTAGAAAATGTTTTTAAGAAAACCTGACTTATTTTATCTCATAAGTTAGAGAACATACATTCTTCTAAAAACATGTTTTATTAAAATGTTTAATTTTTTTTAAAATAGATTTCATAAAGAATTCTTTACACGTTTTTTATTTTACCAATTATTTAAATGGAATATTCTATTCTCTTTCTAAACAAGGTGTTTTTATAACTTTCTTACCATTAAAAAAAGAATTTCATTTTTACCTTGTACAACATATATAGATTTACCCACTGTCATTATTTTGGTGCTTCCTTTAAATTTTAAAAGGTTAATTTTTAAGGAAAATTTTGTTAAAATTTATTTTCAAAGAAAATGTTTTTTCAAACGGTAAAAAATGATTGTTTCCTCAAGAAAGTTTTTAAATGATCTTTTTGTAGTATTTTCATTCATCAATGACAAAAACCCTTTATATTAACTCAACATGAGATTTTTTCATTTATTTTATCCTTAATATTCCTCTATATGGTTTGTGATTGATTTAAACTATGATAGTATTGATATTTTCTTCCTTGATTCCTTTGTTATCCTCTATTGAAATATTCAATTTATTATGATCATTGAAAATAAAATTTCAACTAATTATCCATATCTTTTATCATGGATATGTTCATTGCCTAAAACCGATATAATTTTTATTTGATGATTAATTTGAAAGCAATTTGATTATTACAGAAATATTTGATAAATATTTACCTTCTACTCCATACATATATTAAATATGGCTCGTTGTTAAATTAACTATTCTATTTGGGAGGAATTATTTGTATAGGTAAGAAATGATTGGGTCCCAGTTATAGATATCCCCATGATGCATCTATAGTCCCATGGGACATGTTAGATGGCTAGCCACGGTAGATGTATTTTTTCACAATATGCTAAATTGACTTGTGAAAGGTCTTGATGGTACTTATTCCATGTACCAAAGAAAAATGGAATCCAATAATTAAGAATTCACCTAATTAGGATTTAGATATTATTAATCCATGAGATTTTGAGTCATCATATCTATGGATACATTTCCTTGTCAGATCATTGATTAAAAGGAATATTTTTTTAGTTTCTAACCTTTTCATATTGATATTGCTTTATCTAATTTTTTTAAATGCTAGAGTTTTTAGTTACTTACATTTATATATTATTTAGTTACTCCCTTTTTCAATTATTGACTAAATTTATTGTGTACTAATTTATTTACAATGGACTTTTATTAATATAATTGATTCATTTTTTCTTTCATTGTACTTTAATCTTATTGAGCATTTTAGATTACCCCTATTATGTTTAAATTACAATGGAATCTTAGAAGTGAGAATGATATTAAAGGATATGCTTGATGGAATAAAAATATTATCTTCTATGTTTTTTAGATAAAAAAATTTATTTGTAATTAGGGTATTCAGTTTTATTGTAAGAGTTATGTATGTATCGGTTTTACCAAGACTACTAAACTCTATGGTCTGTTGGGGTGAAATATACTTGTATCTTATCCCAATGTAATTAGTAACAAATATCAGATCTAGGATTTCTAGGGTTAGGTCTCTACATAGTTACATCACCCCCTTTGAGATTCTTGATCACATTAGAGCTGTGGATTATTAGTTAACACTTCTACAAACCACTTCTCACGTACACAATTCATTCCATATATACCTATTAAAATACTAAATACTAGATACCTTGTATGTATAAAATTCAATGGTTGTAAAACTAGAAAATTATTTCCCTTATGTGGAGAAGATGGTGAAGATATTATAATATAGAAATAACATATATGCAACATGACAACACACCTAATCAAAGTACTATGAAAAGAGGCAACATGGAAACCATAGGAAGGAATAAAGAAAAAGTATAGTCACAAGTTTTCTATTCTTTATGTAATGAAAAATTATGCGGAAAAATTTATTTAATGGGGAGAATGTAACACCCTGATATTTTAAAAAGTTGACATTGTTTGATAGCGAATATGACAATAACACCAAGCCTAAACATACCAAGAATTATAATTATTTAAGTATTTATGTTATAAACTAGATGTTAAATTACATTAAATGATTAGTGTTAACTAATTTATGATATATATATATATATATAATGTTATTTCTCAATATAAATAATTTTTTGAATTCTTAGTAAATAATAAATCAATTTATAGTAAAGTTATTTCATTCTTCAAAAATATGTTTTCTTCAAAAATGGTTCTTATTACTTTTTTTGAGAAAATATTATAATTAATTTCTAAATATTATATACATTTTATTTTATAAAAGGGATTTCATTCTTTAAATTATCAAAAAAATTATCTAAGAATATTTTTTGAGATTTTGTTTGAAAAGATTGATTTTATCCAGTGAATAGTGTAAAATACTCCATCAAATTCAAATTTTTATTAAGAAGAAATACAATAAAAAATAATATAATTAATTTAATTGGAATTAGTTTTATTGTTGAATTTGGTTTAAAAACATTTTATAATTAAAAAGACTTTTTCTAAAAACTGTTTTCATTATGTTTTGTGTATTAATCGAAAATAATTTTTTCCACTTCTAGTAATTTAATAATAATAAATTTATTCTTTATTTGTTATCATAATGTAAAAATTTGATAAATATTTTTCTTTTAGTTTATATGAACATATATTGTAACCAAAATGGATACATGTCACCTCAGTAAGGGTAAATATTGAAATTAAGGTCAAAAATAATATGATAAGGACAAAAAAACCCCTAAAACATTCTTTTATCGAATTATATGAGTGTATTTCATCCATTTACAACTAGTTTTAAAAAAATATACCCACATTGTGGAATCATTCTTTGATTATTACTTTTATATTATTTTATGTAATAAAAAGTCAAAAATGTCGTTCTCTTTATTTTATTATATCTAAATTTTTAAAATAGGGATACACAAAGGGTTATGTTTAGTTATAAAATGGTTATTTGAAATATAAATTATTTTTTATCATGTTAATTAATTCATAGATTATTGTAATGATATAATTACCTTAAATTCAAATGAAACACTAACACAATATTTATTTATATAATAGAAAAAATAAAATAAATTATTTTAAAAATATTAAAAATAATGTAATTTGGATGAATTATTATATTACATGAATTTTGTAGATAAATATATCATTTAATTATTTTATTAATTATTTATATTCCAGTTCCATTTTTTAGGATGGTTTTAATGTCAAATTAAATAAATTGTGTCAAATTGACATTGAATATATTTTATGATAACTAATATTGTTATAAATTATTTAAAATTACTAAAAATCATATATTCAGCCAATTTTTTAGAATATGTTTTAAAATATAAACCATAGTCTATTTATAAGAACAATTTATATCTAATTATAACTATATTGACCTAAAAGAGTATAAACAATTTTATGACGAGGATTTCCAAAAAGGGATAACTCGAGTGAAAAAAAGAGATAAGGGTAAAAAAAATAATACAAACCAGTCCAAATTTTATTGGATGATGTTATTTTGACCAATAATATTCCTAAATTTTAATTATACTAGTTTTGATCATTTTTCGATGAAAATTAATTTATATTAATTGAATACTTTATTTAATTCCAAGAGTTTGCCTCCCCAATATTATAAAAGGGAACCTTCTCTCATATTTTAGTCACACAAAAAAATATTTCAAAAAAACCTACCCAAATATCATAATTAAATTCACACACAAATCCTATAGGATTTTTTCATCATAAATCCTACCTTAGAGGGTTTTAGGTATAGTCCGAAAGGGGATGTCCAAAGAAGAGGTATAGTTCTTAACCAAGTGGTTTCATTTTTTTTATTATTATAGCTCCTTAAAATTTTATTCAACCATTATGATATAATATAATTTTTTTTCTCTCATATTACTTGATGTTATAATATTTATTTGACAACATGAGTCCCTATCATCTTCCATTAAATTTTAAATGAAACTATTATTCATGTGTACGACTGACTATCTCCTCACGAATAGATGTAATTCATTTTCCATCACCGCCTCTAAAAGCATGCTAAAATAATGATTTTAATATATATATATATATGATATTAGATAAATATTTTTCATTCTATAATACTAATATATCAAATATTTTCATACTGTTAAATTCCTTGAAAAATGATAATGTCGTTAGTGTGTATGTGTAGATTGCTACCACTAGGAAGCGATGCGATTCATTTTTCAATACTGCATCTCATAAATTGTATATATAAGTGAATTTAATTTAATAATATGATATTTCTGACACTATGGACATTTTTTAGTGATATTATAAAGCTTACCCTCTTCAAATAATGATAGTTAAAAAATGTAAACATTACTTTTGTGTGCGTACGACCTACCGTATCCATGATTGTAATGTAGATCATTTTTCAGAACCATATTTCATAAATGGTTTTGAAGAATAATTTATAAAAAAATAATTATTATTATTTCATGATTATTATTATTATGGATATTATGTAATAATTTTATTTTTATCCATTTTCAACTTACTAATGTCATTTTGGATATATGAGCTGAATATCGTCCAAAATCCTGACATTAAAATAATTGTTCAAGTAATAAAATATTAAACAGTAAAAAATAAAAAGAAATAATAAACTAGAAAATGTTTATTAATAAATTTAATAATCAAAAACAGTTTATTATTCAAGAAGTCAAGGAACTCCGGTGATGAGTTAGGTTTGAGATGAGGGATATCTTAGAACTTCCATTTTTTGGGTTATGAACTCTAACTCTCTAACTAACTTTATCTATGCATTTAATGTTATATAATGATTCTAAATTATGTATATATTTCTCCCACATATATACCTAAATTTTTTTAATTTCCTTTGATGGGGTAATAAATTCCTTATGTTCATTCTAAAATGCCTTCTTTATGAAATCTCAATAAATTATGATAAGAGATAAGATTATTCAACCAATTTATTTACATGGTTAATTCTTATGTTTTTGAGTTATTATTGATTTAATTTTATGTAAAACATAATTGTGAAAATGTTATTATGGGTATAACTTGATAGTTCTACAATTCATTGGGTAAATATTTTGTCTCATGAGACATTATTTATGGGATTAGGGTGTAATCCTAATATGGTATAGGACCTCCACCACTATGTCATATTGTTTTAGTATTAATCCTTGAATTATGATTATATAATGTTTTGTTCTACAACCAAATTTACTATTTTTTCATGATTATATGATACCATTTTATTTATGTTATTCTCTCATGTAATTACTCAGGATCCATCTCTTTTATGATATAATGTTATACATTAACTTACATGTTATATTTTCCTATCATGTTTATTTACATTCTGATATTTTTTGCTCACCAATTTTTTTCAGTATTCTCCATGTCATCCCAATATGATTTTGGAGGTCAAAGTGATTTATATTCTCCTTATGGAGATTAAAATAAAGTCATTTTATTTTTATGTTAATGTTTTATTTACCTAGTCTTCTAAAGACACTAGGAGTTTTTATCCGTCTTTTCCATGTAGTGGATTATTATGTTTTGAATCATGTAATAATTTGTGTAAAAGGATTGGGTTTCATTAATACTCACTAAGAATAAAATTAAATTTAGGAAGGATTTTGGTGAGTCTCAATCATAGCTTATTATTGGCTGCTTTATCAGGTTAGTGGATTTAGATTGGTTGGAACTCCACATTAGGAACAATTATTTTTTTTAAGTTCTAGTAATTTGAAACCATGTTTTTAGGGATTTTATTTGGTTCACTTCTAGATTATTTTATAAACCCTTTATTTTCCTCAATGGGCTCCTCCGTGCTACATGATTTCCCTCCTCTAGATGACCTGAAGTGTCAGTGGATAGTCTTTTTAAATTTAAGGCCTATTTAAAATAGTTTTTATTTCCTAGATCCGGTCATGAATTTAGGTTGTAAGTTTTTTAATTAAATAAATTATGAATAAAATAAAAATAAAATTAAGTAATATAAACAGATAAAATAAAAATACTATATTATATAACTAGATATAGAAGAAGAAAGAGTGATAGACAAATAGAAGAATAAACACATAAAAAACAAACAAAAAAATAAATCAGAGGGGAAAGGAATGAAATTAAGGGTAAAAATAAAATAAATGTAAATAAATAAATAAATGAGTAAGGCATATAAAAATTGGTTATATCATTTCATTGTGTTATCATATGTGTAAAATTTGATGTTTATTTTTACTAAATTTTTGTTCAGTATAGCAAGAACCGTAATCTATCTCTCAAAAGAGTCTTAGATAATTAATTTTAAATGAGTTCATTAATTTTAAAAAATAGATGGGGATTTAAATAAATTGGATTTTTTGGATCATATTGTAACACCCTGAGATTTTATGAAAAATATTCTTTTTCATTTCATTAATATCTTGTGTTGTACGCTACACCAAAAAAAGCTTGCACAACACACATCCTTGACTTGCCTTGCATTACACGCAAACACGACCTTCCTCGATAGCGTGTGTAGTACGCAATACCGAGTTTCACTAAACAACGATATGCTATTAAAATATTATTAAAACTAGCTGTTATGAATAGTAATAACCACCTTTTAAAATTTTAGAAATTTTATCTCTCAAAGTGGACTTCATTTTTGGATTCAGAGTATCGAATTTAGCCTAAGGTGAAATTTTGGTACTTTTCGGATAACTTTCATAATCTGATGAATAGTGAAAATTACTAAATTATAATTAAAAACAACTTTTTAAATCGAAATAATTAATAGTGATAAATTATTAATTTGAGTGGTTTTAAAGTATATTTAGAATATATTTTTACAATTTAATACAATTTTGGTCATTGGATGTAATTTCACATTTAAACCAGTCATAAACAAGTGTCAATCTTTTGATAGTTATTATCTTATAAGAACACGCTATTTGTTTTGACGACGGGAATTAATTTTTAAATTAATCATTGCAACTGATATGTTTTGAATTTGATAAAATAGACATCATTTTTGAATTCATAATATCAAATATAGCTTAGATCTAATTTTTGGTATTTTTCTGGAAACTTTCATTTTTTGATGAATAGTGAAACCACTAAGTGGTAGTTAAAAAACTGAATTTTTCATAAAACATAATTTTACCGCTTCTGTGAGTGGAATTTCGAAAATCCGAGAGACACGGTTGATGTCAGTAAGTAAAATATGGTTCAATGAGATGAAAATAATTTTTTGGTGAATAGTAACTTTTTACTTTTTTTTACCACGGTTAAAAGTAAATAGGATAATTAAGGGTAAAAATGATATTATTATTATCCTAACACATGTCCTAATTATATTGGACATGTGTAATTCGACCAGAAACAACCTTAGGAATAAAATATGACCATTTAGTCCCACTTGGATTAGATTGAGACATTATTTATTAATTTATTTAAAGAAGGGTTAAAATAGTTAAAATCAAAGTTTAATAAGTAAATCATTTATAATATGGGGTTATGAATAATATAAATTCGACTATAAATATTCATTAGAAATATAAAACGATTTCCTACATAATGGTATTTTATTTGTAATTTTTAGACATTAAATAATTTAATTTATTTATGACACAACGATGATGCAGTAATTATCTTATTAATGAAATATCGATATAATTGATGTTATAAATACCCAAATAAATATATTTTGAGACCTTTTATGAATTCCACTAATTTTATAGGTTAATATGACATGTTATTATGGATTTAATTAACTTTTTTCGAACTTATCATTCTGTTAGAATTTTCACAAAAATCAATTACTAAATAGTGTCGAAATTGACATAAAATAGTTTTTAAAACAAATATTATATTATTAATTGTTATTTTATTCCTAAAAATCTAAGGTTCGGCCAAATGACTTAGATAAGGTTATATATATTAATAATAAACAACTTGGGATTCTTTTGTCTTGATATAGTAAGTTTATTAACCTTATAGTATAAGAACACAAGAAGACACGGTAAAAGTAAAATTATTTAACTTAATGTTAAATCTAAATGATAAGGTTACAATAGGAACCTAAACTCATCTAAATTCTATTGGATGAGAGGATTTAGACCCATCCCCACCTTAGCCTCTAAATAAATCAATTTGGATCTATTTAAAACCGAACTTGACTTTATAATAAAATAATATATTTAGTTATTCCAAAGGTGCCCCTCTCCTCCCTTATAAAAGGGCACCTCCTCCCTCTCTTCCTTACACAACTATAAGCCTTGAAGCTCGGCCAAACCCTGCCAAATTCTCTTCTCCACTTCCCTAGAAATATCCTAGAGGTTCTGGTCTTCCTCAAAAACCTATTTTAGTGCCCTAAGAGGATGTCTCAAAGAGGCACTTCAAAGAAGAGGTAATTTCCGTTACCGATTCTTTCACCTTTATTTCTTCTTCCACTTATTCTTCTTAGGTTGTTTCATTATGAAGTAATAACATCAGTATAACTCATATACTGATATGTTATTATAAGTATGAAACAATCCTATTTCACTATCTATCCATCCTACGGAAAACAAAATCACCGCGCGTGTGTACGTACGGAATACCGTCTCCACGCCGTGGTGAAATCTATTTTCCACCAACGCCTTACATGGATGGGTATTATGGTGTAAAGAATAACTATACATAGTTATTATAACATCATAATGATTCTGATATTTTGTATCATCCACTCCAATTCAATTCAATAATTATGGAAATGATATCATCGCTCGTGCGTACGTACGGACTACCGTCTCCACGACGTGATGAGATTCATTCTCCATGCTAACCATTTAAGAATGATTATAAAGTATATATAAGAAATAATAATGAAATATATGACATTATAAAGCTACTGGATTTATGTGTATATATATGTATGTCATCTACTTAATTCCATTAAACTCAATAAGGAAACGAAAATAGCATTCATGCGTACCTACGGCCTACCGTCTCCATGAACGGTGTATTTCTTTCCATTTACTGATTTATTATATATATGTATATTATGAATATATATTATATATAAATCATGTTTTATATTCTGAAATTAAGTAATCATGATCTAATTAATCATATGAATAATTACAATTCAAAACACGTACGACAAATGAAAAGATTTTACCCAAAACACTCTTTAACATGGAATTTAGAAAAGAACGGGTAATATAAAGTCATAAGTGAACCATATATGATATCATAACAATGAATATGATTCTGTAATAAGTCAATGAAATTATTTAAATCATTATACAGGAGGTTCAGACACTTACGAAGCAAATCGGACCTAAGGTAAGGGAAATATCACAATCTCATTTTTATCCGAGATTGTTTATACTTTGGAATTTACTGGGGTGTATTTTATCATCCACATCCATGTTTCCTCAATATGTAACATTATTTCCACCCACCTACAATTTTTTAAAATACAATTTTACCCTTTGGTGAGTTTTTAGTAAAAGATATGAAAGGAATCTTTTGTCGTTTTTCATACGATGTACTTTTTGACTTTTCCGACAAAAGTACGAAGAATGTTTTTTTTAACTTATACGGCATGAATGGATTTTTAAAACATTACTTCCAAGAAGCTTCCTTTACAAGTTTTCATGTTTATTTTTAATCAACTTTTTTTAGTTTAAAATTTTATGACATGTTAATAAAAGAAAATGTTTTTGAATTTGAAAGGATATTTTCCTCAAGAATTGAGTTCAAGTGTTTTATCAAAATTATTTTCCATATAAGATAATATAGGGTTCTGTTTCTGTCCTTATTATTACATTTATTTTATTATGTTGTGATGGAATAATTTTTATGAATTCCTTTATCTTATATGAATTGTTTTATGATGTCACGATGTTTAAGATTCCCATTTTTATTACATGGGTTATGCTATGATGTATGATTTATGATTTTGTGGCACACATAAGAATGGTATCATAATGAGATGGGTGGGACCTATATCTCCCTTCAATGCATTGGGTAAAGATTTTATATCTCATGAGATAGACATGGCTGGAATGGTAGGTTATACCGGTTCAGGGAAACAAGACTGAAACGAGGGTGACTCGGTTCAGAAAGGGACTTTGTCCACTAAGATAGTCTTGGCAATGAGTCTTGACTAACAAGAAATGATTCTCTATGATTATGTGTGTATTACAAAATGTTTCATGTTTTAAGTTATGATTATTGTGATTATATTTCACTTCCATGATTTATCCCATGTTATGAAATTATGCTCTCTTTTAGAGGTTAAGATTTTCAAAATGTTATGTTCTTATGATGTGATTGATATTTCTTTTGTTTACCCTTACTGAGAATTTGAGCTCACCCTTTTATGTTTTCTTTTCCCCAGGATATAAAGAATGGTTTTAGGTAAAAAAAAGGAAGATCTTTATGGGAGATGTTGAAGAACTTTCACCACGATTAGAATATTACGTTCCGAGTTTCCAAAGACACTAAACTATTACGATCCTTGTGTGGGTGTTTTTTTATGTACTAAGTATTCCGCAAAAGTAATGTAATGTTCATGTACGTCAGGCTTCGGGTCTCTACAGTTGGTATCAGAGGAAAGGTTTAGTCAACCTTTGGAAACTAGGATGCGAAAACGTTAGTGAGATCCCTAGAGATATTTCTAAGGTATGTCTAGGGATGTCCCTAAGGATAAGTATACGTATAGGATATAGTCCTAGAACTATGGTAACGATATTAGATTAAACCAAAGATGTTAGATATTGAAGTTACTCCCCCTTTATTATGATTTTTTCCTCTCACACTATTCTTTTTGGGTTTTAGAAAATGGCTGGAAACAAGATGATTCACGATAATAAAGGATATGATGGACAATGGAATGATATTATTCATGAGCAACCAAATGAAATTGGATTTGGAAGTCCAAACGTCATTATTATGCCGAATCAGCAATCTCATAATATGATCAATGAAGTAAAATTTGGTAAGTTTCCTAACTCGGCTAATAAGAGAAAGATGGAGTTTCATGATGATCATAGAGGAAAGAAAGTTCAATTTCACCTATGTAAATCATGTGGGAAGAGGCATCAAGGAGAATGTTTCAAAGGAACTGGAAGATGCTTTGGGTGTGGAAAAGAAGGACACAAAGCCAGTAAGTGCAAAGGAAAAGTTTCAGTTAACACCAGGGATGAGGATAATGGTATTGCTACGACATCAACAATGGTTAAATGTTTTAAATGTGGAATGTACAGGCATTATGCAAACCAATGCCCTATGGGAAAGTCTCGTGAAGAGAATCAGTTTTGTCGTATGGGTAGTATTTATGTGGATGATGATGAAGAGACTACAAATGATATGTGAGATTAAAGAATTGTTGAAGCTCGGTCAATGGTTTAAGAATGTAGTGGAATGATTAAATGTTTATCATGTGTAATGTTGTATAAGTAATCTCATGGTACTATAGAATAAAGAGACATCTAAGGATTGTTACACTATTGTCTTTCCTTTAGTTTTGAAAGTGTATGATTAATGTTACCAGTATCCATGAAAGATTATTCAGATATTTCTGGAATGTAGATGATATGCACATAATGAAGGGATAAGGAGAAAATTAAATGTTTGATAGTATTCATGAGCTCATGAAAGATATAAGGAGAAGGTTATATCATGGTTTGATTATATAGAATTTTTGAATTTTGGTATGTGGAAAGTGTTAACTTTTGACAGCATTCATGTTTTCACTAAGGATTAATGGGTATTCATTTTTTCAAGAGAATACATCATTAAGGTATTCACATGACTGGAATGTGACCAACAAGATATATGGGGGATAAATGATGGTATTCACATGCTTGGTTGACGACATTTAAATTTATTGTTTTCTTTATAATATGATCTTGGACCGAAGTATATTAGATAAGCCTGAAGATTAGAATGGATTATGTTGGACATAAGTTAGTATTGTTTAAGGATAGAACTTTTTTTTGATATTATTTATGGGATGTTATAGTAATGTAGTTTTAGAAAAAAGGACAACCTGCAAGACGGGCGACAGCCCATTGCGTCGGACAAGGCTGTGGGACTCGAACCCACAACCGAAGTGTGACTGGCCTTTATCGCCTACCACTGGCCTACAAGAAGTCCCTGTTTAGTAGAAACTAGTTTTATTATATTAAGCAGTATGATATATGAAGTATAAGTCCATTTTAGGAACTATATATGATTAACCTCACTATAGATGGACTTATGTATTTTTTTTAAAACTTTTCTAACCTTTTGTTTGAGATAGATGGAATGACCCATCATTCTATCACATGATCTGCTAACACATCACGAATGAAAAATTCAACTTCATTTCTTTAAGAGATGAAGTGGAAATTGTCCAAAGAACGAAAAACGGTGAGACTATACCAAAATCACGAAAGTATTTTTTCTAATTACAATTTCATCAACTTTAGGGAAATGATCTTGAAAACCAAAAATGTTGTCCTAGTGCTCTTAAATATGATGAATCAGATGGTACCTTAGATCGTCACATATTTATGGCTTTGTGATTGCTGGCTTTTCCATAGCCATGTTCTCTACCACTCTCCATCAGAACATGATGGTTAGATTTCTCTTCCATATCCATATTTTCACCTATGTGGAAACCCAGTGATTAGTTTATTTGGGTAACCATTACGTTTAATACTTTTGGTTTTAAAGATTGGTTTTGGTATTCCTTTTTACGATGTGGGTTTCTATTAAAGAAACTTTTTAATAGTAAACCATTTATAACCCCGACGAATTTTGAGGGCGAAATTTATTTTAAGGGGGGTAGAATGTAACACCCTGAGATTTTATGAAAAATATTCTTTTTAATTTCATTAATGTCTTGTGTTGTACGCTACACCAAAAGAAGCTTGCACAACACGCATCCTTGACTTGCCTTGTATTACATGCAAACACGACTTTCCTCGATAGCGTGTGTAGTACGCAATACCGAGTTTCACTAAACAACGATATACTATGAAAATATTATTAAAACTAGCCGTTATGAATAGTAATAACCACCTTTTAAAATTTTAGAAATTTTATCTCTCAAAGTGGACTTAATTTCTGGATTCAGAGTATCGAATTTAGCCTAAGGTGAAATTTTGGTACTTTTCGGATAACTTTCATATTCTGATGAATAGTGAAAATTACTAAATTATAATTAAAAACAACTTTTTTAATCGAAATAATTAATAGTGATAATTTATTAATTTGAGTGGTTTTAAAGTATATTTAGAATATATTTTTACAATTTAATACAATTTTGGTCATTGGATGTAATTTCACATTTAAACCTGTCATAAACAAGTGTCAATCTTTTGATAGTTATTATCTCTTAAGAACACGTTGTTTGTTTTGACGACGGGAATTAATTTTTAAATTAATTAATGCAACTGATATGGTTTGAATTTGATAAAATAGACATCATTTTTGAATTCATAATATCAAATATAGCTTAGATCTAATTTTTGGTATTTTTCTGGAAACTTTCATTTTTTGATGAATAGTGAAACCACTAAGTGGTAGTTAAAAAACTGAATTTTTCATAAAACTTAATTTTACCGCTTCTGTGAGTGGAATTTCGAAAATCCGAGAGACACGGTTGATGTCAGTAAGTAAAATGTGGTTCAATGAGATGAAAATATTTTTTTGGTGAATAGTAACTTTTTACTTTTTTTTTACCACGGTTAAAAGTAAATAGGGTAATTAAGGGTAAAAATGATATTATTATTACTCTAACACGTGTCCTAATTATATTGGACAAGTGTAATTCGACCAAAAACAACCTTAGGAATAAAATATGACCATTTAGGCCCACTTGGATTAGATTGAGACATTATTTATTAATTTATTTAAAGAAGGGTTAAAATAGTTAAAATCAATGTTTAATAAGTAAATCATTTTTAATATGGGGTTGGGCATAAGATAAATTCAACTATAAATATTCATTAGAAAGATAAAAATATTGCCTACATAATGATATTTTATTTGTAATTTTTAGACATTAAATGATTTAATTTATTTATGACATAACGATGATGCAGTAATTATCTTATTAATGAAATATTGACATAATTGATGTTATAAATACCCAAATAAATATAATTTGAGACCTTTTATGAATTACAATAATTTTATATGTTAATATGACATGTTAGTGGGGATTTAATTAACTTTTTTCGAACTTATCATTCTGTTAAGATTTTCACAAAAATCAATTACTAAATAGTGTCAAAATTGACATAAAATAGTTTTTTAAAACAAATATTATATTATTAATTGTTATTTTATTCCTAAAAATCTAAGGTTCGGCCAAATGACTTAGATAAGGTTATATATATTAATAATAAACAACTTGGGGTTCGTTTGTCTTGATATAGTAAGTTTATTAACCTTATAGTAGAAGAACACAAGAAGACACGGTAAAAGTAAAATTATTTAACTTAATGTTAAATCTAAATGATAAGGTTCAAATAGGAACCTAAAATTGTCTAAATTCTATTGGATGAGAGGATTTCGACCCATCCCCACCTTAGCCTCGAAATAAATCAATTTGGAGCTATTTAAAACAAAACATGACTTTATAATAAAATAATATTTTTAGTTATTCCAAAGGTGCCTCTCTCCTCCCTTATAAAAGGGCACCTCCTCCCTCTCTTCCTCACACAACTTTGAGCCTTCAAGCTCGGCCAAACCCTGACAAATACACTTCTCCACTTCCCTAGAAACATCCTAGAGGCTCTGGTCTTCCTCAAAGACCAATTTTAGTGCCCTAAGAGGAGGTCTCAAAGAGGCACTTCAAAGAAGAGGTAATTTCTGTTACCGATTCATTCACCTTTATTTCTTCTTCCACTTATTCTTCTTAGGTTGTTTCATTATGAAGTAATAACATCAGTATAACTCATATACTGATATGTTATTATAAGTATTAAACAATCATATTTCACTCTCTATCCATCCTACGGAAAACAAAATCACCGAGCGTGTGTACGTACGGAATACCGTCTCCACGCCGTGGTGAAATCTATTTTCCACCAACAACTTACATGGATGGGTATTATGGTGTAAAGAATAACTATACATAGTTATTATAACATCATAATGATTCTGATATATTGTATCATCCACTCCAATTCAATTCAATAATTATGGAAATGATATCATCGCTCGTGCGTACGTACGGACTACCGTCTCCACGACGCGATGAGATTCATTCTCCATGTTAACCATTTAAGAATGATTATAAAGTATATATAATCAATAATAATGAAATATATGACATTATAAAGCTACTGGATTTATGTGTATATATATGTATGTCATCTACCTAATTCCATTCAACTCAATAAGGAAACGAAAATAGCGTTCATGCGTACCTACGGCCTACCGTCTCCATGAACGGTGTATTTCTTTCCATTTACTGATTTTTTATATATATGTATATTATGAATATATATTATATATAAATCATGTTTTATATTCTGAAATTAAGTAATCATGATCTAATTAGTCATATGAATAATTACAAGTCAAAACACGGACGACAAATGAAACGATTTTACCCAAAACACTCTTTAACATGGAATTTACAAAAGAACGGGTAATATAAAGTCATAAGTGAACCATATATGATATAATTGCAATGAATATGATTCTGTAATAAGTCAATGACATTATTTAAATCATTGTACAGGAGGTTTGGACACATACGAAGCAAATCGGACCTAAGGTAAGGGAAATATCACAATCTCATTTTTATCTGAGATTGTTTATACTTTGGAATTTACTGGGGTGTATTTTATCATCCACATCCATGTTTCCTCAATATGTATCATTATTTCCATCCACCTACAATTTTTTAAATACAATTTTACCCTTCGGTGAGTTTTTAGTAAAAGATATGAAAGAAATCTTTTGTCGTTTTTCATACGATGTACTTTTTGACTTTTCCGACAAAAGTACGAAGAATGTTTTTTTAACTTATACGGCATGAATGGATTTTTAAAACATTATTTCAAAGAAGCTACCTTTACAAGTTTTCATGTTTATTTTTAATCAACTTATTTTAGTTTTAAATTGTAAGACATGTTATTACAGGGAAATGTTTTTGAATTTGAAAGGATATTTTCCTCAAGAATGGAGTTCAAGTGTTTTATCAAAATTATTTTCCATATTAGATAATATAGGGTTATGTTTCTATCCCTATTATTACATTTATTTGATTATGTTGTGATGGAATTATTTTTATGAATTCCTTTATCTTATATGAATTGTTTTATGATGTCACGATGTTTAAGATTCCCATTTTTATTACATGGGTTATGCTATGATGTATGATTTATGATTTTGTGGCACACATAAGAATGGTATCATAATGAGATGGGTGGGACCTATATCTTCCTCCAATGCATTGGGTAGAGATTTTATATCTCATGAGATAGACATGGCTGGAATGGTAGGTTATACCGGTTCAGTGAAACAAGACTGAAACGAGGGTGACTCGGTTCAGAAAGGGACTTTGTCCACTAAGATAGTCTTGTCAATGAGTCTTGACTAACAAGAAATGATTCTCTATTATTATGTGTGTATGCCACAGTGTTTCATGTTTTAGGTTATGATTATTGTGATTACATTTCACTGCCATGATTTATCCCATGTTATGAAATTATGCTCTCTTTTGCAGGTTAAGATTTTCAAAATGTTATGTTCTTATGATGTGATTGATATTTCTTTTGTTTACCCGTACTGAGAATTTGAGCTCACCCTTTTATGTTTTCTTTTCCCCAGGATATAAAGAAAGTTTTTAGGTAAAAAAAGGAAGATCTTTATGGGATATGTTGAAGAACTTTGACCATGATTAGAAGATTACGTTCCGAGTTTCCAAAGACACTAAACTATTAAGATCATTGTGTGTGTGTTTTTTTATGTACTAAGTATTCCGCAAAAGTAATGTAATGTTCATGTACGTCAGGCTTCTGTCTCTACACATATACAATTCATTCATTAAAGGAAACTAAATTTAAATGATGATTTAATGAGATTATTGATTATAATACAATAAGGTAGATATCATGATTCTCATACTTCATCTATTCAAAACAATGGGGCTTAGATTGTTTTATCCCTAGTTTATAACACCTAGAAATTTAATGTTACTGATTTCTTACCAGGACACTGTCTAGGGATTGGATGGAAACAAAAAAGATTCATCGGTTACCACCAGCGATTGGGTGATTTGTGTTCAAAATCATAATAGAAACTCACTAAGAAAACACATAAATAACTTGATGTGATTTACATGTTTTTATGTAATTTTAGTGCGATAAAATTAAATAAATTTATGTAGACATGATAGTGTTTATTTTAATACAATATATCAATATGAACCACAAATACACCACAATTAAAAGGGGGAGGAAGAAGTAGTGAATAAAGTGTGAAACATCACATGAATTGTCACTCTCTAACATGATCATGTGTTTTTGAGTACGAAATACCAATATATAGTTAAATTTAAAAAGAATATTGGATGAATTGAAAAATCATACACACCTAAAATTTAAAAGAACATTCCAATAAAACATACATGAAGATCAGGAATTCCCTCACATTCTTCCCGGAGTGATCACAAGAAGTTTATAACTCTATTGAAGGGGAGGAAGCCACAGATAAAGAATAAGAACATCCTAACCACTAAAAACTCTCCCTATGGTCAATTATCCTCTTTAAATGAGGAAGAATATTAATTTTATTAAATATTAAATCCAAATTGTTTTGAAAAAATAATACAAGTGTCTAAGAGAGTAGGTGGATCTTCAAGGAATAATTTTTTCCACCACTTGTTCTAGATGGTTGACTAACCTAAACACTAGATCATGACTTGAAAATATGTGGAAAACTATTACATCTAGTAACAAATACAATGGATATAGTATCAACTCAAATTGAGTCCCCAATATGATTATATGTCTCAAATAAAAAACAATTTTCCAATATGTAGGGCTCAAATTTTCTTATTTTTTGGACTCTATTAGACCTTTTCTGTTGGGATAAAACACTGGTAACTATTCTTAAATTGTATAAAAATTAATTTTCCACACCAAGAAATTTATTTTCTAATTTGGATCTGCTTATATTATATTATGATAATAATACCAATGTTCAACCAAATTTGGACAATGTGTAATTGAATCTTTTTAAGAATGTTTTCAAAAAATAAATTAGAAATATATATATATATATAGTATAAATTGTTTTAAAAATGGGATACAAAAATACATAAAAATGTAATGAACAAGTATAAGGGTGATAATATATGATATATGACTATGATATTAGAAGGGAAACATATATTGTTGTATATTTAAATCTTAATGTAGAAAACGTAAAAATTTTAAACTCTATTTCATACCAAAAAGAGTTGGATTTTATATTAAAATTTAATTAATGTGGGGTTGTTTATTTGGAATCCATACTAATATTTCATCCTCATTCGTATAGTTATGATTTTAGTTTTTGGTTCATTTTATAGTTCAAATATTATCACCTTAGAGTGATTGTGGTATTATGATTAGAGAGTGGCCTCTAGCATCACATAAAATTTTGGTTTGGGGTTTAGTTTTAACTTATTGTTTTGTATATATTTATATATTCATGATATTAATATGACCACCATTGTTCCAAATTTTTTTTGTTGCTTTTTTATATAAGTTGGTTGTTTTATTTATCTATTATCCCCAATTTACGTTTTTTTAAATCTGTTTGTTTCTTTTCGTGTGGATGACCAATGTATGAATTTTGTGTTTTAATTATAATTTATTATAATTATTCAAAAATATATATTTCTTTTTATTCCATGGTACTTGTGCACTATTTTTGGGTATTGGAGACACCCCTCGGGTATGTCATGGACAAGATCATGCGCCAAATTTATTGGTGTCTAGATCTGATTCATGGTAGCTTTGTTATTGTGTTTCTGTGGATGGAATTTAGGTTTTGATGTGGTAAGGTTTTGGTGGTATAAATTGTATGGGGAAGTGTTTAGTTTTCATTGTGGATGGGTCTTTGTTATTCTTGTTAAGAGAGGTGTATAGTCCTGTGGTTATTAGTTTGGGATTATACAGTGGCTGTTAGCATTGTCTTTTTTGGTGGTTATTATATATATTTCTTGGTTTCTATGGGGTTGTTCTATAAATGATGTTGGTATGACATATGGTTGGACATAGTGAATATGATATTGGGAAGTGGGGTCTAATTTAGTAAATAGTTGGCTGTTTTCAAAACATTAATGTTTGAAATAAATTTCTTATTGATTGGCTAAATTTGGGTATTTTGGAATGAATAAATTGAAATTAAATATGGATAAATTCATGACTCAATAAATGTAATGTGACAAGTACAATGATAAAAATATAAATAGATAATGATATTTTTAAATAGGAAATCATGTAAGTTGTTATAAATATTTCTAGCGAATATGTGGGGCAGGTTTATGTTATAGAGATGGTAGAATGTGTTAGTTAATGATGGTGATGATGTGGTGATTGTTATGGAATTTAGAATTTTTTTTCTTGGTGTGAATCCTTAAATTGATATTTTTGTGTTGATATGACACATATGATTTATTTTATTATGATTTCAAAATCACCCCACCCAAGTGGAATAACCTTACTGATGCCCAAATGTTTTGTGTTCCAAGTGTTTTCCACATCACCCACGTTAGTGAGGGCATATATGAGGAACAAATATCTATTCCCAACTCTCACAAATAGGTTTAATACACCCTGTGGTCGATAATAGTCGGTATATCATTATTGGTTGTAATGACATGGGGATATTCTTAGTTTGTAATATACTATATCATATGGTTTTTTCGTTGGGATAATGATACAATGTGAGGGTTTTTCATAGTAGGAGGAGGGCACAAATTTGTTACCATTCATGTTCATAATACCATATAATAATTGGAATTTTATATGTTTCTATATCTATATATACATGATAAAGGTTATGATGTGGCATGTATCTTATGGATGTGACATGGAATATGATATGTGATGACATGACTACCGAAGGTAAGAAAGAACATGACCTCATCCATTGGGGTGTGATAGA
This sequence comes from Viscum album, assembly GCA_963277665.1. Taxonomy (NCBI): domain Eukaryota; kingdom Viridiplantae; phylum Streptophyta; class Magnoliopsida; order Santalales; family Viscaceae; genus Viscum; species Viscum album. The sequence continues at coordinate 2,001,423,170 of OY728146.1, read as the reverse complement.
GACAAAGAAAAGAGGAAGTGGTATTATAGTACCTCATTGATATATCATTTCAAAACTATGTTATTATACTTGGATGTGATATTGGATTAGTGGTATATGGCGAGGTTTGTTGGTCGGAGTAGTTTACTCAAGAGGGGAGGGGTGAATTGAGTAACTATAAAAAATTTCTGTTAAGACAAATGAGTTATTAATTCATTCCAAGACTAACTATCAAAGTGATATTGGTGATTTCTGGATTATGCAATAGATCAGTAAAATAGAAAAGATTAAATTTAAACAGCACAACGGATATGAAACAAGTGGTTCAGTCTCAATCCGAGACCCAATCCACTACACTTGGTGATCACCTACCACCAAGCAGTTTATATAAATAAACTTTGATCCACACCTTGGATTGGGGTTAACAATAGTACACAGACTGTCCAGGTCACACATGGACCTATTCCATAGTTTTCGTGGGTAAACAATAATAATAACCAGGCCACACAAGGACCTCTTCCACAGTTTTCATGGGTAACAAAAGTATAAAGAGTTTGGTGTAAGGATTTCATTATCCTCCAGTTCAGCTCAGGAGTCAGTGTGTGTCAAAATAGACAGGGGTACACACTGCTCATAATGTAAATAAAAAGATGATCATAGTCGAGCAAGAATATAGAGATGAGGTTAGAATGCTCTTATGTGATGTAAATGAAGCTCTGGACTTCTTTGGATTGAAGCAAATGATGCTTTAATTTCTTCATGGGAGTTGTGTGAAAAACAGATCATTGCGATTCAGCTTGTGTTCTTCACGAGTTTTGATAATGAGAAGATGTTCTCTAGATTCCAGTGTACTTCGCAGTTCTTCAACGGAGTTGGATTGTGTGCATGTGACAATGCTTCCTTTTAAAAATATTTCGATATGTTCTTCGCGGTCGTGCTCACAATATTGTTTTTCGTTCAGTATCGCTCTCTATTGTTCTAGGGCACACATCACTCTTTATCTTCGAATGCATGAGTTCTGGCCGACAGGTTCCATGTGTTCTCCACCTCGTACCTTGTACTATCCGATGATATGTCTACAAAGAAACATTAATTATGTCAGTGCATTAAAGGAATCAAATATGATAGTTAGATATTAAATTTAAAGACGAAAAAATAGTTTAAGAAACTGTGTCACAGTAAGTTGTGAAAACGGTGTCTCCTTCACACGGTGTCTAGACTGATCACAGTGTCTAAGTGTCACGTTGTATCATTCACGGTGTCTTGTTCACGATGCCTTGTTCACGGTGTCTTGTTCACGGTGTCTTGTTCATGCTTCCTTACTTCATGGTGTCTTTCTTCACGGTGTCTTGCTTCACGGTGTCTAGTTTACAGTGTCTAGTTTATGGTGCCTGGCTTACAGTGTCTGGATTCACGGTGTCTTACTTCACGATGTCTGGTTTACATTGTCTGGCTTATGGTGTCTGGTTTACGGTGTCTGGCTTGCGGTGTTTTGCTTCATTGTGTCTTGCTTACAGTGTCTTTCTTCACGGTGTCTTGTACTTAGGAAAATAACTGTATTCAAACTAAAATAGTGATATGAATGAAATGGATTGATCATAACCATTATAAAGCATGAGTGAACTTGAAACATAAATACACATGATTGGATATAATTTATAGTAGTTAACTAGGTTGAATAATATTTGTGATCATTAAAACAGATTAATAAATGAGGAGTCCAACAATCTCCCCTTTTTGATGATAACAAATCTTGTACAGTTAAAGTGTAAATTGGATGCAACTATATAGAAAATAACCTATAGAAACTTTATGCAGAAACTTCTCCCCCTTTTGGTATTATCAAAGAGTTGAAGGAAGAGAGGGATAACAGTGCACATTCTATTAAGAGTAAACATATTTTAGTACAAAATAAAGGAGAAATACAAAAACAATGGAATTCCAATCAAAAAGGAGTAAGCACTTGTCTTCATCAAGGATTGGCCTTCTCTTTTCCTTTATCATTAATAGAATAGGATTCCACAGGGGAAGTGGTTGATGGAGAAGAAGGAAAAGATGTGGTAGATAAAGAGGGAAAAGGGAGACCTTGAAGGACTCAGGTAGACAAGGTAGGATCAGTAGAAGATCTAGGCAGTTGTTGATCAAGAATCAGACGCCTAATCTGACTGAGAGCTTGGCCAACAGACACGGTAGTTGAGGGTAAGGCATAGGTGAATGTTGGAAGCCTAGGTCTGAGAGGTGTAGCCACTGGAGCAACAATTTCTGTACTCTGGACATAAAGATAAGGTCTCAGGAGTTTGATGAAGTCTGCAATAATTTATCCACCATACTGCATGGACTTTTCAAAGTTATCTTTCTTTTCCACAAACATGTCCAACAATCGGGTAACTCAGTTAGCTTCTGGACTTGGGTTTTGAAGGCTAGAGTCACAGGAGGAATTCGCAGATTTTCTACAAGGTATTTGAAGTGGTTGGTCATATCAGTATTGTAGAATATTCGGTTTAAATGGAAATCTACTTTCTTAGAAATCTCCTACTGGGCATCATTTGCAATCATGGAGTGAATTTGTACAAGGTCAAGAACCCTATCACTGTTCTTGACGACTTCAGATAAAGAATCCACATTAAAGACACTGAAAACATTCTGAAGCTCTTCTTTGACTATAGATATGAGTAAAGTAATGTCCAAGAATGGTGTAGGGGATTGACCAGTGGTGTTAGATGCTTTGACGACTGTTGTTAGAGATTTGAGCTAATTTAGTACATTTTGAAGACAACCAGTGTAATAATTAGTGAGTTTATTAAGGTTCTCCACAAGCTCTCTCATCTCCTTAAACATAAATTTGTGCCTTTCTGCAACCTTTTAATCGAAGGATTCCAAATAAGGCTGAATCAGAGACACAACATCTCGAGGTATTTGAGAAATAGCTGGTGCTAGAGGAGCAGTAACAGGTTCTGATCTCGAATGTAGCTCTTTCTGCATGTCTTCAACCATGCTTCTCAGGGTTGTGACTTCATTATTGAGAAGTTTATTTTCAACTCGTACTTCTTGAATCTCATGGAGCATCTTAGGATGTATTTTCCAAATAATCTTTTCCAATAATAGTGAGGCATCTCTCTCACTCAAATTTGTCACAGGATGAGGTTGGGAGTTCAGAATATTCTCAATGCCAAATAAGAGTGTATCTCCAAATTCCTTCAGGTCATCCTTACTAACAAAGTAAGACTATTGAGATAAAGGTTCAGGTTTAGAAGTTGGTACAGGGTCAGGTTCAGGTTCAGGTCCCTTCTTAGATGCAATTTTTCTGAAATATTTCACTTAAAATAGGGAAGAGAGATCAAGCCCGGTTTTAGTAACCTGCTGAGACTCATTCACATCATATAAATTAGGAAATTTGCACTGAGTGTCTACAGGACATGACTCAGTTGGATGTGAGGCTTCATCAGACTCATGATTTGGGGTTTTAACCTCCTCAACAGGTGCTTCCTTCTTAGGTCTGAGAGGCTTATGAGCTTGGTCTTAATCCACAGACTCATCTCTAAGTTCCTCATTCATTTCTTGTCTAGACATATGAAAGGCCATCTCCATCCTTTCTTCAGTAGAGGGTATGATTTCAGGAACATATTATTCTACGGGGTGTTCCTCCATATTCGCTTCTTTCACAACAGGGAGTTCTTCTACTGTAGGCTCTTCTATGGATTGCTTCTCAGAATCTGTGACAACTGATTCTTTTTCAGGCTCAGGTTGGATTTCTAGATTGACATCGTCTTTAGGGGAAGGAACTTCTTTTTCAAGAACAACATGAGTAAAAATAGTCCTTTCTTCCTCAACAATAATCACTTCCCTATGTGGTACGTCAGCCTCTTCTTCCTCTTCTTCTAAATACTCAACAAGTTCATCTAGTTCCAAACCAGGTTCAAAAATGTATTTCAGCCTTGATGGATAATCCACGGGATTAAACTTCTCATAAACCTTATCATTGTCTTCCACCCATTCCTTTTTCCAAGGATTCTAGTTTATCTACATTCTCTTGATGGTGGCTTTAGAGAGATAGTACTCACAGTCCATAAGCACTTCTTCATTAGGTCCAAACACACATTTTTCAAAAATCATGGCTGATATCGGCCAAGAGTAGAACAGAGAAGTGGAATTTGATGTAACTTTGATCAACTCACACATATGGTGAATGATATACTTTCATTGGTTTGTCTTATGAACATTTTTCATAAGGTGAATCAAACACACAACTTTATATTTTAACACTGCAAAATCACCTTTTCTTGGAATAACCAGATTTTGAACAAATTGAAACAGATTCCTTGTTTCTCCATCTAGTTCAGCAGTGATGGCCCTTCTCTTGGTGCCATTTCTGGTTAGGGTTTTCACAGCATCTTCTAGATCAAAGAATTTGGTTGATGGTGTAGGTACTCTATGATAATCCTTAGATATAACTTCATGAGGTATCCTAAGGCATGCATCCCATAACCTCGAAGAGAAGAAGCATCTTTAGCCATTAACCTAGCTCCTCAAAACATAAATTTCACCAGAGTCAAAAGAGAACTGTACGTACTGGTAGAACTGAGCCACTAATCTAGGATAGATGGGTCTATTCTCCCTTGAGAACCACTCTAACCATCCGTGATCTTGTAACACTTTCAAGAATAGAGATTTTCTAGACAGATGCCATTTGGGGCAAAATTTTTTCTTAGGTACAACACTGTAATTTACCAGATTCGGATTTAAAGGTCCTTCAGGTGTCAGCATAGGTACAATCTTCTTCTTGTTTGGGTTGCGCTTCTCAGGTGTGGATGATGACAGACATTTCAATCTTGGAATCCACTAAAGGTTCAAGAGAGAGGGGGGAGAGAGAGAGGGTTACAAGGTTGAAAGGGTTCGAAACGAGTGAATAAGAGAAAGACCGAGTGAAGAACCGAGTGAAACTTTTTGTTTTATCATTTAAAAATACCAAACGTCACAAAAATAAAAACACAGGAAAATAAAAGAGGTGGAATAATAATTACTGTGATACAGGTTTAACAGAAAACATAAATAATTTTCACGGTGAGACCGTGAGTGGTCGTTACGATGAGATAGTGAATGGTCGTCATAGTGAGACAGTGAGTGAACTTTTCAGTGCACGTTACGATGAGACAGTAAATGTTTGACCATAAGTAAGAATTGCTAATGGTGAGACCGTAAACATAAGAGACAGTAACTGAGAAACTGTAATCATGAAACAGTAAAGTATAACATAGTAAAATTTTGAACAGTAAGACAATTAATATATCTATTTGAGATTTTTCATGCCAAGATCATGTATGATGTAGTCTATTATTTCAGAATTTAATGGTTTAGTGAATATATCGGCAAGTTGATATTCAGTACCAATGAATTCCAAGGTGATATCACCTATTTGATAATTATCTCTCAAAAAGTAATGTCTTACATCAATATGTTTTGTCCTAGAATGTGAAATAGGATTTTTTGAGATGTTAATATCACTTGTGTTGTCACAATTTATTGGTACATGTCTGAATTGATATCCATAATCTAGTAATGTGTATTTCATCCACAAAATTTTTCCCCAACAGCTGCCAGCAGCTATGTATTCAGCTTCTATAGTGGATAATGCAACAAAATTTTGTTTCTTACTACACCATGATACTAGTGACTTTCCTAAAAGGTGACATGTTCCAGAGCTTCTCTTTCTATCAAATTTACAGCCACTGAAGTCAGCATTATAATAACTACCTAGTTCAAATGATTGTCCTTTAGGATAGGACAGTCCTATATTGGGTGTATGCTTGAGGTATTTGAAAATTATCTATACAGCATTTAAATGAGATTCTTTAGTATTTTCTTGAAAATGAGCACATATACACACACTAAACATAATGTCCGGACGGCTAGCAGTTAAGTAGAGTAAACTTCCAATAATTCCTCTATAAGTGGTTTGATCAACAGATTTTCCATCTTCATCAAGATCCTACTTATAGGTGGTACTCCTGGGAGTGTCACTACTTTTATTGTTATCCAATTCAAATCATTTTAGAATATCTCTAGTGTATTTACTTTGAGTTAAAAAAAATTCCATCATTATTTTGAAAGATTAAAATCCTTGAAATAATTTTAGTTCACCCATTAAACTCATTTCAAATTATTTTTGCATCATTTGAGAAAAATAAATATATAAAAAATTCTTTGAAGATCCAAAATTAATATCATCTGTATAGATTTGAAAAACTAAAACATCATTAGAAATTCCTTTTATAAAGAGGGTATGATCAGCTATTCCTTTTGTAAAACCTTTGGAAATGAGAAAAGTAATCAATATGTCATACCAAGCTCTTGGAGATTTATTTACACCATATAAAGCTTTTGACAGTTTGAAAATATGATTAGGAAATTGAGGATTTATAAATCTAGGGGGTTGTTCACCAAGGAAATCCTCAGCTATATACTCATCTAAGAATGCACTCTTAACATCCATCGGATATAGTTTGAAATTCAGATGGGCAGCATAGGCAAGTAGGATTCTGATGGCTTCAAGATTGGCTACTAGAACAAAGGTCTTCTCATAGTCAATTCCTTCTTCTTGACTATACCCTTGTGAAACTAATCTAGCCTTGTTCCTAACTATATTTCCAGCTTCATCTACCTTATTTTTAAACACCCATTTAGTGCCTATGATGAATGTGTCCTTGGGTCTTTCAACAAGTTTCCAAACATTGTTTCTTTCAAAATGATAAAGGTATTCTTGTGTAGATATTTCAAAAAATTCATCATTGATGGAATCATCCATGTTTTTAGGTTCAAGTTGTGATAAGAAGGCTTGAGGTTTAACCTGATTTCTAAGAGAAACTGTAGTTTTTGTTCCTTTCTCTATGTCTCCTACAACAACATCTAAGGGATGGTTTTTAAGGGTTATGACCTTTCTAGAACAAGAAGGGCTAGTGATTTCTGGTTCATCAACAGATTCCGGATCATTATGACTTGATTATAGGGAATTTCAAGAATTGGAAGTTTTCACAGATTCTTTCATAGAGGAATTTGAGATTTTTGAGTTGATTTTCAGATTTGATACATCATCCTCCAGATTTTCTAGGATGGTTCTAGGATCATGTGGATCTGTTTCAGTAAACATGATATGAACAAATTATTCCACACATTTAGTTCTCTTATTGAATACTCTATAATATTTACTTACTATTGAGTAACCTAGGAAAATTCCTTCATCACTTCTGGATGCAAATTTGTCAAGATTATCCTTAGTGTTGAGAATAAAGACTTTGCAACCAAAAACTATAAAGTAATTAACCTTAGGCTTCCTATTGTTCCAGAGTTCATTCAGGGCCTTTTTGAGAATTTTTCTAATCAATACTCTATTGATTATGTAGCATGTTGTATTAACAGCTTCAGCCCAAAAGTAAATTGGTAAGTCATATTCACTAAGCATTGTTCAAGAAATTTCTTGCAGGGTTCTATTTCTTTATTCTACAATACCATTCTACTGAGATGTTATAGGGGTAGAGAAATTGTGAATATAACCATTTTGAGAGAAAAAGGATTCAAACTCTTGATTTTCAAACTCACGACCATGATCACTTCTTAAAGATTTAATTTTAAAGCCACTACGATATCTTACAGACTTGGAATACATAGTAAAATAAGAGTAGGCTTAACTTTTGTGAGCCTTGAAGAAGGTCCAGGTATATCTAGAAAAATCATCTACCAGAACATAAACACAGTGCTTCCCATTTAAACTAGAAACTTTAGATGGTCCAAAAAAATCCATGTTAACCAATTCGAGAGGTTTAGAGTTAGAAACTTCATTCTTTTTTTGGAAAGAGATTTTGTGTTGTTTTCCCTTTTCACAGGGATTACATACTTTGTCATGTGGAAACTCACGTTTGGGTAAGTCTTTAACTAGGCCTTTTCTACTAAGCTTTCTAAGGGAGTGAACATTACAGTGTCCTAGTCTCCTATACCATAGCCAAGATTCATTATGAAATACACTTAAGAATGATGTATTTTGAGAAGTTAAAGAATCTAAATTAACAGAATAAACTTTTTCATTCTTGATGCAGAAAATACTAATTCATCTTTAGAATTAAAGACATTACAGGAATCATTTTCAAATTTAACATGATATCCATCATCACATAATTATGAGATACTAAGCAGATTATATTTTAAGCCATTATAAAATAGTACTTTAAAAATTAAAATTGAATCAGTGTTACCAATCAAGCCTAAGCGAATGATTTTTCTTTTGGCATTGTCACCAAATGTGACATGTCCTCCATCTAATTTTTTCAGGTTCTTGAAGCACGAGTAGTCTCCTATCATGTGCCTTGAACATCCACTGTCCAAGTACCATAGATTTATGTAGGATCTCTTTAAGCACCCTTCCTATAACATGATCAAGAAAATACATATTTTGGTACCCATACTCGTTTGGGTCTAGTAAAATTAGTAATAAGTGCTTTAGGAACCCATATTTCTCTCATAGGTTTCCTATAAGCATTATGTAAAGTATTTGAAAATAAACTGTATTTGGTCCATAAAAATGTGAAACAGTAGAATATGTATCATGACTTAAGCTAGTTGAGTTGTGTCCAGAACTGGGAACAAAACTATATGTCCTAGAATTTGAAACAAAATTCGTTCTACTAAGGTTTCTTTTACCAGGTTGATAACCAATTCCAGTATTGTATTTAGGGGCACTTTGTTTTCCTAGCATTTGGGTAAGGGTTTTTTTCCATTACTAAACTTTTGTAAGTCACTTTTTAATTTCTCATTAGACATTTTTAATTCATTTTTTTCTTTTATAAGTTGATCATTTTTCTCTTTTTTAGTAGTTAGTTAAGATTTAACCTTTATAGTGAGAGCATGATTGTTTCTACAATGATTTATATTTATCTTTTAATTCATTTCATATCTCTTCAAGAATGTTATAGCATTCAAAAATTTCTTCATTAGTCATATTTTCAGAGTCACTTTATTCTTCAGAATAGTATGAATTATGTATAGAAGAGATCAGTGTTACCTCAGAGGTGTTTGTCATAAAACCCTTATTGGCTTTCTTATCCTGTTCATCATGTGATGTCTCTGAGTCGATGGAACTATCCTCAGAGGAACTCCATGTTTCTTTCATTGCCTTTTTTACTTCTTTTACTTGTCCTCATATTTCTTCTTATACTTGATATTTGGATAGTCAGCCTTTATATGTCCTTTGCAGTTACATTCAAATCATACAATTTCATCAATTTTGTAACTTCTTTTCCAGTCCTTTTTCCAGTTTCCTATTAGATCATACTTTCCCTTGAAGTTAGGATTTATGAAAAAGTTCTTATTTTTGTAAAATCGTTTGAATCTTTTGGCCAGTTGATCCACCTCCTCATCGCTGTTAGGTGATGATTGTTCAGTGGTGGAACTTTCTACAGAAGCTTCCAGTTTCCCTTTTTCTTTGTGCTTCGAGGAGGTGGTCTTGAATGATACAGATTTTCTCTTTGGTTCATCCTCCTCTTCTTTGTTGACTTTCAGCTCATCCCCATACATCATCAGTTTCCCAATGAATTATTTTATAGGTATCTTGAAGATGTCGCACGATTTTCTAATAGAGAAAGAGGTTCCCCTCCATCTGTCAGGTATACATCTAAGGAATCTCCTGATCTGTTCTTTCACAGTGACTTCTCTTCCAAGAGAAATCATTGTGTTGACAATATCATTGATCCTGATATACATGTCATAAATAGGCTCATCTGGTTTTATTTTAAAATTATAATATTTTATATTATAAGTATTAAGTCTCATTTCCTTTACACTAGATGTGCCTTCATTTGAGATAGACAAGGTATCCCAAATTTCATGGGCAGTTTTACAAGCAGAAAACCTATTAAATTCTTCATCTCCTAAGGAACATTACAATGTATTCATGGATTTGAAATTGTTACTCTAAGAAAGTTTGGTAGGTTCATCCCATGTAATTCTATCAGTCGCAAGAAGTTTTTATTCATCTATAATGGATGAAAAAATTTGAAAACTCATACTCTCTAGATGCATTTTCATTTTAATTTTCCATTAAGAATAGTTAGTTCCATTAAATAATAGTGGTCTGTTTGTTGCATCACCTTCCAATCTATTATCCATACTAACTTATTACTTTAAATGATATATAAATTTAGAATTAATATAAATTTACATATCTTTAAAGTACAGATACAATCACAGTTGAGTAAGATTACACAGAGTCCTAATAAATCAACCTCTAATACCAAATTTCCGTCGAAGTAGTTTACTCAAGAGGGGAGGGGTGAATTGAGTAACTATAGAAAATTTATATTAAAATAATATAGAATATTATTTCCAAAATTAATGGTTTCCCAAAAAATCGATACAGCCTAGTTAATCATGGTTTTACTATTATAAGAGTTTGACTTTTTAAATAGATTTTTAGAAGATTGATTAATTCTCAGTAATCATAATTTTTATTTTTAATATTACTTTTGAAGTTATCCTACTAAGACAAACTAGTTATAACTTCTTTCCAAGACATGCTATCAAACTAAAATTGGTGATTTCTGGATTATGCAATAGAGCAGTAAAACATAAAAGACAAAATTTAAACAGAACAATAGATATGGAACAAGTGGTTTAGTCTCAAGTAGAGAACTAATCCACTCCACTTTTTTATCACCTTCCACCAATCAATTTATATAAATAAACTTTGATCGACACCCTGGATCAGGGTTTACAACAGTACATAGACTGTCAAGGTCACATAGGGACGTCTCCCACAGTTTTTGTGTTTAAACAAAAATAATAACCCGGCCACATAGGGACCTCTTCCATAGTTTTCGTGGGTAAACAAAAGTATAAAGAGTTTGGTGTAAGGATTTCAGTATCCTCCAGTTCAGATCAGGAGTCAGTGTGTGTCAAAATAGACAGGGGCACACACTACTCATAATGTAAATAAAAATATCATCTCAGTCGAACAAGAATATATGGAGGATGTTAGAATGCTCTTGTGTGATGTCAATGCAGCTTCAGACTTCTTTGGATTGAAGCGGATGAAGCTTTACGTCCTTCTTTGGAAGTTTTGTGAAAAACAGAGTGTCGCGATTCAGCTCGTGTTCTTCACGAGTTTTGATAATGCAAAGATATTCTCTAGATTCCAGTGTACTTCGTATGTTCTTCAGCAGAGTCGGATTGCATGCATCTGACAATTGTTCCTTTTGAAAATCTTTCAATATGTTCTTCGCGGTCATTCTCACAGGCTTTTTTTTCGTTCAGTATCGCTCTTTATTGTTCTTGGTCACACTTCGCTCTTTATCTTCGAATGCATGAGTTTTGGCCCACAGGTTCCTTTTGTTCTACACCTCATACCTCATACTGTCCGATGATATGTCTACAAAGAAATGTTAATTATTTTAGTGAAATAAAGGCATCAAATATGACCGTTAGAAATTAAATTGAAAGATGACAAAATAGTTTAAGAAACGGTGTCACAGTAAGTTGTGAAAACGGTGTCTCCTTCACATAGTGTCTAGACTGATCACGGTGTCTGAGTGTCATAGTGTCTCATTCACGGTGCCTTGTCCACGGTGTCTTGTTCATGGTGTCTTGTTCACGATGTCTTGTTCACAATGTCTTGTTCACGGTTCCTTGATTCATGGTGTCTTTCTTCACGGTGTCTAGTTTACATTGTAGGGTTTACAGTGTCTGGCTTACAGTGTCTGGCTTCACGGTGTCTTGCTTCACGGTGTCTGGTTTATGGTGTTTGGCTTACAATGTTTGGTTTACAGTGTCTGGCTTACAATGTATGGCTTCAGGGTCTCTAGCTTACGGTGTCTTGCTTCACGGTGTCTTCTACTTAGGCAAATAACTGTATTCAGACTTAAACAGTGATATGCATGAAATGGATTGAGCATAACCATTATAAAGCATGAGAGAACTTGAAACATAAATACACATGATTGGATATAATTTACAGGAGTTAACTAGGTTGAATATGATTTGTGATCATTAAAAAATGATTAATACACGAGGAGTCCAGGAAGGTTGTTTGATAGTTGAACTGACTTTAGGGTGTGTTGATTCTGCTATTTATTCACTCAAGAATTGGTATTCTTCCCCCACAATGCATGAGAGGTATTTAAGAGGATGATTATGAGTATACATGTATTGTCACACAATATTTAAATCATTTTATATGTCTCTATGAATAAATAAGTGACTGTGATATACATTTCAAGATCAATACTTAGAGCCACTACCAGAGCTATTAACATTGCAGTTTCTTTTGGTAATACATTTGTCAGAGAATTGTTTATGAATAAAATTTACATAATTTATACGATATTTGTATTTACATTATATTATGGGTTTGAATTGTTATTTAATTGATATCTTCCTAATATTATGAGGGTAATTAATCCCATTTTTTTATATAATTTGTGCAAGTCACCAACCTATTGCCTATTAGATGAATGATATGAGGGTTACGATCATTATCACTAATATCCTTGAGGGGATCTTAGTGGGTGAGGGTTACAATTATGACACCCGTGGTGAAATTCCAAACATGATCCCCTATCACCATCTCTAACACTATGTAGTAAATTTCTTTCTAATATCAACCTTACAATGTAATAACACAGGAACCAAATATCTAATAGTACAACTAAGTACCTAAAAATTGGACATGATACTACATATCCTCCTATGTGCACATGCATAGTGTTGGTATATAAAAAATAGTAGGAAACCACTGAACGTACAACATACATTGAATATACTTAGGTTTATGATTTTAATTAATATACTATTTTATATCAATATATAAAAATTGGTGTATAAGTGTTATTTTTAGCTCTACTTGGTCAAATACCCTAACAGTGGGTGGGGGGGAGGGTTAATCAGGGTATGACCGATTAAAAAAAATTCCCTGTTGGATCTTGTTTCATCATTAAACAAAAAACACTTCTCTCTTTCTCCCATAGAAATGTATGTACAGAAACTAAATCATTCATATGATGAAACAATTTTACTTGGTTCACCCTCACTGGGATACATCCAGGAAGCATACAACGATGATGTGTTGATGTACCAAATCCACTAAAGATCATTTTCAATTATAATTTTCAGGCTATATGACTTCAATACCAGGACTCACTTCATTTTCAATGTTTAGGGTTTTCTAATTACATTCCCAAGGGTCACTCCCTCTTTCTCTTTTTTTGGATCACTGCTATTAGAAAGGAATACTATTTTCCACTTCCATCACTCGCTGCCCCTAGAAGTAATTCACCCACAGTTTACAGACTTGTAGGTCCATTCATTGTCTCTAATGAATATATACTAAGTTTGATATTAATTATCTATTAATTTTTCACTTTCATACAAGAGATGAATAACAATTTACCAAAGTTTTACTTGGAAATTCCTTCTGTATAACTTTCTCCATGCTCACTAACTTCGCGAATATCTTCTTTTGCAAAGCCCAAATAGCCTTTTTCGAAGCTCCTAGCATTCACAAAGCACTATTAGCCTTCAAGAATGATAACTCTCTCAAGAATTTCAACTAGAATTATTGAATCACCTTCATTCACGATGCACAACTAGGATTTTTGAATCATCTTATTTCACTAAGCACAATTAGCCTTTACAGAGATCACATGTTTCAGTTGGATTTTTTAGCCTTCCCAAATTCCATGCTTTTATGGTGATCAAAACATTCAGTTGGCTTTTATAGCCTTCATAAAATTCTATTCACAAAACCCCTTCATGAACATAGAGTCTTATAATTCTCTTTAGGTCCCTATCCATCTTCCTAAGGGGGTAGAGGACTATTTATATGCATTTACCACCAACTATAGAAACTAATGGCCACATTGGCACCATTTTGTGCAGCTTCTTCATTTCCTTCATGGAACTCCCTATTTTGCGATGCTCCAAGAAAATATCATGTTCGCGATTCTTGCCGTAATCTTGGATAATTTTTTCAAAAACCATCACAGTGTAAAAAACATCGTGGCGTTATAATGCTACATTCGTGACGATCCTCACCTTTAACATTTGTGATGATTATCATAGTCCTCAATATCACCATCATAATTCTTTTATCCTTTTCAAAATACACTTCATGAATCCCATATTTTCAAAATTCATTCCTTTAACATATATTCATACGGCATTTAAGAAAATCAAACCTTCACAATGCAATCCAAACTCCAAATTTTGTACCCCAAAAATTTGGCAGACACTGAAAAATGACATCACCTTGTGTGTGATATTTTCTGTTCATATTATAGGGAATCCATTCCTTCATAATAGATCTTTTTCAACATACCATGTCAAAAATATCTCTAAACTCCACAACATCCATTGGAAAACCTCTTTATCTAAAAACACAATCAATACAAAAATGATGCAATGTTACCTTGAGGGATTTTTTCCCAATAGTTTTCAATAAAGACATCACAATAAATAATAATGGGGCACTTAATAAATCTTCATCAAATATAAATGATAACACCTCATAATGGTATAGTCCATACATAGCATAATTTCTTTGAACCAAGTGTTATGGATCCGATACAACTAGGTTAGTGAAACTCTGATACCCTTTACATAAAACTAAGCTCATAAAAATATTTCCCATGGACGAGACCAACAAAAACTCTTGTCACAATGAATGGTGAAAATATATACAATACTCATGGAACTACTCTCTTTTCCCTTTAGGGATGGGGGAAAGGGTATATTAAATTCAATGTGTTGAAATCCTATCCTATTCATCATTCTATATATAATATATATTTTCTTACAATGTACAATAATAGAAAAATAATAATTCTAACATGCTCAACATCTATCAAAGAAATATCAACACTTAAGGAAACATTATATTTTATACAAATTAATATTATCTAAGTAACAAAATTCTCATAATATCAATGTATCTGTCATTCTCATGTGACAGTTGCATCATAACAAATCGAACCATCAATACAAAAAAAGGTATACATACTTTCATAGGTTATATTAGATATCATATAAATAGAATATAATTCCATGTTACCCATCATGATGAAATAAAACATAACTAACAAATAAAAATTATATTATGTAACCCAAACAAGTAAACAAATGTCAAGTCATATATAGTTCGGATTAGGAGATTTTATTCACATAAGCCACTATGTATGGAAATCATATTAAATCTAAATTAGAGTGAGTAATAATTTCTAAGTTTTCTAAAACTAGAAAAATAATTCAATAATTCTTTAATGGGTGATGACTATTATATATTGGAAAAAACAATAGGTAAATGAAAAAATATACCAATACACATTTTTTGTAACCCAATTAAAGAAATAAGTGAGGCGCATATATTGAATTTAAAAACTATAATTAAATGTAGAGTTCATTCAAAATAACGATTCTCATATTTACAATTTCTAATAATGAGAAAGAACATTTATGTAAAATATTTAACATTAAGTAAATATTTTCTAAGAAATATATACTTTATAAAAAAGATATAAATAATGTTTTAGAAAAGTTGTGATTTGGTAAAATAATGTTACAATTAAGAGTCTTTATAAAAATTCAAGGAAATTATAAAAATATATAGAAAAGAAAAAATGGGTATTTTTAAACATAATCAATTTAAGTTGGTAAATGCTTTGGTTGAAAAAAATGATTTTATTTTTAATGACTCATGTATTTATGGGTTGTGAAATTTTGAAGAAATTATATTTCTCGGTCCCAAAGTAGGGGACATTTTGATAATTATGATTGATATTGGAATTCCAAAGGTTTGAACATCTCTAGGATATGTATTTATATGTATATTTATGAATTATAGTGTATCAAGTGATTAGGTGATATTTAGAGTGGGGTTGAGGAAAACCCTACCCTTTAATGGTTTTGGCTTTAGGAAGCTAGTCCCACTGCGACCCTAAGGTTACTCCATTCCTATATCATATGGTAAAAATAGAAATTATCCTATATATATTATGGGTTGGATAAAATATCACTATGAACCTAATTTTTAATGGCATGTGGTCTCTTGGGTGTTTTTCCAGTGATAATTTAGAATTTCCGTTGGTCAAGAGGGCTGGAGGTCAGGCTCATCACACCTTTTTGAATGGATTATTGCCTAATATTGGACTTTATTATAGATTTAAAACATTTTTATGAATCCTTTTAAAAAACTAGTGTGAATTTAGTTACCCATATGAGATTGATTTTTCATTGACTAGTATTTATGTAATCACCCATATGTAATAGATGTTCTCTTTTTTATTTAAAATTAGTGGTGCCTAATTTTAAGGTACTATGGTTTAAATGCACACAGCTAGGAACTATAGATATTATCACCATCCAATGAAGTGGAATGTGTTGATGGTATTAGTATTAGGTACATGAAAATGGTTTCATATGTATCCTTGTTAACGGAATCACAACCCACATAGTTCATTGTCACTCAACAGGACATATCATATCTTTTATGATTGTATGATAAAGACCTTAGCATGAACTGGCCCAAAGGGGCCCCAACCCATGAATATCCCAAGCCCGACTCCAATTATATAGGCATTGATGACCAGCGTTGAGTATCTATATAACACACATGGGAGGCCTTATGGTAACATACCTTTAACCAGACACACATCTCAAACCCCATACAACGATGAAAATAGAAACAACTAATAACCATTCATTCATTCATCTAAAATCCAAACATTAGAGTACAAAAATAAAGTACTATAAAGAATGGGGCCAAATAAATTCCCACCAAAAAAACATAAAACAAGTCCAACCAATAAGTAGGATAGGACTAATATAAATAAAACCACCATAAAAAACCTCAGTTTGTTTGGATCATTAAGTTCTACCTAGTCCTGGCCCCTCTAGGACTCTGTAAAATAGACAGTCAATTACATAAGACACAACATGTGTTGGAAAATCCCATGTAGGGTTGATTATAATAATTCCTAGTAGGGTACCCTGAAATAACTAATATTATATCATCAAAAATAATATTCATCTCAACACAGGTATATTTAAATGACCTTTATAATAAAAAAACCCAAATATACTCAATGTAGACACACAGTGTCATGTAAGAAAATCATAATATTACTAGCATAGGGTTCCTACTTGAAGGTTTAATATTACAATCATCCAATAGAACACACTCTATGAGTTTTATAACACTGATGGTGTGCATATGAGATTTTTTACTCATTAGGTCTCACCATAAGAAGTACATGCTGGAGGTATGAAGAGATTGATTCATAGAGGTGGATCACACCCAAGACCAGGAGGTATACCATCAAACCAATTGGAATTAACCTAATAAGTAGGGGAGTTATGCGTATCTAGTATTAGTCAGGATTATACCAAGAACCCTACAAAGGGGAATGATGATGACAAAGGGCTCACTCCCGGACTCAGGGAAGGGTTCCAACAACTCTTTCCAGGACTGATGTTCCTTATAGGGGATCAAAATCCTTTTTATAGGATGTGAATCATTACTAAACCCTCATGGAATGGACCAAGGTAACACACCCTAATGAAACATATCAAACCATAAGGTAATAAGGGTTCAAATCAACCTTTTACGATGTACACAGTGTGCAATGGAAATACATGGTGTGTCCCTTTGGCATCAGGTCCAACCCATGTATCACATACTATGCCCGTTTCCATGTTTGATTATATGGTATGTCCAAGCCTATGTAATACTGGACATGTTTGTGTAGACTCCATGGTAGACACCAATCCCCTAGATAATGGTCAGATGCTATGTGACCACCATCACATGTTGTGTGATATTTAACTCCGCATAAAACACCAACACCATAGCCATGGACCCTTACACTCTATGTATTGATGCGTGACACACCATGTAGTTTAAAATCTCAAAGAACCTAAAGTTTCTTCATGATGATTCTAAATCTGTCACTTTTATCACCAAATACAGCACAAATATCATACATGGATTGTAGATCTAAGTCAATAGGGCTCAATCATCACTAGAGATTTGTTTTCTAGTCATATTGTTTTCATAGAAAATTGCCTCATAGATCTACCATCATCACATCACCCAACCACATGCACACACATACTTGATACAATCGTAGTTCATAATCACCAACATCATAGCTTGATCTCTTCCTTGATTAGAACATAGATATTTTATATCCATCCATTGATCTAAGAAAAAGGTACACAGTGATTGATTATCTAGTATTTGTCAAAACACCAGAAAAAACGAACACTTAAGAAGAATTAATGAAGAAAGGTGAGAGAAATCCAAGAAATAAAAGATTTGAAGAAACCTCAGACATGTCCAATTTGTCCTCAATCCATTTCCATTGGAACGATGAAAAATGATCTAATAGAAAAAATAAAATTCACTCAAATTATCCTCAAATAAACCCACGCCCTCAATACGACTGATCCATCAATCAACCCATTAGTTGATTGAATCATGTTCATTATAGGATAATAAAACATGGTGAGATCTAAATTAAAAAACATCCAACCTCAATTTGGATCATTTTCTAATTAATAATGAATATATATATTGTCATTGAAGAGATCATCGAACTCTGATGGTGCAATGATCCACATAATCAATCAGATATGATGTTGTCCACCTAGAAAAATCTCATCCAATGGTCCTATAGGTCTAGATGGTTAAGTGGGAAGCCTAAGATCTTCTCATAAATATTTATTTATAGATCACCTCAAGTCATTAAAAAATATTTAAAATAATTCATTTTAATTAATTTTTTTTAAAATCATTCTTCCATTACCACAACCTAACAGTGAGGATGACATGCTCCTTGGATAGGTTACATAAAAAACCACAATATAAACTAAATGAAAACCCAAATTTTTTGATCCAGCCATACTTTAGGATTTATTATGATTTATTATGAAAATTGTGCACTGATTATATTTAATAAATTTAATATATTACAAAAATTAATCATGGGTTCCTCGAGCCTTAGAATATCACACTATCTCAATTCCTAACATTGAAATTAAACCATATAATATTCTAAAGGAATATAAGGAAAAATCAAATTCATTATATTATCCAATCCTTGGTTATTTTTTTCCCAAAAATATAAACAAAATATTACACAAAGAGATGAGGTTACTAAGCAGATATCTGGGTCTCTCACAACTATGTTCTCTTCTGAAGATATCTATAATGCCACTAGAAATTCACTAAAGGAATCGATCATTCATTGAGGATCTTCTACTACTGATCCTTAATATATACTGGATACTATGAAAAATTATCCCTATTATCAATGTCTATATCACCCTATTCAATAACATGCAAATGTTTTGTGCATGTACCTCATCAACTACAACACGTGGAAGACCTCGTGTAGCTGGTATAACTACAATGGTAGAGCTAAAAAATAATCCACCTTTACAAATCTATAGTATATCTATAATGGTCCACTGAATCTTGGACATATCTTGCCTCTCCATCCAAATATTCTTAACCCACATCATGGTCAGACCCTCAAGAACACATGTTCACCCTCCACGAACTCTAAAGGCCTCCAGTGTTGGTACACATTGGACATCTAATGGCTCTCTATAGCACTCATCCCCGCATGGATGATATGAATATTCTCTTTTGTGTCTCCCACCAACATTGAGTACATAAGTGATGACTCTCCTAGTTCAGTCCAACATGGTAGTGACTTATAGGGGAAGTCATAATAGTCATAGAATGGTACCATATCGATTGTGGAATGAAAGATTTTTGGGTAAAAAAATTCCACCAATGGTATGTGATCCTATGAACTATAGCCAAATTCATGCTTGAATGACCAGAACATGTACCGTAGGTCTCGAATGTCCTACTTAATTTGGCCTTCTGTATGGTGGTGAGGAGCCATGATTAAATGAAAATGATTCCAAATGGACTCCTATAGTACTTTCTATAACCGATTTGTGAATAAAGCACCATAGTCAGAAATTATTTTTTAGGGAACTCCATAGATCCTAACTATCTATTGCATGTAAAGACATCTGAATATTTATACTAAAATCAACTCTTAGATAGCTATTAAGTGGGATAACATAGTGAGTTATTCTACCATAACCCATATGGAATTGTTTCTTATGTATGTATGTGTTAACCCTATCATGAAGTCCATGGATATCCCATTAAATGTTCAATTTGGAACTTCAAGGTGTTCAACAAAACCAACTGGAACCTATTTCATAGCCTTCACTAACTGACTAGTATAGAGTCCAAAGAATAACTCTCCAAATTCTTTCTTCATCCCTAGTCACCATGACTGATTTCATAGGTCTTATACATCTTCTACACACCTAGATGTAACACCATGGGATATGTATGAAAATACCAAAAAACCTCCTCCATCAACAACACTAGTATCATCACGCATCCTCTTAAAAGAATAAAATTCTCCTTATATTTAGTAAATCCATCAAAATCATGTCTAGTGTATATCTGATTACATTGGTCTCACATTAGGTATCCCCACATTATGCCTCCCTAACTAACTATAAAAGGGGATGGGTAAAAGCCATTTAATGGAGGTAAAAATCTCCATCCCCGTAAAAAAAGTATAATTATAACAAAGACAATTTCTCTAATGCCATGCTCAGCAACTATAGGTAAGATATCATACTAAGATAATATTCTTCCACACCCCCATACCAAGAGAATATACAATATAAAAGTCATAATACTATGGGAACACTATCCATCATAGATGTCTCAAGTTAAGATCCATATATGAGAATATATATTTTTGAATATTATGGCCATAAATGTTGATAAAATCTTCTCCCATAATGTTTTTTCCACAGATTAAGTTAAAATACCATCATTAATAACTCAAGATCATGGGTCACATAGTCCTAATCATGTATTCCCAACTTATTTTAACCATAGGTAATCACCAACTATCTCTATATCAAAACAAAACCAAGTATGGTCTTCGATGTAACACATAACTCTATGTACTCAACACCCTCCTCTAGAAATATCAAGATTGGAGTACTCATAAATCTTTTCCTTAACACCTATAAATCATGATAAAACCACTCTGTCCACAAGAAAGGCTTTCCCTATTATGTAAAAGATATCAAGAGAGATAATATTCTAGAGAAATTCGGTATGAATCAATGATAGTAGCCTGCCAACCCAAGGAATCTCTGCACATCCATAATGCTCTAGGGTGGAGCCCAATCTAACACTACTTTAACATTCATCAGGTCTACTACTAATCCACCAGTTAAGATCACATATCCCATAAAGTGTACCTCTTGAATTTAGAACTAGATGTTCTAGATCTTCTAAAATATATGATTCTCTTGAAGTACATCCATGACCATCCTAAAGTGTCTTAAATTATCCTTCTCAGATGTCGAGTGCACCAGGATATCGTTAATGAAGTCTACCAAACACTGATATAAGAAAAATCTGAATGATTTGGTTAATGAGTCCCATGAACACTACTAAGAAATTCATCATGCGACATTGAATCACTAAGTACTAATATTGGATTTAATGACATATGATTGTTGTCTTCGGTATATCCTCATCTCATACCCATAACCGGGGATAATTGTATTTGATATCAATCTTTTAGAAATATCATGACCCTAAAAAATGTAGGAAGATGTTAAATAACCATGGTGGCTAATACTTTTACATTATGTTCACCTATTATAGGATATATAGTCCTTATACAACCTCATGATATCATCTGCATTCTTGGCGAACAACACTAGGGTTGCCCAGGGTGAAACACTTGGCCTAACCAATACCTTTTTCCAAAAGTCCTCCAACTTCACCCTCATCTCACAAATCTTTGTGGGATCCATATAATATAATGGAACATATATTAGGGTTTTCCTAGGGTGTATATCAATTTATAATTCTATCCCTCATCAGGGAGGTAATCCTAGAATTTCCTTGGGAAATACATCCCCATACTCCACCACCACTGCAGGAAACAGAGGAAACCTAACATCCACTACACAGAGAGTCATGCTATCAAAATGGTGTGTAATCGGATATACCCTCTTATACATGAGTTCAACCTTCTCTTCCTAGGTTTCCTTTTCCACCATATATGAAAACCTCTTCTCACCACTATGGACACACCAAATCCTTTGCCAGAAATAATCAATTTGGGAATGAACTATGGATAACCTATCTATACCTAAGATGATTTCATAATTCTTCATTACACCTACAAAGAGATCCAAAAAAAACTCAAATCATTGATTCAGGACACATCATTGACTAGAGTTGGTGATCACTGAGTCGCCTCTAGTAGAAGTCTCCAAGCACAATGGTCGAACCAAGAGCCCATCAAGAATATCTATGTATCCAAATTGATATGTGGAAATAAAGAAGTGGACTTCAACCATGTCTATAAATAAAATATCTAGAATATACATATCATGGGTCATATAATCCATAGATCATTTGTATCATAATTGTCAACTTCCAATAGCCTCCCTCACCCTTATCCCTAGCTCCCTGAGTATGATGCGGACCACCGTTGGGTGGTGGTGGTAGAAAGTCACAATGTTTTCCACGTCCATCTACTATACCATCTAATCTTCCATATTCATTACCCTAAATACATATCTTATCCTACTAATTCATTTTCCTAGGAGGCCCATCCACAGTCTCTCTATCAGCCACACGTCGGGTCAGTCAATCTTATGCAAGATTTCCCCAACCATCATTAGAGTAGCATCACCAATATATCAGAAGAATTGATCCATCATTCAATCCCTGAACTATAACCCTATATCATGGAATCACCTCATTAGATGTATCACATATCTAGGTCCCCATGTCTATTATTGGCTCTTTACCACCAAAGTCTTAGCTCTAGTGTGGCAACTGCCGTTACAAAGTGTCTGTGTCTGGTTATCCAGGACACTATCAACCACTAAATCACTCTATACAACCCATAATATATTTTAATATATAGAGGTATCAGGGTAACTTATATGTCTCTATGTATTCCTCACTTTATGGTTTGATTAAAAAATAACTGATCATTCACTATATCTATGGAGTACCAAGAGATGCTTGTGAACCTCGTTGAATACTTATCCATAGTCATACTATCCTGCTGATGAAATAGAAGATCCTAGATGAATATAACTCTAAATATGGATAGAGAATACACCTATGTAAAAAAAATTCAATCTAAAAACAAAAAGTGTTGACTCATCATACGACTACATCACTAAGCCTCACCATCAACCTATAGAGCCATTGATAAGGCTCACTACAAAGACCACCATGTAGACTATAGGTGTCCTGAAAAGATGTAACCATAGTGTCACCAGATCAAGACAGACCTTAGACACTTTGGGGGTTAGGCTTGAATCAAATCCTAAGGGGTTACTATCACTAGTAGTGATGAAGCATGCTCTGCCTATGCACATCATCCACTGGTACTACCAGAACGATCTTCATATCAATAGGTGATGGTTGGATGATGCACCATGAGGTAACACTTCATGAATGGGACCATGTATCGAAGACTCATCACTAATGGGATCATCCTCATGATCCTATTACTAAATCCTAGCTAAAAATGTTTGTGGAGGTATTGTGAAATAAAAAAACATGTACCCCGACCAATGATTATATTTGGATATCTGACACAAGAAGGACATGTAAACCACAACCCATTCCTATTTGATTCATGTTACAATGTTTTCCATATAACCAATGTCTATATGTATGAATTATAAAAGTTGGGTTTTAGAGTCCTAGTCCATGGATATGTCGACCACCACACCAATAGTGGAATCCTTGGCCTGAGAAGATAAACTCGAAACACTTAACCCTATTTCCATAACACCCAAACCTTTCTCAAAGACTCTAGTCCTAAGGTATAATTGAATCCTATGATGCAAGCCTATAATGACCCAACCCTAAGGGGCCTAAACCATGACTACCCCAAGACTGCCTCCAATAGGCTAGGGGATAGAGAGTAGTGTCAAATAGGAATATAACACACATGGGTGGATTTAGCCTAATGTACCTATACACATAAACCATTATCTAATCCCATAAATTGATAAAATATAAAAGTACCAATAAACATGTTTGTATAAATATAAAATCCTACCGTTAGAGTAAGATAAAAAAGTAATGGAATGATTGGGGGAAAATAAAATCCCCCTCAAAAGAAACTGAATACAAGTACAACATGTAAACAGGAGAGGACTACTTTAAATGAAACCATCAGAACACACCTTGGTCTATCTGGCCCACTATGCTTCGAATAGTCCATTTACCTCTAGGACTACATCAAAAGGTCTGACATATGCGTAAGACATGACACATGCAAAAAAAGACAATATAGGGGTGAGTAAAACAATACTGAGTAGGACACCCCATTATCACTAAGAAAATGGAATCAATAATAATAGTCTAATCATCATAGGTATATATCTAAGAAATATATAAAAATAACACCTAGATATACTCAAAAAGGACAAATTGTATCACGTAAGATAAAAACCGTATTTCCATCCATGGATTCCTCCTCTACAATTCCATATAACACTTGTTTGGGAGAATAAACTCCATAAGTTAGAAAACATTATTGGCATCCATCCGAGATGTTGTTCTAAGTGGGAATCACCATAATATGTATACATTGGAGGTATAAATAGATCGATACATAGATAAAGATCACACCCAAGGCCATTGGGTATACCAACAACATAGTCTAGATTAACCCACCAAGTAGAGGATTAATGCTTGTATAGTTTTGGTCATGACGATACCTATACCCCACCTATGGAAATGATGATGATAAGGGGTTTCACACCAGGACATAAAGAAGGATTCCAACAACACTATCCAGGACGTAAGTTCCTCAGAGGGGACATCCATCCAATGATTAGCATAGGACTCCATAGTAAACCCTCAGGGAATGGATCCAGGAAACACACCTTCATAAAAATGTTCTATAATGAAGAAAACTAGGGCTCGAATACATCTTTTAATAAGTAAAAACATGTATTTGAAGTAAAAAATGTTTCCCATTAGCACAGAGTCCAACCTATGTATAATAGACCATGATTTAGTCCATGTATGAGAACATGGTGGTTTTGATTCCATGTACTCCTGGTCATATTTGTGTAGAATATGAGGTACAAGTCAAGACTCCATGTAAGGGTCACACACCATGTGTTATCAATCAAATGATTTTTGATATTTAAGTCCATGTAAAATCCTATCCCCATAGCCAATTCCCCATACATGGCACATGTTCATTCATTACACGCAGGTTAGTTCATAATTTCACCAAATTGGAAGGTTTTTCATGTAGATTCAAAATCCATCACCACCATCACCAGCACCAAATACACAGAAAATACTCTTTATGGATTGTAGATGAGGGTCAAATGAACTCGATCATCTCCCAAGATCTATTTTATGGTAGTCTGGTTTTCTCAGAAAACACCTTGTAACTCTACTATCATCACATTGTCCAACCACACACACACATCCTTTATATGGTCTCCATAAAAATTTAACATCATCGAAGATCGATCATATCATCAGAATGAACTCGGATAAGTGATATAAATCCATTGTAGTAATAAACGGGTGTACAATGACTAATTATCTGATATTTTTCAAAAAATTATCCAAAATGTATTTCGGTAATGAATAAACAAATATCGGTGGGTGAAATACAAGAAAAAATATATATGAAAAAACCTAATAAGTGTTTGGGTTGGCCCCAATCCATTTCTATTAGAACAATGAATGAATATCCAAAATTAACAAATAATTTCTCCCAAACTCCCATAAATAAATCAATACCTTCAATACAATCGATCTTTGAATGAATCCATTATTATATTGATTCAGATTCATAATATGATATGAAAATGGGGATAAATCCACAAAAAATAACATTATACCTTGAGTTGGATTGATTTCCTATGAATAATGAATCTGTGATATTGTAGTTGATGATATCCTTGAACCCCCATGGTGTAAATATCCTCAATATCGATCTCATATGAGGTTTTCTTCCAATAATTATCTCCAAAAATGATCTTATAGGTCTCTAGGTTTATGAATCGAACCCTAATATTTCCTCATAACTGTGTAATTATATATCACCTTAGGTCATGAAGAAAATAATAAAATAATTTTTTAATTAAATAGTCTATTTTAACATTTTCCCATGGTTGTGCCCAACCCAAGAATCCAAATCCCTACAAGGTTAGGTCATGATGAGTGTAAAAAACATGACATGAACTCAATGTAGGCCTCATATTTCTAATCTGAGATTCTGTTTAAGAGTTAACCCACTTTTCCAAGAAAACTGGACATGTGTGATATTTAATATATTCTAACAATTAAATCTAGGATCATCATGCTTCAAAATGTCACATCATTTTAGTTCCTACAACAAAAATTAATCTTTATGATATTCTAAAGTATTATATAGAAAAATAAGATTTTTTATAGTCCTATCCATGTAGTTTAACATCATGTGATAATTAATACTATACATAAGATTCATAGAGATTTTTAGTGTGGTACTTACACATGATCAACCCATTTTTAGTAAACTATAACGGGAATATGGACCAATGAAGTTGGATATGATTATTAACTGAAGTGAATATGGATATTTGAGTAGAATATAGTCTCATTGGTAATATAGACTAATGTGAATGATATGATAATTCTTAGAGAAAATATGGCTCTTAAGGAATGGGGCATAATTTCATCACAAGTATGATATAATGAGAGAGTGTATCAACTTGTGGGGAATGTAGTTTGGTGAATAAATAAATAAATGGATTCATGATGAATATATCCCCATGGGGGTAGATTTTTATGGTGGATGAGGTTGAATTTGAACCTATAGAATAAATTCTACATATCCTACTGGATAAGAAAAAAATCCATCATAGTTCACATATATTTTAATTACTTATATAAGGACCAAACAAAGATCTTTTACATAATGTTCTAATGAAATTATCATGAATTTTTTTTCATAAAACAATTATGTTGCATTCAAAATTTATGGTCATGAAATAGGAATGTCTGTTTCATCAAATGTGTGACAACAATAGATTTAGAGGGGCTTATTCATATGAGACTAAGCTTATATTCCTAATTCAATAAACAACTTAAAAAAAGGCATGGAGTGTTAGGGATTATAACATAAATGAGGACCATATTATTGGAATTATAATTATGATAATGGAATGGTCATGAAATTTATATAAGACCAAGTGAATCCTTATATGTGCAGTAAATAATAGATAATAGAAGATTGCGAATATTATATGGGAGTGCACAATTTGATTTGGATGGGGCTTGTGCATTTAGGCTTCCCATGGATGAGGGTCCATCTTATACTCATGAAATTAGTAATCCATTCCCCATTTCATGGATAATACTATACCCATTACATTAGGTATTGTTGTAGTTTTTTTCTTTTTATGAGGATATTTGGAGTCATGATTGGGAAAATAGTAAAGGATATAGTGGGTCATATTCATATGATTATCTAGACAGTTCTATATATGAGACTATATCCCTTTGAAAGGTTTTAGTTTTTAGAAAGAGTTACTGTTGAGTTCATCTGGGGTTCTATGACACTATGGGGAGACCATAACAATGGATATAAAAGAAGATAATTCCATTTATTCATTATTTGATTATTTATTGAAATAGTCAGATGAGGTCCAAATGCTTAATGGGATGTGGGGATGAGAGAGTGGGTAATTAACACCAATTAAGGCACCCACATTTTTCATAATGATATTATATATAAAGTGGGGAAAACCTATAAATAATTACATTCAAGATTACTTTGTGAATCACCCTTTTCAATGAATCCTCCATGAAGGAATTTTGAAAAGGAGGTGATTTGTGAAGGAGATTCTTCATGGGACACCTTAAGATGTCAATTTTCATTTTACCCTTCATACAAAAATAAAAAACAATTCCCTAGTAATAATTGTATATCTTTTTTTATTTGGCCTCAATCTATCTCTGCATTTGATATTTGGAGAGAGAAAGGTGTATTTATAATAGGATCTTGGGAAACCGCACTCCCAAAAAATATGTCCACATGGAAGTATACAAAGAGAACAATCTCACCTATGAGTTTCCAAAAATTGCATGGTATGCACTAGGTGATCACACATGAGTATACATATAAACCACAAATGATTAGAATTTACAAGTCAGTTGCACTATAGAATAGGTTCTTTATAGCCACATAGGATTCTACCTCACCATCGTAAAAACTACCTATAATTTTTATAGTAACATAGCTATCCACCTCAACATTGTAAGGGATAAATCCTGGAATTTTAGATACATTCTAATTTTATTTGAGGGAGATAAATTTCTTTAGAAAGGTTGGATTCCTCATGAAGGAGGGATTCAATACAATGAAGGATTACTGCTTTGTAGTGAAATTCCATTTAATAATTTCTTATTTAACTTATATCAAAACTTGGGTTCATGGTCTTATATTAGTGCTGGTATTATTGTTTTGGGAATTTTTGGGCTTCAAAAATAACTATAAACCATGAGGTGTGTCATAATTTAAGTGATTCGGAACAAGTGAGAGCGTAGGGGAGTTATGTCACAATGGAATATGAGGCAACTCCGTGAGTTTTGGGAGCTTGGGTTTTGTTATACCATAGTATGAATCATTCCATGACCCATGAGGAAATACAACATGACATATTTTGTAAAGGATGTTGAACCTCTGCTTGGGGGTGGTCATGGCACAATCTTGTAGGGCCGCACTACAATGGAGGAAAGCTAAGGGCTAACCTAACTACCTTGGCTGGTGACATAATTACCTAAGAGGGATTCATTTTGACCTAAGAGGACCAAGATATGACTTGGATAAGTGAGGATCCATCATGTTGTGACCCCCATTGTTGCACCAAAACCAGTTCATAGGTTGTGTTTTGGATGTCACAGACTTGTAATGTAGTAGTTTGCACTCTTTTGTTATTTGTAAAAATAGTTGTGTCGGGTGTCCATTTTGAATAACCCTCCCATATCTTCCCACAGGAATTTATATCTTGAAATTTGACATTTTTTAGTGTTATTTGTGGTGATTTTGGTACATTTTTTATTTTCCCGCTATTCTTGGTTTCCCATTGGTCACCTCTGATACGATGTAGTTTCATCTTAGGGTTTGGCACCAATTCCAAGGGATCACATTGGGGTTGTGTGGGAATGATGGGGCATTGGTGTGTACTAGATAGATGAGGTCCCAAGAAGATGTTCACAAAATGTTTCACACTGTTATTTTGAATGTATATACCCTATGATTTATTCTAGTCTTCAAAATAAAAATTGAAAAAATTGGCTATTTAATTGATACAGGTGGATAGGGATTTTACTCATGATGGTTTCAAGGGTACACCATGGACCTTCTTGGTGTGATCTTTCTTTATTTCAATGTGTTAATATTTCTTAATAAGTTTTTTTGGAAATTAAAACTTTTTGAATTAAATTTTATAATTAATTAATATTGGTTATAATTAATTATTATTTATATTAGGGATTGACCTTGGGGATTTTGAATTAATATAACCTTGGGTGAGTCTTGTATCAGTTCAGATGAGGATGAATGAGCGTCAATTAAAGGTAATTTGTATGAGGTATGTGGTATATAAATACCCTTATAATCTTATATATGTTGCTATATAGCATGAGGTATTTTATGTCATCATTGACGAGTGATTAAACTTAAATATAAATGAATTATTTTATTTATTTCACATGAAATGGAAAAAGTTTCATGGGACATAATGGACTATTGAAAACTAGATTGATTCCATAACCACCGATAGGTAAGGGCTTGATCATGAATGTACACCCTACGAAACATGGATTCTATAAGGGTAGAATCTCAATGAGGGATCATAGAAGACCATTGTGTATGTTCCCTTAAACCTATCCATGTAGAGGAGAGTGGTAGAATATAATGGATATCCTAGAGATATGTAATGTGAAACCATGAAATTCCTTATAGTATTAGGAAAGTTGATCAGAGAGTGGGGATAATTTCCCTTCACTAATAGAGTTTAAGGAACTTGTTGGGTATGACTTAGGTTTGACCATGAGAACATTGGGTATAAAATGGAAGATGTAGGTTAATTTTGAATGTGGGATGGTCTTTCATCCATTCCTCTAGTGTGATTGCATGACATTATTGGTGACGCCATTTTGCAAACAATTTCATATAATAAATGTAGAGGGATTCTATTTGGTCTCGGTTATAAGATTTGATTCTAGAGTTGGAAGTGAGATAGAGGGGCCCATGTAGGGTGTTCAGAAAATGAGGTGACCAAGAGGACCTCTCTTGGTGCCCAAAAATCATGTATACTATAGATGGGGGTAGTGTAGGAGGATTTTTAGTTTTGATCCCGAGTGTCACATTAGAGCCCCAGGATTGATGGTGGGAGCCTAGTATTCATATAGTGACCTTGATGGGTCTATAAGACCCTAATAGATGTCCAAGATGGTGAGATGAGGATGATGATGGGTTCAGAATGGTGAGTTTTGTTAGATTAAGATGGTATTGAGGGGAGTTATCCTACTAGTATGGTTGATTTATGGGACTTGCTTTGGGTATTGGGCTAGGCCTTGAGTTATGATTCTAGGTTACATGATTAATAGTCCATCCAAGGAGATGTGTGATAGGTTCAAGTGAGTGGGAATCCTGTAAGAGGATTGTATATAATGGTATTACGCATGGGTCACTGATCCCCAAATGAGTAACATGATTCTAGTATGGGCTGATAAATCCCCAAAATGATATATGTTTCTTGGTGGGAAATAGATGTTATCCTGAGTTACCTGATGACATTATATATGATTTTTGTGCCAGGAGTGTGTAAGCCCCCAGGTTATCAATGTTATGAATTTTGTTCTTTGATGGAGTTTCCACACTCCCCCCAAGTCTCCAATTTGTATAGGATGTTTTTTCCAGCATGGAGTGGGTATGACCCATATGTTTCTAGTCAATATGGGATATGTTTTGTTGTAGGGATTAAGTCCTCCCTTGAGTTTCCTGATGATATGCAGTTTTCTTCTACGTAGGGTGTGGGTACACCCTTGAGTTTTTTAATGATATGAAATATATTTCCACGTAGGTAGAAGGTACTCCTATGAGTTTCTTGGTGATGCTTTAAATGATTACAGGGTGGGGAAAGTCCATCCCTAGGTTCCTGATCATGTTATTATGATTACAAACATTCTGAGTTGGTAAAATTATGTATGGTTGATCCTAGTTGTCACTTAGAAACCTAGGATTGATGTTGATTATTTCATTGTGGTATAATTTTATTTGGTTTATTCCAAGGATATCACATGTGCATATATTTATTTTTAGTTTATATTATAGACACCAATGGTGGTGCTCTATTGAGTTTTACTCATACCCATTTTGGGTAGCTATGATACTTGTATACCTGAGTAAACCTCATGTTCATGGGTTCAAGTAGGGCATAGGCCTGGAATTGAATGATTGAGTTTGAGATATTCAATGGAGATTGGGATGATGTGAGGCTAAATGATATAATTAGATATGATTTTGTAATTTTATTCCTTTATTTATTCTTTATATGTGATTGTGTTGGTGTGTGATGAGTTAGGTTGTCTGACCATGTGCTTCTACCTTACATTCATTATAACATTGGTTTTATTTGATGATTCATAGTATGATTTTGATTACAGATTATGATTTATAATTTATATTGTTTTTACACACTGATGTGAGGGTATATTCTCCCCATAATAACACCTTAGACACTCGATGCTTGTAAAGAAACTATAGTGTATGGGGAGGCACACCTGAGGTCACATGACACCCCCCAACTGGGATATTGGTGAGTGGTCCATGGATAATGGGGCATTAAAATGTGGTATCAGGGAATATTTTTTTTGTTTAACTATTTGGTGGTATGGTAGATAGGGAATAATAACATGCGAGAGCCTATTATTGAACTCAAACTGGTGCATTTCCAACCCCCTCTCTAGTGGAAGTAATTGGTTACCATGGATATGGGTTTGTTGTTCTTGGTTTTCACCATTATGATTGAGATATTTATAAAAATCTGATGTGGGTGTTTGAGATTGATATTTATAGTTTTGGATCTTGGACCATTTATAGAATGATGGTGTACATGTATAATTTTTGGCATTAATTATTCACATAACATCCATATACATGTTCATGATTGACATCACAAATGATAAAGGGTGTAAGTGTTTAAAATTTTAACAACAACATACACATTGTTTTCCCTTTTACCATTTTTGTGGAATTTTATTCAGAGAAACCATAATATTTTTTTCATTGATTATAGATTATTTTGTTCTTACTAAGATATTTAATTGATGAAGATTATATAATCCCTCTATTCAGGGGATGTATGGTGACCATTGGTGGATCATTAAAGTTATCGGATTCCTTAGTAATAGACCCCTTGTGGGCAATTTCGATATTTTTTTGGTTAATTAATGCATTAAAAAATCATATATAGTGTTTTACTATATAGATTATTGGTAGTATTCTACCTAAAAAAACTTTTTATCTCTGGTTTTACTATATTCGTGTTGTCTTAGGATGATGTCATTGTGTTCAATAGATATAAACAAGTCCCAAATATTAGTCTAGTATGTGGATGCCTAATGAGGATGGGTTCTTAATGAGGTGTGGTGATTTAGTATGTGATTACTTTTATGTATATGTGGGAACCCTGGAGTGGTTATGCTTGTAAGTGATTTTAATTTTATAATTTAATATTGGTGAAGAGATGTTTCCCATGAGCATTGGTTTATGAGGATAGTCTGAGAGAGGGGCCATCCTAGACTTGTGAGTGACTTCAGAGATGAGAAGAATTAATTGATTACAATAATATTGGATTCATTCATTAGAGGTGAAGTAAGATATGTTGGGTAGGCATGGGGATGAATTGTGTATCATAGATCATGATTGAATATAGGTTGGATCAATGAAGTGTAAAGCTTGGGTAAATGTTTTTTTAGTTTTCGGAACAATGTTAGAGTAGTGAGTGATCATGTGGAAGGGCTTGGAATGGAAAATATTCATCTATATTAGTAGATGGGATTGAAATATGATGGGTGTATGGTATGTTGTTTTATATTGTGAGAATAATTTGGATTACATGAAACTCATTGGAGAATGAGTCTGGATATTTGATCTAGTAGTACATGTGTGTACACCAATTGGGCTTGAATGAGACAAATTTGGATTGTGGGAAATCACCCCTAATAAGGTTATCTAGAGGATAACTCTATATCAAGAAATTATAGTGAGGATTGAAATATATTTTTTGGAAAATCCCTTATGTTTGAGGGAAAGTATAAGAAATGTATATGAAGTTACACTTAGATTGTAGATTAGTGAGTGGTAATGTGCGGGATGCGGGCTGATGGTTTCGATGAGACACTTACGTGCTTAGTGTCTTGGGGAGTTGAATGATAATGTAAGGTGTTTCCAGTAGAGTTTATTTTTAAATTAGAAATAGATTAGGGTATAGTTTCATAGTTGATTTGTGTTTGATATTAGATAAGTGTTGTCTGGGATGGGTGATCATGGATTAGGATGAGTGAATGACATACGATATTGGTATCTATTGGGTGTTGTAATCAATTATAGGGGTAAGTTAAGCCATATGGGGGGGAAAATAATTAGACATTGGAGGTTGTGACCCACATTGTGGATGGAATTTAAGTGGATGATGAGGACAATGTTCCTAGTTATCTGTGAATGGTAAATGATTTTTTTTGTTGGAACTTAGGTGTGAGTGGGAATTTCATATCAAATCATTACATACTATATAGGATTAAGTGTGGGATATGTAATTGAATGTTTTGGATCAAAAGTATTTCAATAAGGATACTCCTATAGTAGGTGTGTATTACCAGTCATGGTGGTACAACTCTAAAGATTAAAAGGGTCAAATATACGATTGGACTGTTCATTGGATGGTTGAGATGAAACTAGGATGATAATGTGTAGATTAATAAAATTTCATCTTCTTTCTTAGTAAATAATATGATGGGATTCATATTCAGGGATGGATAAATCAAGATTTTGAAATCAGGATCCGAATGGAGTAGATGGGAACTGATGGTGGGTAATATTTTAGGTGTATTAGTGCTTGGTGTGTGAGAATGTGGGCTAGTGTAGGTGGGTTAGGATATAACTATGGAATTACAAAAATTTCATGATTAGACTTTTGTATGAGTATTTATACAATATCAAAAATATTTTGATAAATTTCAGATTCATTATTAGGTAATGAGATATAACATCAATGGGAAATATTTAGTATTATGAATAAAAATTATCCCAAGGAGAATTGATAATTTTTTAATTTAAAATTGTGTGAGGTGAGGAAAATTCAATATATAGTAGGTCAATGGACCACTATGAGTCAATCTCAATAGGTTATTCCTATGGTGGGGAGCACCATAGATTGGTATTGGCCTTTGTGAGTAGATTATTATAGTGGATAACACAATGAGACTAAGAATTAATCAATTGGTGAAATCTTGTTGTCTCAGAGTAGATGACCAAGATTGATTTTTTTCCTAGTGTAGGAGTGGGTGACGAGAGATATGGACAACTTTTTTTTGAATAGTTCTCCTTGGTGTTTAGAGTATCATATCTGAAAATTATTCCACATTTTGAAATAAAACATGATGTTTAAGTGGTGAATTCAAAACCCAGGTGGGTTGAGATTAAGGCTTAAAGGAATTTTGTCATTTCTCCAGGATGATAAGTGCTACGGAGACAGATTATAATGAATTGTAGTCGTATGGGATTTAAAAGTTGGGAAGAATTTTAGTTTTTTTCCTAGAGAAAACGATGTTTTGAGAATCAAGATTTATACTATAATTATAAGGTTTGAAAATATATATGTGATGTTTCTGGAAGTGGATTGAGGCTTGAGAGTGTATTGGTTGTTTGGGTGAGAGTTGTAATTGGGGTTGGGGGAACCTTCTCTTTTGTTACTTTGAACAGTTGGCGGTTAGACACATTAAAATGACCTACCGTGAAGGGTGTCAGGACTAGATCTCCTTTCCATGAGATGGAGCATGGAGGATTTGCAACAAAAGTATGAGGAGTGAATACCATGAGGGTTTAGGGCCTCAGGTGTGGTTCTATCATACGATGCATCATACTATGACCCATAGGGGTTATAATGTGGTTGTATATAATGAGGGGATGTCCCCTAATCTTGGAAAGGGTCACACCATGAGTTTGGTAGTCCATGATAGAATGGAGGTAGAATAAAGGTAGATCCATAAGCTTGGGGTGGTCATACTATTACCCAATAGGGCCATAATATAACTTGGTTGGGTGGGGATTCATCATTCTATGATGCTCCTGGTCATTCTGAGACTGACAATTGATCTAGTTTTTTTAGTATGTATAGACTTGTAATTTACTAGTCATCCCCATTGGGATCTTGGTCAAACATGACACACAATGGATTCCATTTCAATTGGTCATCCCCTTATCATTCCACTCATATTTAACCAAGAAATCTAGAATAATTTTGTTGTTTTATATGGAGGAGAAGGTATGTTTTTTTTCATTCCCTCTATTATTGACTTCTCAATGATTGACTCATATTTATCAAACATTAAATTGATGTTTTACAATAAATTCCATTAGATCATGGTGGAATGATGTGTAAATGATGGGGCTTTCATGTGGGATAGATATAGAAGGTAATTGGAGGACGATCACACATTTTTTCTCACTATTTTATGGGATGTATGTTTCCCCTTGAATTTTACTAGGGGTTTGATTAAATTGAAAAATTTACCTATTCAATTGATACTAACAGATATGTATTTTTTACCATGATGGTGTTCAGGTACGCCACGTACCTTTTGAGTGTGGTTGGTCCTAATTCTATTTATATGAGATGGATGAGGGAGTTTTTAGGAAATTACCCCAATTTAAATTAAATTGGATAATTAATAATAATTTTTCATAATCACTAATTTTATATTCTACTGCTTAAGGTATGGAATTAGGGGTTAATATGATCCTGGATGAGGCTTTGAAGAGCCAATGTGAGGATGGGAGGGTTTTGATTAAAGTGAATAACTGGTTTTATGAAGTAGGTGGTCCTTTAACATATCTCTAAGTTTATTCATGTGGTAATTTATCATGTGGTATATAATATCACCACTCATGGAAAATTGAACTTAATATACATGAAGTGTTTTATATAAATCACATGAAATGAAAAAATTATTATGGTTCATCATAAACCCTTAAACACTAGAATGATGGATCGACCATTGATTGTCAGGGTGTTGATCATGAATGTGTTCCATGAGGCACGTGGACCATATTGTTTTAGAATCTAAATGAGGGATAATAAATAAACATGGTATCTGTACCATTAGAACTATCTGTATAGGGGAGAGTGATATATTGGATTGAAACATCTAGGGATAAGTTGTGTAGAATCATAAGATAGACTATAACCATTGAGATAGTTTATTAGAGAGTTGGGTGAGTGTTCATTCACCATTTTTATTTTTAGGACCAGAGTAAGTACACATTTATTTGGATTATTTGATGGTTGTTTGTGAATAGACTAACATAGATTGGTTTGGGAAGGAAGATTGACTTTTTTTAACCCCTCTAGTGCGATTGTATGTCATTGCATATGAGGTTGTTTTGGACATGATGTGATAATTATCATGTTTATGGTTGACATGCCCTCTGAGTGACAACCTTCAACCCTAATGTTTTAAGAAAGATCATGTAGCCCATTCAGGTTGTCCGAACAATGAGCCAACATAACAGACCTTAGTGGTTCCCTAGTCTCGTGTTGACCATATAGATGAGTAATTTAGGGGATTAAATAGTTTCAATCTAGGCTCTCACCTTAGAAACTCATGATCAATAGTGGGACCCATGTAAGAACATAGTGATATGTATTATTTTATTGGACTGTAGTGGAAGCCAATGTGGGTTAGATGAGGATGTCATTGGATTCAAAAAATATATATTATGTGACTAGGGAGGTTTTGAGGGGAATCAACATCCAATATTGGTGTAATGATGGGAAATTATTTGGGGTGTAGGCAAGGCATCAAGTGATGAGTCAAGTATATGTAATTGGGAGACCATGCTAGGAGATTTGTTTGGGATTAAGAATATCTCTAACCAATGTGAGGATGATTTATGATGGTATTATGTGTGGGGATCTAATTCTCGGATATGTAAGAAGATTCTATAATGAGGATCTAAATATTTATTTTGATAAATGTTTGTAGCTGGGATGCAGGTACACCCCCATGTTACGTGATAATATTATATGTGATTTATAGGTGAAGAGTATATATTTCTCCAGGTTATAGAGGATATGAATTATGTTTCATAGAAGGGATAATACACTCTCTTGAGTATCTATGAGGTATTTTATTTGTTTTAAATAGAGAGTGGGTATGCCCTTGAGTTTTTAGATGACTCAATGCATGATTCTGGGTAGGGTTCAAGCTCAACATTATATTTATTGATGATATGAAATATGTTTCGAAAATGGGAGTGGATATGAACATGAGTTTTATTATGATGAGTTACTTGATTCATGTGTTGGTAAATTAAACATTAGGTTCTTGATGATGGTATTATGCTCATATACATTTGAAACATGCCAAAGTAGTTATGTTCAATCTTGGGAGTCACCTTCAAACTCGATGATCACAAAGGATTATTTTATCACACTTCCACTTTGATTTATTTATTCTACAAATTTCACATGTTCATTAAATAGTTTTCTCATTATGAAAATGATTTTTTTGGTGTTTTCATACCAAGATTTACATAATCCCTAGTTGGGAAACCCTAGCACTTGGGTACTTGAGTTGACCTCATGTTCACCGGTTTTGGTAGAGAAGAGGCCTAGTAACAGATGATTGAGATGGGAATATTTAATAGTGATTTGGATAATGTGAGGCTTTGGGATAACATTATATTCTCTTTTGTAATTTTATTCTTTTAATTATTTTTTAAATGTGATCAGCCTAGTGGGTGGTTAGTTGGGATGTACGAATATGTGCTCCTACATTGCATTTCTTATAAAATTGTGTTTATTTTCTCATGCGTACTTTTAATGTGATTATGGATGATTTTTTATTATTTATATTGATTTTTTACTCTGATATGAGGGTATAATATCCCTATGATAACAACTAAGACACTCACTACCAGATGGAAGCCTTTGGCATATGAGGAGGTATGATTGATGTCATATAACACCCCAATCTAGATAGTAGTTAGTAGTCTAGGGACCGAGGTGTGTTGCAATTTTTATGAGTATTATTATTCCATTATACTTAAACTTTCCCATTAATTTCCCCTCTATTTATGTTAACTATTATGTATGGTTAGTTATGGATCATTGTCTGGTAACCTATATATGAAATTGTGGAATGTAATGATTTCATTAATAATATATGTAAAAGGGAATTAAAAATAGTGAGTCCAATTAAATATAATCTCCCCACCCTTGATCCTAAATTTATTCCAATTTAAGGAGATTTTTTTAAACACATGGTAGTTTTACAAGGGTTCAAGAGTATAAATTTAAACTTATGCATGGAGTGAAACCCACTTACATTGGTTAATTTACAACATTGGGAAAGAAAATACTAAGCAATACTTAATGTATAAGTCATATTTTCAGAACAAAATTTGAGGTTTATTAAAGTTTACAATACTTTCAAAACATTCTTACAAATTAATTTAAAAATATTTTTTGTAATAAATTTGATAATTTTTTTTAAAAATATTATAATAAAGAGAAAGAATGTGTACCAAAATAGGATTAGTGCTGGAAATATATTAGTTGAATTATATTTATATAAAATAAATAAATATGTAAATAAATTAACGATGATGAATAAATGTAGAAAAAGAGTGGAAGTGAAATTATTATGGATATGAATGAATTTAATATCAATAATTATTTGATTAAATAAATGTATGGTGTAATTAAATAGTGTTAAAAACATGGTGATAAAATATCATCGATTATATTTTAATTGGTAATAGTTTATAATGAACTAACAAACTATGCAATGTAAAAAGTTAAAAAAAATATTGTGTTAATCACTAAAGATTAGAAGGAAATAAATTCATAATTAAATATTTATTTAGATACAAATAATAAAATAAATTTTTGTGAAAAAATGTTGGGTTTCCAGATTAGTGGTTAATAAAATTAAATCTAAAAAAGAAACATTAAAAGAGACATAAATAATGTGAGTCCAATTAATGCGATCTATCAGATCCATAACTCTTTATCTCTTATCCTATAGTGTATAGAGCTCACTGAGGGACTGTTTTATGTTTCCTATCACCTCTCCTATGAGTTCATGCTTCTAGGATATCAATTTTATCTTCTATTAGTGATGGGTTTTGTAATAATTTATCTACTATTTTTTTATAGAGTTTACAAATTTTTTTTTTTATAAATAGAGATGGTTCTATCCAAAGATTACACACTGACATGTGATGAGGAATTATTCACAACAGAAATGGTTGATGGATTACATCAAGAATTAGAAAAATCGTACCTTGGTAAGTAAATTTATTTTTTATCCCATGTTGAATGATTTTTCGATTTTATGGACTCTTATATAGGTTTAGAATTTGGTTTCTCAATCCAAAATTACCATATTGGGGGAAATTGTTTCTTTTTTTTGATAGGGAGGCTATTAAATAAATAATTTTGGGTTCGGTTCCTAATTCGGTCATGGGGAATTACAGGGTCAATGGATTTGTATATTCAACTTTTTATAATAATGATTTTTTTCTCTAAGTCTTCAATATGGGTTTATATTTAAGGTATTTTATCATTATTTTTTAATCCTACAAAATGTCAGTTACATGGGATTTTATATATTTTTAGAGAGGATTATATTTCACAAGAAGAATATTTTAGGTATTGGTTGTTTGAATTCGGGTTAACAATCCTTTATTGCCTAGATTATTATTAGACCATTGTGGAAATCATCCTGGTTGGATTTAATTTAAATATGAATTCTTTTTGAATTTTTGTTATCATTATAGAAGACTCAATTATACTTAGAATGTTATCCTCTTTAAGTTATCTTCTCATATTGAGACCCATCCTAATAAAGAAATATATTTGGGTGTTGGATTTAAGATAAACATAGTAGCAGAATCGATTGGTTACTTTAAAATCTATATTAAGTGTAAGATAGTTAGATGAATTTTATAATATCTTCTAGGGTATATGACAAGGGTTCCCAGGTGGGTAGTGAAATAATTGTGCATTTAGGGAATAACATTGCTATTATAATTCGATATGCCTTCTTAGGACGGGGGTGGTGAATAAGAGTGTTCTTGGATTTAGAAATTTTTCATGAAAAAATCCCTTTAGATATTTTCCCTCATTGGAAGGAACTTTTTTGACCATTGATATATTTCTTACATGATCTCACTGAATCTAAAATATTGATAAAAAATGAAAAACACAAAAAAAGATATTTTACTTGATTCACCTGCACTTGGGTACATCCAAAGATCATGCATTTCATATTGTGAAAGTGTAAAAAAATACACCATAAACTCACTATTTTCATGGATACTATATTTATATTACTTAACTTCTAAATAAGGCGTGATTCCTATATAATTTAATTGAATATATTCTTCAACAAGGATCACTGATCGTACATTGGTTTAGGTAATAACTCATTTCCTCGCAAGGGTCACTCCATCTTCCTCCTTCGCACATTTCTTTAGAATATATCAGTTTATATACCATTAGTTACCTTCTCAGTTAATCACAATAAATATAATTCCATGATAAAAAACTATACCTCATATAGATTTAATAATATAATTCTCTACTATATACTATGTGCTTCTCTCAAATTCCAAAGACATTTATATTCAACTTCATCTTAGAAGAGGTAAAAGGATGAGCTTCAAAAAAACTCCGCATAAAATAAATAAATGTTATCCAAATAGAATATTTCCAATACCAAAATTATCTTTAATATATTATATTTAACAACATCTGAATATCACTATATTAAAAATGTTATAAATCCCATGATACTGATCGCCTTCCTTCACCATTTTTCTCCATTCTTTGAAATGTATGATTCTTTTCTCAATTGTAAGTATTATATGTATATGTATAATAAGTTATACCATATATTAGGTGTTTTGAAAAATTAAATTAAATTTTTTAACTTCAATTAACTTCCAACTTCTTCTACTTCAATATTAACCATTGGATGCTAAAAAAATAACCCATCCAAATTGAACTCTACTTTAGGAGTTAGAGGATGTGAAAAAACATCCAATATTATTATATGTTCCAAGTCAAAAAATATAAATTTAATTATTAATAGCATAAAATTTCATGGAATGAAAACATATACTATGGTGTGACTGTATAGTTCCTTAATTACTTTTCCATAATTATAGGATTTATTGTAGTGTGATATGAAGTTTCACAGTGTAATATTAATTTTTTATCTAAATGGCCTAAAAATTAACTATTTTGGAAATGATTGTTTATTAATGATTTAAAATTTGTGATAGAATCCCTTCAATAAAAATGTGACCCTTATATTGTGGTGTGGTTCATTTCAAGATCATACATCAAAAACTTCTCTATTATGTAACACTCAACCTTTTGTAAAGTATAGATTTACCCTTTATTGTTGACTAACCCTTATTTATCACTAAACAATTAAGAGTCACCCTTAATTATTATTTTAATTATTCAAGTAAATATTACTTATCTGGAATATATCTCTAGTGGAAAAATAAAATAAAATTATATATCATGTGATTATATGAGGTAACCATTATATATCTAATATATCAGCAAGGTAACCCTTATATAATCTACCGATGAACACTTACATATCATATTAACGACCTTTACATATCCTATATATGAAATTTAAATATTATGAATATGAACATTACAAATCATGAATTTGAACCTTATTTATCTTGCATATGATCCTTACATATCATATAGATTACCTTTACATATCTTGTAGGTGAACCCTAAATATCATATAGACGACTCTTACAAACAATTACTTTTCCATTTTCCAAAAATATATGCAACTCCAAAAACCATTAGAATTTATCTCATCCTTCTCATATGGACTCCAAACTTCTTAAAACTTTATCACATCTCTTATGAAGATATAATATTCATGAATAATCTCATTAAACATCTTTAAAATATAATCCCATATTTCTCAATGTAGAGTATTCTTACATCCCCATCAATATGTACAGTTCCCTTGAATTTTCAACTTCACCACATCACCATATGTTCAATATCTACTCATAATCTATACAAGTATTTATAAAATCCATCCTTTAGATATTTTCAACTAATAATTCTAATAATATCTTGTAAAAACGAAGATTCTTATTTTTCAAAATAATCTCTCACAACTATCCATCATGATAAACCCTCCGTGATTATCAATTAATTAAATATAGAATATCTTTTTACAAAAATATTCCCTTTTGTATTTTATTAAAAATGATTCTATGAAATCAATAAACCATCAAGGGGTGAATATAGTCTCTCATCCATTATATTACAATCCATAAACCTATAAAAATTTATTTTATGGACTTTTTTCCTCCCCCATTTTCAATAAAATTAAAACTGTGAAACTTCATGAAATAATTCATTCCTTCTTCCACATTTTATCTATAAAAGGTACTTGGTTATAGTCATTAGTTTTAACCCTATCAATATGATTCTTTCCTCATATTTAGAGAGAATGTGCTTCACATTTATATTAACTTCAATGATTTTTATGATTCCACATCAATGAACCTCAAGATCCTTTTACAACATGAATATAATGTCTAGATTTAGAGTGTTAAAACACTTCTATTTGGTAACCCATATCTTTATAGCTTTAATCCACTAGATTTAACGATAAAAACATAAGCCTCTTTCGACGTCAAGTTGATTATCATTGAATACTTTGATCTTATTTCAACCATCCTTTATTGTAATTTAAATTTCAAACCACATTCAATTTCATATATATTCTTCTAAATAAATTATATTAAGTGAATTTTGAACTTGTTAATGATTCATCAAAAAGTCATGTAATCTTATTGAGTTTTAACATAGTGTAGGAAATAAGAGTCTAATTTAATAACTTAAATATGATACATGTCACTCACTCACTTCCATAAGATTATAAAACATGTGCCACTAAGTACCTTCAACATAAATATTACTATAATCTCAATCAAACTTAAAGAAGACAATCAATATAAAAGAAATATTTTTTTTCATTCAAACCATTTAGAAATATCAGGTAATCATCTCATTATGAATAACTAAATTCAAACTATTTTTATGGTGACTGCATGATATCGATTTTTGGAAATGTTTGGCTAGATAACACTTAAATTTATATATCACTATATATATTTATAAAATTATTAAGGTTATAATTTAAATCTCTCTATACCCAATTATTCTATCATATTTTTTTAATATCCATAGTGGATTCATCTGACACCACTTATTTCATGTTTCTACTCTCAATGCATTAAAACATTCATTAGAAATTCATATATTTTCAAGGGATAAACATCATGGATCGTATCTCCCATTTATCTCAACACCAATTCATAAATAATTTGAAATAATAAAGTACATGGGGAGAGGGATAATTCATATTGTCCTTGATCTTGGGATTATGGTTTGTCTTACTAAACATTCCAATTACTTCTCTATTTCATACAATACTTAATAGTAATATTTATTTAAATGATACCAGTAATTCATTGATCCTCATTATTTCATGATTTATTACTCTTCTTATCCTTTGAATTCATGTGTATTTCCTATGTGGTAACATTTTTATCAATTTAACTAGACACACCTTCTTTCCATTTCATAAAAAAATATAATTTTCCATTACCATAAGTCTCTTAATGTTCTTTCCTTTTCATTTTTTGAAAATATTTATTTCCCCTTACTTATTTTTTTCTGGCCACAAGGATAAATACATCATTCTTTTTTTCAATAATTTCTTATTTTCCTACCATAATGGATGATGTATGATAAAATCCTTTGATGTATGACACACATCCCATTGAAATTCCATATCATATTTATTTATGCATGTGAAACTCTTCTTAAATGTAACTAATTTACTTCCGATAATAGTTTTATTTATATTAGTCATAGGAGTAGTGATGTTACTCACCATTACTTCTCTTCTTATTATATTACAATACATTTCAATATGTCATTTATATCTACATTCATAACAACATTATCTATAATAATCAAAAACTCTTCTTCTTTTTCATGGATTCCAACCTATAAATCCCATTCTACACTTATTCAACAAGTGAATAATATAGTTAAAAAAATCCTCCAAATGTATAGTTATAATTCCATTGTATGAGAATAAGCATTCTTCCAAATTTGTA
This sequence comes from Viscum album, assembly GCA_963277665.1. Lineage (NCBI taxonomy): Eukaryota > Viridiplantae > Streptophyta > Magnoliopsida > Santalales > Viscaceae > Viscum > Viscum album. The sequence continues at coordinate 2,001,378,561 of OY728146.1, read as the reverse complement.
TTTGTTATTCAAATTACTAACACCACTATTAGAAGGATAAAAATCAGAATAATTATAACATGAACTTCTTTCTTTTGGAATGAAAACATTGATATTAAATTCCATTCACAATATAAAATCAACATAATAAAATCTTCAAAAAATTGACGATATTGTTAGGAATTCCAAAATAGTAAGAAATTCTTCCATATTTATTCTTCTGACTCCATATGTATGATTCAAACACTTTCTTCAGTTTATGGTTTCATTATTCAATTTTTCACCATGAATTAATTTTATCTCTATTTTGAAATTAACAAAAGGTTCCATGATTTCCTTGGACTATTATATATCAAAATCAAAACAAACTTTACCTGTAACAATATTTCTTTGGGATTCAAGAAAATCAACAATCATTCTTAATTAATCATTAATCTACATTGATTATGTCATGACCCATCCTCGGGGCCCATGCTGTGACTACCCCAAGCCCGCCTTCATAGGCCAGAGGCTGGCGACTAGCACCAAAGGCGTAACTCCTGATAACTAGGAAGACATTGCCTTTATAAAAGTAAACAAAACACCACAGATTATAGGCGGAAGTAAAACACTAAGTACCAAAGTAAGTGCTAAAAATTAAATGGTCCAGAATACAAACCCAATTGAAAGTACAAATACAACTGATCAAAAGTAAAATAGAAAAAGATAATAGCTGGAAGAAAGGAAGCAGCTCCTAGGTCGTCCTCCTTAGATCCTACCTGAAGGGTAGGTACAGATAGCACAACTCCTGGATCGTCCACCGCAGATCCTACCTGAAGGGTAGGTGCAGATAGCCTCCACAACTCTCTCGAACGTCAACCTCCTCCGTGTGTCGTCTCGTCATGAAGTCCACCTCCGGATACTGACTCGTCGTGAGGTCCACCTCCAGGTACCGTCCAGTCCTTGAACACTCAGCCTCCGTCAGCACTGCCCGTCTTCCACAACCAACACAACGAGGTGCGGGGATAGCCCGTGTAGGGGAGAGTATAACGATACTCTGTAGGGACCCTGAGACCCTCAAGGTATCACCAAAACCAACATGTATAACCACAAATAAGATCTCAACAGATAACCTCTACTTAGGTATATTCCCATACATATACCTAAGTTATCAAGTAACCCATCTCAATCATGAGGAAACACAAACATTAAGAAATTAATGGATAACCACTACCCAGGTATATTCCCATACATATACCTAAGTTATCAGGTGACCCATCTCAATCATGAGTTAAACAGAAAGGTCTTAGTCTCAGCTCAAACTAGGATTTTCATTATCAAAAATGTAACTACTGATGAGTCCGTCTCTGGAGTGTACAATGATCATGCCACAACTCCGAGGTACTTCTCACTAACCTAAGACTGCTGAGGTACTCCTCCTATCGAGTACCGTGGGTCTGCCACCTCACACAGTAGTGCTCCTCCGCCATGGGTGTGCCACCTCACACAGTAGTGCTCCCTCTCATAGCATACAGAGGTACTCCTCCTGTCGAGTACCACAGGTCTTCCACCTCACACAGTAGTGCTCCTCTGCCATGGGTCTGCCACCTCACAAAGTAGTGCTCCCCACTAGGCTATGCTAGTCACTCCGAATCGAATCGGACAAGCAGTCATCTGTCACATCCAGCTACACGGTCTTCGTACTCTGTATGCTCGTCTCTAGGAGGGTCCGCTCCACGAGCTACAGGTCGACACTCCAATTATCATAGGTCCCACGAAGAAGTATCTCAAGACCTGCCTCGTCATAGGGGTCTCAACGCAACAGACGGCGCGTCAATCGGACGTCCGTTCTGTGAGTTATTAGCCTTTTCGTCCTAGGGGCCTGGTTGGTTTTGTGTGCTAACCAACCCGGCCGTATCTCAACTGAACCCCGAACTCTCATAGGGTATACTCATAAGGATCGTTTCACAACATGATCACCAACGCCGCTGACGGTTCGTCAAACGGACGTCCGGTCTGAAAGATATCAGCTTTTCCGTTCTAGGGGCCTAGTTGGATTTCAGGTACAATCCAACCCGACGATACTCCAACTACATCCAAAACTTAGGCGAAGTATGCCAAATGTTCCATCTCATCCAGAGGAATTCAATGAGACAGACGGTGCATCAATCGGACGCCTGGTTTGTGAGTTATTGGCTTTTCCGTTCCTGGGGCCCGGTTGGTTTCGTGAGAGAACCAACCAGACCGCACTCCGATGGCGTCCAAACCTCGAGCAGAGTAAGCCAAAAGTTCCTTCTTATCAAGAGGAATCCAACAAAGTCGACGGCACGTCAATCGAACGTCCGGAGCTCAAGATATAAGTGTTTCCGCTCCGAGGGCCCGGTTAGTTTCGTATACGAACCAAACCGGCCATACTCAAAGTTCTCCGAAACCTTGAGTTTAATAAATCCAAACGACCGCATCGTTTCAAGGATTGTGTCGCCGCTGACGGTTCGTCGATCGGAGGTCTGTAGCCCATGTTATTGGTAAAAGACCGTAGACAGTCCGAAATGGGGGGTCTGGGTCGGGCCCGGCCCGACCCAACCCCCATGGGTCGGCCAAACCAGGTCTGGGTCTAGCCCAGCTGGGCATGGCCCGACCCGGCTGCGTGGCCCGGCCCGGCATGCGTGGCCCGGCCCGGCCTGGGCAGCCGGCTGGCCTCGCGCAGGCGCGGTGCGACGAGTGCGGGGGGTTACAAACCCCCCCGGTTGTCAACCTGGCGCGGCTTAAAGTCTCTCCGCCTCAAACCTGGAATGGCCCGGCCGTTCTGGTTCACGTCCCACTACCACGGCTTAGCCACGTCAGTTTTCTCCAGCCGCTCACCGCGGCCGCCTTCTGCGGACCACCGGACGCGCTCCGATGGTCCGTTTCACTGGCCGCCTTTGCCAACAGTCCTCCCGGGACCCGATCTTTACTGCGAGAAAATTCAAATGCCATTTTTTCCTGATTCGTCGTCGCCCATCGATCTGCACGACAAATAAAAAGTCACGTCGTCTTCGTGGTTTTCCGGCGCGGCGCGACGGCACCGCGACCCTTTCGCCGCGACCTGACTCCGACCGTGGATTTGTTCAGCCTCAAGGAGTAGTGCGACGACGCCACACTTCTTCATCGTGATTCTCTAAATTCCCGCACGGAGCGACGGAACTGCGTTGCTTCCATTTCAAGCCCCATAGATAACCATCAAAATAAAAAGGGGAGGAGGTTTGGCCGTGTTTGTGCGGTCCGACCTCCTCGGTTATTTTGATAATAGTTGGCTGTTAATATCGATGAACGTCAAAAAAAATTATTCACGACATAAAAACCAAACCCCTACCTTGCAAATATGTTACACATCGTCGAGCCACGGAAGAAGCAAGCGTCACGATGATCGGACGTCACGGAAGATCGGTGCCGATTCCGTTGACGTCGGAGGGTGAGTCGTCGTCAAAGGTGACGTTCCCCGCGGTGGTGTCTCCTCCCTATACGCGGAGGAAGAAGAGGAGAAGGAACATCGTCGGTGATCGCCTGATGAAGAATGTGGTGTCTCGCTTCCTTCGACATGGAGAGAACATGCAAGATGAGATGGCGTTCTTCATCGAAACATCGGTGTTCTTCACGTTCTTCAACAAGGAGATGAAGCGTTCTTCTTCGTAGGAGGAAGTTCTTCAAAACTCAAAATCTCTCTTCCCTTCCTCTTAACACAACAATTCTAACCAAAATAAAATAAGCCCCAACCTTATTTTATTTACCCATTCCATGCATTAAAAAAACAAAATTAAAAACCAACAAACTTAATTAATTGATCTTGAGTTGTCAAATTAATTAAAGTTTAGGTGGCATGAATTAAAGAAGATAGAGAGAGGGGGAGGTGAGTGGTCTCACATTAAAGGGAGGGTTAAACATGTTAAGAAGAGTTACCAATTAATGAGTGGAGAGGTTTAAGGGATTTTAGGGAAGGTGAAAGGGGTAGGGTTCGTGTGGGCCCCACCTCACCTTTAATCCACTCATGGGAAGTTGGGTGGTTACCCCAACTTCCACTCAATGGATAAACCACATAAAAGAAATAAAAATTGTAACTCAATTTTTATTTTATCTTCCACAAATTTTTTACAACTCCTCCCATGAAAACGCAAGTCCGAAAAAGATCTTCTTAAGCAATTACCGGCGCTACGAATCCATCAGTTCTCTCGGATGTCAATTCCGAGCACCGGTTCAAAAGTTAGAAAAAAAACCCGCTCGTTCGTTCACTGAACGTACCCGAGCTAAACTTCGGAAATTAATTCCGGGCACACTGGGCCTCAGAATCTGGCACCGTCAGAAACAGCGCTCTTATAAAATTACAAAGAAAATTAAGAAAAAATTTCCCTTGAATTTTACAGGTCTTTACATTACTCCCACCTCAGGGCTTTACGTCCCCGTAAAGCTTTAACACAAACTAGGAAAACCAAAGCGGTATTGAGCATGCATCTGAGCCTTCCGCTCCCAGGTGCTCCCCTGGAGGTTCCTGTGCTGCCAGTGAAAACGCACCTAAAGAATCAATCGTTTACGTGGGACCCGCTCCTATCAATCCTCTATCTCCCCTGGAATCTTCGCGCAAGTCGCCCTGTCATCGACATCCTACTCCCTAGGGTTGATGATGTGTGAAGGATCATGAACGTATCTCCTCAGCTGAGGTACGTGGATGATTTCAGGCCCCCCAGTGCAACTAAGGTGGAAAGGTCAAGTGATAAACCACCTCGCCTACCCTGATTAGGACCTTTAAGGGTTCGATGAAGCATGGAGATAACTTTTCACCTCCCCCAAATCTCTGTAATTCCATGTCGAGGTGAGACCCGTATGAAAACGTGGTCGCCATCCTCGAACTCTAGTGGTCTCTGCCTCTTGTCATCATAAGGCTTATGTCGGCTCTGAGCTGTCCTCATCTACTATTGGATGACCTGGACCTACTCTGTCATGGCCTGAACCATCTCTGGTTCCATAAGAGCTGGTATGATTTCTTCTTTGGCGATTAGAGAAATCCGGTCTCATCCCCTGGATGAACCACGTTCTTTGCCTAATACAGTCAATCTGGACATGAATGATGTATTCATATCATGGATGACGTCATAAGGCCTCGACGTTACTACCAAGATATCCAACCGTCACTCTCGACTCCAAGGGTCGAGTCACACTGTCGGCATCAGTGTGAGGTCACTGGGTCTCCTCCAGTAGAAATCTCGAAAGTGAGGGTCATGTAAACAGTTTAAACTGGAACCTCTTAGTACACAAAAAGGAAGGAAGCAAATGTCACAAAGGTAAGTGTCTTTATATTTTTGCAGCTTGTAGTACAAAGACACAAATGTAACAAAAACATGGAACTAGAAGTATGAAGAGCAAAAGGAAACCACAAGTTCCGCTCCAATCCACTTGCTTCCAGAGCTCCGTAGTCGCATGCTTATGTTGCCTGAAGATGGGCTCTCCCATGTCCACCTATTCCCTGCAGTCAAGGTGGATCTCCTGGTGGTGGTGGTGGCAACACCTCGAAGCGTTGTCCACCTCTAGCTGCACGGCCAGCTCCTAGCGGTCCGCTTCCATCAAACCTTTGCCTCTTCCTGGGAGGTTCTTAATTTAACTACTGGTCATCTGCATGGTGGGTCGGACAGTCACGTACCATGTGACCAATCCCGCCACTGGAGTAACACTGCATAGCGGGTATGGCTCTGTCATTTCCCTTGGTGCCTCGCACTACCGACCCTGAGTCATGCGGTCGACCACCTGTAGGTCTGGTCCTCTTGGACCTCTGCGTCATCTGTCTACTGCCTGCTACAGAAAACTCTTATGCATGCCGGATAGTGGTGGTTCCTGCTGCTGGAGACTGCTCAGCAAGGAAACTCTACACTAAGAGGGCTTGCTCCAACACCCGTGTCTTCGTCGGGATGTTGTGAGAAACTACAAAAGCTCTAATCTCTCGCCCGAGCCCCTTCTCGAAGGTTCGGTCCCTGAGGAACGGGTCTCGTACCATATCTGTGGAGTAGCGTGAGAGGTCTGTGAACCTCGCTGAGTACTGCGCCACCATCATGCTACCCTGCTGTAGATGCAGCATCTCCTGTATATGCACCGCTCTAAGGGTGGCTGGTACAAACTCTTCCTGGAACAGGCTCTCAAAGTCTGCCCACAGAAGTGTTGCCTCATTATGCATCTAGAGAATGAGGCTCCACCATCTGCCTGCTGCTTCCTGAAAAGGCTGGCAGCAAGGATCACCATGAAGTCTGATGGCATCCCCAATAGCCTGAAGACTCTCACCACAGCCTCCAGCCAATCCTTAGCCGCCTGCGGGTCCGTCTCTCCCCTGAACCTGGGTGGCCTCTAGCGGTGGAACTCGTGCAGTGCACTCAAGCGACGTGCACCCTCTGCTGCTGGGGCTAGTGGCATCGGTGGACCAACGGGTAGTAGTACTGCTGGTGCCTTCGCTGGTGCCTCAACTGGGATAGGGCCCTGTACTGAGGCCATGTCGCTCTGTGGGCTGTCAGTACGAACAACTCTCGGGGCTCTAGTTGATCGTCCGCGGGGAGGTATCCTGAAAGAAACAACGTGACACAGTCAAATGATTTATACGTGGTGAGCTAACCTGGTTTGAGCTAACTTTAAAACTTTTGGAAACACACACACAATCAGTGTTTTCGTGCACAAAGTCAGAAATCAGAAGTCAGGGTCCTGGTGTACGGATAAGTCGGCCGCCGCACCAACACTGGACTCCCTGAACAGAAAACCACACTCAGTAACCTTAACATTATTGCTTCACAGAAAAAAAAGATCAGAGTCCTGAGTTCTGCGGTATAACCGAACTCTTCTGATACCAATTTGTCATGACCCATCCTCGGGGCCCGTGACGTGACTACCCCAAGTCCGCCTTCATTGGACAGGGTCTGGAGACTATCACCAAAGGCGTAAATCCCGATAAATAGGAAGGAATTTCCTTTATAAAAGTAAACAAAACACCACAGAGTACAAGTGGAAGTAAAACACTAAGTACCAAAGTAAGTGCTGAAAAGTAAATGGGCCAGAATACAAACCCAATATAAAGTAAAGCTACAACTGAACAAAAGTACAACAGAAATAGGTAACAGCTGGAAGAAATTAAGCAGCTCCTGGGTCATCCTCCTCGGATCCTACCTGAAGGGTAGGTATAGATAGCTAAGCTCCGGGATCGTCCACCACGGATCCTACCTGAAGGGTAGGTACAGATAGCCTCCACAACGCTCTCGCCCGTCAACCTCCTCCGTGTGTCATCTCGTCGTGAAGTCTACCTCCGGATACTGACTCGCTGTGAGGTCCACCTCCGGGTACCATCCAGTCCCCGAACACTCGGCTTCCGTCAGCACTACCCGTCGTCTGCAACAAACACAACGAGGTGCGGGCATAGCCCGTGCAGGGGTGAGTATAACGATACTCAGTAGGGACCCCGAGACCCTCAAGGTCTCACAAAAACCAACATGGATAACCACAAATAATATCTCAACAGATAACCTCTACTTAGGTATATGCCCATACATATACCTATGTTATCAAGTAACCCATCTCAGTCATGAGGAAACACAAAGATTAAGAAATCAACGGATAACCACTACCCAGGTATATGCCCATAAATATACCTAAGTTATCAAGTGACCCATCTCAATCATGAGGTAAACACAAAGGTCTTAGTCTCAGCTCAAACCAGGATTTTCATTATCGAAACCGTAACTGCTGATGAGTCCCTCTTTGGAGTGTACAGTGATCCTGTTAGAACTCTGAGGTACTGCTCACTAACCTAAGACTGCTGAGGTACTCCTCCAGTCGTGTACAACGGGTCTGCCACCACACACAGTAGTGCTCCTCCGCCATCAGTCAGCCACCTCACACAGTCGTCGTCCCCCTTGCAGCCTACAGAGGTACTCCTCCTGTCGAGCACCGCGGGTCTTCCACCTCCACAATAGTGCTCCTCCGCCATGGGTCTACCACCTCACAAAGTATTGCTCCCCACTGGGCTATCCTAGTCACTCCGAATCGAATCGGACAAGCAGTCATTGGTCACAGCCATCTACACGGTCTCCGTACTCTGTATGATCATCTCCGGGAGGGTCCGCACCACGAGCTACAGGTAGATACTCCAAGTATATCAAGTCCCACGAAGAAGTATCTCAAGGACCGCTTCATCATAGGGGTCTCAACGCAACAGACGGCGCGTCAATCAGACGCCCGTTCTGTGAGTTATTAGCCTTTTCGTCCCAGGGGCCCGGTTGATTTCATGTGCGAACCAACCTGGCCCTATCTCAACTGCACCCCATGCTCTCATAGGGCATACTCATAGGGATTGTTTCTCAACGTGATCACCAATGCCGCTGACGGTTTGTCAAATGGACGTCCGGTCTGAAAGATATCAGCTTTTCCGTTCCAGGGGCTCGGTTGGATTTTGGGTACAATCCATCCTAGCCATACTCCAACTGCATCGAAAACTCAGGCGAAGTATGCCAAAAGTTCCGTCTCATCACAAGGAATTCAACGAGATAGACGACACATCAATCGGATGCTCGGTCTGTGAGTTATTGGCTTTTTCATTCCAGGGGCCCGGTTGGTTTCAGGAGTGAACCAACCCGACCGCACTCCAACGGCGTCCAAACCTCGAGCGGAGTAAGCCAAAAGTTTTGTATCATCAAGAGGAATCCAACAAAGTTGACGGCACGTGAATCAGACGTCCGGAGCTCAAGATATGAGCGTTTCTGCTCCGAGGGCCCGGTTGGTTTCGTATCCGAACCAACCCGGCCATACACATAGTTCTTCAAAACCTTGAGTGTAATAAATAGAAACGACCGTCTCGTTTCAAGGATCACGTCGCCATTGACGGTGCGTCGATCGGAGGTCCGCAACCCATGTTATGGGTAAAAGACCGTAGATAGTCCGAAATGGGGGGTCAGGGCCCGGCCCAACCCGGCCCAACCCCCCTGGGTCGGTCGAACCGGGTTGACCCGAACCAGGTCCGGGTGCGGCCCAACTGGGCGTGGCCCGGCCCGGCTGTGCGGCCCGGCTGGCCTCGCGCTGGCGTAGTGCGACGGGTGCGGGGGGTTACAAACCCCCCCCGGTTGTCAACCTGGCGCGGCTTAAAGCCGCGCCACCTCAAACCCAGAATGGCCCAGCCATTCCGGTTCATGTCCCACCACCGCGGCTCAGCCGCGACGGTTTGCTCCGGTCACCGGTGCTGCCACGTCGGCGGGGCGCGCCGCCGCCGCCTTCTGCGGACCACCAGACGCGCTCCGGTGGCCCGTTTCGCCTGCCGCCTTCGCCAACAGTCCTCTCGGGACCCGATCATTACTGCGAAGGAATTCAAACGCCATTTTGGCTCGATTCTTCATCGCCCGTCGATCCGCACTTCAAATAACAAATCGCGTCGTCTTCGTGGTTTTCCGGCGCGCCGCGACCCTTTCGCTACGGCCCGACTCCGACCGTGGATTCGTTCAGCCACAAGGTGCGGTGCGACGACGCCACGCTTCTTCGTCCTGATTCTCTAAATTCCCGCACGGAGCGATGAAAATGCGTTGCTTCCATTTTTAATGCACATAGATAACCATCAAAATAAAAAGGGGAGGAGGTTCGGCCATGTTTGTGCGGTCCGACTTCCTCCTTTATTTTGATAACAGTTGGCCGTTAATATCTAATAACATCAAAAAAAATTCACGACAAAAAAACCAAACCCCTACCTTGCAAAGACGTTACACGTCTTCGAGCCGCAGAAGAGGCAACCGTCGCGATGATCGGACGTTGCGGAAGATCGGTGCCGATTCCGTTGACGTCGGAGGGTGAGTCGTCGTCAAAGGTGACGTTCCCCGTGATGGTGTCTCCTCCCTTGACGCGGAGGAAGAATAGGAGAAGGAACGTCGTCGGTGATCGCCCGATGAAGAATGTGGTGTCTCGCTTCCTTCGACGTGGAGAGAAGATGCAAGATGAGACGACGTTCTTTGTCGAATCTTCGGTGTTCTTCACGTTCTTCAACAAGGAGATGAAGCGTTCTTCTTCGGAGGAGGAAGTTCTTCAAAACTCAAAATCTCTCTTCCCTTTATCTTAACACAACAATTCTAACCAAAATAAAATAAGGCTCCGCCTTATTTTATTTACCCATGCCATGCATAAAAAAACAAAATTCAAAACCAACAAACTTAATTAATTGATCTTGAGTTGTCAAATTTAGGTGGCATGAATTAAAGAAGATAAAGAGAGGGGGAGGTGAGTGGTCTCACATTAAAGGGAGGGTTAAACATGTTAAGAAGAGTTACCAATTAATGAGAGGAGAGGTTTAAGGGTGTTTAGGGAAGGTGAAAGGGGTGGGGTTCATGTGGGCCCCACCTCACCTTTAATCCTCTCATGGGAAGTTGGGTGGTTACCCCAAATTCCACTCAATGGATAAACCACTTAAAATAAATAAAAATTGTAACTCAATTTTTATTTTATCTTCCACAAATTTTTAACAACTCCTCCCATGAAAACACAACTCTGAAAAAGATCTTCTTAAGAAATTATCGGCGTTGCGAATCCATCGGTGCCCTTGGAAGCCGATTCCGAGCACCGGTTCAAAAGTTAGAAAAAAACCCGCTCATTCGTTCACTAAACGTACCCGAGCTAAACTTCAGAAATTAATTCCGGGCACACCGGGCCTCGGAATAATGTGCCGTCAGAAACTGTGTTCTTGTAAAATTACAAAGAAAATTAAGAAAAAAATTCCCTTGAATTTTACGGGTCTTTACAAATTATTTCTATTTTATACAATTATATTTTCATCTTTTTCCAACATAACTGTGACATAAAATTTGTTCAAGATGTGATATTCTATTTCATATAACAATGATTTTACATTGTATTCCTATTCCCTTTGAGTAGCTTCACTTGATCTTCTTTTACATCTTGTAAATATACTAATGCAATTTGAAGCGCCCTAATACTTTTTACCTTCACATATAACTAATCATTCTTGATTGTGATTTCTAATTTCAACACCCCTTACATTTATTTCAATTTATCATTAAGATTATTGATTTATAATTTATCTCCATCTCAAATATTATAATACATTAATTAGTAAAAAAATATTCTGGGAAATTCATTATCAATGAGTTCCTTATAGAGACTTGTTATTATATCATTAAAATCATTCAACAAATTATATAGAGATTCATTCTTTTTATAAATATTTTATTTTCATGCCTTTATTGAAAACATGGTTATCTATTCTTCATCAATACTCTCATCATACTCAATTAACTCATTTTTCTTCACTAAATCTCCCAAAACAATTTCCTTTAGATAAATCATCTTCTAAGAGAACTGAAAATATCATTTTTAAACACAACAACTTATTTATCAAGAGACTCAATTATTTCACATAATTAATAAATATAATAAATTTTATTTTTGATTAACATGGCTTGTTTTTCACCTTTTGGACTTAAATCAACAACTTATTGAATTTTTTCATGGGATGTGGCCTGAACATAAATTACTTTTTCCACTCTGGAATGTTTAGCCATAAATTATTAAACATAATCATATGAATCTTTTAATAGACCTCCAATCTTCCAGTTCATCTTTCTTTCTAAATATAATTCTTAAAGAGAACTTTAAATATTTAATATAAGGTCAATAACACCCTATCGTTCATTCTTAATTTGAAGTATCATCTTAACCATTCAATATATAAGATTCATAATAACTTGATGATAGATCTCCATTATTGAACTCAATAATAGGGATTTTAGGTTGTGATACCACTTTTTGTAATTAGATACACCTAGAGAGGGTAGGGGTGAGGGTGGGGGTGAATCAGAGTGTTACCAAATTCAAACTCTTTCACATATGTCATTTCCCTTCGAATCCAATTCCCTTGTTAACAGAAACACTATTCGATCTATCTCCATATCAAATTTACACAAATAAAATATCACACACATTTGTAAAAAGTAAAATATATAAGCACACATAGATTTTACTTTTATTATTATAACTAGGATAAATCCAAGGATCACACACTTGATAATGTGTTGGAGTACTAAAAATATAATATAAACTCCCAACTTTTCTAGATAAAGGATTTATGTGAAGTAACTCCTCCCTAAGGACCATTACAAGTAAAATATAGGTGAATTCACTTTTAATCAAGGATTAACACCTATACAATAATTTAAGGGAATGTTTACCCCCTCTTACGGGTAACACCCATCTCCTAATTCATACACCATGATAGAAGATATCTATTTATATACTTGTATAACTCTTCTCAATTTATCAATATGAATATCATTAAATAGTCAACATGTATACCTAATATAAACTACATCATAATTTCATATGCGATTATTCAATGGATAAAATGTTATGCTCCAAAATTCCAAGTCCATATATATTCAACTCCATGTTTTAATAGTATAAATGATTATCTTAAAAAAACATCTCATAAAAAAATATCCTCAAGATAGAATAATTATAGTGTAGGAATTATCTTTAATATATTATGTAATATAATATCTCAGTCTCTCTAATTAAAATATATAATAAATCCCATGACGATGACCACCTTCATTATTCTTCCTTCTAACTTATAGGAACTATTTTTTACTTTTCTTGATTTTCTATATTCTTTTCATATGTATAACATGGTTCAATATATCCTAGGAATTTTAAAATTAAAATTAAATTTTTTTAACTTCATTCGATATCCAACATCCTCTTCATCATACTCAACCATTGGTTTCTTATAAAATAACTCATCACTATTTAAATCTATATTATTCATTATATGACGTAAAAAAGTCACCAAATCTTCTTTGGTGTTCCATGTTACCAAATATTAATAGAATTCTAAATTGATTCAAATTTAATGATGTGAAAACTTCCACTGCAATATGAAAATGTGGTTTCTTCAATTGTTTTCTTCAACCTTGAGATGTATTGTAGCAATATATAATGTTTCACAACACAATCTTGATCTTTTCGCTAAAAATCAAACATTTAACTTTCACAACATTGGTTATTGTTTCACTATTTACCCATTACTTCATAGTTCCTTTAATCATGGAATGACTATTGTATTATGGAATGATCTAATTCTATACAAGATATAAACTGATATTCTAGTCAATCACACTTTACATTTGGGAAGGTCTATATTTACCTGAACATAATGTGTAACCCTTACATATTACATAAAAATATAGAGTCAACCCAATATATTCATCAATGTCTTTAGAGAACCCTTATGTATGGGGTATTTCTCTATTATGTCAAAGAAAAATAAAATTATTTATCATGAGAATATTTGATGTAATCCTTATATATCTTATACAATTGTGAGGTAACCTTTAGGTATCTTACAGATAGGACCTTAGATATCATTTATATATCCCCAGAGTGTCATGAAAATTTCTTTTACATATCATGAAAATGACCATTGTGTATCTTGAATGTGACCTTTACTTATAATGCATATGACATTTACATATCATTCTAATGACATTTACATATAATGTAGGTGACCATTGTGTATCATAAAAATGAATATTATATAAAAGTAGTTTTCTATTTTCATAGAAATCTAAGTCTCCTAAAACAATTAAAATTTACCTCATCCTTATCATCTTTAGTTCCAATTTATTTAAACCATTTCACACCTCTTATAAAACTAGAATATACTTGAATAGACTCATTAAAAACCATATAACATTTGAAAAATCCAATCTTATATATCTC